>OY757920.1:33575107-33649420 GCA_963585895.1 Sepioteuthis lessoniana
TGATAAAGCATTAAAATGTTATACTGATCTTTAATTAGAAACAACAACCAACAATTAAACAATGGAATTTTTGTAGTTTCTGCTCATTTAACTCATGTTCAAATAAAAGAGTAATTCAATAAATAAGGGGAATTTTGCTTAAGAAGTTGTCAATAAGAAGCAATGTTTACAGTTGTACCTTTTCAAGGAAATCAATAATGATTGGTCTTTTTATGTCCCAGAACACTAACTGCCTGAAATTTTTTCTTTACCAGATTCAGTTTGTTTCTACTCTACAGACGGTCTTTTCCACTCAATCGCATACTAGCAAACCCATGTTTAGCCCATTTATAAACATTTTTCAACTAAAACATATTTTCCATACAGATCACACATTTTTCTTCATTAAATTTCATACAGTTAGCACTTCCCAGCCAACAAACATTTGATGACAAGCCTTGAACAGTGTCTGATTTGCGACCATTTTGAATAACCACAAAACAAACAATTGGTCAGAACAGAATAATTTTTGCTATAAACCAATCCCAGACAATGAAGAGTTTACATTTCTGGAAAAAAAATTCTTGGAAAAAAAAAAGAAAAAAAAAAAATTCTGCATTTTTTTAAAAATAAATTCTCCTCATTTATAAAATGTTCCTCATATGATACAACACAACATTCCAACCATAAAGAACTACGTTTGTAGGACATTTTTAAAAGACAGAACATCCAACTGAAGATAATATTAATACTGTACACTTGTTTTATCAAGGAATCATCTCATTCAAGAAAAGTTTTACATAGAGTCAAATAATATATGATTTATTTACTTTCTTAACAGGCAAACAGAAATACTTTTCTCTTGATAGATCCAAAAGTCTGGACTGTATTGCATTTTTGATGATGAATAATGAATAAAAAAAATCTTAATTTGCACAAATGAACCTACTCAGCATTACTGAAACCATTTCTGGAGAATCTGTGAATTGAAAAATGGAGGTTTCGGCCCAAAATAGAGTTAAGACAGATTTAGTTTATCTTGATTTTTTTATTTTTTTTTAAAAGACAAAAAGAAAAAGAAATCATTTTTTAAATGTACCAGATGGCACCTGGTCTAGTTTAAAATAGCAGACACTCAAGACACAATCAGCAAATTTTATTAGCAATTAGCAAGAGAGAATAAACCAAAGTGGAAGTGTCAGCAATAATAAATTTATTTCACACTCAAAGAAACGTACAGATGAATTTCAAATCATTTGAAATTCTAATCTCTAAGAACAATATAGAATTCTTTTTTTTGCTAGCTTCTGATGCAAAAACTTTCATTGTTTAACTAAGTGAATATGATTTTTAGTCCACATACATCTACATGGGTCATATAAATGATTTTATTTGTGTATCAATCCATTAAAAATAACTGCACAGTTGAATTTTTAATTATTTGTTAAGAACAATATAAGATTATTTTCTCTTAGTGACTAATGTTAAAATTTTCATTTAACTAAGTGAACATGATTTTTGGTTCATTGTCATATACATGAGTCATATGTATTATTTTATTTGTGTACAAGGGTCGTTCAAAAAGTTCTAAACCTTATCCAGGAAGAAGCTGAACATTTTTGTTACAGCAAAACACATACACTTCTTATAAAACTAGAAAAAATAATTCATATTTCTGCCTTAATTTCTGTGAAGGTGTGTCCCATATGAACGTGAGAGGTGTGTGATAAATCTAAAATCTGGGTGAGACTTGGAATTTTTTTGAACAACCCTTGTATCAAGCCATTATGAAAATAGTAAAACTTTTCATATTCACTCAGACAAAAATATATACATGGGCCAAATTTCTTTATTAGTGGATTAAACAATTGTTTGTAAAACTTTGAATACTCACTAAATGAATATGATTTTTGGTCCACAGTAATATACATGGGTCATACACATCATTTTTGGATTAATCAATTTAAAAAAATTGCTTGTAAAATTTTTAATGCTCACAGTCTATCAAAGTGAATATGGATTTTGGTCCATTGTCATATACATGGGTCATATAGTTGGAAGCATGAGTGATGTAATAGTCATTATCATAGAAATTGTACTTCATGACCTAAATTCAAATCTTGGCAAAGGTATGAATCCTTCCCAACTATGGGTAAATACTAGGGTTGACAGGGTTCTCTGGCCTTGTAGGTTGGTAAACTGGTGTGGAAAAAAGAAAGAGACTGAATTCAAAATGAGGGAACTTAAGGCTAGCAATTCCCCCCCACCACCACCAAAAAAACCTCCTTGCTACTGAAACTGTTGTACTATCACTGCTATTGCATTATGCTTCACAAGGAGCTACACAAGTTTTGATGGAAAGGAAGAAGGTCATATACATTATTTACCTTTTCTTTAACAATCCATAAAACAAAACTGTTTATTTGTAAAACTTCAAATATTCATGAAGTTAATATTATCTTTGGTTCACTGTCATATACATAGGTCATATATTATTCTACTTTTCTTCACCAGTTCATTGAAAAAGTTGTTTACTTATCAATATCAAATTCTGTGTGTAACCTTTTTATTGGCTTTATGATTTAGAAATATGATTTTCCTACAGGAGATATTTCCGTTAGAATATTTATATCATTTACTACATTTATTTAAAATGGTATTTTATTACTTTTGAAGATTATATGGTAATTTTTTTTAAAAAACGTTCAAGAGCAGGATTTTTTGTGAATTAGATTATTTTTGTTTTCTATTTTTGGAAAAGTGGACATTTATATTATGGCTACATTTTTATATTCAATCCTTGTTATTTGCTTCTTCTTCTTCTTCTTTTTTTTTTTTTGCTATATCTAAAGATAATACAGCCTGACTATATCTCTGCAGAGGGGTAAAACCAACCCCAGTAAGTGTCCTAGATATAACATCTAATGGTGAGGTTCCAGACCTGGAGTTTCAGGGATTGTGGAGTACCCCTTCATTATCATTACTCTTAGGTCCACTGAGTAGTAGACCTGAGTACCTGTTAGGGTCCCATCCAAGGGTCAAATAAAATAATCATTTACTACACTTGAAACCATTCAACAATTAAATTGAATTATTAGTATTATATAGCAATACTTGAAACTATATAGTGTACTACGTATGCCATTAACTCACACCAGATGATGAGGATTAAGTCTTGGAGTATCCCTTTATTACCTTTACTCACAGGTCCACTCTGACCCAGAGTGGTAATACCTGTTAGGGTCCCAACTATTGGCCAATTAGAAATATCAATCATTTACAACACTTGAAACCATCTAGATATGAGCAAACGAATGATGAATGTTTAATTATTAGTATTACATACTAGAATCTACTTAGAACTATTAGTGTTAGCAAAACTTGACATCATTTAACTATGTGCAAACAAATAGTTAATATTAAATAGAATTATTAGTATTTGATAGCAATACTTGAAACCAACTACCGTATTTGATGGCATATAAGGCACACTTTTTTTTACGGAAAATATCTTTTGAAATCCCACTGCATTTTATATGCCATATGTAGGTTTAAAATTCATGATAGTCAGCCGAAATTAGCTACCTGGCCACTCCTACTAGCTTAGACTTTAGAGTAACTTTTAGATACCTATTGTCATTATCTAAAAAGCTATTATACAGTGTTATTGATAATATTGATTAACTTCATCACATTTGATATTAGTACTTTTTTTTTTTTCTTAATTTGCCCTGCTGAAATTGGGGTACGTCTTGTATGTTGTCAAATACTGTAAAAGTGCTCTGGCTCATTTAAAAATATTCTTACCAACAACTATTTACTTACAAATAATAGGATTTAGCATTAAATAACCATCAAGGGTTGATTAGACATTAAACCGAATAAACTAACCTAAAAATGATATTTCTAACATCAACAAGTTTTTTCCTGTATCTGTCTTTTATGGATTATTCTCATCCTCTAAACTGATTTGTGAAAAATAAGATTAATAAAACCATGAAATTCTAGTCGATCTGTGGAAACAAATAGCTTGCTATATGAGATATGATCAAAATGTTTGTGAATAAAGTTTTCATTTTCTTAAATGTAAAATTTAATGGTTGGTTGATTTTACAGCATGTCAACCCATGATGGGTTATTTAATGCTGAATTCAGTTGTTTTGGGGGTTGGAGGTGCCTGTGGTGTAATGGTTATCGTCGTGGGAAATGGACACAATGACACGAGTTCACATCCTGGACAAGACTGATTGCATTTCACATAGCACTAATACCCTTGGGAAAGGTATGAATCCAATTATTCTCCCTCCAGCTATGGGTAAATAGTAGGGCAGACAAGGTTCTTCAGCCTTGGTGAGGCAACTAGTCTAAGAGAAAGAAAAACTCTGAATTCAAACCTGTTAAACTCCGCTTAAAAAATTGACCGAGCGGAGGGGTTGGTAAATATGGTTTGGGGGTTATTTTGGTCCACTTTCATATACATGGGTTATATAGTTAGAAGCATGAGTCACTGAGCTTCTCTTTATAATGTTATCCTAAATAAGCCAACCTCAAATGTCCATAGCTATTGAATAGTGAAATCAATCCTCACTGGATGCCCCATACATGTGGCTTTGTGCCAAATCTAAGCTATGCTTTTTTTTTTTACTAGACCATTGGCATAATATTTAGAGTGTTTGCCAATGGTTCTGATGACCAGGGTTTAATCCCAGGTTGACTCATACCAAAGACTCAAAAAATGGTACTTGATGCCTTCTGGCTTAACACTCAGCATAATAAGGTACCGATCAAGGGTATGAAGTAGCACCCTCCTCTATATCTCAGTTAGTAGCTATTGAAAAGGGAACCTTTGGGTCGCTCTCAACTATGGTCAGTCAGCTTATTTACTAAATGGTTTCAAGAAACTATGAATAATAATCATTTGGAATCAATTTTAGCTCCAAGTAACTATTCTCAATATGAAGAATTTGACCATAGGAATATTTGAAACTCTATTACTATCTAATATTAATAATTTGTACACAAATCTATGGTTTCAATTTTCAATTCCAGTTTAGTAATGAAGGTCCTAGTGGTGTTGTGGTTAATGTGCTGGACTATGATATCATGGTAAGCAAGTTCTAACTCCAGTCACACTATTTCATTCACTTTTAGGCAAGTACCCTTGGGAAAGGTATAAAACATCTTATCTCCGATTTCAGTTATGGGTTAAATAGTATCGCTGCTGTTATTCTATAAGGATGGCTTTGGCATTAAATAATCCATAAAGGTTGATATGCCATTAAAACAAAGAAACCAAATCTATTTAGTAATAATAATCATTTATTTGCAGTCTCTTATATCATTTCAAATGTTCTTATCTAATAGAAATAATTTTCAAATTGATCTGTTTGATTCAAAGGTGAGGTTGTAACAGATACAATCACTTTGGATGAGAGTGGACCTGGTAGTAATGGCAATGAAGAGGTGAATTTGCACTCACCAGAACTTCACCATCAGTTGCAGTTTAGTGTCATACACAGGACACCCACAAAGAAAGAAAGAAAAAAAGAAGCAGGGACAAAAAATAAAATAAGATGAAAGAAAGAATATCAGTAGAGAGAAAGAGAGAGTGAGAGGAAATATCTGAAAGAAAAGAAGAAAAGAGACTGAAAGAAAGAAAAATGGAAAGAGGCTGAAAGCTGTAAGAAAGAAAAATGAAAAGAGACTGAAAGCTGTAAGAAAGAAAAATAAAGAGTTGGTAGAAAAAAAGAAAAGAAGCAGAACACTAAAAGAAAGGAAGAAAAAAAGAAAGGAAGAAGCAGGGACAAAAATAAAATAAAATGAAACAAAGTATATCAGTAGAGAAAAAGGGAAATATCTAAAAACAAAGAAAGATTAAATGAGAAAGAAAAAGAAGGAAAAAATGTTGGTAGAGAGGGAGAGGAAATAATTGAAAGGATTTATAGAAAAGAAAGACAAAAGAGAGAAATGAAGATGCACCCTAGAAGTATAGAGAAAAAAAAAGGAAGCATTTACTTGCCAAAACTGTGGTGGGTGCATAGAAAAACAAGTTAAGATCAGACATACAAAGAGGAGATTGAGTGCCAATGAAAACATGCAAGATTAACCAATGCCAAGTCATTTGATATCACATTTACCAACAGAGCATGAGATCATAATAAATAAACCCAAAGATGCCAAAGGTATTAGTTGCCCAATTGGTCTACTGTAACAATTCAGCTTCAATTGTTTTGTTAGTCCAATGACAAAATGAGCTTCACATGATACATTCTGTTTTTTTTATTCCATCACAGTTTAGATTTTTTGGGTTTGGGGGATTTTTTTTGCTTTTTGTTTTTGTTTTTTTTTGCACAAGTGGAAAGAACAAAACAAAAATATTAACCAGTATATAAAAATGCACTAGATATCAAAACTATCTAAATATGACATGGTCAGCAGACATGTGGACAAGAACAAAAATCCCAGTCTTAGTGTCTTACTCTGACCCTCCTCTTTTGAAGCAAAGGGAAAGTGCTCTCCCAAAGTCAGAATCCCCAGGACCACGCCTGCTTCGTTTTTGGCCTACTTCGATTCCAGGCAGGCAAGTTAATAATTACTGCTTAATTACACCACTTCAGGGTTTGGTTTGGTTTAGTTTCTTTGTTTAATGGCATATCAACCTTTGTGAGTTATTTAATGCCAAAGCCATCCTTCTAGAACAACTGGAGTGATGCTATTTAACCCATAGCTGGGAGTTCATACCTTTCCCAAGGGTATTTGTCTGAAAGTGATCACTTCAGATTGGGGCATATGGTGTAATGGTAAGCAAAGTAGCAAACAGACCATTGCTACACTGAGTATGCCACACTTACAACCTTGTGCCAAACTAACTTCAGTAAATGATAACTATATCCCCTCAGGTATAGTACACATGAGTAAGGCTAAAAACAACTAAAGGAAACCCGATCATTGTGAGCAGTATCTTGCAGGTGTCAGAGTACTCTGACCAATTTCTTCAGGTGCAGTAGAGGGAAACTGCTGCAGCAGGGTTGAAATCCCTGGCAACCAGGTTCATAACTCCTTGCTGCATCCTGCGCAAAGACAAGAACACTGGTGAGGGATATGATCATGTACAACAAGACTACAAGGCACATCCAAAAAGTATCAAGACTGAAGCTGTATTTAAAAAAGACAGAAACTAATAATGAATGAAATTTTCTAGAAATTCAACACACTTATTGTTCCAATGAGTTTTCCATTGGTTCAAGCACTTCTGAAACTCCTCTTTTCATGTGGTGTTAAGCTTTGCAATCATATATTTTTAAATATCTCCATGTCCCCAAATCTTACAAGTAAGATTGATTTTCAGTTCCTAAATTCAAGAAAAGTCATATGGACCTACGTAGGGATAGTATAGAGGGTGCTACATTTGGTACAATCCAGTATTTTGCTTGAAACATTTCATTCAAAAAATATCAAAACTGGCTTCCTAAATTTTTTTTATTTTTCACTGATTTTCCAAAACAACTAAACATCATCACCTTATTATATAAGTTGTTCAGCTATGCACAGGTCTTCATTTAGATTTTAAAATTGAAAAAAAAAGAAATTTTAAATCTATTTTCAATATTTTTTATCACACCTAAGTCATCAACATTTTTTGAACACACCTCATATATAAATGAAAAAAAAAGAGACTTTTAGTTGATTTTAATGGCATATCAACCTATTTAGTATTATTTTATGCCTAAAGGTTGGAGAATCATATACATTGTACATTTATATTTACAATTTGTGTAGTTGTTTCTTAAGAATTTTTTACACACGATATCCATTACTACAAATCTAATACAAATAATTGGCATACAACTGTATGGTTTCAAGTATTCCTATGTAATACTAATAATTATATGGATTCAAGTAATTATGTCTATTTAATAATAGTCATTTGTTTACACATAGTCACCTGATTACAAGTAACTAATTTGTTTGGGGTTTTTGTTCAATAGCATATCAACCTTCATGGCTTATTTGATACCAAATCCATCCATATAAAAGAACAGTAGTGGTACAATTTAACTCATAATCGAAGGGATTAGAAGGTTCATGCCTTTCCAGAAGGTATTAGTCCAAAAAGGAACATAATAGAGTGACTGGAGTTCAAACTCACGTACTGCCCATTAACCACTGTGCCATGAGGATTCCCATCAATAAACTAATAATAATCCTTAGTAAACAATAATAACTTCAAGTAATTATTCTTAATACAAATAATCTACAAATATATGGCATCAAGTATTCCTATCAATTATGGATAATTTTTAGATAGATCTATCAGACCAATAGAAGAGACCCTAACTACCATTCAAGTCAGAGTGGATTTGGGAGTCATGGTAATGAAGGTGTTATATCCAAGTTTCTCTTTACTAAGTGGTGTTACCTCTCTACAGATGATACAATCAGTATATTCTAAGTCCCACTGACAGGGCTGAGAAGTTCAAAAGAACCATTCAATGAGCACAAATTTAACTTCCTATGTCATGATTTAATTGATACAATTCCAAGAAAAAAAAATGGACAGATGGATTTATTCTTGCTTTTCTTTTATACACAAAGTTACACGAACAATAGATTTGTTACAAACAGAAGTGTTTTTTCGTTTCATTTTATTGAACCTTCAAATTAGATATTCTTGCCTCAATCTGTAGAACTCGGAGCAATGAAGAATTCAGATTTTACAAAAAGCCAATAGTTTCTTTCATTGACTTCTTCCAAAAGACTTCCTTTTTCCTTTTTTTTTTCTAATTTTCCATTACCCAGCCCCAATCTCAAACACTTTGATCTCATTAGCAATCAAGAAGTCGTTATTACTGGGATCAATTGAATTAATTTCCAGAAAACCTTTCTTTTGACTCGTAATACCAATCAGTGGAGCAATGAACCATAGAAATGCAAGCCAATTTTGCAACCTAATTGCACAAGTCCAGAGAAAAGTCGACATTCAGGACAAAAGCTGCCAGGCATTAACAGGCCATTTTTAAATTGATTCATGGCTGATTCACAGAGTGAAATTATACAAAACCAGGAAAAAAAATGAAATTAGCATTTTCAAAGACTCCCAAAGTTCATTGTCAAGAATGAGTTCCTCAGACGATAATCAAATTAAGTCTTTTGAGTTTAAAAAAAAACATGTAAAAGAAATAATTTTGACAGAGTATTTAAAAAAGAATCACTTTCTTGGTGGGGCATAGAATATTCTGACCGTATCCCCTGCAGAGGGGTAAGACCAACCCTGCAAAAAAAAGATTTTTCAATATGATACTAAATTGCATTTGATAGTGAGACTCCATTTCTGAAAATCTGGGGAGTGAGGCATACTCCTTCATGGCTTGCCATTACAATTAGGTCCACTCTGACTCAGTGAGGTAACATGTTAAGGCCCTATCTAAGGGTCAAATAGATCTGTTTAATATTTTGTATTCAATAGGATCATGTGCGAAAAAGAAAAACTCTCAAGAAACAACATAAAAAACATAAATATGAAAATAGAATGAATGCGATTCCCAAACCTCTAGGCATAAAATAACCTTAGACGTGCTGACATGCCATTAAAATCAATTAATCAATAAAAAAAAAAAAGGAACCATCTTTTGTCAGCTTGTATTTGAGATATTTTAAAAACACAAATAATAAAAATATGCTAATTACATGCTTTTTTTATTTTTTAAATAGATGTAGAAAGTGATTTCATTTAATCTGGATGCAGGTTTGCATCTTTTTACGGATTAAAAAAAGAATGGGGATATCATGATTATAGGGCACATGCTAAAATGCAGCAGTATAGTTTGAAAATCCTCTAGACTCTTCCAATAGATAACTCATATTCATAATACCTCTGAGGACTTTTATCACGGTTTTCATTTAACTCTGGTTCTCTCCGGTCTTATATCACAAATTTCAGGCACTTATAATGGAACAGTTATCATTATCATAGGAAATGGACACAGTAACTGGAGTTCAAATCCAGGATGAGGCTGTTTGCATTACATATAGCACAAATAACCTTGAGAAAGGTATCAATCCAATTATGGCTAAAACATAGAGCAAAATCAGATCTTGAATTTTGGTAGGGTAATTAGTCTAGAAAAAAGAAAACTCTGAATTCAAAATTGACCTTGTATTGCTTCCTACATTTGGGGAGGTAGTTGGGTAAGTATATATGCCTATATTATCAACCCAAAAAAAGAGGTTCAGAAGAACAGTTGGAAATAAATTTATTATCCTAATGTGACTGATTATTGTTTTTTTGCTTGAAATAATAAAAATAAATTTTCTTGAAATAAATAAGAAATACATATATAATCTATATGAGTGTGTGTGTGTGTGTGTGTGTGTGTGTTTATATATATATATATATATATATATAGAGAGAGAGAGAGATAGATTATATATGTATATAAAAGAAACAAATATTTAATTTACATGATATAAATGTATAATATAAGTAAATATACATAAAGTACATTATATTTTTATATATAATATATGGAATTCATACAATATGCATATAATCTATAACATATATATATATATATATATATATATATATAAATAATAAACAATATATATTACAGCACATAATTCATAAAATATATAAAACACATACACACACACACATATATATATACACATACAAAACTTATATGCTAAACATATATATATAATTCATACAATATACATATACATATATATATATATTGTAAGAAATATATATACATATATAAAATATATGTATACATAAGAAACATACAATACCAGTCAAAGGTATTTGCCCAACCTCAAAAATTTTCTCATCCTAAAAGTATTAATTTTTTAGGAAACAAGTTCAGAACTGCAATCTTTTTACTTGTTACACTAAATTCAAGACTTTTTCAGTAACTTTGGCCTTAGTATACCCAGATATCTTTTGAAAAATCGATTAAAAGATGTTTTTCTTGTTTAGTACTGAGCATGATTAGTAGACCAAAAGCAATAACAAGAGCAGAGGACAATTTCATCAGAGTCACCAGCTTGCATGACAGAAGGCTGACTGCTCCACACGTCACACAACTAAACCAATGTCATGAAAACAATGTGAGAAGAAGACTCTGTGAGGCTGGCCTATATGGCAGAATTGTTGTCAAGAAACCACAGTTAAGGAAGTAAACTATGTCAAAAGGCTCTCACTGGAACCTTTTAAAAAAGACTCAACAAAAGTTTTGAACTTTAATTCATCAGTCCAAAGGACGTTATCCACTACTCTAGATAAAGTCCTTTGTTCTGATGAATTAAAGATCAAAATTTTGGGGTCAAATAGGAGGGTCTATGTACGGCAAAGAGTTTGTGAAAGAACTGCAAACCCCTTGTATCTCATCAACTATAAAGCAACTATTATGGTGTGGGGGCTTCACCAGGTGAAGGGCAAATTGAATCAGACTGGCTATCACAGCCTACTGCAGCATCACATGATCCTATCTGGAATCCAGCTTATGGGTCAAGAATTTGTATTCATGCAAGATGATGACCCAAAGCAGGCTAGTAAACCCTGCCAGAGGTACATTAAAAGCAAAGAGGAACAGCACATCCTTCAAGTGATGTCTTGGCCATCGCAATCAGTGGATTTAAATCCCATTAAACTGGTGTGGGATGAACTTGAGGAAAAAGCCAGAGCTAAACAACCCATAAGTGTAGCTCACCTCTGACAACTCTTGCAGGAGAGCTGGGCAGAATTATCTTCACACTACTTCTAGTCTTTGGTGAAAAAAATGTCAAGACTGAGTGAAATAGTGATCATGACCTAAAGAGGTCATTTCCATAAATCAAAATTTTAATTTTTTTTTTCTTTTGGTTTAATTTGTATTTAATGTGACTCAAGAAGCTTTGTATATGATATAATAAATAAAACCAGTATGGTGCTTAACTTCTTTCATTAAAAATAACACTTTAAAGATGAGAAATAGAAATTCTTGAGACGGACAAATACTTTTGACTTGTAGTGTATATATATATATATATATATATCCATATGTATACCTGTAAGAATTATAAATAATTATTTTTTATATATATATATATATATATATATATATATATATATATATATGCATATGTATACCTGTAAGAATTATAAATAATTATTTTTTAAATATACATCTAAGAAATATAATCCGTGCTGACAGCATGACTTGATAATGATTGATGATGATACATTTATATGTATAACATTTTTTTTAAGTAAATACACATATAACTTATGTAAAGGAAATATACATATATAATTTATACCAAAGAAAGAAATATGTATAAACATAATTTAAGTAGAAAAAGTATATATATATATATATATATATATATATATATATATATAAATATATCAAAGAAATATACATATAGATCACATATATATTATTTCTAACAAAGAAATACACGCATATATATTCATATAATTTACATCTCAGACATACACACACACATATTATTTAAATGAAATGTCATCATCATCATCATATCGCGCTGGTAGCACGGATATCCCTGACCCTCTCTCGCCACTCCTCCCTATCGTTCATCGCCCTAGGTAGGTCTTCAGGACAGCATCCCGTATCCTCACATAGCTGCTGAATGTATGTTCGTGCTGGTCGTCCTGCTTTTGCACGGCCATGTGTGGGGGTCCATAAGAGTACATCACTTATGAGTTTGTCCCTGCTTCTCCAGCAGTGTCCTGCATGTCTGGTTCATCTAACTTGAATAGTTTTCGTGATAGGGGGCAGGTGGCCGTACAGTTGGTGTCTTGTGGGGTTTTGCCGCCAGGACTTGTTCAAGATTGCACGTAGCATTCTTGTATAATTGCCGTCTAGCTTCTTCTCCAGCCGTTTTGTTAGCGTCCATGTAGTGCAGCCATATAGCAGTATCGATACAACCGCTGCCTGGAAGAAACTGCATTTCATTTTATCAGTTAGGTCTGATTTCTATATAATCGATAGCCTATTGATAGCTATCCATGCTTTCGTTAACCTGGTTTTCGATGTCCTTTTCGGTTGATTCGATGCTGTTTCCTAGGTATGTGAATTTGTCTACTAGTTTAACGTCCAGGACCTGTTTAGGTATTGAGTTTGGTCGTCCATGGGTTTATTCAAATACCTTTATGTACATCATGCTGCTTCCCATGTGTACGTAGTAAAAAAAAAAGGGGGGGTTAAGTCCAAGATTAGGGTACTTTTGTCAGACTTTCCCTGGTACTGAATTTATTTTTATTTATTTATTTTTTTTTTTGGCGGTATTGGGACTTGTTCCTAGGCTTTTTAGGTTTGTTTCTTTTTTTTTTTCTTCTTAAAAGAAATATATATATATATATATATATATATATATATAATAATAATAAATATATATTGGTTTTTAAACAAATTTAAAAGCATGAATGCTCATCTGCAACCACTGGTTTCATACCACTTTTATACGACAGGCAGAAAAGTGAGATAATAATAACCATATCATCATCATCATGTCGTGCTACCAGCACGGATATCCCTGACCCTCTCTTGCTACTCCTCCCTATCGTTCATCGCTTCTGGCGGGTCCTCAGGGCTGCATCCCATATCCTCACAGAGTTGCTGTGTGTAGGTTCGAGTAGGTCGTCCTGCTTTTGTTCAGTTATATGACGGTTTCTATAGGAGAACTTCACTTATGAGCTCATCCCTGCCTCTCCAGCAATCTCCTGCATGTCTGGTTCATCTAACTTAGATAGTTTTCGTAATGGGAGGTAGGTGGCCGTACAGTTGGGGTTTTGTGGGGTGTTGCCTCCAGGACTTGTTCAAAATTACTCACAGCATTCTTGTGTAGTTGCCATCAAGCTTCTTCTCCATCTGTTTAGTTAGCATCCATGAAGTGCATCCATATAGTAGTATCGACATGACCGCTGCTTAGAAGAAACTGTGTTTCATTTTATCGATCAGGTCTGATTTCCATATGACCGATAGTTTATCGATAGCTGTCCATGCCTTTGTTAGCCACATGTTGATGTCTTTTTCGGTTGATGAGACACTGCTTCCTAGGTAGGTGAACTTGTCTACAAGTTTCAGAGAGCTACCGCCTAGTGTGAAAATGTCACCTGTTTGATTAAAGTACATGTATTCCATTTTGTGTGCATTCCATATACTGTTGTTTATATATATATATATATATATATATATATATATATATATATATAAATGAAGTAAAAGATAAGATATATATAATTTATATCAAAGAAATATATATCTCAGGGTAGTAGCTATTGAAAAGGGAGCCTTTTGGTTGCCCTCTTTGCAACTTTACTTTAACTGGATCATTGGCCAAGTGGGTGTGTTCACCAATTGTCCAGGAGACCTGGGTTCAATCCCAGGTCGCATCATACCAAAGACTTTAAAAATGGTACTTGATACCTCCTTGCTTAACACTCAGCATTATAAGGTACATATCAAGGGTCAAGTGGAGCAATCCAGGGAAAGGGGTAGCGCCCTCCCCTACACCTGGGTGTAGTAGCTATTGAAAAGGGAGTCTTCAGGTCGTCCTCAACTATATATATATATATATATATATATATATATATATATATATAATTTATATAAAAAAATTATATACGTATATAATTTATATAAAAGAAAATTATACATATATATATATAAAAAAGAGAGAAAAACATTTTTTTTTGTTTTTTTATAAAGCTAAAGACTCAGAGTGGGGGAAAAAAACTTGTGATTATATTTCGAAACAAAGTTTTCTTTTTACTGAGCAAATTCTGGTAGTAATCTTCCACCAAAGAAGTTTATCTGGCATTTTTTTAGGTTACAGTCCAATGATCTACCCACCATGTAATCATCTTTGAAGAAAAGAGATTTTTTTTTTTGTTTTTGCTTTTTTTTTCCTTTTTGGTGAATGGTATTCCCAGCTAAGCTGCTGTCCCCCTGGACACTTGATCAAGAGCTCATCATGTCACAGAGTAAACAAACAATCTTAAATACTTAAACTCATTTCACTTTGGGCCCTGACTTAGAGACACAACCTTCTGTGATGGCTGCCTTTTTTTTTATTGGATCTGTGGGAGATGGTGTACAGGGGTGTTTAGCGGTTGGAAGGGTTGGTCTACTGACAACAATAAGGATGGTATCTAGCGCTGGTAACACATGGCAAACATCCAAGAGGAATAGATCATTCCAAGATGTGGAAAAACAACCCAAGTACCAGTCCAGTCGGAAGCTATCATGTGATCCCCCACCAACTACTATTTTTCTTTATATGTATATAACTTGCCTGCGTATATGAATGAGTGAGACAGGAAAATATACAAACGTGCTCGAATATGTATACTGAATGACACACAGGTTTTCTATGAGTTGTTCTTCACATAACATAAAACCACACTTACCTCAAGATTATTTTGTATTAGAAAATTAGAAACCTTGCAAATTCTTTGATCAATTTGAATTTCTAGATAGTCGCATTGAATTTAATGTCTAATCTTTAAATATTTAAAGAAATGTGCAAATTATTTGTATTAAGGATAATTAATTGAAACTCTAATTATTTACAAATAATTATCATCTTTAGTTACTTGAAACCATAACTGCTTAAAAAAACCCAAAAAACAAAGACTGATAAAAAGGGTTGATATGTGGTGCCTTCAATAAGTTTCCATCGTATCAGCATTTAAAATTGTCATAGACCCTTGAAAATTCAGTATGTTATTGCTATACATCTTATGAGATGACTGACCAATTTTTATGATTTCAGCTTCAAATAAACAGCTACAGCAGCAATTAGAATACACCCTACTAAAGCCTGATTGTCACAGCTGGTGAATTTCAAAAATGCAATCTGGACATGAGGACACTTTAGTAGAACGACATGCAATAAAATTCTACTTTAAACTTAGAAAAATGCCACAGAAATGTATGGAATGCTTCAGACTGCTTTTTGACCATCTTGCATGAATCGAACATCAGTTTTTGAGTGGCATAAGAGATTCAAGGAAGGCAGGGAGTCTGTGAAGGATGATGAGAGGTGTAGGAGGAGTAAGGAAGTCAATACACAAGAGTTGATTGGCCAAAGGGTTAGGGTTAGGGTTACTATGTTGAGGTTTCAAGGGAGTTCAGGAAGAGATTCCGTCGGAAGAGGCCAGCATTCTTCAAATCGGATCAGTGGCATTTATACCAGGACAATGCACCAGTCCACAACTCCATCCTTATCATAGACTATTTGACCAAGATGGGCATCAAGACAGTTGCTCACCCTCCCTATAGTCCAGACCTTGCTCCCTGTGACTTTTGGTTATGAGACAATTGAGGAGATGAAAGAGGCTGTGATGAAGGTGATTGACACGCTCACACAAGAGGACTTCCATGGGGCCTTCCAGAAGTTGTTGAAACAGTACAACAAGTTCATTGCAGCCAGAGAAGATTACTTCAAAGGGCACTAGAATTTCGTGTGTACTATCAATAAAAGTGCCCATATGAAAAAGTCTGGAAACTTATTTAATGATCCTTGTATCTCATAAAAATAATCAGACAACCCAACAAACTTGTTTGTATTTTTCTTGTCAAAGAAGTGAGAAAACTTACAAATAATGCCTGAAGGGGAAATTATGCATCTTAGAATACCTTGATGCTGGTTAATTGTCAAACAAAAGGTGTCAACTAGTACCATAATGTCATCACTTGAATAGATGTCAGCAATGATTGATCTCAGAATGTTATTTATAGATTAAGGTTGGTTGGTTAGGTTTTATAGCATATCAATCCTTGTGGGTTATTTAAATCCTATATATATATGAAGAAAGTAGAAAAAACAAAAAAATCCAAATTTGATGAATTTACTATAAACGTCAAAATTAAACGTTTTGGTTTTTAATAACCTTCTTCAGGACTTTAAGATCATGAAAAATGTTGTTTAATATTAGTTGTTTTGATATTAGTTGAAACAACAGGAGAAAAGAAAGTGTATATAAAGAAAGACTCATAACTGTACATTTAACATTCTTATTTTGAAAATATTATTACATAATTAGCATGCTTTTTTATCTATCCCTTTCCTTTAGTAAATTAGTTCTAAATAGCTACAACTTCTCAAACTTTAATTGATTATCTCTCCTTACATATTTATAATTGGCCTAGTGGTTAGAGTGTTTGCCTGTAGCACTATGTGGGTGGGCTGCCAAAGTAGACGATTCCTTTGTCTGTTTTGGCGCGAAACCAGACAAAGGATTCTTGGACCTGAAATCTCGCCGTGCCCGGAAGTGGGAAGGGGACGCGAAAGAGAGTTGATGGGGGACCCAGACGAGAGCAGTTGGCGCTGGACAGCAGAGAGGCAGTTGACGGGGGACCCGGACGAGAGCAGTTGGCGCTGGGACAGCAGAGAGAGTTGGCGTGGAACCACGAACAGGGGCAGTCAACACCGGACTCCGGAGACAGTAGGAGACCAGATAGGGTCCAGCGACAGTGAGTCAAGATGAGTCTGATTCCAGTAGCTTTGTGGAATTTTCGCTAGTAACCCACGCTAGCGTTAGTCCATATATGCTATCAGGAATGCAAAGTGTTGCATACCTTCCTCCGCTCTTGGTTAACCCCAGGCTTTGTTCGTGTTTGTTCGTCTGTTTTATTTTCTCCTATCCCCCCGATCGTATTCTTGTGTGGTGGTAAAGAAATGTGCGTTACCCCCTCGAACCACTAGTTGATCACCGGCCGGCGTAAGAAGTGACATGGTTAGAAGACTGAGATAAAATGTGTGGGGGCGAGAGGGTGTAACGTTACATGCCAATGATCCGGGGAAACCGGAGTTCAATCTCAGGTCGCTCGATACCAAAGACTTTAAAAATAGTACTTGATACCTCCTTGCTTAACACTCAGCAATATAAGGTACATATTGAGGGTAAAGTGGAGCAATCCAGGGAAAGGAGTAGTGCCCTCCCCTATACCTCAGTGTAGTAGCTATTGAAAAGGGAGACTTCTGATCGCCCACAACTTTGGTCGCCAAATTTACTTTTTTTTTACATATTTACACTTCCTTGAGCTCCATGGATTAGGATTAAATCTATTCCAAATTTTATCCTTTTACATATCACCATGAACAATATGGTCATATTCATTTTCTCTTCCGTTTCTTCCACTTTTTCAAAAAATATTCTTACAATCAAATGTTTTTATCATCTTCTGTTATATCTCTTGGAAATCCAACAAATTTCAGACATTATTCCATGTGCCAATTATTGCTACTTAGCATTAATAATTCTATTTAATATTAATCATTTGTTTATACACAGTTAAATGGTTTCAATTGTTGCTATCTAACACTAATAATAATCATTTGTTTACACACATTTATATGGTATCAAGTATACTTATCTAATAAATACAAATAATCTAAATCATCATATGGTTTCAAGGGTTTCCATCTAGAACTAATCATTTTTAAAATCCTATGGTTTCAAGTATTCCTATCAAATACAAATAATTTGGAGTAATATGGTTTCAAGTATTCCAATCTAATAGAAATAATTTGCAGTCATATGGTTTCAAGTATTCCTATATAATACTAATAATTTCTGAACAAACAAGAACTGCCACTCTAGGTCAAAGTGAACCAGGGAGTAATGCCAATGAATAGGTACTCCACACTCCCAAGAGCTCTAGAACTGGAACTAGATGCAGTTTACTGTTACCCAGATTGCAGGTTGGTCAACAAGATGGACTTGACAATTAACATCATCTGTGTCAGGTGAGGTCCCCCCCCATAGTGTTCAAGGTCCCCTTAACCCCACTGTGTTCTAGGTTATGCAAAAACTTACTTTATTATTAAACTGTTTCATCTATTTTTTAAAAAAAAAGAAAATAAAAAAAAGAAAAAGACTTTTTGAGCTTTGAAAAACATGTCTATTTCTTTGAATTCCAATTACATTTGTCTGACAGTCATTCAATAAATAAGGAGGATTTTTTTGAAAATAAACAAAATTTCCTTTTTTCACAAATTTTTTGTTCCATAATTGTAAACCTTGCATTCTTTGCAATTAATTTATAGCAAAGATTTTATTAATCTTGCAAAAATATTTCTTTAGAGGCTATTAAAAATGGCAACAAATCAGATGGTGCTCCAGGCTTGAACAGAGGTCTGACATCAAATTTTTGGTGGCTGAGAAGTGCAAAACATGTGAAATTTACAGAATAGCATGTAAGATGCACAAAGAAGCATGTTTCATTCAAAAAATTAAACATGGGCTTGCCACTATGAGCCAGAGATGAGAAAACAGTCCATGCAGTAGAAACACACTGACTCTCCAGTAAAGAAAATTTTCCAGGTGCAGCTGTCTTCTGCAATATGAAAGGACCCATCATTATTGATTTTTTTAAAAAAGGTGTAAGAGTACTTACTATCAGCAACTTCTTTAGCAAAATTCACCTTATTTACTGAATGACATACTTTTAATTTATTTATGTCAGCCATTCAGTTCTCTGGACTATTTGGCCTGACAAGCCCTTCTAAAAGGATAACTTGTATAGGTGATTGACTACATGCTAGACTGCAGGTCCTATGAAGGGTTAGTGATTAGGGAGTCAAAATTCTTTTAATAACTTCAGCTTCTTTGTCCCTTTATTCCTACCACAAGAATCTAACATATTGATAAAGAGTTGGAAGCTGACAAATAGACAAATCCATCACAGAGGATGGGGATTTTGGTTCCTGCTAACATTTCAACTTTGACCCCTACTTAAACTTGATATCCCTCCCACCACTGAGAAATAATCACTAGACAGCCTGTCAACATTGGAACTAATTAAGAAATTACCCTCTCTTCCAGTTTTTTTGACAACTGGATATGAACAGCAATGCACCTGTGGGCTGTTTGGTAGCAGAGTAACAGAATGGAGTTCATAAAAATCTGAGTATCTAGAACTGGATTAGCAAACCTGTGGCACACAAGAAATTTTTATTGGCAAAATGCAACATCAACATAAGCAAAACACAGAAAATTAGTGTTTACACTCCAAAAAAGCAGCAGAGATAAGAATACATTTTTTTAAGACTAGGGTTAATAGATAAAAGGATTATTAAAGAGAAAAGATAAAAAATGATCATATATATATATATATATATATATATATATGCTGAGATATATAATGAACAAACTGGCAAAGAAACATGATATATATATATAGAGAGAGAGAGAGGGAGAGAGACAGATATACATAGTTATTGGTTGGTTGTGTTTTATGATATATCAGCCCTTGAATATCATTTAATGTCAGATTCTGTTTATATATATATATATATATATATATGAAGAAAAATTGATAACAAGGTAATTCAAGTAGAAAGAGATATTTATTGAGAAACAAAGTCGACACTATAGCGTTTCGGTTCTAGTGAACCATCATCTATGAGGGAAGATATTAGTGATGTTAAATCAACGATGGGTGTTTAAAAATAATTTACAATATATATATTGTAAATATATTTTATATTTTATAAAGTGTACTTTTTTTATATTCTATAAGGTGTACTTTTTTTAATATTTTATAAGGTGTACTTTTTTTATATTTTATAAGGTGTACTTTTTTTTACTAAAAATATCTTTTAAAATTCCCCTGAATTTTATATGCCATGTGTAGGTTTAAAATTTGCAATAGTCAGCTGAAAGTAGCTACCTGGCGACTCCTACTAGCTTCAACTTTAGAGTAATTTTCATATTTGTACCTATTGTCATTATTCAAAAGGCTATCATGTAGATTAAAAGTGTAATCATTGATAACATTCATTAAAATAATTTCATCGCATTTAATATTAGCATGTTCACTAAAATTTTTTCTTGATTTGCCCTGCTGAAATTGGGGTACGTCTTATATGCTGTCAAATACAGTAATTCAAGTTACTTTTTTTATTTTATATATATATATATATATATATATATATAGGATGACAGGATAAGTTACTCATTCAGTCATATATAATAGGGAGTTACTTTTTTTTATTTTATATATTTTATTTATTTTATTTTATATATAACTGAATTTTATTTTACATATGACTGAATAAGTAACTCCTATAAAATAGAGTTACAGTTTTTATTATATATATATATATATATATATATATATATATATATATATATATATATATATATATACACACATACATACACACAGGGGGTGATTGAAAAAATAAATCCTATTTAATGGTAGGGTTACTTTTCAATCACCCTGTACACCTAGGGCTGCCAAACTTTTTTGACCATTGACCCCTTTATGGAATCCTTCATACTTTATTGTCCCCCACCCAAGCATGTATAATAAATAGGCAGACATGCAGATTCTATCTGCATTAGAAAGGGGAAACTGCACATAAAACCAGGCAAAACTTGTTCTGCATTTCATGCATCTAGGAATATCTTGAAAAAGAAAAAAAAAAAGTGTAATGTTATATAATAAGCTCTGGTCAGACTTGCACACATGCTTTAATTTGCTAGCAGTAATTGGTGTTACAAAGTGGTTTGATTTTGTTTGGCAGGGTTTTATGGCATATCAACTCTTGTGGGTTATCTAATACCAAATCCTGTTTATAGATATATATGACTTGTAAGGAAATAGTCTGTAGGTAAAATCATTTTTAAACAAGCCCAAGCTCACAGTAAAACGGTTTTAAGTATTCCAATCTAACACTAATAATTCTATTTGATACTAACTATTTGTTTGTATACACTTAAATGATTTCAAGTATCACTATTTAAAATCAGTATTTCTATTTATCAAGTATTCCTATTGTTTGCACTCAGTTGATACAAATCAATTTTGCATGGAGCTAAATAGTTTCAAGTATTCCTATCTAACACTAACAATTCTATTTAATATCAATCATTTGTTTGCAGACAGTAAAATGTTTTTGAGTTTTGCTAACTAATACAAATTATATTTTACATTAATCATTTGTTTGCATACAGCTAAATGGTTTCAAGTAATTTACATTATCTAACATTAGTATTTCTATTTATCAAGTATTCCAATCTAATTTAATATTAATCATTTGTTTGTATACAGTTAAATGGTTTTAAACATTACTATTTAAGTTGTCTAAATTTCTGAGACAAAGCTTGATGATTTTTATCATTAAGGGTTTTCGGACTATTGTCTTCATCTTTATTGTTATTTCAAAAACGTTTCGACCAATATGTCCTCCGGCCTTCTTCAGGTGTTTGTCGAACTCATGAAACTACACGGAACTTCAAACTACATCCTTTAAGATTAGATTTAAAAAAATATGAATATGAGCACAGGTAAAAAATCATACATAATAGTAGTAATCCTAGTCAAGTAAGAACATTAAGTTTATAAATCCCCAAAATTCACTCAAAGCTGTCCAGCAGGACACATAGCATGGATTCAATAAAGGACATAGTTCAAAGTTCCATGTAGGTTCCTGAGTTTGACAAACACTTGAAGAAGGCCGGAGGACATATCGGCAGAAAATTTGTGGAAATAATAATAAAGATGAAGACAATGGTCCAAAAACCCTTAATGATAAAATTGCTATTTAACATTAGTAATTCAATCTATCAAGTATTCTTATCTAATACAAACAACTAGCACACAGTTGTATGGTTTCTAATCACAAATAATAATAATAATAATAATCCCTAGCAAAAAATGGAACAGCTCTATTTGACCCATAGATGGGACACGAACAGGTACTACCATTGTGGATCAGAGTGGACCTGAGATTCCCCAAACCCCAAGACTGAAACCTCACTATCAGAAGCAGTTTAATGTCATACACAGTTACTAAGTGATCATCTGATGACTAAGCAGACTCATTGTTGCTTAACTACTAGGAGCCATTGCTTTCAACATTGTTTGACCATAAGTCCAAAACTGTTTTGGTAATCCTGAGAAATGCAAAAAATGCTGAACATCATTCTAGAATTCAACATAAAAGTGTTCAAAAGGAAACACAGCAAGATAACTGAATTTGCCATGTGAAATATAGGGAAATGCATAGAGTGGAGTATCTGTTCACTGTTATTTGGCATAGGCAGTCTCTTTTTATTTTTTTTACCTTTACCCTACAAATGTTCACCTTTTAACTCCCAGCATGTTTACCAATCCCATTCAGACACCCAGTGCTTGAGATATTAACCACTTTGACAATCTGCATTAAGAGAAAATAATTGATACAGACTGAGATGGCGGTTATATAATGCTTATCCTGTTATTGTGACAATGTTTCAATCCCAGTAGCCTCTGGGCCTCAGGAGAAGTCTCCATAGTGTAGTGGCAAACGTGCTGGACTGTGACATCATAATGAGTCAGTTTGAATTCCAGTTCACTTAATACCCTTGAGAAAGGTATGAACTGCCTTAGCCAGCAATGGGTTAAATATTACCGCTACTGTACTTCTAAAAAGGTTGATATGCCATTAAACAAAGAAACCAAACCAAACTAAATCCCTACTCTGGCCTTCTTCAAGCGGAGTGAATAAAGGGTTTGATGAAAAATTGCTGGTTGGTTAGTTATTTTATTATATGGCAACCCTTTGGTTATCCAATACTGAAATGTCATTTTTTTTTTTTTTGGCAATTATAAGGTTTCAAGTAACTAATAAGAATAATCACAAGTAAATAGTTATAGCTTCATGTAACTATTCGCAAAGCAAAAAATGTCCAAACTGTTTTATGGTTTCAGATTTTCTTATCTAATTTTCAAACAGATCTATTTGACTCATAGATGGAACCCTAACAGGTTCTACCACTCCAGATCAGAATGGATCTTGGATTAATAGCAATGAGGGGTCACACTCCATGCTTTCCAGATTTCCAGATGCAGTTTAGTATTACACATAGTAACCTTTAAGGAATTTCAGACCGAATGATAACACAATAACAAAATGTTTATTAACCTCCTTTCATCTTTATGGGAGGCACACTTAGCCGTTAACTGTCATAGAAAACGATTATAGGCAAATAAAGTTCAAATCCAGTGCTTGGAAAAAGCATAAATCCATCTCTTCTCACACCAGATATGGGTAATTAGTAAACCTGATTGAGCTCTTTAGCCTTGGAAAGGCAACTAGTCTAAGAGAAGGAAAAACTGTAGATTCAAACCAGCTGTACTCCATTCAAAAATTTGACCTTATGCCACATCCTGTTCATAGCAGAAGGGTTAGGTAAATAAAGAATCTCATCTTTATCGGGGTACCTCAAGAGGTATATAAGTGAGCAAAACTGGCAGACCATTTTTAATGAGTTTGATTTTCATTATATATCCTATATATTTGGCCTTGTGCCAAACTAAGCATACCTTAGTAAAAACTACTTTCATCTCTACCAACCATCATAACATACCAGTCATAAGGAATTCTATCGAGATATATGGCAATGGTACAGAGTGCAAGGAGAAGTGGATTCATGCCTTCTCCAAGAATGTTAATATGAAGTGGACATGAGCACTGACAGCGAAATCTCTAACTCAGCTGATTAATTTTTTGTGCTGGTAGCAATAACACCTCCACCCACATTGCTATATATGAAGAGGGTGAGATAAATATAATAATGTTAGTATAACATATAGTGGTGTATAATGTCAGCATAAAGTGATTGTGAAGAGAAAAAAATAACCGGTTTTGATATAGCATTTTCCAGAGTAAGATCAAAAGCTTTCTATTTCAGCTTTGGCAATCTTCTTAAAAAGATGCAGAACGCAGAATTGTGTTCTGTATTATTTTCAGAAAAAGAAAAAAAAATCATCCATCCACAAGCAAAAATATCTACTTAAAAAACAAAAAAGACAAAAAAACCCAACATGCCAATGATATGTTACAAATTCCGTAAGGTGTCCATTCCCTTCACAGCAGTCAAATCACAGTAAGTTTGGCATAAAGGAAGTGTTTACATAAGCCGTCTGCTATAGTGTATATATGAGCATGAGAGAGTTATGGAACTTGAATTGTACCACATTTATTACGACAACTGGTTAAGCAATCAGTGACGACAAGTGACACTTGTGGAGGGATAAAGCTGAGTCAAAATGCTGCCAGCTCTTTGTGTTTACCCTGCGGGTGTGTCCTGTCACAAGACGACAATTTCCCTTACCCACCCGCAAAGATGGCAGAGACATTAGCGGCAGGAAGAGGTCCGAGGTATTTCCAGAAATATTGCAGAATGTTCATTAAATATAGGTTTGTATGAAAAACCTAAAAACCTCTATAGATGGCTTATCCGGGCGGCACCATAGGGAGATAGAAGGCCTGGGTAGAAGAAATAAGAAGTTTTGGGGTTCTGGTAGGGTAAAGGATCTCACCCAGGAATGGACTTTCATTTATCTCTTCCTTTAAGTGAGTTTGGTTGGTTGGTTTTACAGCATGTCAAACCTTGTTGAGTTATTTCACATTGAGGCCAACTGAACAATAATTATCTCTAATTATACATTTTACAAAAATATATCTTCAATCATTCTAAACAGGTAAATAGTTCCTATTTAGTTGTAATATCAATGTTTTAATATCCCAGTCGGCCTGGGCTGTAAAATACATCAGCTGTATCTCTGCAAGATTCCCTCAATGACTGTCCTGGATATGACACAAAACAATCAGTTGGTGAAGCACCAGTAATGCTGGAGCTTTGGGGAATGCAGAATACCCCTTTATTGCATCACTCCCAGGTCCACTCTGGCTCAAGTGGTAGCACCTGATAGAGACCTATCTATGGGTCAAATAGAACTAAACTATGTACTTATGTTAAACTGAATTGTTTGAAATAGAACTGTTTCTATGTATAAAAATGGATTTGGCATTAAATAATCTACAATAGTTGATATGCCATAAAACCAAACCAATGTTTCAAGAGTTATTATATTTATCTAGTTCAAAATTAAACATTACTAGTTAGGTTTATACATAGTGTTTCAAGCTGAATAAGTAAAATAACTACATGTTTTAGTTTGCTTAGTGAAGACTAAGAATCCAGACAAAAACCAAAAATGTTTAAATTGATAAATCTCTTAAATCTCCCTCACGCACACATACATATATCTATATATACCTAACAATATACACACACACCAACTAGCTTAAAACCATCTAAATATGGGAACAAATACACTCTCACACACATTAAATCGACCCAATGCTCTTGAAAATATCTCTATGTACATGTGTAAGTATACATGAATAAAAAAAATTTGAATTTAAAAAAAAAACAAATTTACATAGACAAGAGGTAAAAAAAAAAAAAAAGAAAGAACAAAGAAGATCATTAACAAAACAATCAAAAATCTTCACGGATAATTCAATAGTTTGGATAACTCCAATAAGAAACTCACAGACACAAAATCTGGAATCAAACAAAATCAATAAAAACCATCAAAATAATCTTTACTATAAAAGAAAGTTAACACACAGCAAAAAATGTCCGAAACACCAATACATAGAATAAAAAGTAAAAAGTTAGCGACCATAGTCGAGGGCAACCTGAAGGCTCCCTTTTCAATAGCTACTACACTGAGTTGTAGGGAAGGCCACTACTCCTTAACCTGGATTGCTCCACTTTACCCTTGATCTACAGAATACATGTGCTTTAATCAAAGAGGTGACATCTCCACACTAGGCGGTAGTTCTCTGAAACTAGTGGACAAGTTCACCTACCTAGGAACCGGTGTCTATCAACCAAGACAGACATCAACACGCGACTAGCAAAGGCATGGACAGCTATCAATAGGCTATTGGTCATATGGAAGTCAGACCTGACCAATAAAATAAAATGCAGTTTTTTCCAAGCAGCGGTTGTGTCGATACTGCTACATGAATGCACTACATGGACGCTAACAAAATGTATGGAGAAAAAGCTTGACGGCAATTACACAAGAATGCTGTGAGCAATATTGAACAAGTCCTGGAGGCAACACCCCACAAAGCAGCAGCTGTACGGCCACTTACCATCCATCACACAAATTATCCAAGTTACACAAACCAGACATGTGGGACACTGCTGGAGAAGTAGGGATGAACTCATAAGCGGCCTACACCTATGGACCCCTTCACATGGATGAGCAAAGGTAGGACAACCAGCTAGAATCTAAATACAACAGCTCAGTGCCAATACAGCATGTAGCCTTGAAGACCTTCTGGAAGCAATGGATGATAGAGACAGATGGTGGGAGTGGGTCAGGGAGATCCGTGCTGTTGGCACAACATGATGATGATGATGATGACCCTTGATCTGTACCTTATAATGCTGAGTGTTAAGCTAGGTAACATTAAGAACCATTTTTTGAGTCTTTGGTATCATTTGATCCTCTTGTGACCTATCGGTGGACACTCTACCCACTAGGCCAATGGTCTGGTACAATAAAAACTCTAAATACCAAATTTGAAATAATTTGCAGACCAATGAATTTATATTTATATATATATATATATATATATATATATATATATATATATATATATTTTTTTTTTTCAGCATGTCAGTTAATTTATGCAGAAGTCAGTTTCACAATTATGGTCTCTAATTATGTAAAAATATATCTTCACAATCAATTTATATTATACACTTATACAAAATTTATCTTTGAATTATATAAAAACTTATCTTCACTTGCATTTTAAACAGGTAAATACTTCATAATCTTAAACAGATCAATTTGACAGATAGATGTGACCATAACAGGTCATCTATCTATATGTGTGCAAATTATTAGAATTAAATAGGAATACTTGAAACCATAGGACTTTGAGTAAACAAATGATTACGGACGAAAAAGTGTTATTTGCACTTAGTTATATAGTTTCAAGTATTCCAATTAAATACTAATAATTTTCAAAACATATCTATTTGACCCAAAGATGGGGCCCTAATATGTACTACCACTCTGGGTGAGAGTGGATCTGAATGGAAATAGAGGTAATCCCAGATTTTGAGCCCTAACACCAGATGCAATTTAATCTCATACCAAGAATACTCTTTTTTGGGGTGAGAGGTTTATCACTCTTCAGGGGATGCTGAAGGTTCATTCTAGACCTTACCGACAGGTTAGTTCAAGTGAGGATCCTGGATGGCTAATGCCATGTAAAACAAAAACAATTTCATTTTAACAAAACATATTTCATTTTAAACAGGTAACCACTTGATTATCTCTTGATTTGACCCATAGATGGAACAATAAAAGGTACTACCACTCTTGGTCAGACTGGATCTGGAAGTAAAGGCAAAAGAAAAGTGACTCCATGCTTCCTCACCATCAGATGCAAATAAGTGTTTAAATCAAAACACCCTTTCTTTGAGGGGGATGGGGATTTATCCTTCAGGTTAAGATGCAGTTGGTGTATTTGAGGTCCTACTAATAGGGCAGTTCAAGCGAGGATCCTAGGGGCTTGTAAGTAAGTAAAGTTAGCGACCGTTGTCAAGGACAACCCGAAGGCTCCCTTTTCAATAGCTACTACACCAAGGTGTAGGAGAAGCCAATACTCTTTTCCTTGGATTGCTCCACTTTACCTTTAATATGTACCTTATAATGCAGAGTGTTAAACAAGGAGATATCAAGTACCATTATTTGAGTCTTTGGTATGACTTCACCTGGGACTGAGCCCCAGTTTCCCAGGCCATGTAACACATCAAAAAATTCAAAAAATAAATAAACTGTCATGGGAAAACAAAGACAATCCTTTATAGAGAAGTCATGAAGGTTGGTTTGTCAATGTCTAAACATGAGTCATTCAAAAAGTTCTAAGCTTCACCCATAAAGAAGTGCCATAGCTGAACATTTTGTTGTGGCAACATATTACCATTTATTAAAAAACTATAAAAACTAATTCAGATTTTTCTAGTTTTATAAGAAATGGTAGTTGATTGGTTGTATTTTATGTCATATTAACCCTTGTGGGTTATTGCATACCAAATCCTGTTTATACATAAATTATATATGATTTGGAAACAAATTATTTGTAGGCAACATTTCTAAATAAGCCAGAGGCATTTGTTTGCATACAGTTATGTGGTTTCAAGTATTCCAATCAAACACTGATAGTTTTATTTGCACATTGTTAAATGGTTTCAAGTATTGCTATTCAAAACTAATAATTCAACACTATTCATTCATTTGCACACAGCTAGAAGGTTTCAAGTACTGCTATGTAATATTAATAATTCAGTTTAATATTAATTATTTGTTTTCAAACAGTTAAATGATTTCAAGTATAGTAAATAATTAGATAGTTCTAGTGCCTTAACAGGTACTACCATTCCAGGTCAGAGTGAATCTGAGAGGACTCCACCTTCCACAGAGCTACAGGATAGGAGCTTCACTATCAGATGCAGTTTAGCGTCATACCTAGAACATTTGTTAGGGTGGTCTTACTCTTCAACAGAGGTGTATTCTACAGCCCCCACTGACTGGACTGTAGTAGTGGGTTGCCACAACAAAAATGTTCAGCTATGCTCTTCTTTCAGGGTGAAGCTTAGACCTTCTTGTATGATCCTTGTATAGTTCAAAGAAACCCTCCAAAATCTTCTTTTTTTTAAGTCTAGTAAAGAAAATAAAAGATTTCTTATATCAACTTGCTTATCAAAGGTTTATTAAAAGCAACACCAAAGTTGGAACTGAATTTGTTTTTTTATTTATTAATCATATTCCTTAGTGCCATTTAGATCTAAACATTTTTACAAACCTTCCAATGACAATACTACTTACAGTGTCATCTATATAAATAAGATACTATAAAATATGGACAAATCAAAACATCATTACAAAAACTAATATTTATACCAGATGGCAAACATGATGGTCATTCAATAAATAAAGGGGATTTTTTTTTTAAAGCAAAATACTTTTTCTTTTTCTTTTTTTCAGAATTTTATTTCCATAAATCTAAACTCTGGATTCTTTAGAATTGGTTTATAGCAAAAATTATTCTAATCTTGCAAAAATGTTTGTCTAGAGATTATTCAAAATGGTGGCAAATCAAACAGTGCTCCAGGCTTGAACAGAGGTCTGTCATCAAATCATTGGTGTCTGAATAGTGCAAACTATGTGAAATTTACAGAACTACATGTGATGAATACAGAACAGCATGTTTTAATCCAAAAAATGTTTTCAATTGAAAAGACAGTCCATGGAATGGAAACACACTGATCCTTCCATAAAGAAAAAGTTCCAAACACAGTAATCAGTAAAGAAGGTGATCCTGACAGTCTTCAAGGACATAAAAGGAACCATTACTATTGATTCCCTTGAAAAAGGTACAACTGTAAACAGTGATTCATATTGCCAATTCCTTAAGTGAAATTAATCCAATTTATCAAATGACCCTTGTGTCTATATTTATAAATAAAGACAGAAACTATTTCAAAGCAACTTTGCAGTCATTTAATCCACTAGAAACATGTAACTTCATTGAATTATAAGGATGAGGCTAAAAGACATTTTTACTTCAAGACATAAAATGTTAAACAATTTACTATAATAGGCTAAAAGCATATTTTGTAATGATTTTTTTTTTCTTTTTTTGTTGCAGACCATCTACTAGTTGGCCAGTTGTGTACAAATCCCAATAGAAATAGGAGCCTTCTATCATGTCTGAAAGTGACATAATGTTCAACAAGTGAGATTGGAGATGCGCCGCTGTACAACTCATGCTCTCTACCGATCCAAGTTATGACAACAGGACCATTCCCAGCACCCTCAAAATGGATTGCCACGAATAACAGGGACGTGCCCAGGATGATGAAAACAAAGTTTCCAGCTACGGCTATGGTCTTTGGTGTGGTTTCAAGTGAGGGCCACATCATGCCACCTCACATCTTCGAAGTCGGCTTGAAAGTCAACACCAAAGTTGTTCTGGGTATGCTGAAGAGTGTGGTGATCCCCTAGTGCAATCAGGTGGCTGGTGGCAGACCCTGGGTGTGGCAGCAGGACTCAGCGTCAGCCCACAAGTCCAAAGAGACCCAGGATTGGCTTCAGAAGGAGTGCTACGACTTTGTACCCTTCTCTCACTGGCCCCACCTCCTCCACCGACCTGAACCCGCTGGACTACTTCATTTGGTCATACGTTGAGAACATCACCAACATGACCTCCCACAACACCAAAGCCAGCCTGATTGCCACCATCAGCCGAGTATTCGCCAAGCTCCAGTCAACACTTGTGGAAAAGACATGCTCCCAGTTGTAGATCCATATCAAGGCGGTGATTGAGGCTGAAGGCAGCTACATTGAATAGATGTCAGCTCTACTACATAAACAAGTTACCTGAATTGATTTTTTTCAATAAAAGTTTTTAGATAAAGCTGTAGTGTTGTTTTCTTTAGGACGACAATTTTATCATTTCACCCTGTACAACTTGTCAATGCTTGTTGGATTATTTTATACAGAAGTCTGTCTAATAATTATGGTCTCCAATTAACAAAAATATGTCTTCATAATCATTTTAAACAGGTGAATAATACAAACTCAGATGCAATATCAATGTTTTAAGAACCAATTTATTAATTAAATTCAGTCATCTTAATCATTATTTCAATTTGACACACAGAAGGGACTCTAACACATACTGTAATCTGGGTCAGAGTAGGCCTGGGAGTAATGCCAACGAATGTATGACTCCAGAATTTAAGCCTCATAACCTGATGCAGTTTAGTGTCATACACAATACACTAGTTATTATGATAACTTTCAAACAATACTTCAGGCATAATCAACCATGGAGAAATTTGCAACAATTCATTTTCAAAAGCCTCCCCACATGTAAGACCATATTGTTGCCATCATATAACTTATTGTGAATGTGATCAAATCATAAAAAAAAAACAATGCCTAAAACTTTTTCCACTTTTTCCAAATAAATTCAATTAAAATCTATAAATATTTTAGCAGATATATAATTCACAGTAAGCTTTTATTTACTTCACTTGAATTTCAAAATCACATTCCTGTGTGACATCAGCACATACGTCACTACATTCTATTTGGAACTATTTCTTCTGATGAGCACATTTCACTTACAAACTATAACATGCATATAAAATAATTTTGCCAGAAGAAAATCACAATATGATCCAATATTTGCATGCATACTACTGCAGCATAGTAGCATGATTTTTGTTAGCACTTGCTTTAACTAAAATAATAAAGCAATTTTCAGCCCAATTTGCACCTTATTAATAATAGTATAGAGCTTGTGTTTGCCTTAACTAGATCATTATAATTTCTCAAGGGAGATAACTATCAAATGCTAATTATAGAGTAAATTCTTCTATTCATTCATATAGTTGCAAAATTGGGAACCTTAGTCGAGGGTGACCCGAAGACTACCTTTTCAATAGCTACCACACCGAGGTGTAGGGAAGGGCACTATTCCATTTCCTGGATTGCTCCATTTTACCCTTGATTCTTACCTTATAATGCTGAGTGTTAAACAAGGCAGAATCAAGTACCATTTTTTGAGTCTTTGGTATGACGACCTGCAATTGAACCCCAATTTCCTGGACCATTGATGGACACTCTACTCATTAGGCTAATGTATTTATACATAATTAAACATAAATTCTATAAATAGGATGTGACTTAAGATTGAACTTAATGACCACTACAAGGGGTTTTTAAGTGAGTAATAAACATTGCTGCTTTTGCTTGGTTAAATAATGACCTGCTGTTTGAAATGCTTATCTTCAGGGATTCATCATTCTCCACCATACTGGAGGAGGGTTAGGCTCATTTCCTGATGCCTAAGGCACTCCTAAAGAGAAATACCAACAGAACTAAGCTATTTTTGGCACCACTCACCTATATGTGGAGCGTACTTTTCAAAAACAAACCTTGTGTCAAACTTGCCTATATCAGGGTGGCAAAGAGAATAATTACTGGCTTAGATTTATAATAAGCAAATAAAGGCACTGAACAAACTTTTTCCTAAATTCCAAACATTCCAACTCTATGGAAATAGGTGTTAGTTTTTTTTTTTTAATTTAAAGTTTTTAGTTTCTTTTTGTAGCAACTGACAATTCATCATATAAGAGTCTACCCATGAGGATCAATATCACAAGAAATATTGGTTATAAGATGACCTAATGCAACCTCGGGAAAGCACATAACCCCACTTTTTTTAAACGCAGTGATCTCTTTTAGAATAAATTAGTTGGCCTCTAACTAAAAAAAAAACTTACAGCAATTTGAAGAAAAAAATAAGCCCGAGACAGCAATGTTAAAGTCATCTTATTATCTGACAAGCTAATGTTAAATCAGACGGTTATAATAATTGGCTGGACTCATGGAAATTCCACGGTTTAATTATAAGTACAATTTCAAATCTTAGAAATAATTCTTCTAAACTATATATTGCAAGTAATGCAAAGTTTAGTAAAACAATTTCTCAGATTTAAAATTGCAGCTGTACAGGCACTCATTTTGGTGAATCAGTGGAAAGTGTACCTTTGGGCAGTGACACCTTTGCTATCTCAGTCACCATCATGGCACAGAATGGTGAACATCATGTATTTATGACTAACACTCATCTCACTACTACCCTGTTGGTGAGGCTTAAAATACACTGACTGTATCCACTACAGAGGGGGTAAGATCCAAAGCCCTGAGTATGACAATAAACTGCATCTGATGGTGAGGTTCCACTTCTGGAAAGAGTAGAATATTAAACTGATAAACTAAACCCCAGGAAAAAATAGATCTTTAATAGCAAATATTGATCATAATCTATATTATATTAGCAGCAAACCATGTCATACACATTATTATTATTATTATTACTACTACTATGACTAGAAGTAGTAGTTTTTTATGCCTCCAGAAATATCTCCATTTTCTCAACCTCAAAAAAAAAAAAGAATTTTTGCAGAGAGCATACACACTATTAATACAATATTTACATACAGATCAAATTCTGTTATTATCCAATAATTCCCAAAAATGACCTCTTAAATTCTTTTTCTTTCCATTTTTTTCTGGAATTAACCAATTTAATCCTACATTTTTTTACAATCTATAGCAATTTTTCATCTTATTAGACAACTACTTCCGAAAATATATTACTCTTAGCAAAAAAAAATCCAATTGGTAAATAGACTTAGTTTTTGAAATCTGCCTTGACAGTAAATTTTCAGTTCAGGGGGAAATATTGAAAAAATGTCTACCATAATTAGAAATTTCATTAATCACTTTGAAAGTTTCAATTAGATCGTCTCTCATTCTTCTTTCAAGTAAAGTAGTTAATCCTAATTTCTCTAATCTCTCCCTGTAACTGTAATCTTTTACTTTTTATTATTTTTATCACTCATCTGTGTATGACCTCCAATCTCAATATTACACTCCAATTTATATGTCTAAACACTGGAGCACAGGCCTCAGTATAATATTCTATATGAGGTCTTATTAGGATTTCATACATTTTCAAAACATTTGCCTCTCTTGAAATAAAATTTCAAACTATCCAGCAAATCATTTCATTTGTCCTCAATACAATAAACAAAATATGATTGTCAGCTTTAAATATATCATCTCAAAGCCAACCCCAAGATTGCATTCCTTATTTACTTTTTTGATTTCTCTGTCATTTAATTTAGAAATATATATCATTTTTCATTAGGAACCAGATAATTATGGCCTTGTGCCAAATCTAAGCAATTAGGAATCTCATATGGCATAATGGTAAGCAAGTTAGACAAATAGACTTTTGTCAGTTTGATTCTCACTGAGAATCTCATACTTATGGCCATTGTAGTAAGTAAGTAAAGTTGGCGACCGTAGTCGAGGACAACCAGAAGGCTCCCTTTTTAATAGCTACTACACCAAGGTGTAGGGGAGGGTGCTACTCCTTTCCCTGGATTGCTCCACTTTACCCTTGATATGTACCTTACATTGCTGAGTGTTAAGCAAAGAGGTATCAAGTACCATTTTAAAAGTCTTTGGTATGACACGACCTAGGATTAAACCCAGGTCTCCCAGACCATTGGCAAACATTTAACCCACTAGGCTAATAAGTGACAATAAACAAGATATCTAAAACTTCATGATAATCAAACATTTTTGTAAAAGTATTCCCTTTTTTTATTGCCCTGGCTTCCTTCAATTTTAATAGCAAAAGTTATATATATGTTTGTTATATGAAAATAATCTTAATAATTCTTAAATAATAGAAAATATTCAGAATTAGTGAATAAGTGTTGATATTTATAAACCGTCATGGCATTCTACCATTTTTATCAGTAACAGGAAAATCTGATCATAGAAATTTCATGTATACATGCATGTTTGCTTTTTAAGTAAATTGTTCTGCTAATGAATCATTTTTGCTTTACAATCTTGAACAAGTCCTGGCGGCAACACCCCACAAGACACCAACTGTACGGCCACCTGCCCCCTATCACGAAAACTGTTCAAATTAGACGAACCAGACACGCAGGACACTGCTGGAGAAGCAGGGACGAACTCATAAGTGATGTACTCTTATGGACCCCCACACATGGCCGTGCAAAAGCAGGACATCCAGCACGAACATTCATTCAGCAACTATGTGAGGATACAGGATGTTGTCCAGAAGACCTGCCTGAAGCGATGAACGATAGGGGAAAAGTGGCGAGAGAGGGTCAGGGATATCCGTGCTACCAGCATGACATGATGATGATGAAGTCAAATAACTCCAAAAATCTGAAAATATCTTAACTTTAAACATTTGAAACTGTAGATTCTTCATTTTTTCAATGAATTTCATGTTTTATGCTTCACTTAACTTAAAGGGTACCTTCATGTCAAACCAAATCCTTTTCAGAGAATTTATGCATGCAGACACTATACAATAAACATTAAGTTGTAAAGAGAATTAAAAATTGCTTTATTCTCCAAGAGTATATTAATACTTATGCACGAACAAAAATGTTGCTATGATGTGCCATTATTGCTTTGGTTTCGCAACATACCTACAAAAATAAAACCATTAAAATATAAACAAGACGACTAGTGAATTGATTATAACAGATGTTTATGATAATGATAATACTGATGCTCCTAATAAGGAGTAATGGATTCTATATAAGATTTCATAGTTATCTTTATAATCGTGAGAATTTGGATGATTGATAAATGATATTCAGAGTCACAAACCATATAAAATTATCATTCAGTTGCAAACTAGGCTGGAAATTCCTTTGGTTAGAGTATCTCACGTAATTATTTAATAAAAAATATCATGGTATTTTTAGTTGGTTTATGGTTATGGTTTAGAATTAAATGCTGAAATTGTTTTTTTATCAATAAAATCTTTAAAAGTGCTCTGTGCATAACAATAAAAATTGGATGATGGAATGAACTTCAAAAATATTATATATATATATATATATATATATATATATATATATATATAGTTTATAATTAAATTTTTTTTAATCACTAAAATCTTTAAAGTGCACAGTGCATAACAACAAAAATTGGATGAAGGGATGAACTTCAAAAATATCATATATATATATATATATATATATATATATATATATATATATATATATATATATAGTTTAGAATTAAATTGTTTTTAATCCCTAAAATCTTTAAAGTGCACCATGCATAACAATAAAAATTGGATGATGGAATAATGAAGTTTGATATATATTTATATATATATATATAAAAGAATTAAATTGTTTTTAATCACTAAAATCTTTAAAGTGCACTATTCATAACAATGAAGAGCAATATCACAATATTTTCAATTATAAAATAGAATAACAGTAAAAACTGGATAAAAACTCATGACTGAGTTTCACATTGCCAACCCTCAGATGACATGTTTTAATACTGGTTTACCTGAGAATTAGCAATGTGAAACTCTGGCATGATTTGTTATTCGATTTCAATGATGAAAAAACAAACATATACGATGAATAAAAAACCACATATATATATATATATATATATATATATATATATATATATATAATATATATATATATATATATATATATATTATTAGCCCTAAATGATTAAGTATACCTTACCAATTTTTAATAAAAAGTTTATTTTCTTTTACAGAAAAGATACCAGGATTTTATCTATTATTTATTACTAAACCAGTAACCAAAAATAAAATTGTCTCTTATACACCCTTATAAATATATATATATATATATATATGAGCATGTGTGTGTGGTTGGGGTGTGCATAAGTGCATGCTTAATTTTTAAGTACACATTTCCATTTTTAATGCTGGAGAGATTGGAATTAATAAATATGACCTAATAATATCCTTTCTGATCATATAATGTTCCATTTGAAATAATAAAATCCTGGTATCTTTAGAAGAAAATTAACTTTTTATAAATAACTGCTAAGTACATACTTATTTATGGCACTACTGTATATAGAAATATAATAAGAACTTTCAGAATACATACATATCTTAGCCCTAACTTTTAAAGTGAAAATTATGCATCCTTTTTACTGGATTTCTTTGATTATGTTCATTGATTTTATTAACAACTAATAACATTTTCAGTGGGAAATGTTTATATTTGTTATTCTTTACTTTTAATGACTTTGAGATTAACTCCTGTTCAATTCATGACCATTCTCCCTGACCCTATAACTGTGTATTTACTTGGTAAGCTCGTCATTTATCAAATGCTCCTTATGAGCGGTTCAGAAACGAAATACAAGTATTCTATTTTCCAAGCTTAATTGCAACTGTCTAATGCTTAAGTGAAACCAGCACTGTTGCTCACTTAGTCCGGGCTAAATCTGGTTTTGTTCGAGCCACCCAACAAGATTAGAAAATAGGAACTTAAAAAAAAAGTAAATAAAATAAAATAAAAGATAAAATGTAAAGAATTAAAGACATCTTTTTTTCAGCTGAAGCAACAAGTCTTGGAGACTGGCTGGAAGGGGATTTTAGAATGTTGGGGGGGGGGTTGCAGTAGCCATTTTGATGAAGAAGTGGAAAAAAAAGAAAGAAAAAGAAACAAGCAAGTCTTTTTCTGTAGAAGGTAAATATAAATGAATATTCAAAAAAATTTTTTAAATAATTCAAAAACAAGAATTAAAAAAAGAAAAAAGCTCCCTTTAGACCCTCATGAAGGGGGATCTCTGCAAAGGTTACTTTCATTGAAAAATGTAAAAAAGATTAAATCGATTACTCATATCTTTAATCTTTAAAAGCCACGGCTTTAGTTAAGGGAGCAACTCTTAATTTTAAATGCAATGCCTTTGAAACTAATTTTCTTTGTTTTATTCTACCATTTATGCAAAAATATATATAAAACCAGAAATAGGTAGAATTAAACAAAGAAAACCAGCTTCAAAGGCACTGCATTTAAAATTAAGAGTTGATTGACTGGGGTCTGAGCTATAAAATTAAAGATAAGAGCAATCTAGTTCATCTTTTTTAGATTTTCCTATGAAAATAACCTTTACAGACATAACCCTTTCTAGGGATCTGGAAAGAACCATTTTCTTTTCTTTTTGTCACATTTTTTAAAAATATTTATCTTTATTTAACCACTAAATAAAAAACAATTGTGTTTATTTTTATGGAGGAGAGCTTTGAAAGAAAAAAGTTTGTCTTTTTCTTTTCTTTCTTTTTTGTTTTTTGTAGTGGATAAATAAAGGTAAATATTTTTTTTTTCAATTGGAAAAAAATGGTCCTTCAGGACCCCCAGAAAAGCACATCTTTGCAAAGGTTACTTTCATTGGAAAATCTAAAAAAGATTAACAAGGTTACTCATATCTTTTATAGCTATGGCCCCAGTCAGGGGGGCAATTCTTAATTTTAAATGCAGGACCTTTGAAACTGGTTTTCTTTATTTTCTTCTACATACTTCTGGTTTTATATGTATTTTTGCACAACTCATTACAAGCATGGATAGATGCTATCTATTGCATGTGACTGTGTCCCTTGTATTATTATTTTTTTTAATCAGAAAAATGCTATAAAGCCCTTCCCTTCCATTCCATTTTTTAGTCCCTACAAATGTAATTTGCAATCCACCTGCAAATGCCTCACCATTTGAAAAAAAAAGGGAGTGTGATAGGAATATAGGATATTTAGGGGGGGGGGATAATCATACATTCCAAATATTTTTTAGGTTGCCAGAGGGTTGTTTCCTGTCATAAAATCATTGAAAAGGTCACTTTTAGTCCTCTTTTACTTTATGTGTCATGATTTTAAGGTCTTATCTGCCCCGCTGTGGATTGTCAGCTCTTTAAAAGGATATTTAGATGCTACCATTTCCGTGCCTGCATGCCATGCTGACTACCATGTCGGGGTAGAAAAGGAAGCAAACAGATTCTGCGGTGTAAATCAGAATTCCTAAATTAATGCTATCTTTGTCATAAATCTTCATGAATAAATAATTTTCTGTCCTTGTCCACTTAATTGAAAAAATTTTTGAAAATGACCAGTGCATAAGGTCACTGGATAATATCCAATCTATTAGATTACCATAATTATTTGTGTATAATACACGCTCCAAACTTTGGACAATGAAATTCTGGAAAAAGAAAATTCTCATATATAATATGAATTGACATTTTTGAATTTGGAGGAACTAAATTTAACCTAAATTTATTCAAATTTTTATCAGTTTGTAATGACTAAAAATAAGAATTTATATAGTTTACAGTGTCTTAAAACACAAAATTTACACAGTATTTAGAGCAAATACATAGACATGTTCTCACAAAATTGCAAGAAATAAGTAGCAAAAATAAGGTCACATTAGGAGAAAGAAAATTATAAACAAACACAAATTACAGTGGGCATTTCTCTCTAAAAGTGTAACACTCGTTAGTTTGGACTATATATATATATATATATATATATATATATATATATATACCAACCCTTTCACAAGATGACGGTGAATAACCTACAAAGGTTGACATGCCATAAAACCCAACCAATCTTCCAAATGAGTAGAATGTAATACAAGGTCAATTTTTTATGCATAGTTTAACAGGTTTGAATTCATAGTTTTCCTTCTCTTAGACCGGTTGCCATACCAAGGTTAAAAAGCCTAGTCCGCCCTACTATTTACCTTTAATTGTAAGGATAATTATTGGATTCATGCCTTTTCCTAGGGTGTAAGCATTATGTGAAATGCTGACAATCTAATCCAAGATTTGAATTTAGGTTGCGGTATCCATTTCCTCTGACATTACACCACAAACACCTCCATGGACTAGAGATATAACTTGCTTCCAATCATCCTATCTTGAATATAGCGAGCCATGTGGTAAGGAAGAAAGTTAATTATATACTTATCACATATAATATACACTCCTAACTTCTGTGCAGAAAAATCGGGAAAATAGTGAATTGTATACAGAAATAATTATGGTAATAGAGGGCTTTGTTAACAGCATTACAAGGGAGGAGATTATACTGAACAATAAATACCATGTTGGGTGTTGTAACCATGGTGCCATTAATTGATATGCACATTTTAAATACATATTTAAGTTTTAAAAAAATAAATAAATAAATAAAAATAAGATAAAATAAAATTAAATTAAATGATCAGGACAACTGAAGTCACGTCCATTCTGCACAACGTTTAAACACTCCACATGGCACTGTGGTTACAACGTCCAAAAAAAACTTGAACATCCAACATTGTGTTCATTCATAAAAAAAAAAGTCTCTGACGATAAAGTTTTACTTTGAAATTAATTAGACTCAAACAATTATTATTTCGCATTGCAATAGCCCTCTAACTTAATACAATACAATAGAATAAAATAACTTGTGCAATGCTTCATGCAAATTACAAAATACTTTTAATAGCCAGATAAGAGTAAGTTTAAATCCTTTCCTTCATTTTTCTTTTTTTTTCTTTTCTGAATAGAGTTGATTCACAAAATGAAATATCAGCTAAGATAAAAAAAAAAAAAAAACATGGCCAACTTCCAGCTTGTAGAAAAAGTAATTATGCTATCTTAGTAAATAATTTGTACTAACATAACTGGTTTTGTTTTTGTTCGTTTAAATATATTTATGTATCAGATTGTATATCAAACACATCAATACAATTTCTATCAACTTTTTTCACAAGTAAATCTTTACTGCAAATTTTTATGAGCTTTAGAAAAACATCTTTATTAGTGAGTTCTTTGTTCCTTTTTTTTCAATGGCATATCAACTCTTGTGGGTTATTTAATGCCAAAGACATTCTTGTAGAAGAAAGAACAATAGAGGTACTATCTAACCCATAGCCGAGGGGAATAAAAGGTTCACACCTTTCCCAAGGGCATTAGGCTGAAAGTGAATGAAATAGCACAACTGGAGTTTGAACTCATTTACAATGATATTGCAGTCAAACTTGTTAACCATTACACCACAGGGATTCCTCCTCCTTTATAAGAAAGGAAAAAGAATGAAGCAATATTCAGTTTTATAATTTTTAATATAATTTGCTGAATCATAACAGCATTTATCAAAAACAAATATTCTCAATGTTCTGTCTGTAGATAATTTATACATTAATAATTTGGTAAATAAAGTTTTAAAAAAACCCAAAAAAACATTGAGTCCAGAAGAGAGCATTGATGAAATGTCTGTAGTTATGTACAAAAACTTTTTCTAGGAATGTAATACTTGCATTCACCATCCAGATAAGAATAAGTTTTTTTCATTTGCTTCATTTTATTTATGAAGAGTTATGCACTCCAAAATTACATCTTCTATCACCTACAAGTCAGCCATTTTCTTTTTTTTTTTTTTTCAAGTTTTTGTTTCTCTTCCTAACCCTAACAATGTCTCAGAACTTGATGTTTTTTGTTCGCTCTCTCCTGCCAAGGTACCAATAAGTCACCTGCAACTTACGAGACAACATCCCTTTAATCATGGCAAAATCTTAACAAGTCCAGGGGCAGGATAAGGGTTAGCAGCGAAGCTCGGGGAGGAGAAAATAAAAACTTTATAAAAAAGAAAATGGCTGATTTGTAGCTCATAGAAGGCATAATTTTGGAGTGCATAAACATTCATAAATAAAATAAAGCAAATAACTGAAACTTACTCTTATTGGAATGGTGAAGGTAAGTTTTACATTCTTATATCATTGTTTTTGTATATTACAGCAGAAAAAATGGGAATTTTTACAAGTGGGCTATACCTTAGACAAGCAACATTTTTATTTTGTCTTATTTTTGTTGTTGGCTTACACCTTTTTTTTTTTTTACAAAACAGTTAAGTCTCAAAATTATGTGTTCAACTAGTTACAATTCACCCATCAGCCATATTTCTCTAATCTTTCCATCTTCAAACTAAGTTCTAATTTTGGAACCTTAACTGTAACTGTTGAGTAAACAAAGAAAAAAAGCAAGCAAATGACTGAATATATCATCTTTTGTACAGAAATAATGAGCATTTACATCTGTTGGTTTATTCTGGACAGACACTGAGTGAGTATATATGAATGGCTACCTTTCTTGGACCTTTTAAAATAATCAACTTACAAGAGTGTATGTATTAGCTAATTCTTATCTAAAATTACATATACTAGGTTGTTAGGAAAACAATGTCTGATTTTAGAATAAACTTTTACTCCTGAACTAATAAATTTCATTAGTGTTTTAATTTGTCATAATATGATCTCTAAGCATCAATGCATTTCTGCCATTAACCCATTATTTGTGTCAGAGAGTATCTGAGAGTTATTGTAATGAAGGAGTACTCCATACTCTCCAAAGCTCCAGAACTAAAGTCTTACCACTGTATGTAGTTGTCATACACAGAACACTCTTTAAGGGAGAGTCTTACTCTCTCTGTAAATGGCTGAAGAATACACCAACTGTTTCTCTGCAGAAAGATAAGACTCCCATAACAAGTGTCCCGGATATGACACTAAACAATCTGATGGTGAGGTTCCAGTAATGCTGGAGCTTTGGGGAATTTCTTTGCCATCACTATCAGGTTTACTCTGGCCCAGAGTCCTATCTATGGGTTATATAAAACAAAACTGTGTACTTATGTTAAACTGAATTGTTTGAAATAGAACTGTTTTTTGACATTGAAAATGTGTACGAGAACTGCTTTGACACTGAAACTGCGTACTTATGCTAAACTGAATTGTTTGAAATAGAACTGTTTTGACATTTAACTTTGTGTAAACAAAATTCTGTACTTATACTAAACTGAATAGTTTGAACTTTTATCAAAATGACTTAATTCAGCATTAATTGACCCAAAAAGGGCTGGTACGCTGTAAAACCAACCAACCAACCCTCTGTAAAGGATGGAGTCAGCAGATTCTAGGCTCTGTCAACTAGACAAGCATACTTCTGTTTAGTTGGTTGGTTGTTTTTATAGTATATCAACCCTTGTGGGTTATTTAAAACCAAATCCTATTAATACATATATATATTGGATGTGCCATGGTGTAATGGTTACAGTTGTAGAAATTGGATATGGCAAAACAAGTTCAAATCCTGGATGATACTGTTAGCATTTCACATAGGGCTAATATCCATGCAAAAAAGGCATGAATCCAATTATTCTACCTCCAGCTATGGGTAAATAGTAGGCCAGACTGGTTTCTGGGTTAGGCAACTAGTCTAGGAGAAAGAAAACTTTGAATTCAAACCTATTAAACTCCACTTAAAAACTGACCTTGTGGAAGGGTAGATAAATCACTATATATATATATATATATATATATATATATATATATATATATATATATATATATATATATATATATACACATATATCGTGATTTTTAAGTGAAAAGTTTGTTGGTGATATAATCTTTAAATAAGCTAGAGCTCATTTGTTTGGACACAAATGGTTCCAAGTTTTGTTATCCAACACTAATCATTTATTTGTTCACAGTAAAATGGTTTCAAATATAGTAAATGATTAAACAGCTGTACTTAACCCATAGACGGGACCTCAATAGACACTAACACAGTAGATTATAGTGGATATGAGAGTAATGGTAATGAAGGGGTACTCCACATTCCCCAGTGTTCCAGAATTGGAGTCTTACCATCAGTTGGTTTAGTGTCACACCCATGACACTCATTGGGAGGTGCTCGTGGTGTAATGGTTATCGTCGTAGGAAACTGACACGGCAACACGAGTTCAAATCCTGGATGAGACCGATTGCATTTCACATAGCACTAATACCCTTGGGAAAGGTATGAATCCAATTATTCTCCCTCCAGCTATGGGTAAATAGTAGGGCAGACTGAGTTCTTCAGCCTTGGTAAGGCAACTAGTCTAGGAGAAGGAAAACTTTGAATTCAAACCAGTTAAACTCCACTTAAAAATTGACCTTGTGTCATATCCTGCCCGAGCGGAGGATTGGTAAATATGATGACACTCATTGAGAGGGTGGAGTTGTCTTTCTATTGAGATTTAGTCTACAGCCCTAACTGATAAGACTCCATACTTCTGACCTTGACCTAAATCAAGACAATCTTAACAACTAGCGATTACAATTGTTGCTATTAATAATGAATACATTGCTCAAATAATATATATGGTAGGGCTTACAATACACTGATTGTATCCTCACCAAAAGGTTAAGACTCCCCCCCATGCCAGAGGGAGTATACTGAATATGACACTAAACTGTACCAAGTAGTGAGGTTCAGGTTCTGAAGGAGTAAGGAGTATCCCTTCATTGTCTTTACTCCCAAGTCTGACCCAGAGCGGTAGTACTTTTAAGGGTCCCATCTATGAGTCGAGTAGAAAATTATTAGATAAGAATAAGTAAAAGTTGGCGACTGTAGTCGAGGGCGACCAGAAGGCTCCCTTTTCAATAGCTACTACACCGAGATGTAGGAGAGGGCGCTAATCCTTTCTCTGGATTGCTACACTTTACCCTTGATACATACCTTATATTGCTGAGTGTTAAGCAAGGAGGTATCAAGTACCATTTTCAAAGTCTTTGGTATGACGCGACCTGGGACTGAACCCCGGTCTCCCGGACCATTGGTGAACACTCTACTCACTGGACCAATGAGCAGAAGAATACTTGATACAATATAACTGTGTAGATTATTTGTATTAAGAATAGCTTCATGAAGCTATAATTGTTTACTAAGTATCATTATTATTATAATTATTATTGATCAAAATAATAATTGAAGTCATGCAGTTGTGTATGAATTATTAGTATTAGATAGGAATACTTGAAACCATATGACCCAGAGTAAATTTTTTGTATAAGATAGGAATGCTAGATATCATATAACTGTGTACAAAACAAAAAACAACTACACAAAAATATAAATATGCTATGTAAGAGTTTCTCTAGCCTTTAGTCATAAAATAACCCTAAATGATTTGATATGCCAATAAAATCAATCACTCAATGAAATGATTTGTTTTAAGTAATTCAGCATCTACTATAGGGAAAATTGTTTTTTGGAGGTGCAAAGTTTTTTGCATGGTCAAATTTCATTTTTGGAAGAAGGTCTTTCATGGTCAAATTTCAGATGAAGGGTCTTCACATGATTTTGAGAAATGCTTCATAGAATATTCATAAAACATATACACAAACTGGACATTCATAGATGAATCAATAAGTTTGAAATCTAATGAAAAAAAAAGCATTTATTTATTTTATACAAGTATATACTTTTCATTGTAATGTCCTCCTTGAGCAACAAAAAGAAAAGACCAGTGATTCTCTAGACATTTCCGTATTTTTTCTAAATTTTGTCAGTTATCCAATCTCTTTCTTTACTTTGTTCCTATTTTAAACTTACATTCTTTTTGCATTCTTTCTTCAGAAACTTTTGCCCATCTTCTTTGCTCATTATTCAGCACAATTTGCATGACTAACATTTGCTTATTACATCATATAAGTCAAATTTAGAATGAACTCTGATGGAATGTCTTTTTCTTTCTCATATAGATATAAGAGGATGTGTGTTTGTTTGTTATAAGTTACCATACAAATTTTCAAATAGCTACATAATAGATAAATTTTTTATAAGAAATTTAATGGTGTAGTGATTGATAATAAAATTTAAGAGTGTAGTAGTTAATGATGAAATTTAATGGTGTTGTAATTAGAAGAAAATCTAATGGTGTATATAGTAGGGCAGACTGGGTTCTTTAGCCTTAGTCAGGCAACTGATCTAGGAGAAGGAAAACAATTAAAAACAGCTCAACTCTGCTGAAAAATTGAACTTGTATCAAAGGGGTTAGGTTAATACATACAACAGATATTAGGTTGAGTTTTATGGAATATCAACCCTTGTAAGTTATTTAAAGCCAAATCCTGTTAATACATAAATGATTTGTAAATAAACAGTTTGTAAATAACATTTTAAACAAGCCAGAACTCATTTGTTTACTCACAGTTAAATGCTTTCAAGTATTGCTAATAATTCTATTTAATATTAATCATTTGTTTGCATACAGTTAAATGGTTTCAAGCATTCCTATCTGACACAAATAATTCTATTTTGTATGAATCATTTGTCTGCACACAGTTGAATGGATTGAAGTATTACTATCTAATGCTAATAGTTTTATTTGCACACAGTTAAATGATTTCAAGTATTGCTATTCAACACTAATAATTATACTCAACATTACTCATTCATTTTCACACAGTTAAATGGTTTCATGTATTGCTATGTAACACTAACAATTCAATTTAACATCAGTCATTTGTTAGTTCACCGTTAAATGGTTAAACAGTTCTATTTGACCCATAGATGGGACCCTAACAGGTTCTACCACTCTCAGTCAGAGTAGTAAAGGTAATGAACGATTAGTACACACTTCCCAAAGCTCCAGGACCAGAACCTCATATACAGTTTAGTGTGATACCCAAGACACTTGTCTTACCCCTAATACAACAGTTGGATAGGGCAAGGTTTCAGCTACAAAACAGCTTTTCCACATCATCACCACAATTGACTATAGCATTTTGCCAGCAATGGACATGAGCATAGTGTTTCAAAAATGGCCATCAGATAAATATATAAAGTCACATTTTATTTTATAAGTAGATAAAGCTTAAATCACAGGCCTATCAAAAAGACAAGGCAGTAAAAGAAAAATGAATAAGTCAAAAATTTACTGGGCTGAACATTCTAGTATTGCGACAGGATTTGTTTTTGTTCTTTTTCCTTTTTTTCTTTTTTTTTTTTGATAATCAGTTTGTGCACAGATGGGTCGTATATTGATTGCAAAACTTATATTTCAAAGGTTTTTGATGAGAAAGACCACATGCCACAAAAGTCTGCATAATGTAAGAGAACCTTTGTACCAATTAGGCCCAACATATCCAAGGTCAGGGCATATAAATTATTCCATGGCTAACAAAAGCGAATAACAACAAAGACTATTAATTGGTTAACTCTTTTTTCACGAAACCAGAAAAGTATCAGCTTAAACACCTTATCCACAGCAACTATAAATCAAGAAAGTTTCAAATTAACTGAGCCTTATGGGATTTAACAACAAATCTATATCTGCATGTACATACAGTATCACCCAGAGATAAGTGATCAAGTACCACACTAAGCTTTCTGCCCTGTCGGCATGGTTTAGAATATGCTGACAGCATACCCTGAAAGGCATGACACTAAACTGAATCTGATGGTGAGGCTCCAATTCTTGAGGAACCTTTCATTGCTATTACCCCCAGTTCCATTCTGACCTGGAATAGTAATAACTGTTAGGGTCCTATCTATGGGTCAAATAGATCTGTCTAAAAATTATATTCAACAGGATTTACTTGATACCACATAACTACAAATCATTTGTATGGAGAACAGTTACTCAAAGCTATAATTGTTTACTAGGGATTATTATTATTATTATTATTATTATTATTAGTTACTTGAAACATACAACTGTTAACAATTTAGTTGATTGGTTGGGTTTTATGGCATACCAACCTTTGTAGGTTATTTAACACCAAACCCTTTTTAGACAGAAATTAAGTATATATGATTTGTAAGCAAGTAGATTGTGAGTAAAATTTTAAAATTAGCCTGAGCTCATATTTTTTTCCACACAGTTAAATGGTTTCAAGCATAAGGAGGGCAACCCGTAGGCTATCTTTTCAATAGCTACAACACCGTGGTGTAGGGGAGGGCGCTACTCCTTTCTTTGGATTGTTTCACTTTATCCTTGATATGTACCTTATAATGCTAAGTGTTAAGCAAGGAAGTATCAAGTACCATTTTTTGAGTCTTTGGTATGACTTGACCTGGAATTAAACCCCAGTCTCCCAGGCCATTACCAAACACTGTACCCACTAGAGGCAGTCACAATTTAACATCAGTCATTTGTTTGCATACAGTTTGTAATTAATTTCATTTTTAACTGCATTAGAAGTAATTTGTTTGCACACTACTAATGCTGTTGTTTCTACATAATTAAAGGGTTTCAAATATGTGGTGCATTCAATAAGTTTCCAGACTTTTTTGTACAAGCATTTAAAATTTTCATAGACACTTGAAAATTCAGTATGTTATTGCTATACATCTTATGAGATGACTGACCAATTTTTATGATTTCAGCTTCAAATGAACACCTACAGCAGCAATTGGAATGCACCCTACTAAAGCCTGATTATCACAGCTGGTCTATTTCAAAAATGCAATTTGGACATGAGGACACATTAGAAGAACGATATGCAATAAAATTTTGTTTTAAGCTAGGAAAAAATACCACAGAAACATATGGAATGCTTCAGACTGCTTTTTGACCATCTTGCATGAATCGAGCATCAGTTTTTGAGTAGCATATGAGATTCAAGGAAGGCACAGAGTCTGTGAAGGATGATGAGAGGTGTAGGAGGAGTAAGGAAGTCAATACACCAGAGTTGATTGGCTAAAGGGTTAGGGTTACTATGTTGAGGTTTTAAGGGAGTTCAGGAAGAGATTCCGTCAGAAGAGGCCAGCACTCTTCAAATCGGGTCAGTGGCATTTCCACCAGGACAATGCACCAGTCCACAACTCCATCCTCATCACAGACTATTTAACCAAGATGAGCATCAAGACAGTTGCTCACCATCCCTATAGTCCAGACCTTGCTCCCTGTAACTTTTGCTTATTCCCTCACAGGCTTTCGTTATGAGACAATTGAGATGAAAGAGGCTGTGATGAAGGTCATTGACACGCTCACACAAGAGGACGTCCATGAGGCCTCCCAGAAGTTGTTGGAACAGTACAACAAGTGCATTGCAGCCAGAGGAGATTACTTCAAAGGGGACTAGAGTTTCATGTGTGTACTATCAATAAAAGTGCCCATAGGAAAAAAGTCTGGAAACTTATTTAATGATCCTCGTATCTTATAAAAATAATCAGCCAACCCAACAAACTTGTTTGTAATTTCTTATTAAAGAAGTGATAAAACTTACAAATAATGCCTGAAGGGGAAATTATGCATCTTAGAATACCTTGATGCTGGTTAATTATCAATAAAAGTGCCCATAGGAAAAAAGTCTGAAAACTTATTTAATGATCCTTATATTACTATCTAACACTAATAATTCAATTTGATATTAATCATTTGTTTGCAGACAGTGAAGTGGTTACAAGTATTTAACACTAATTAAGCAGGACACTGCTGGAGAAGCAGGGACGAACTTATAAGAGATGTACTCTTATGGACCCCCACACATGGCCGTGCAAAAGCAGGACAACCAGCACGAACATACATTCAGCAGCTATGTGAGGATGCGGGATGCTGTCCTGAAGACCTACCTAGGGCGATGAACGATAGGAAGGAGTGGCGAGAGAGGGTCAGGGATATCCGTGCTACCAGCGCGATATGATGATGATACTACTCAACACAATTCATTCATTTGCACACAACCACATGGTTCTAAGTATTGCTGCGTAATACCAATAATTCAATTTAGGCACACAGTTAAAGAGTTTCAAGTATTGCGATGTATCACTAAAAATTAAACATCAGTCATTTGTTTACACAAAGTTAAATGATCAAACAGTTCTATTTCTAAGAATTCAATTTCACATCAACCTTAGTCATTCATTTCTACATAGTTAAATGGTTCCAAGTATTGTTATGTATCACTAATAATTCAATTAGACAGTCATTTGTTTACACAGTTAATTGTTAGAAATAGAACTGTTTGACAAAAAGTTCTATTTCACACAATTCAATTTAGCATAAGTCATTTGTTTGCACATTGCTTAAATGTCAAACAGTTCTATTTGTCCCATAGATAGGACCCTATCAAGTGCTACCACTCCAGGTCAGAGTGGATCTGGGAGTAATAGGAATGAAGGGGTACTCCAAATCTCCAAGACTGGAGCCTTGCCATTAGATGGTTCAATGTCATATCTAGGACACTCATTGGGGAGGTCTTACCCCTCAGCAGAAACGCAGTCAGCATATTCTATAGCCCCAGCTGACTGGGCTGTTTGCAAATTATTTGTATCTGACAGAAATACTTGATATCATAACTGTGAACAAAAAAACTTTAAAATAAAACTATACTATTAAGTGTTTATATGAATATATGATGAACATGATTTCCTAATCTCTTAGCATAAAATAACCCTAGACAAATTGACATACCATTAAAATCAATTAATCAAACACACAGTTGTGGGAATTAATAAGTTTGAATAAAAAATGAACAAATAAAATACAGAAATGAAAAATAAAAAATAAAACAAATAAGATATAAAAATTAAATAAAATATCCCACAATTCCACTTCCATATTTGATAGGAATACTTGATACTATGAAACTGTAAATTATTTGTATTAAGAATAGTAACTTGCAGCTATGATTGTTTATTAAGCATTATTATTAGTTAATTGAAACCATATGACTGTGTGCAAACAAATGAATATTACTAAATAAAAATGATTACTTGAAACCATACAATTATGAATAATTATTAGTATTAAATGCACCCGCCCAAGTCGAAACCCTGCAACATAGTCTGGAACGAGCTGCTGCAGGCATTGGCCTCCATGTTAATGCACACAAAGTGGAATATATGTGCTTTAATCAAAAAGGCGACATCTTCACACTAAACGGTAGCTCTCTGAAACTAGTTGGCAAGTTCACCTATCTAGGAAGCAGTATCTCATCAACTGAGGCAGATAGCGACACGCTACTAGCAAAGGCATGGACAGCTATCAAAAGGCTATCTGTCATATGGAAGTCAGACCTGACCAGTGGAATAAAGTGCAGTTTCTTCCAAGTGGCAGTCGTGTTGATACTGCTATATGGATGCACTACACGGACGCTAACTAAACAGATGGAGAAAAAGCTTGACGGCAACTACACAAGAATTCTGCGAGCAATATTGAACAAGTCCTGGAGGCAGCACCCCACAAAGCAGTAGCTATACGGCCACCTACCACTTATGAAAACTATCAAAATTAGATGAACCAGACATGTGGGACACTGCTGGAGAAGTAGGGACGAGCTCATAAGTGATGTACTCCTGTGGATGAGCAAAGGCAGGACGACCAGCTATGTGTCAATACGGAATGTAGCCCTGAAGACCTACCGGAAGCAATGGATGATAGGGAGAGGTGGAGAGAGAGGGTCAGGGATATCCATGCTGATAATGCAATATGATGATGATGATGATGATTAGTATCAGATAGAATACTAAAATAATTGTATTAAGAATAGTTACTTAAAGCTATAATTGTTTGCTAAAGATTATTATTAGTTATCCTTTTTCTAAATAAACTTTGTTAATCATTATTATCCTTATTATTAGTAGTAATAACTTTGTTGGATATTTTCTCTTTTTGACAAATATTTCATCTAAATAATTTTATATTAGTTTTAACTAATACTTCTTTTTAATTTTAGTTGTTTTTGTTGTTGTAATTCATGCAGGCCATTATTTCTATGAGTGAAGAACTGTATGTACTGAATATCAATAGCAGAAAATAGGCACTTGGTGAGACTCAAACTCACATACTCTTTTTTACTTCAGGGAAGCCTGGCTTAAATATATGTATGAAAGCAATTGGTGATTAAAAACGAAAAAGCAACTAAATTTAAACGATGAAAACAAAATACTCATCAAAATAAATCATCTATTGATATTGCATAAAAACTATATTGTAGAAATAATGATGATTTAATTTTATATTCACTAAATAAGGCATGAACACATATGTTCAAATATTATGCCCTGTTATCACCTCAGATAAATAATGGACTATACTGTTTTGATTGTGGGGGAAAAAAAGAGAAGAAAAATATGCCTTACAGTAAGCAAATATGAAAAGAAAGGAAAAAAAGAAAGAAAGCTTATAATGCTATACATTCTATGCTTCTTATCTGCTTCAGTGAATGGAAAGAAGGAAAATAAAGAAAGGGAAAATAGAGAAATGGATGAGATAGATAGACAGAAAGAGAAATGAGTAAAAGAAAGAAATGAATATTTTTTTCCATTCTACTAAACAGAGTGACAAATAAAAAGGACCAAAGAATTTGTTTTATTTGCATACTATTCATCTTCAATTGGATTTTTTTCACAAAAAACAATTGTTTTAGAAAAAGTGGAATTTCTAAGCCTTTGAGGACCATTCCAACAACACCAATTACAATTGGTATCACAATCACTTTCACATCTTTTTTTAGTTCTCTAGCAAATTCTAAGTACTTGTCTCTCTACAAGTAATAATGGTTATTTCATGAATGATTTTACAAGTTTTCAATATATTCACTACCTGTGACACAGCACATATCAAGTCAGTAGTCCAGCTTTGCTGAATACACAGCAACATGTTTTGGATAACAGTCTCTAGTGCGGCATTGAATCTCTACTTAAGTTCTGCTAGACTTGTAGGAAGAAAAGGTACATAGATTGATCCCTTTATATAGCCCCAGAGAAAGAAAAAAATCACAAGGTGTTAAACATTAAATTTTTTTTTAGATACTGTGTGTGTGTGTGTGTGTGTGTGTGTCTCTCTCTCTCTCTCTCTCTCTCTCTCTCTCTCTCTCTGTATATATATATATATATATTTATATATGTATATTTTGGCAGCATTTCTTCGTTAATACATATTTTGTTGAACATAATAGACATTTTTTGTCTACATATTTTTTTGTTGATCCTTTCATATTGCCGTATTGATTTTATAATATTCGGCGGGAATTGGTTGATGTATTTTCCATAATTATTTATTTCCCAAGTAATTTCTGCTCAACTTTGGGTCATCATCAGGGGAGGATCTATTACAAAAGTGATGTAACTTTTGTATGTACATTACTACTTTGTAAGAAGAGCGTCTGTACCGTTGCAGTGTGTGGCGTTTTCTTTGAAATTTATTTCTATAAATAGCGTCAGTAGCTAAAGACATTTAAGTACATTAGCACTGGTTTGAAAATTAATTCTGTTAAGTTTGGGTCGTATTAGGAACATACAACCCAAACTTAACAGAAAGCCGGGCAGAAAGTACTTGGGAAATAAATAATTATGGAAGATACATTAACCAATTCCCTCCAAATATTATAAAATCAATATGGCAATATGAAAGGATCAACAAAAAAATATGTAGACAAAAAATGTCTATTATGTTCAATGAAATATGTACGTTTATGTACACATTTATAATGGTAGTGAAAAAAGTGTTCAAACATGAACAAAACACAATTTTTACTTATCTTGATTATTGTTTTGCAGAAAGGCATCAAAGTTTGCCATGTATATATTACTTGGTTGAAACATCTTAAAAGGCAAGTAAACATAAGTTGGATGTTTTCATCCAGTGAGGTAATTTTGGCAATTATATAATTTGTGAAAATAAAAATCATATAAAGTATACAGCCACCACAGACAGGTAAAGTGTACAAATACAGTATATGCAGATATATCTTTTCACTGGGGATAAAATTTGTCTAAAATAAGATTTTTTCCATCCCGGTGAATGCAGAAAACTATGAGAAACTTGGGTGAGACATTTATTTTTTTCTTTTTCGGTCTGTGTTTCCACTTACTCTTAATCATATTAAATAGGCCATGTGCTACATTCTTAATCATGTGGGGATTAGATATATACCGCTAGAGTTGACTTTTACTACAAAAACATCATTTTACTTTCAAATATAAAAATAAAAATCTGATAAATCTGGAAAAAACAAGAATCTGGCTTGGGCTCTAGTTTTTTAAAAGAAGTGTAGCTTAGATTAACTTAGGTGTGGCACAAGGCCAGAAGTACAAGGTACTCAGCGAGACTCAAACTAACAAAGGTCAGGTAGATTACACCATGTGAGACACTCTTTTTGATTATTTATTAAACGTAGCTGAGTTTGCCACACTCATTGTACCACACAAGGAAAGCAAAAACTAAATATCACTTAGATTTAGTCCAAGATCAAAAAGTATCGGATAGCGAATGAGGATCAAAGTTACTGTTCAATAATAATAATCAGTGAGATGAGTTCATGTATTATTAACAGAGTGTCTTTATAAGTGTAGAATCGCAAACATCAATGTTACCATCATAACATGAAATTATATTAACTTGCTTCTCGCAAGTTTTTCACGCCAATGTTAGCTGATGGTCTTTCACTGGAATCCGAGTGACAGCAAGTCAATTCAAGTCTCCAGGACTCTTCTCAATATTCTGACCAATTTTAACAATACTCTAGTTTGGATGGTTTCAATTCATCCTCCAATTTCCAATTCTTCTAGTCCTCTTTCGAAGCCTCTGGGGACCATTCCAACCACACCAATTACAATTGGTATCACCATCACTTTTATGTTCCACAGGTTTTTTTTAGTTCTCTGGCAAGGTCTAAGTACTTGTCTCTCTTTTTGCTTTCTTTGATTTTCACTCTGCGATCTACCAGGACATCAAAGTCCACAATACAGCAAATCCTTTTTTTTTTGGTTAATTATCACTAGTTCCTGTTTTTCTGGCCAGGATTAGGTGATCTGTTTGTATCCCAGAGAATTTTATGCATCTCATTCTCCAGGAATGATTTGTGCATATATCATTTGTTTATATGGTGAAATTTCAATTTCTTGCACAATTCCTAGTGGAGTGGATCACCTTCCCTACCCAGTCATGTCTAGTTTTATACTCCTTTTGCACTAAGTTGCAACATTTGCTATTATTCTTATTATTATTCTATCATTACATTATTATATCAAATTATCATTGTGGCGTGTTAATATATTGAATTATATTACATTTGATATATCATTACATTATTATATATTATTCTATTGTGTTATTACACTACATTTAATATTATGTCATTATGATAAAATATTACATTATTACATTACTATATTATTGTTACATCATATTACAATGGTATTATTATATTTTTATATCATTATATAATCAGAACAACAATATTTCAATGTTTTCAAATTATATTTTGCATAATATTATCATATCATATTGAATTATTACATGATTATATTCTAATATATTTTTGCATTAAAACATTATATTATTTACTATATTATTATATTGATATGTTATTATTACATAAATATAACATTATATATGAGAATATCATTATCATATTATTGCATGATCATACCTTAATACATTATTTCAATATTATTAAATCATACTTATTATAGTGATAATGTATTTAGATTTAATATTGTAATATAGACTTTGTAGCATTTTTTCAACTTTTTATCGGTTCATACTGACTAAAAATAAAAATTGTTCTGAAACACAACCGGGCCATTGACCAAATGAGCAGAGTGTTCGCCAATGTTTCAGGAGACCGGAGTTCAATCCAAGGTCAAGTCATACCAAAAACTCAAAAAATGGTACTTGATGCCTCCTTGCTCAACATTCAGCATTATAAGGTAAAAATCAAGGGTAAAGTGGAGCAATCCAGGAAAAAGAGTAGCGCCCTCCCTTACACCTCAGTGTAGTAGCTATTGAAAAGGGAGCCATTGGGTCACCCTCGACTATGGTTGCCAGTTTACTTACTTTACTTGAAACACAAAGTTTACACAGTATTTAGAGCAAACACACAAAAATGTAACAAGCTTGCAGAAAAAATATACACATTAGAGAAAGGAAATTATAACCAAATAAATATTCTCTGTAACAATGAAAAACACATCAGTTTGAATGAAAGATATAATTTACATTCAATCGTCCCATCCTAAATATGGTGAGACATATGGCTATAGAGTTTGGTTTGGTTTGGTTGGTTTTATGGCATATCAACCATTGTCGGTTATTTAATGCCAAATCCATTTTTATGTAAATAATCTGTTCTATTGAAAACAGTTCAGTTTAGCATAAGTACAGTTTAATTGTCAAAAACATTTCCATTTCAAACTATTTAAGCAGTTATATGTAATAATTCAGTTAAGTGTAAATACAGTTTTAATGTCAAAAAACAGTTCTATTAGAAAAAATTTAGTTAAGCATGAGCACACAGTTTAAGTGTAAGTACGGATTAATTGTCAAAAACGTTTCTATTTCAAGCTATTCGTTTACTCAATTCATTTTAGCATGAGTATGCCGTTAGTTCTATTTAACCCATAGATAGAGCCCTATCAGGTGCTACCACTCTGGGCCAGAGTGGACCTGGGAGCAATGGCAATGAAGGGGTACTCCACATTCCCCAAAGCTCCAGCACTGCTGGAACCACACCATCAGATCGTTTAGTGTCATAACCAGGACACTCGTTAGGGGGGGAGACCAGAGTTCAATCTCCAGGTTGAGTCATACCAGACTCAAAAAATGGTACTTGATGCCTCCTTGCTTAACATTCAGCATTATAAGGTGCGGATCAAGGGTAAAGTGGAGCCATCCAAGGAATGGAGGAGTACCTTCCCCTACACCTTGGTGTAGTAGCTATTGAAAAGGGAGCCATCGGGTCACCCTCAACTATGGTTGCCAACTTTACATTTTATATACAAATAATCATGATATTTATTGTTATATTCTCATTTCAATAGCTGAATATAACACCCAACACAAGGAGAATAGTCTAAGACTTGTTAGCTGTATAAATAATAACTCCTCAACTTGGAAATTTAGACGGCTTTTCAGCAACATTTAAGAAAAGCAAGAATCCAACAGAGGATTAATCTCTTCCAAAAGCAAAGACTGGAACTCATTTGCGTAAGTGCTCATCAGAGTTATTTGATATGCAGTTGCTGGAGAGAGAGTAATTGGTGAGAAAGCAGAGATAGATGAGGTAAGGTCATTTCTTAAGTTATTTCACATCTGATATTTTATCCACTACACCCCACTTGCCACAACTGACAATTTCTCTGTTGTTATTTCCTGTGGATAATTTGCTTATGTATCATGAAAAGTTTATAATGTATTTATTTATTTATTTATTTATTTATTTTAAGTCAAAAAAGAAAACTCCACTTTTACAAAGCCACAAAATGTACCCCCAACAAATATCATTATCATGACAAAGAGCATCATTATCAAACCCAAAACTACAACTATTTCATGCTTAATGCTATGGAGAGTCCTGTTTTAACAAAATAATCCATACTTGTTATAAAGAAAGGAGTAATCTACAGTAAATAAATGATAAAAACAAATCAAATATCATTTAAATACAAATAATCCTTCTAAACTTTAATAAAAGTGACTCTCAGTCCTTCATTTTTATTAATGATCTTCTTGTTCCTCATACATAAAAATCTATACAAAGCTAGAAATTGATTTATATGGCAGGGCAAAGATCCAAACCTTTACCATAGAGTGGTCAATCAGTGAAACATTACTCCTAACAATTGATATATACTGATTCCCATATCTCCAGCAGATCAATACAAATATTCCCATATGTTTGGTGAAAATATTTAACAAATTAACACAGATTAATTTGAAATGATAAAACTATAATACAATGTAAGAATTATATCACTAATAGGAACATCACAGCACCCAGGTTGCTAGTCAGACAACTATGGTATGTTATTTATCTATACAATTTCATGATAGTGCAATAGATTGTGAATTCACATGAAAATAAGTTCTAATGTATAAGATTTGAATGTTTTATATATGGCTGATGTAATTCTGATTTCAAAGAAAAATTACGTCCACCATCCAATTACAGAACTAGTGAAAGTTTGAAACATAGTAGTTTTCATCATACAACGTGTGAAAGCACGTGCGATACCCTAGCCTCATCAGCCGCCAACCAGGGTGATAACACAGTTTCGGTAGCTCGAGGCGGAAACCTTGAGCTACCGAAACTATGTTATCACCCTGGTTTATTGAATATACACACATCAGCAGTATTACTGTATTTATGCGGCACAACATTTTAAATAAACATTATCATCAGCTCTCCTTATTTAGGCCTACTGGGTAAGTTTTGGCCGACCAGTAACCAACAGTGTATGACACTAAAGTTCACCTGATGGTGAGGCTAGAGTTCTGGAGATCTGGAAAGTGATGAGTGTCCCTTCATTGCCATTACTTCTAGGTCTACTCTGACCTGGAGTGATAGTATCTGTTAGGGTTCCATCAATGGGTCAAATAGATATGTTTGAAAATTATTCATCTTTGATTGGACCATGTGCAAAAAAAAAAATCCTCTTCAGAAACAATCACACAAAAAATGCAAATATGAATCTACAACAAACATGATTTCTTAATTTCTCAGCATAAAATTAACTCTTGTAGATAAAATTCATCAATTCAATCATTATTTAGGCAGGTATGAATCTCCATGCCAGATTTTAGGTCACTGACAAAAAAAGAGTAAGAACCAATGAAATACACTATCAAAAAGATGAATAAATATTACATATTATTTGTTATTATCTTATATTGTACTTATTAAAGACTGTTATTTTGTGTGTGTTTTTTTTTAATTTAAATTATAAATAGTCTCTGAGGTTACATTTGGATTTAATGAACTTTCAGCATTAATGGTTACTTCCCCACTTCATGGCCATTAAGCTGTTAAATCAAGAGTTACTGTACATATATATATATATATATATGTATTATATAGGCCCAGATTTTATAATAATTCAAACAAGCTGCTTGAAGCCCCTCTAATAGGTTTTTTGTTTGTTTGTTGTTTTTTTTTTCCATTTAGATTGGTTGTCAAAACTCTATGTGTGTGGGACATGAGGCTGACTGGATATTTATTATATTAAACCGAACTGAGTCAGACACAAGTGCATAATAATCAGAGACCTGGGGACAATTTAATAGGTTTTCTGATTTAATGGACAATATTACTGAGTTGAGACTGGGCACAGACCAACTCGTAGATTGCTTTTATAATAAACAGTTATATTATGACTAGAATAGATTTTATTTATGAAAATACGTGTCATAGACAAAATTTTAATTACCAACAAAATCAATTAAGAGCCACTGAACTCCATTGCCAAAAAGATGAGTAAATGTTATATATTCTTTATGATGATTCAATTTTTTTTTTTTTACAAAAACACAAAAAGAAACTGAGCACATTGTAACAAGTTTTGTGAAAACAATTATTATAACAGAGTGGAGTTTGCATTCATACACACTGATAATGATTCATTTTTTTTGGCTTAAATGTCTGACTATGCAAAGATTTTTCTAATTGAAATTCTCATTCTGGCAGCTACAAGTTTTTAAAAATGGCAGATGTGAACAATCTTTCAAATATTTTAGAAGTTTAGGATCTATTAGTTTAATTGATTGAATGATTGATTTTAATGGCATGTCAACCCAGCTGTGATTATGCCAAGCCTAAAGGTTAGGGAATTGAGTACATTGTATGTTTACATTTTCATTTTTGCATAGTTTCTAAAGTTTTTTGCACAGTTATCAAGTTTTCTATTTAATATTATTTGCAGAAATATCTATTTGACCCATAGATGGGACCCTAACAGCTACTATCACTCTGGGCCAGAGTGGATTTGGGAGTAATGACACATTTCCCAAAGCTCCAGAACTTGAGTTTCACCATCAGATCCATTTTGGTGTCATACCTAGGACATCCCTATTTGGGGGAAGGGTTTTACTCTTCTGTAAGGGATAGAGTCAGTATATTCTAAGCCCAATTGATAGGCCTCCTAATAGTTTAAGGGTTTGAAAGTAAGTGTATAATACATTAAGTAACATAATCTTGTAATTGAAATTAGAAAAGAAAACAGTATCAACATTGAAATAGTAAAAAGAAATACAATGATTACTAACTACTTCCCAAGATAATCATACTTATATCTTAATGGTATCATTATTTCGTAGGTATCAATTTTTAATTTTTATTTTCCTCTTCTATCATAATTTTTTTTTGGATAATTGCCCAGTCAGATGAGGCAGTAGAATACACCAAATGCATCTCTGCAGAGGGTTAAGAACCTCTACCCCCATAATAAGTGTCCTTATATATGACACTAAACAATCTGATGGTGAGATTTCAGTGATGCTGGAGCTTTGGGGAATGCAGAGCACCTCTTCATTACCGTTGCTCCCAAGTTCCCCCTGGCCCAGAATGGTAGCACCTGATAGGGCCCTATCTATGGGTTAAATAGAACTAAACTGCGTAATTATGCTAAACTGAATTGTTTGAATTAGATGTGTTTGACTAAACTGAATACCTGGAAATAGAAATGTTTTTGACAATTGAACTGTGTACTTAATTTTTTAAAATGGAACTGATTATTTGTATAAAAATGGATTTGACATTAAATAACCTATAAATACCAAATCCATTTTTATGCATATAAACAGTTCTCATCAATTTTCCAAGACTCTTCTCAATATTCAATTAATCTCAAAAATACTGTGGGTCTGACTGTGGCCGTCGCAATAATACTATTGCGACGGCCACAGTCAGACAGTCTCAATCCTTAGATATCCAGTTTCCCGCACTCTCTTTTCAAGGATAAATAAAGAGTTCATTCCCTAAAGCTCTAGGGGTGTAACCTCACCATCAGATTGTCTAATGGCATATCCAGGACACTTGTTGGGAGGGTCTTATCTCTCTGTAAAGATGCTGTCTGTGTATTCTACAGCCCCAGCCAATTGGGCTGCTTTCTCTAGGGTATTTGTATGATGTGAAATACAAACAGCCTAATCTAGGTTTTGAACTCGGGTCTCCGTATCCATTTATTATGAAAATAACCATTACACTCCAAGCAACTTCATTTTTGTGAAGTTTCTTAAGAGTTTTTTGCTCACAATTATGTGATAGCAAGTATTTCTATCTAATACAAATAATTTTCTAACAGATTTATTTGTCCAATAGGTACTACCAATCCAGATCAAAATAGACCCGGAAGTAATGGCAATAAAGGGGTACTCTACATTTTCCAGAGCTCCAGAATAGGAGCCTCACCGCCAAATGTAGTTTAGGGTCATAACCAGGACACATTTTTTTTTGGTTGCTGAGGTCTTACCCCATCTGCAAGGGATGAAGTTGGTGTATTTTAATCCCTGCCGACAGGGCGAACTATAAGTATGAGCATCACCATTATTTCCCCACTTCTATCACCCCACCCATAATCAAACCCCACCCACACAGCCCTAACTTAGTTTTACTTTCAAGACAATATTCCATTTTTGTTAGCAATCTAACAACCTCATACACTGCCATATTTTGACAAAAGCAATTCATTGAGGTCTTTCAGTTGGTAAGACGTGTGACCCTAACCCTAGCCCCCATCGCACACATACACCAACTTTCTACAGAGCCAACTAATGATCCCAAACCCAACAAAGCAAAGCTTTAATTTGAGTCATCCCCATCCAACCAACCAGCCAGCCAGCCAGACATCCCGCCAACCACCCTAGCAATCACCAACTTTCTTTTACTCTGCCCACCACATTTCAAAAGCAAGAGAAATACTGATAATTTAAGTGCATTGCTACTGGGTTGGCAGAAGAAGAAGAAGATGGGACTAGCTCCTCCTAACCCTACACTTATCTTCAATTCCCCCTCCCCTTGATGCATTATTTCTTCCAACATTCTTTCAAGTTGGGCCCTTCTTCAGGGTCTTGATCCCATTTGAAGGTGGACAGGTGCACTTCAGTAAAAGCTGGTATTAATAAATTTCCCGCCAGTAATAATAAGCAAGTGGGTGGGCAGAATTTGTAGGAATTTGGTATATTTACACTTGTGTAGGCAGGAAAATAAATGGGAATAAGCAAGCAGAAGAAAACTCATGTTGAAATGCAATAGAAATATATATATATATAAAAGAGGGAGACGTGTATATATATATATATATATATATTTGTATAGATAAATATTTATTTACACACACGCACATATATAAAAAAAACGTTTATACATGCTTATATTTATATATGAATATGTATTTACCTATACATATCCATAAAACTATTTATTTATATATATACATAGATATTTATTTACAAATATATACATAAATATTTACTACCATATATATAAGTATTAATTTATATATATATATATATATAAATAGACATTAATTTATGAAGAAAAGTTAAAAACCAAAATACGCCAAAATTTACTGAATTTATTATCCTATTTACCAACCCCTCCGCTCGGGCAGGATATGACACAAGGTCAATTTTTAAGCGGAGTTTAACAGGTTTGAATTCAGAGTTTTCCTTCTCCTACACTAGTTGCCTGACCAAGGCTGAAGAACCTAGTCTGTCCTACTATTTACCCATAGTTGGAGGGAGAATAATTGGATTCATACCTTTCCCATTTATTATGAAAGTACCATGCCATTAGCCTAATGAGTAGAGTTGTTCATGAATGGTCCAGGAGACCGGGTTTCAATTCCAGGTCAAGTTATACCAAAGACTCAAAAAATGGTACTTGATGCTGCCTTGCTTAGCACTCAGCATTATAAGGTAAGGATCAAGGGTAAAGTGTAGCAATCCAGGGATTGGAGTAGCTCCCTCCCTTACATCTCATTGTAGTAGCTATTGAAAAGGGAGCCTTCGGGTCACCCTCGACTATGGTCGCCAACTTTACTTTTACTTATTATGAAAGTTGACAGTGAATGTTTCAGTTGTAATATCCTTCTTCAGGACTTGATACATGCTGTCATGAATCTTTCTTTTTATACAAACTTTCCTTTCTCCTGTTATTTCATCAAATATCCATCACTATTTTAACAACATTTTTCATGAATTCAAAGTCATGACGAAGGTTATTACAACTGAAGTGTTCACTGTCGACTTTCATAAAAAATTCATAAAATTTTGGAGTATTTTGTTTTTTCAACTTTCCTTCATACTGTCAGATTTATTTCCTTATTTACTTCCACATTAATTTATGCATATACATATGTATATTTATTTATTCTATATATATATATATATATATATATATATATATATATGTATACACCTACTAATAAATTTTTTAGTATACATATATACACACACAGAGACAAATACACACACACACACACACACATATATATATATATATATATTTATTAACATACATATACGGGTGATTATTTCCATACACACACACCTATATCTATTTATTTATTTATTTATTTATATCTATTTCCGCATACTTGCACATCTATATATATATATATATATATATATTTGCACACACATCTATATATTTATATCTATTCATGCGCACACGCACACACACACACATATATATATATATATATATATATCTTTTTGCAAATATACACACATAGATATATACATCCTTTTGCAAATACACACATATATATTTATTTATTTACACACACACACACACACACACACACACACACACACACACACACACACACACACATATATTTATATACACACACACATTTGTTTTTCCTAGTCCACTAGGGCTATAGAACACACTAACTGCTTCTCTGCAGGTGGGTAAGACACCCCCACCAACAAGTGTCCTGGATATGACACTAAACAATCTGATGGTGAGGTTCCAGTATTGCTGGAGCTTTGGGGAATGCGAAGTACTCTTTCATTGCCATTGCGCCCAGGTCCCCTCTGGCTCAGATTGGTAACACCTGATAGGGCCCTATCTATGGGTCAAATGCACCTAAACTGTGAACTGAATTGCTTGAAATAGAACTATTTTGACATGCAAACTATGTACTTATGCTAAATTGAATTGTTTGAAATAGAACAGTTTTTGACATTAAAATTGTACTATGTTAAATTGAATTATTCGAAAGAGAACTGCTTTAACATGTTTGGACAAAAACTATACTTATACTAAACTGTATTGAATTAAAACTTTTAGACTAAACTAGATAGCTTAAATTATAGATTTTTTTGACAATTAAACTGTGTACTCATACTAAACTGAATTGTTTGAAATAGAACTGATTATTTGTATAAAAATGGATTTGGTTGATATGCTATGAAAACCAAACAAACACACACACACACATATATATATATATATATATATATTTGAGCATACAGTACTGTTGAAAATACTTTGACTATTGTAAATTTCAACTAATTGCCAACTTTTAAGCATTGCATTTTTGGTGTTATTTTCATACCTAATCATTCTATTTTATATTAGTGATTCTAAATGAGAAGGGAAAACATGAGACCACCTTCAAAAATGGCTGTGCAAAAGTTTTCGGTCATCTTACCTAAACTATGCATGGTTCATTGTTTTAAAACAAAAAAATGTTCCACTGCAAATATTTTCTCACAACAGCACCTATTTTTTCTTAAATATAGTGAAATTATTAAATCTAAAGTCATGACAAAAATTTTCATATGGATGAAGATAGTGAAAATGGTTAAGAATATGAACCAGTGAATAATAGCTAAGGTACTTGGAATTTCAAGATGCAGTATCTCAGAAATCCTTTCAAAGTTTCAAGGCACTGGAAGTGTTTGGTCACCCTCAAAAGCTGCAGCACAGGATGGTATGAAAACTGATCAGGATGGCCAAAGTATTGCCAAATAAGGCTCTAAAACAAGATGAATGTGATTTGTCCAATTTGGTGTCAGTAAATACCTCTAAGCATATTGAGAACATGAAGTAAAGGGATACATTGCAGCTAAGAAACCAGTATTAATCCAAAAGCATTTGAAGTCAAGATTAAGTTGGTCAAAGAATGGTTGGTTGGTTGGTTGGTTGGTTTTTATGGCATATCAACCACTATGGTTTATTTAATGCCAAATCCAATTCACATATATTAGATATCCATTTGTAAACTCATATATTGTAAAGCAAAAAAAAAAATAAACAAACATAGCTCATTTACTCACATACAAGTAAATGTTTTCAAGTATTTCTATCTAACATGAGGTAGTTTATTTGATATAATTTGTTTACACAGCCAAGTAATTGTTATTATTTCTCACTAAAGTCTGACTTGCAGAGATTTAATGGTTTCAAGTATTGCTATTCAACAATAATTTATTTGTACTTAGTTGATTGCTAAGCTGGATGGCTAAATTTTCCAGAATTGTGAAAAGTGCTATATTTTTAGGTATAGCCCTGTATCTCTCAAGAAAGAGAGAACATCATCCATGTGGACATTCTCAAACATCTCTCATATTATCTGTTTTAAAATACCACTCTCTTGTGATAGTTTAGAGATCCACATTCCACTAGCACATGTTTAATGGTGTAAGGTGTCTGGCATGTCAAACATTGTGGTGGATGTCCCTGCTTGAGTATAAAAGAATGAGTGAGACTTGTGTGGCCAATCCGCAATAGAGATATAATGTCTTGTTCTTTCTTGATTTTCTGAAGGCTGGTCTCCATTCTCCCAAAGTGGGCTTTATTTGGAAGAGTTTGTTGTTAATGTTGTTATGACAGCATTGTTGCCATTTTGTAAGAAATAATTTATTGATTTGGAGTTTCAAGTCAGTATACGGAATGGAGATATTGTTGGGGCTCAGATCTAAGGCCAATTTGGCTGCTGAGTCAGCTCTTTCATTTCCGCTCACTCCAATGTGGCTTGGGATCCAACACATAATTATTTCTTTATGACTAGACATTGAGTCAAGTCTACTCAGCAGTTTAGCAATTAACAGGTTCTCCAGCTTTTTATTTCTCAGTGATGTTAATACAGAGAGCGAGTCAGAGAATATGATAAATTTGTTATGTTTGTTCTTAGAAATGATGTTCAGAGCAAGGTCAATGGCACATACTTCTGCAGTGAAGATGGAGCTTTTCATTGGAAAGGCTTTCTTGTGAATGATTTTATTGAGAACAGCAGCACACACTGTTTTATTGCAATCCTTGGAGCCATCCATAAATATATATTGATGGTCAGGATGGTGTAAGAGGATAGAGTGAAATTTTTCCAGATAAGTGCTTGGATGTGTTTTTGTTTTGGGGAGTTTGTTTAATTGGAGAATTAATTGTGGTTTTTTAATGATCCAAGATGGTATTTGTGGTAGGATGCTTTTATGTACATTCATAACAGAAATTGCAGATTCTTGGAGAATAGGTTCCATCCGAAGGCCAAATGGTTTGATGTTTTTTTCTTTTTGTTCAAACTGTTATTTCTATTAGGGGTTGAAGATGCAGTTGTGGACTGGGTTGGATGAGCAGGATTTCAGTTTTGTGTAATACTGCAGAGCCAATTTTTCACATCTGAGTTGGAGAGGTGTTTCATGGGCTTCGGTATATAAACTGACTACTGAAGAAGTTCTGAAGGTTCCAAAGACCAGTCTTAGGCCTTCGTAGTGGATTGGGTTGAGCTTTTTAAGGTAGGACTTCCAATCAGATCTATAGATAAATATACCATAATCTAACTGGGAATGGAATAGTGCTCTGTATAACTTAGGGAGCACTTGACAGTCAGCTGCCCATTTTATATGGGTGGCTACTCATAGGAGTTGGTCAAAGAAGTATGAACTATGAGATGCAGATGTTCAGAATAAGATCATACTCAGTGATGAAACTAGGATGGAGCTGCATTCTGATAAGCAAGAATTTATCAGAAGCCTTTCAGGAAAGTCAAACAATCTCTATTACACAACAAAGATAGTGAAGTTTGGGATTGAGTCAGATGCTTTGTGGATACACAAAAAGTGAAAGTTCAAGAAAGTTGGTTAATATGAATATTAACTTGAATAGTGCCAAATACATCCAGTTGCTGAAGGACAATTTGATACCAGACATGGATGAAGATGAGATTTTTCAGCATGATAGAGATCCATGCCACAGAATGCATACAACACAACAGAGTGGTTGATGAAAGTGTTTCAATAATGAAAGATCGCCCAGTTCAGATCCCTGGCTTGAATATTATTGAAGCAATTATTTAAACTAAGGGAAGCCACATGAAATATTAATGATGTACAGTAACTTTTTGAAATGAACGTTAGGTAACAAGTTTTCACTATAGATTTTTGCATATTTTAAAACACTGTGAAGCATTCATTTATAAATTGGTAATTAGTAGAAATTTATAATATTTTAAAATTGCCAAAACCTTTTGCAGAGTACTCTGTGTTTGAGTGTATGTGTAGTTATCTATTTACACACACTTATATGTGTGTGTGTATATATATATATATATATATATATACTTTAAGAAAAACAATGAAACCGGTCACATAGGATTATAAATCTATTTCCATCCTGTTACGCATTTTTGAAATTTCCAAAAACACGAAAAAAAATTAACAGGACTTCTTCAGATTTTTTTGATAAAAAAACTAGGAAGAGTCTTCAGGGTTACATCCTGTGTCCTCACATAGCTGCTGTATGTAAGTTCGAGCTGGTCATCCTGCTTTTGCTTGGCCATATGTGGGGGTCCATAGGAGTACATCACTTATGAGCTCGTCCTTGCTTCTCCAGCAGTGTCCTGCGTGTCTGGTTCATCAAACTTGTATAGTTTTCGTGATGGGAGTCAAGTGGCCGTATAGTTGGTGTCTCGTGGGGTGTTGTCGCCAGGACTTGTTCAATATTGCTCTCAACATTCTTGTGTAGTTGCCGTCTAGTTTCTTCTCCAGCCGTTTAGTTAGCGTCCATGTAGTGCATCCATATAGCAGTATCAATACAACTGCTGCCTGGAAGAAACTGCGTTTCATTTTATCGGTCAGGTCTGATTTCCATATGATCGAGAGCCTATCGATAGCCGTCCATGCTTTCGTCAGTCGTGTGTCGATGTCATTTTCGGTTGATGAGACGCTATTTCCTAGGTAGGTGAATTTGTCTACTAGTTTCAGAGAGGCTCCGTCTAGTGTGGTAATGTTGCCCGTTTGGTTGTAACACATATATTCAGTTTTGTGTGCATTGACATATACATACATATAAAAACACTATATATACATTACTCACACAAAAGACAAAAATTCCATACACACATCACACAGAAACACACATGCATTACATACAATTACACAGAAACATACATGTATTACACAAAAATTCATCTCTAAGTCCATAACCTGATAATGAAATAAAACATTTATTTTGAATAACAAATATTTATTTTCCAGTTCCTTCCTTGTCAATGCACTGAAATCAACACTTATTCATTAATCACAGACTAGACGAACCAGTCGAAATGCCATGATTTAATTAGTATTATATTATTATACAATATAATAAAATAAATTAAATAGATTAAACAGATAAACTAAAGTGCCAGAAAGAATATTGGACTCATTTAAAACTTCATATTTTTCATAAAACTAATTCCTCTTTTCATGCCTTGACTTGCTTTAGTGTCAGATTACACAACTTTCTCTTGAAACATTAACAATATATGAAATTTATTTATAGAACTTAAACAGAAAATGTGCAGGGTTTGTGAATAAGTGTTGATATTTATAGATTGCCAGTGCATTCCACCATCTTTAACTGTCTTAATATGATATTTGGTCATGGAAATTTGATGCATGCATGTCTACTTTTTAAGTATAATAAAGTTAAATGGAATTAAAAAGTATAAAGTCTTTGTGAGATACAATTCTAATAGCACTGCAATATTTCTCCAAAGAAGAGTGTGTGTGGTGGGAAGTACTTGACTCAGATAAGTGTCACAGAAAAGTTGTCATGAGGAGAGCTGGTGTGCTAAAAAGAGTAAAAGAATATATGGGCATAGGAGATTAGATTTCACTTCAGTTGGTCAGTATATTGGAAAAACATCTGAATTGAGGTTGAAAAAAATATTTTCAAGTACATATTTTAACTATGCTGTCATATTTACCTCAGACATTGCCATGTATCTCTACTAGAAAAATAATATGAGGGTGAGTAAAAAAAAAAAAGTAATGCCTTTTTTTAGTACAGGAATAATTACAGACACAGGAACATATATCATACATCAAAATGAAGCTGGTCCTCTGTGGATCACATTCCTACTTCTCAGCATAGTCACCATGTCTCTCAATGGCAATGCTCCACCATCAAATGAGAGCATGTATCACCGCCTCATAAAATTCTGTTAACTGTTCTTCGAGACACTTCATCACTGCAGTTTTCACTTTCTCATCACTGGCAAAATGTTTGCTTCCTAAACCCTCTTTCATGGGGCTGAAGAGATGATAGTCAGAAGGCGTTAAATCTTACTAATCGATAAGGTCCTCTTCTGTATGATAATGCTCAACCATACACAAGCTTCTGGACAAGGGAAACAATCACCTCATTCAAGTGGACAACTTTACCACATCCTCCATACTCACCAGATTTAGTGGAACCCATTAATATGATAATGATTTATAACTGAGAAAAGAAACTCCAAAAAAGATAGCATGTCCTGGAAGATGATATAATAACAATTTAAAAAAACATTGATTTGATGTCTCTAGCTCAAAGGATGCATCTTTTATAGGATTGTGCTTGCCTCAGTAATAAACCATTATCATATTAATGGGTAACATCAATTTTGAGACACTCTCTATGATACATGTTCCTGTGTCAGCAATTATTCTTGTACTAAAGAAAAAGGCATTACTTTTTAACTCACCCTTGTATATAAAAAAAATATTAGGCCTAGTTTACATTTAAATATATAATATCAAAATTAACCATTATTTTCCAAACAACCTTATATAAATATAAAAATAAAATAGTTATATAAATATGGATGTGCTCTCAGCATAATGGTTATCATAGTAGGAAGTGGACTCAGCTACCCAACTTCAAACCTTGAGTGAAGTTGTTTGCATTTTACACAGCACTAATATCATAAGGAAAAGAATAAATCCAACTATTCTCTCTCCAGCTATGGGTAAACAGCAGGACAGACTGAGCTATTTAAATCAAAAGTGGCAACTAGTCTCACAAAAATAAAAATCTTTATTCAAACTAGCAGTAGACCTGTAGAGACTAGGCTATACATGCCCAAGATATGCTACATGAGCAGCACCCCCACAAACAAACCGGGTTATGGGTTTTGACATGAATATAAATATAATACAATACATAGAAAAAAATGAGGTCATTCAAGTTAACCAAAGATCAATGACAAAAATCTTCAATTCTAAACATTAAATCTTTCACTGTTTAAGGCAAATTAGAGGTGTCTCACATTTTCACAAGATTTTATCTTTTAAGTATGACCATATCTGGCTCTCAAACGTGTTACATGAAACATTGAGAATCACATGTCACTCACAAAACAGTGAAAGAGTTTAAAACAAATAATTTGTATATTAGAATTTTCTTCATTAATTCTTTTATGAATGGGAAAACATATTTGAATTGCATTAGAAAAAAATATTTTAAAGTACACATTTTAGCTATACAGCCATCGTTGAAATGATTTTTCCGCAAGCAATGCCAAAAACCTCAACAAGTAAAATTTAAAAAAAAAAATTAGAATAAACATTTGGTTTGGAAACTAACAGCCAATTTTACATTTGAATATACAATAAAATTGGCCATTATTTTCAAATAACCAACTATTATGATAATAACAATAGTAATAATAATATTAACAATAACAAACTGGCAAAATCTCACATGAGAAGACCAGGATATGGCTACGAAATGAAAACCTTTTGAGAGAAACCAAATCTCTTCTAATAGCAGCACAAAACAACACCATAAGGACCAATTATATTAAAGCAAAAATCAATAATACACACCAGAATAGCAAGTGTAGGGTACGTGGAGACAAAGAAGAAACAATTAATCACATGATAAGCGAATATAGCTAACAAGTGCAAAAGGAGTAAAAGACCAGAACCAACTGGGAATTGGACCAAACAATTCTCTGGCATTTTGAAATACAAACACTGATTCCTGGCCAGAAGACCAAAATTAGTGTTAATGAACAAAAAAAGAGAACTTGCCATCTAGTGGATTTTGTGATTCCAATGGACTTCAGAGAGAAAATGAAAGAAAACAAAAAGAAAGACAAGTACTCAGACCTAGCCAGAGAACTAAAAAAGTAGTGGAACATAAGGGTGACAGTGATACCAACAGTATTTGGTGCACTTGGAACAGTCCCATAAGCTTAGTAAAGGGGACTGGAAGAATGCAAAATTCATGGAACAACTGAGACCATCCAGACTAAAGCATTGTTGAGATCGGTCAGAATACTGAGAAGAATCTTGAAGATTCGAGTAGTTGCTGTCATTCTGAATCCAGTAAGCCCACCAGCAAACACTGGTGAAAAAAAAAAACTTTCAAGGAGTAAAATAATGATAATAATAATAATGATCATATAAATTTTCTCAACTCATTGTTCTTGTGAATGTGAAAAATATATTTGCATGGTGTTAGAAAAAATATTTTAAGGTACAAACAAAAGTTAAAAAATTCTAACTATTCCATCATATTCAGGGTTATTTTCCATCAGGCAATTCCTGATATCCCTGCCACTGTGTGTGTGTATATATATATCTATATACACACACACTTCTATCAAGACAAAGTTGAAATTTCTTAAGTAGTTGTTTGTAAAAAAAAATTGCTTAGTTTATCAATTTCAACAGTATCTAATTTTACACAATCTACATCAAAATATTGAATTACTTATATTTAAGTAGCTGCAGGAAACATTTAAATCATAATAAATTTCTAAAAGCATTTTCTTGATTATTTAATAGACTTTTCAAATTCAAATTACCTGCACCAGCCTTGTAGATCGCTGGGTTTTATACTGGATTTCTTTTTTTAGTGGTTCAAGCTGTAACATTTTTCAAGTACACGATCCAAGAAAAGTTTGGAAACCCTAAAATCAGGAAAATAAGGTTTGTTTTGTTTTTTGTTTTTTATTTATTGTGCATAAGAACTTATTAGGTTGTTAGATCAGTTTTATAGAATGCCAACCCATAGTGTGTTATTTAATGATGAAATCTTTTTGGCAAACAATTAACAGTTTCAAGTAACTAAGAGGAATAAACCTTTGTAAATAATTATCGCTTCAAATAATTATTCTTAATAAAGATAATTTGCACATAGTTAAGTTTTAAGTATTTCAAGCAATTATATGGTTAAGTGAATGCTGTAAATTAGTGCAAAAAGAGTAGAAGACTAGACAAGACTGAGTGAGGAAGGTAATCCATTGGGAAATGTGCAAAAAAAATTTTGATTTGACCATAAAAATAAGTAGTATATGCACAACACAGAATCCATCCTGGAGAATGAGACACACAAACTTCTCAGGGATTTTGAGATACAAACAGATCATCTAATCTCAGTTAGATAACCAAACCTAGTGATAGACAAAAAAAAGAGAACCTGCTGAATAGAGGACTTTGCCATCCTGGCAGTTCACAGAGTGAAAATAAAAGAAAGTGAAGAGAAAAGTACCTAGACCTTGCTAGAGAACGTGGGACAATCCCCAAAGGATTCATAAAAGAACTGGAAGACTTGAAAGTTGTAAACCATCTAGATTACAGTATTATTGAGATCAGTCAGAATACTGAGAAGAGTCCTGGAGACTTGCTGTCACCCAAACTCCAGTGAGAAATAACTGGCTCATGCTTGTGTGAAAAACTCTCGAAAGAGATAATAATAAAGCCCAGTCCACTGAGGTTGGAGAATATGCCTACTGCATCTCTGCAGATAGGTAAGACCTTCTCCCAACAAGTGTCTTGGATATGACACTAAACCATCAAATGTTGAGGCTTCACTCCTGGAGATTTAGGGAATGTGAAGTACACCTTCGTTGCCATTACACCCAGGTACACTCAGACCCAGAGTGGAAGAACTCTTGATCAAAACAGAACTGTGTGCTAACAAATGACTGATGCTAAATTGAATTATTTGTGGTAAATAGGAATACTTGAAACCATTTAACTGTGTGCAAACAAATCATTAATATTAAATAGAATTATTAGTGTTAGATAGCAATACTTGAAACCATTTAACTGTGTGTAGAAGTGGACATGATAACTCGAGTTTGAATCCAGGAGAAAGCTGTTTGCATTTCACATAGCACAAATACCCTTGGGAAAGATATTAATCCAACTATTCTCTCTCCAGCTATGGGTAAATAGTAGAGCAGACTAGGCTCTTTAACTAATTTAGGAGAAAAGAAATCCTCATTCAAACCAAGGGGGTTCTCTTCTTGATAGCCAAACTACTTTGAGAGCTCCTTTTCCTACACATAGGGCAGATATGAACAGATACTATCGGTCCAGGCCAGATTCTACCTGGGAGTAATGACAAAGAACTTTGACAACAATGGTTAAGGAAAATAATCATTTCCTAAGTGTGTTTAAGCCATTGAAGTTTCATTAAAATTTGTGGCAATAATAAAAAGATTCAGGTTTTTTCCCAGTCAGTTTTCTTTTGTCCAATACTGTGTGATTTCTGAACAATGCAGTCAAAATTTTGGTACAAAATAATCATATTTGCTGTGGACAGATTTTTCTGTAATGGGATAGAAGAAGAATTCTTAAATTTTCTATTCTATTTCTAATGCCTAAATTCAGATCAATTGGCTGCTTCCATCTCCACCAAAAATAGCAATTAACATATCTTTAGATGTAATTGCCGTCATCAAATAATGAAGGGCTGCCATATGCAACATGTGTGTGGCTCATTTATCAAGATATATATCAAAAATAAAAAAATACAGATAATATATTTTATGTGCTCAGCAAAGTAAATGAATACTTAAGAAAAATATGTTAATGCATATAATGTGTATCAAATCTTTTATATTTTCTCTTTGTAAACATTCACTGGGGTCTTGTTTAACCCATTAACTTGCAGAATTATTCGTCGTCTTTTTTTTTTTTTCATCTTACTCCCAAGTCTATAAGCAGTGTCTTTAATTAACCGATTCCATCCAAGAAACATCTTCAAGTAGAAATAATGGAAACAACCGAGTTGTTTGAACTATGAAGACCCAATCCTACTTACTTCCCATATACCTTGTCTCCAATTACGTCAGATGAGTCAAGGGGGATTAATTCTTTGCTTTAGAAGTCTTCTTATTCTAAAGCCGTACTTTTTCACACAGAATTAAGAAAGGATAAAAACTTATAAAAATTAATTAGAAAAAGAGACATTTTATTTTTGGCTAAATTTCTAAAATG
>OY757920.1:33649620-33659620 GCA_963585895.1 Sepioteuthis lessoniana
CAAAAGGCACCTGAAGAAATCAAAGAATAAAGCGCTCGAAACGTTGTAATGAGGTGTGACGAGAAGGAAATAAATAATTAATTTCTTCAAAATGCTCGTAGTCAATACGCTTATTCCAGTGAGTTATCCATTGGTGGAAGCACCTCTGAAATTAGTGCTTTTTATAAAGTATAAAGCTGCTCCGTTTTAAAATCTTGGCCGTCAGACTAATTTTCTGTTCAGGAAATTAAAAAAAAAGTCGCCGAAACTTTGGTCTGTTGAGTACAGAAAATGCTGCACTTGCATAATTCTGTTTAAAAAGTGTCGTGACTTGATTCGTCTGCACAAAGACACGTCATCATTTTTTACGTTAGTTTTTCTTAGCTATGCACGCGTCTTTATATATATATATATATATATATATATGGGGGGTGTAAATGTACAAAGATGAAAAAACAAGGTAATCATCCATAGTTGAATTTTTTTGCTATGCACACGTCTTTATATATATATATATATATATATATATATATATATATATATATATATATATATATATATATGGTGGGGGTAAATGTACAAAGATGAAAAAACAAGGTAATTATTCATAGTTGAATTTTTTGCTAACGTTAAAAGTTTTTTGTTTTACATTAAAACTATTGTTTCATATAAAATAAAAATAAGAAATAGATCAGATATGATTCAGAAGCTACAATATCAGATTTAAATGCCCCGATGAAGGTCTAATGTAAAACCGACGGTTAACATAGGCAAATATTTCAATTATAAATAAAATCCTCTGATAACCTTGCTTTTTTTTATATTTGTACATTTATATACCGTCGATTTTATTTCCAAACTCTAGTCCCCTTCTAAGTAATCTCCTCCGGCTGCAATGAACTTGTTGTACCGTTCCAATAACATCTGGAAGGCCCCATGGAAGTCCTCTTGTGTGAGCGTGTCAATGACCTTTGTCACAGCCTCTTTCATCTCAATTATCTCATAACGACAACCTCTGAGCTTATAGAATAACCAAAAGTCACAGGGAGCAAGGTCTGGACTATAGAGAGGCTGAGGAACTGTCTTGATGCCCATCTTAGTCAAATAGTCTGTGACAAGGATGGAGTTGTGGACTAGTGTATTGTCCTGGTGGAAATGCCACTGACCCGATTTGAAGAGTGCTGGCCTCTTCCGACGGTATCTCTTCCTGAACTCCCTTAAAGCCTCAACATAGTAACCCTAACCCTAACCATTTGGCCAGTCAACTCTGGTGTATTGACTTCCTTACTCCCCCCACACCTCTAATCATCCCTCACAGACTCCCTGCCTTCTTTGAATCTCTTATGCCACTCAAAAACTGATGCTCGATTCATGCAAGATGGTCCAAAAATAGTTTGAAGCATTCCATTCATTTCTGTGGCATTTTTTGCAAGTTTAAATTCGAATTTTATTGCATATCTTTCTTCTAAAGTGTTAGATTGCATTTTTGAAAATCACCAGCGGTGACAATCTGTATTCCAACTCCTACTGTAGCTGTTGATTTGAAGATGAAATCATAAAATTGGTCAGTCATCTCATAAGATGTATAGCAATAACATACTGAATTTTCAAGAGTCTACGACTATTTTAAAAGCCCATTCGAAAAAAGTCTGGAAACTTATCGATTGCACCTCGTATATATATATATATATATATTTATATATATATATATATGTGTGTCTGTGTGTGTGTGTGTGTGTGTGTGTGTGTGTGTGTGTGTCGCTGATATGTTCCGTAGGCATTCACATTTCGCTCAACTTCGAGTAATTTTGCACTTTTACTTTTAGCCCCAGGAATCCTGTTGCTTGTAGTCCTTTGATTTTTTGGATTTTTTCCCCAGATACCAGTTTGTGCAATATTTTTTATTTGCAAATTGTACCATCGTTTTTTTTTCACATATTAGAATTGAAGAATAGTTAAAAAATTATAAATATTATTTTTAGTTTTATACCTCTTCTATAATTCTGATAGTGGGAAAAATTCCGAATTATCCTGATGATCCGGTTAGGTGAAACTAGGAAAATTACTTCTGGCTTTGTAGGTATTCGAACATTCGTATATATATATATATATATATGATATATTTGTATATATATATATATATATATATATATATGATAAGAATCTTCGACAAAAGATTCAGAATTATTGCTTCGACCAATGCAAATTCTTGATTTAACCCTGAATATCACTTTCATCCAATTGCCCACACGTCATGATTGTTTCTCTTTATCCTATTTCAACCTCATTTTTGTCTCTTCGTGTGTTAGTGCTGGTTATTTCTTTAGCTTTCCTGTACTTAAATCGCATTTTATTCGGCCGATTTTTTACAGTTGTCTGATAAACTTTAATTCCTGTTTTGAGCCATTTTTTTCATTTGTTTCCTGGTATATTTTTTATTTTCAATGCATCGTGCTTTAAGATTTCTATTCTGATACTTTTATGTCTTACATAGTCAATCAGTATATTTTCTTTTTTTAACCACCATAATTCTTTTATATTTGCACCAAATTTTAGACACAACTGACTGGGAATAACCAATCTACACTGTGAATTGCCTTCTTGAATGGGTTTTACGATCCTTTCTATTCTTTCAGTTGGCAGTTCTTTTGTTAAAAGCCAGGCTTCCTTTTAGTCTAGTAAGCCCAACCTTTTATTGCGGTCAGCAAGAACTGTCAATTAAAAGACAGTTCTTGCTGACCGCAATTAAAGGTTGACTAATTTGCATATATAGGATTCTGTTTGATATAACAAGATTCCATAATATTTTCCTCTGCGTAGCTTTAAAAGAATATACTATTAAAATTACACCTTTTATTTCAATAATTTAATCTAGTTTAAGTTATATTTTATGAAATAAGCATTTTCAACAACTAATTTAATTTTATGCGTCTTCTCTATTATTAGTTTATTTATTGGCCCAGCGGTTAGAGTGTTCGCCAATGGCCCGGGAGACCTGGGTTCAATCCCAGGTCGAGTCATACCAAAGACTTTAAAAATGGTACTTGATACCACCTTGCTTAACACTCAGCATTATAAGGTACGTTTCAAGGGTAAAGTGGAGCAATCCTGGGAATGGAGTAGCGCCCTCCCCTACACCTTAGTGTAGTAGCTATCGAAAAGGGAGCCTTCGGGTCACCCTCGACTATGGTCGCTAACTTTACTTTTACTGCTACATAAAAATAGGTCAACATCCTCTGAGTGTGCTAATTCCAAGATTTTTGCCAGAAGTAGTATATATATACATACATATATATATTGGCTGACCGTAGTCAAAGGCGGCCTGAAGGCTCCTTTTCCAATAGCTACCGCATTGAGATGTAGGAGAGGGTGCAACTCCTTTCGCTGGATTGCTCCACTTACGCTTGATCTGTTCCCTATTTTGCTGAGTGTTAAGTAAGGAGACATCAAGTATCATTTTTAAATGGTATGACTCGACCGGGGATTGAACCCTAGTCTCCCGGACCATTAGTGAACATTCAAACCACTATGCCAACGAGCCGGTGTTATACTTACATGATTTGAACTTGAGTCTCCGTGTCCATTTCTTACGACAGTAACGATTACACTACAAACGCTGTATCATATATATATGTATATATATAAGTGTAACTTTGTAAAAATAGAACATAATAGCAAGATTTTTATTAGAGCAATACTCTTAAAAATTTTAACTTAGCGAATAAAGCAATTTCCTGTCCTGTTTTCAACTGAATGATAAATATGTCGGCCTGCGTATTCCTGAACTTCAAGTAAAAAAAATCATACAAGTTTCTGTTATAGTAGAACAACTGTAAAATACCGATTAGAATGTTTCAATAAAAGTTTTAGTATCGTAATGGATCGGTCTCACAATGGGAATCTAACAAGTAAATACTCAACCTATAATTATCTTTAAGATAACATCCTATCACATGTCTAACCGGGACATTGGCCCAGCGGTTAGAGTGTTCGCCAATGGCCCGGGAGACCTGGGTTCAATCCCAGGTCGAGTCATACCAAAGACTTTAAAAATGGTACTTGATACCACCTTGCTTAACACTCAGCATTATAAGGTACGTTTCAAGGGTAAAGTGGAGCAATCCTGGGAATGGAGTAGCGCCCTCCCCTACACCTTGGTGTAGTAGCTATCAAAAAGGGAGCCTTTTCGCTAACTTTACTTTTTACTTCAAGTTACGCGAGGTGATGGCATTATTTTTCTGTATCAGAGATTTTACTTACAAACGTCTATTATGTGAAAAACTTAGTTTGTTAATCGTCTTTCATATACCTCTTTATGAACCATCGATATCCAATACTGACATGACAAATGAAAGACAGCCCAAAACATTTATAAATAGCGTACAAGCAAAGGAGACGAGTGTGGTCGGAGCAAGCCAGCCACCCTGCTAAACTTGTGCTTCGAAATGACTGAACTGACTTTAGTACTGAGTGATTGATATTCTAATTTCACATCCATCCAACCTGGAATTACCGCTGGCAGACCATTTCGTAACCACACTGTCTTCTCTCACCTCACCGGTAAAGTCTTGCTTTTCCCAGGAGGACAACGCCATTAGCTTTACTGGGCGTTGATAAATCGTAAACGTTGTTATCTTTATTTATTACCATTGTTATCTGCAAAATTTGTCGCAAGTCTTTCACCGCAGAGAATAGTGTTGATGAATAGGGTAACTTATAACGACTTTCGTATGAGGATACGGTAAAATTTCTTTCTGCATAGTTCGAAGATTTTGCTTAATAGCATACATACATACATAGGGGAGAGACTTCGGGGCGTAGTTGCTTACGTGCTAGATTTTGACATTGTGATAAGCGAGTTCGAAATCCAGTCGTGCTATTACGTTATCTTTAGAACTAATATCCTTGAGAAAGTTATAAAACCTTTAATCACTCCAACTATTGGGAAAATAGTACCACTATTGTCTATAAAGATAGCTTCGGTATTAATTAACCATGAAAGTTGATATGCTATTAAACAAAAACAAAAAACCCAAAACACCCCAAATCATACATTGCCCACCGACTGCACCTCTGCAGAGGGATAAAAACCTCCCCCCACCAATGAGTGTCCTAGATATGACACTAAACAATCAGAAGGTGAAGTTCCAGTGATGCTGAGAGATTTGGGGAATGCAGAGCACACCTTCAATGCCATCGCTCCCAGGTCCACTCTGGCTCGGAATGGTAGCTCCTGATAGGGCCCTATCTATGGGTTAAATAAAACTAACTGCATACTTATGCTAACCTGAATTGTTTGAATTAGAACTGTTTGACTAAACTGAATAACTTGAAATAGAAATGTTTTTGACAATTAAACTGTATTTACATTTAAACTGCATGCTTATGCAAAACTGAATTGTTTGAGATGGAACTGTTGTTTGACATTGAAACTCTACTTACACTAAACTGAATTGTTTAATATAGAACTGTTTTGACATTCAACTATGCGTAAACAAAATCTGTACTTATACTAAACTGAATTAGCTGAATTAGAACTGTTTGAATAACTTGAAATAGAACTGTTCTGACAATCAAACTGTGTGCTCATGCTAAACTAAATTGTTTGAAATAGAACTGACTATTTGCATAAAAATGGATTTGGCGTTAAATAACCTACAAAGGTTGATGTGGTAAAAAAAACCAACCAACCACCAACCAACCAACCAACCAACTAAATCATACAATTCTACATACTTACACGAGGCGCCGGTGGTGTGATGTGTGTAGTCGCAGGAAATGGACAAGATGACTCGAGTTCAAATCTTGAATGAGGCTGTTTACATTTCACATAGCATTGATATTCTTGAGAAAAATCTGCATTCGATTATTCTTCCTCCAGCTATGGATAAAATGGTAGTGCAAACAGGGGTCTCTTTAACTTTGGTATAGCAACCGTTGTAGAAGGAATACTCTGAATTCAAACCTGTTAGACATGGCATTAAAAACTGACCTTGTGTCATATCCAGCTCGTGCGGAGGGGTTAGGTAAATGCATACATACAAGGAGAGCTTATACAAAGGGTAGTCGTCGTTGAAAATGTAATCGGTGACCTGAGTTGAAATTCAGGAGGAAGCTGTATGCGCTTCGTTTAATGCCGTTGGGAAAGGCATGAATCTATCTGTTCTATTTCTAGCCAAATGTAAATAGCCGGATCGACTGAATTTTTAGCCGTGGTATGGAAACCACTTTAAGAGTAGGAAAACTCAGAATTCAAATAAGCTGTACTCTGCACAACTTGTTTCGGGTCCTGCTTGCGGTAGATGGGTTAGCATCCAGGAAACTCCGAGGTGATATGTTGGGGAGAGCGATACTTTTCTCCCAAGATCCGTATTTTATCCTTGATCCGTATCTTATGATAGTAAGTTTTAAGAACAGAAGCATAATTCAAACTGGGATTGAACCTTGGTCCCACGGCCTATTGCCGAACACTCTAACCATATATATATATAACCAGCTGCCTAAACACACACACACACACACACACATATATATATATATGTATATATATATATATATATATTCTATATTTATGCGTAAATAGTGTGTTTAAGCTGCAGACTTGAGATAATTGTCTTATATATATATATATATATATATATATATATATATATATATATATATATATAAGACAATTATCTAAAATCTGCTGCCTAAACACACTATTTACGCAGCAGATTTTCTTGTTGGCACATTTTATTAAAGATGTCAGACAATGATTTGCAGTTAAGTTTTTTTCTTGCCTTTTCTTGTTCGCGGGTCAGATGTCGCAATGAGGATCACACACACACACACACACACACACACACACACACACACACACACACACACACACGCACATGCACGCACGCACGCACGCACGCACATATGAATAGGAATACTTGATATAAGCATTAGCAGTCATGAAATTTAAGTAATAAGAAAACATTGTTAGTTTTATATTTAATACCTAATATATATATATATATATATATATATATATATATATATATATATATATATAATACTATCCGTAAATATAATAGTATATATGAATATATATGTTTAATTTATTTTATTACATTATAAATATTAGATATAAAAACTAACAATGCTTTCCTACTACTTGAGATTCATGACGATCGAAAAGGTAAACTGCCACATGGAGTAAATAAGAAAGTAATTATTTCCCCATTTAAATATTTTCGTTTAAGTATTTTATTGTTTACTTCAGTGAAATTATTCGTATAGTCAGTGCCTACTTAATTAAGTTTCAAGCAATCAAAAAAATAAAATTTTATTTATCATAATTAAGCATCTATATCTTATTCACTTCTCATAATAAAACATGTTATAAATCAATTTGTAATAGACTCTACAATTAAGACTGTCTCAGGGTTCTAGTTATAACGTCTAAAGTTGGTTACCAAAAACTACTGTATCACCAATAAATAAGTGAATCCTTGTCATTTAAAAGAAATAATTCAAAGACGCCGTGATTTTGTTTAAATATAATACGATCAAAACGGTTATTATTAGGTACTATTTATCCTCAAGGTCAGCAGCACTGAAACTCTGTAACCAAAAATACGAATGAATTGCTGAACATACTATATATATATATATATATATATATATATATATATATATATATATATATATATATATATATATATATATATATATATATATATATATATATATATATATATAATGGTTAGAGTGATCGCTAATGGTTTAAGAAACCGAGGTTCAATCCCAGATCGAGTCATACCAAAGACTCAAAAATGGTACTTGATACCTCCTTGCTTAACACTCAGCATTATTCAGCATCAAGTGTAGTAAAGCAATCTTGGGAAAGGAGTTGCACCATCCCCAACACTATTCTTCTAGCTATTGAAAAAGGAGCCTTCCGATGGCCATCGATTACGACCGTTCAACTTATATATATATATATACATATATATATATATATATATATATATATATATATATATATATATATATATATATATATATGCAATTTTATTTTTAGTTATACATTTTGGTAAAAAGTAATCTTGAGGAGAAGGAAATTAACTTTTTATTCAAAAAAATTGGGGCGTACATGGCGAGGCTGAAATTTTCATATCATCACGCCATATCTATCATCGATGACTTTTTAGACCAATGGGAACCAAGCACTGCCACACTGATGGAAGATGTCTGTGAACAATGTTGAAAAATAAACCTCATTTGTCCACATTTCATAAAAGTATCTTGGTTCGTCTATGAAGTTTTCAGTCGACTCGTACATATTTATGGGTTATATGGTGTATTTTTTTTAAAGTCATCATTATGTAGACCTGATAGATGCGTATATATATATATATATATATATATATATATATATATATATATATATATATATAAACAGGTTTGATTAACTGAAATGGAATCCTTGTTGTTTTGGAGTGTTTTTCTTTTTTCTTTCAAGAGTCCTTATATGTATTTTGATGTTATAATCATGAAATTTGTCGATAATTTCTCCAAAGGAGTTATTTGTGTTCTCGTCAGAACCATTATCAAGGTAATTTATATGCTGTTTTTTAAAAATTAATCTTGTTTAGTATTTAAACAAAATTGTTATTTCATTTTTGTTTTTATTATAAAAACGTGAGGCTTGTTTACATCTCCAAAGTGATGCTAAGCGGTAGTGACAGTTTATTTTTAAATATTTCTGAAGTAGAAAAAAATTTGTTCGATCTTTCGTAATATGGATTGTTCAATTCTAAAAATTTTAGAATTGTGTCACTAGTTTCGAAGTTGATTCTATTAATAGTGGGTTGTCTAAATTTTATATATAAGGTTTCTTGGATTTTTAAGTTTTTCACATAATTGTCTGTAATGGAGTATTTTTGTATTATCAGCTAAAATATTTCTATATGTTGCATAAGTTTGGTTTCGTTTGTTGGGTTTTATGACATATCAACCTTTGTAGGTTATTTAACGCCAAATCCATTTTTATGTAAATCTGTTCTATTTAAAACAATTCAGTTTAGCATAAGTACGGTTTAATTGTCAAAAACATTTCTATTTCAAGCTATTCAGTTTACTCAAACAATTCAGTTTAGCATAAGAATGCTGTTAGTTCTATTTAACCCATAGATAGGGACCTCTCAGGTGCTACCACTCCGGGCCAGAGTGGACCTGGGAGCAATGGCAGTGAAAGGGTACTCCGCATTCTCCAAAGCTCCAGCATTGCTGGAACCTCACCATCAGATTTTTTAGTATCATATCCAGGACACTCGTTGGTGAGGGGTCTTACCCCTCTGCAGAGGCGCAGTCGGTGTATTCTACAGCCCCAAATATGTTGCATAAGGACAATTATGTTTTTTAAATGTTGACATATGGAACTAGAATCTGAAAGGTGGAGAGTGAACCTCCTTGATAATTTTGTTGTAGTATAACTTATAGCTTTTTTTTATTATCGGAGATGCATTCTCCCAATGAACATTTAAATTATATATATATATATATATATATATATATATATATATATATATATATATATATATATATATATATTTCCACGTGCCAGACACGTTTTTAACTCTTTTGAATTATGAACGCTATGTGCCTATTTGTATCATTTCGTTGTATACTTTCCATTTGTTCCTGTTATCTCAGCAAGCATCCATCGCTATGTAAACTATTCTGATATCCGTGTCCTGATGATGGTTAATGAAACCGAAACATTCAACGGCGACTTTTTCATAATAAATTCACCTACTTGGATTATGTTTTTCTGCTATCTTCATACTGTCGGATTTTGATCGATATATATATACATAGTGCAATTAGAAGGAAACTCAGACCTGTTTAACTTGTCATTATAAATTCATTTCGCTGGAGAATATTATTATACTCTCCGTCTCATTAGATGACTTTACTTATTGGACTTAAGGTTGCAAAACAGCAAATGCGGATTATGATATTCCTCATATTTTCTATACACAAATAA
>OY757920.1:33664620-33782120 GCA_963585895.1 Sepioteuthis lessoniana
TCTGAAATTGTATGTAAGTGAGGGAGAGAGATAGAGACAGGGAGACGAAGGACGCTTACACAGACTGCTACATTGGCCCATATCTTTTAACCATGTTGATCTAATATTCAGGGCCCCTCTTGGCACTTCTGCTTTTCGGTCGGGGGTCCCACTGTTACCCGCCGCAGGTGACACCCAACGCGGCTTCTGTCCTGACATAGTTGTGGCTGAAACTGGCTGACTGTGACTGACCGTCTGACTATGAGTACCCGTGTATATATAATTTCATAACGCCTACGCGTTCTTCCAGTTAATGACGAACATGATCTGCTTACACCCACGCATCGCTAGTTTTCCGTTGATCACTTTGTTTACACAGCTGGAACATCCTGTCCTAGAAATCCCAAATTGACGTCTCTGTCAAGGGTCGACATGCAACATTATATCTTGAAACGCAAAATTCATCCAGTATTTAGAGCTAACAAACGGACATGATCACACAAAAATCCAAGAAGCTTGCGACGAAAATAAACTCACAATTAAGAGAAATAAAATTATAAACAAACATATTCCTATTGATACTTTTCTCTAACGGCAAAAAAACGCTTTAGATTAGACTGTGGATATAATTTACTTTCGGTCACCCTATCATGAATATGGTGTTGTAAGTGGCTAGAAAAAAAAGTTAATCACATGGAAACATGGTGCGTCTTATACACAAATAATTACGGTAATTTTTTTTTCTTTTGCATTTGCATTTTCCCCCATCGCAACTCAGCCGGTTTCAACGACAATGAAAAACTGAGCATATTGAAAACAATAATAAAGGTAATACTCTCAGTGAGACTCGATCTTACAGGAAAGCCTAGTCATCTCTAACGGCTGTTTTACCAACAAATTTACGTTATAAATTGGTACCACAGAAACCTAATTGACCTCTACAACTCTACGTTTTACTTAGAATTCATCAATTTGGAAGGTTCTTTTTTGTCTCCGAATAAATTATCTGCCATCTTCCGTATGTCACACACGGTATAAACAAAGTTCGAACTCCAGTCACATTGTTATGTTCACTTTCAGGCAACCACTTTAGGGAAAGGTACAAACCCTTTTATTCCCTTCAGCTATGGGTTAATTAGTAAGTATTGTTGGTGAACTTAGTCGAGGGTGACCCGAAGGCTCCCTTTTCCATAGCTACAACACCGAGGGGAAGTGGAGGGTGCTACTTCTTTCTCTGGATTGCTCCATTTTACCCTTGATCCCTACCTTATATTGCTGAGTGTTAATCAACGAGGCATGAAGTACCATTTTTTTGAGTCTTTGGTATGACTCGACCTGGGATTGAACCCAGGTCTCCCGGGCCATTGGCGAACACTCTAACCATCATGCCAATGTTAATTAGTACCAATACTGTTATCCAACAAGGTTAGCTTTGGTATTAACTAACCCATTAAACAAAGAAACCAAACCCTTTTGTAAGATAGTCATTATTAAAACTACGTAGAGTTATTTTTGTTACATCATCATTCATCATCATGTCGCGCCGCCTGCGCGGATATCCCTGACCGTCTCTCGCCATTTCTCCCTATCATTCATCGCCTCAGGCAGGTCTTCAGGATTACATCCCGTGTCCTCACATAGCTGCTGTATGTAAGTTCGTGCTGGTCGTCCCACTCTTGCACATCCATGTGTGGGGGTCCACAGGAGTACATCGCTTATGAGCTCGTCCTTGCTTCTCCAGCAGTGTCCTGCGTGTCTGGTTCGTCGAACTTGTATAGTTTTTGTGATGGGGGGCAAGTGTCCGTATAGTTAGAGTCTCGTGGGGTGTTGTCGCCAGGACTTGTTTAATACTGCTCTCAACATTCTTGTATAATTTCCGTCCAGCCTCCTCTCCAGCCGCTTCGTAAGCGTCCATGTGGTGCATCCATATAGCAGTATCGACACAACCGCTGCCTGGAAGAAACTGCGTTTCATTTTATCAGTTAGGTCCGACTTCCATATGATCGAGAGCCTATCGATAGCTGTCCATGCCTTCGTCAGTCGTGTGTCGATGTCTTTCTCGGTTGATGAGACGCTGCTAGGATAATTATTCGCATTTAAAGGAAGTTTTAAGTTTTTTCATTTATCTATTACAGATTTTTAAAAATTGCACGTTTATTTGTCAAGAATCGTTTGTTTTCGCATTGTTATATAATATCAACAATTCCTATCTAATACAAATAATTTGCACACAGAAAATGGTATCAAGTATTCCTAACTTTGATAACTCTATTAAATAATAATCATTTGTTTGCACACTGTCATATGGTTACAAGAATTCCTATTTAATACAAATGATTTTCAAACCGATCTATTTGAGCCACAGATGGGACCCTAACAAGAATTAACACTCCGAGTCAAAGTGGATCTGGGAGTAAAGGCCGTAAAAGGGTACTCCACATTCCCCAGAAATCCTGAACTAGAGCTTCACCACTGAATAGAGTTTCGTGTAATACCCAAGATTCTTTTTTAGGAGAAGGGGTCATATTCCTTTGTGGAGGGTGTAGTTGAAATTTTCTAAGCCCCGCCAACAGGGTTAACATTCATTTTGAAAAATTCAGATGGAAAAATTTGACTTTAAATTATTTCTAGACTAAACTTTAATCATATTTCTTTAACTTTCCCATAAACAGGCAAAAGAGTTCTAGATATTTCTTAATATCCACAGAATCATAAATTGTCTGAGACTAGATCGTTAACCACCCTCTACAGCCACGTTTTCAGGATTCCGTTCAGAATAGATTTACAATCTGAGTTCGATCTAGCACAAAGCTACAAGCACAGAATATCCAATAAGGATCAAACCTATAACAGTTGTAATGTTCCGAGAGATTAACAGGCAAATCACTGTAAAGCAATCCTAATTTGACTAAGTGTTGATATTTGAATAAAGTTTAAGTTAGTCTGGCACGGCGTCGCAAATGTGAGCAGTCCAGTGAAAGCATCACTCAGTACAATATTATCGGTCTGCGATATTAGCTTGTTGACCACTTCTCCACTGTGAGCTAAACTAAAAAAAAAAAAGCACTTGCTGGTCAAGAACAGAGGAAGAATAACCTACTGAAGATGGAATCCGAAAGAATTAAAATGGTCTGCAGTTTAGCTTGTTAATCCTAACGCTAAGCTGAGCTTATTCCGACAAAAAACGGATTAAGTGTACAGCAGCTGCTGGTTGGTTTGGTTTCCTTCTTTTAATGGCATATCAACCTTCGTGGGTTATTTAATGCCAAATCCATCCTTGTAGAAGAACAGTGGTCATATTTGGCAGTAAGTGAGTTCGTAATCAAATCGCACTATTATGAACCCTTTCAGACTTGGAAATGGTATGAACCCTCTTATCTTTTCTGCTAATGGATTGAATAGTACGACTGTTGTATATTGACATCCGACCCGGCCGGGCTGTCAAAATAGGAAATGCACCTGTGTAAATAACAGGTGCATCCGGTCGAGGAATATCAGAATATAACCTGAGTTGGAGATAAGATGCGGTAGAGAAAACCAGCACCCAGCAGAGTGGGCCCCAGGCCCCGGTTGGGCAGCCCAGGAGAACGGGAAAGAAACGCTGTTATCATATCATATGGCCAATAGAGTGGGGGTCAATATGTTGCAGTTCTGTTCGGTCTCCAACTGATTGAACTTCCTGTGCACCGAGTTATATAATAGTTCGACTTCCATCTTCTTCTTGTGGGCGTCACAAATCGCACTCATTCAACCCGTCCACGGTCAAGGTTATATTTTGATATTCCTCGACCGGATGCATCTGTTATTTACACTGGTGCATTTCCTCTTTTGACAGCCCGGCCGGGTCGGAGGTCAATATACAACAGTCGTACTATTCAATCCATTAGCAGAAAAGATAAGAGGGTTCATACCATTTCCAAATCTGAAAGGGTTCATAATAGCGGGACTTGATTACGAAGTCACTTACTACAGGATATTAACCAATTCTCTACGGGGACTTCCTCCTTGCTATTGAAGATGGAACTCAGTATATTGACGTTTAAAAGACGAACATGTTAACCATTGGCCAACAGCAGAAACCCTTAAAGCGATATATAAGAGAGACAAAGAGAGAGAGAGAGAGAGAGAGAGAGAGAGAGAGAGAGAGAGAGAGACAGAGAGAGAGAGACCTAGACAGAGAAAGAAGTGTACGTGTGTATATAAGAGGATGGGAGTGAATAAGAAAGAGAAAGCGGGAGGGATAAAAATAGGTGTGTGTGTGTGTGAGAGAGAGAGAGAGAGAGACAGAGACAGAGACAGACAGACAGACAGAGGAAGGACGCTCGTGTGTGATATAGAGAGACAGAGCGATAGAGTGTGAGTGATTGTGCATTTATTTTCCTCCACAGCTGTAATGGCAAAATGTGACAAATATTGGGGTAAACACGGGGATCCCCAGGAGGCGAAAATTGTCCTAGCCTCGTCGGCATTCTCCCTTTTTACTTGCGCCTTAGGCGTCCGGCAACAAACCAACCTTCCTTTATCTCTTCTAGATGATGGGGGCAGGTGCGAGAGACTGGTTACTATCAATTTGTTCTCTGGCCGAAGCTTGATGATTTATAACGTCTCTCTGCAGGTGAAATGAAATTTAGGTATGTGCACATGTGTATGCGAGAGAGACAAATTATATGTATATGTGTGTGTGTATATATATATTTATGTGTGTAATTGTGCGTGTCTGTGTGTGTGTGTGAGAGAGAGGGAGAGAGAGTAAGAGAGAGAGAGAGAGAGAGAGAACGTGTATCATTGAGAGAGAGAGAGAGAGAGAGAGAAAGAGGGAGAGGGAGAGAGAGAGAGTGTGTGTTTGTGTGTGTGTGTGCGTATGTGATTCCAGAAGTAATCGGTACATCGTGCAGTATACTATTTTGTAAGCTTGTCTAACAGACCATTGATTGTGAGTTCGATTCTCACAGGGTGTCTCAGATCTTGTACCAGACTAAGCTTTGTCGCTATCACTACTGTCGTTATTTACTAATAAAAGCACCGGCTTCCCTCAGATCACTAAAATTAATGGTTTTAAAGGCATATCAAACCATTTTGGGTTATTTTATGCCGAGAGGCTAGAGAATCGCGTTCATTGTACATCCATGTTTATATTTTTGTGTTCTTGAGAGTTTTTTTAGTCACCTATCGAATAGGAATAATTTTAAACAGATCTATTTGACCCATAGATGGATGGGTTTATTTTGGTTTTATGGCATATCAACCATTGTGGATTATTTCATGCCAAATCATGTTTTTAAATTTATAATCAAATATATATGATTTGTAAACTCATTTTGTTGATACATTTTAAACGAATTTGAGCTTATCCTTTTGTAGTCTGTTAAATGGTTTCAAGTATTTCTCTATAACACAAATATTTCTATTTACTACTGATCATTTGTTTGCACACTGTTAAATAGTTTCAAATATTGCTATTTAATTGTAACTCTGTAACATCAGTAATTTGTTTATATACAGTAAAGTGGTTACAAGTATTGGTATGTAATTTTAACACTGTAACATCAGTAATTTGTTTATACACAGTAAAGTGGTTACAAGTATTGGTATGTAATTGTAACACTGTAACAGCAGTAATTTGTTTACACACAATAAAGTGGTTACAAGTATTGCTATTTAACTCTATTCATTCATTTGCACTTAGTTAAATGGTTCCTAACATTAAGTATTTGATTAAACATAAGTCATTTGTTTACACAGTTAAAGGATTGAATTATTCTGTTTCTAACAATTCAATTTAGCATAAATCATTTGTTTGCTCTCAGTAAATGTGAAACAGTAAAACAGTTTGCTCTCAGTAAATGTGAAACAGTGAAACAGTTTGCTCTCAGTAAATGTGAAACAGTTCTATATGACCCTATGATTGGACCCTATCAGGTGCTACCACCCCGGGCCAGAGTGAACCTGAGGGCAATAGCAATGAAGGGCTACTCGGCATTCTTCAAACTCCAGCCTCTATCAGATGGTTTAGTGTCATATCAGGAAACTCATTGGGGGATCTTGGATAAGTTTGATGCCTGCCATCGCAAACATCTGTCACAATAACGATGATCAATGTTTGATCATATGCTGCAGATACCCGAAAAAAATACAAGCACAAAAATCCCTCGAATTTGCTGTAATAGGGTGCAACAAAGGGACCGCCATTGTGCAAACTTGCTTGATAAGTTGCAGGCAGACCCCCAAAATGCAGGATTGGGAAGCCTAAGATCTGATGAGAAGTTGAGGGATCTAATGACCCTCCCAAAGAAAGGACAGAGTGGCTTTTGATAAAGAGATGAATATTGCTGTAGGTTGTCTCAAACAACTACAGCGGCAGAATGCAGTGAAACACGCGCGTGCGTGTGTGTGTGTGTGTGTGTGTGTTGCATGAGGAAGAGAGAGAATAAGAGAGATCTAATGGAGACATTTTTATTCAACCATTCCATATAAAGATGGTACACACACACCTACTTTTCTCTCTTTAGTTTTTACGTTTACTTTGTAAAAGGCGCACATACATTCGTATACACCCTTCAAGTACTCATATATACACACATTCACATACGCTTTTTGACAAATTATTGAAAAGACGTTTTTATATTAAAGATTCGTGCGTTCAAAAATTGCCCTCTTTCGGCTCTGAAGTTAATAAATTTTCTCCTTCTTTTCTCAAGACCAGCCGAACGGACCGCCCTACTGTATCTTGTTACTCTTTTTTCTCTTTCGATTCTTTTTGAAAACATTATTTATGTAACAGTCCAGTGACTTTTGAAGCAATAGTCCATTCTCTCAGTAGGGGTGGAAGTTATGGCATTTGATAACGACAAACTTTCAGTATGACATGTAAAGATGGCGTGTTGTTTATTTTTTCAAGTTTTAAGAAGTCACTGTGAAACACCTACGACGAAACAGTATGTCGTAAGAGGTCACAGGTACCTATGAAATCAGTAGTAACAAGTATCACTAACCTGGCACAAAAGATACAATCACTGAGCTGGTAAGTAGCACTTTAAAAACTGAGATACACAGGGTTTTCAGGCATCCCAACACATACGGAGGAAAGGACAGAATGTCTTCAAATGAAGAAGGACTGAATGCTGCCGTACGATCTTTCAAACTATAACAGTGGCATAATGATATCGAATCGATATAAAGAACGTTTCCTTGAATCATTTATAGACTATACCACATGACCCTGCCTTGTGGTTGAGAAGGTTACATATCTAAAAAAAAAAATTTGTTGTTATATGAAATGTATAATAGTATCCGTAAGGCAGTTGCCGATACAAAAGGTCTTTCTTCTTCACAACGCCGATGTTGTCTAACCCGAACCCTAGCCTAGCTATACAACTTAGAATCAGAATCGTTGCTGAAGTTGCAACTGGGATATTGAACACAATGTAGGACAACCTTAGGGACTCCATGTTACCCTGATGTTGTTGGGGGCGTTGATTTCAGAGTTTTCCTTAACCTCGATCGGTTTCCCTATCTAAGCAAGAGATCCCTGGATAACACACGCTTTGCCTAATTATAACCATTTTCATTGTAGAGGGTACAGAAGAAATACTTCTCACATTTTAAATTGTCACTTGCGCGATGCAGATGAAACCGGTCATCTTTTTAAAAGGTTGACAAAAAACCAAGAGTCATATCTGGCAGTATTTCTTACATTTTTTGGGACGCTGACAAAAATACTGCAAGGATCCACCACGTGGATTCTGACAAAACGCAGACATAAAAAGCTAAATGGGAACTGCACAAGAATACTACGGGCTATATTGAACAAATCCTAGAAGCAACACCCGACGAAACGACAGCTGTACTGCCACTTACCTCCCATCTCTAAAAACATTCAAGTAAGACGAACAAGACCCGTGGGACACTGCTGGAGAAGCGAGGACGAAATCGGAAGTGTTGTTCTCTAATGGATTCTTTCACATGGTTGTCAGTGTTGGCTGACCAGCAAGAACTTACCAACAACAGATCTGCGCGGACACAGGTTGTAGTTTGGAAGACCAGTTGGAAGCAATAGATGATAGAGACAGATGGAGAGAGAGAGAGAGAGAGAGAGAGAGAGAGAGAGAGAGAGAGAGAGAGAGAGAGAGAGATGATCATGAATTCTTCTGGATGGTTTCCTTTTAATCGATGAATCAGTGGTTTGCAAATTTTCAACCCATAGCAGCATCGATTTTCTAACAGGAACGGCATCATTCCTACGTAATATGAAATGAGCACAAAAAGCTTTCTGTGTAGCAAATACGGATTCATCAATCTTTTCCACAACAAAAGCACGGTTTGCACTAGCCTAAACTTAGAATGCAACTGATCGTACCTGAAAAAAAAAAAAAAGAAAAGAAACAAAACAAAAGGAAACAAAACGAAAAAACAAATATATAAAAAAAAAAAAAAACAAAGACAAAGGAAACAATGTTGAGACGTTTGCTTGATGGAGCTACCATTACCACTTGCCTAAATTCTCTTGCACCACACAGTTGACTGTTATAAATGTGGGAAGTATTTCTCCCACACTCTGCATAATGTTCAATTAGAAATACATTTCTGGTATCTTTGGTTTAAAAGAAAATTAACTTTTTCTAAAAAAATCTTTGCGATGTATTTATTTATAGGCGATACAAAACGTTGTAACCACTGTAATCATGAAAAATTATTAATCATTCAAATTTTCGATAAGTTGGAGATAACTTGCAAACCAGAATTTTTCACTCATTTCTAAACAGAAGCATGAATATAATCATGGACCGCAGTTACAACGGGATCAAACATATTCACGGGGTGGCGAGATGCATTTAGATCCGCCCGTAAATAGATAGCTTCATTTCACATCGCGCTAACACCCATAGGGAAAAGGCATGAATCCAACTATTTTCCCTCCAACTATTGATAAATAGTAGGGCAACTTGGGCTCTTTAACCTTGGTAGGGAAACCGGTCGAGAAGAAGGAAAAATCTGAAATTAAACCAGTAAAATTAAGATTAAAATTAATCTAGTGTCATATCCTGCTTATGGGGAAGGATAAGTTAATAAATAAGTTGATAGCTACGAATCCGGATCCAATAATGCATGCTGAATTGTCAATGAGAACAAAGATAATTGTTACCCTAGACAATTATGACTCATATTTGGCCTTGTGCCAGACTAAACTGAACCTACTAAATACTTACAATCGCACACGTATGCACACAGTATTTCGCACGCAATTAATTTGACACTACAAGCGGACTTGTTCTCATTACAACACTGTCAATTCTCCCTGACACTTTCTTCGAGGCACTCTGAAGAAGCAAGAGAATAAGGTTAACGCTCGCTTAGACAGAAAAGAACGCATTTCCTTTCTTCTCTCGTTGATCCCTCCCGGCTTGATCGGGGTTTCATCTCGCTGCGATCGGCCGACAGCAATCAACTGAGCCATGTTGATTTGTTCTGCACGATTTAACCCTGCAAGCCGCCTGAGCAGCAAGTAACAAACCACCGTTCACAATGCCAGACGCTTCCACATGTCAAATATTTCGAACGGGCAAGAAGAAAGAAAGAAAGTAAGAAAGAAAAAATAATTAAAACTGGGAGACGAAGTAAAAGATAAGATTAAAAATAGAGAAAACTCTGAGATTTCACCTCCGTTGTTTTCATTGGTTCATTGGTTGTCCAATCAGCGGGCAGCCTGTAAGGAAATGAACAACAAGAAATTCGTTAACTCACTTTTATTTTTGTTTTTGCTTTTGTTTTTAAATCCTTGAATGAGTGGGTAATGTTTTGATCACTGTTCCATACTGAATTTTATTTCTCGCCACGAGACCCTGCAAGCGGGAACGCTTTAATTTAAAAAGAAAGTTTATTGCTACTTTACCGTCTTTTCGTTTTAGTCATTCACCCGTTTTTAAATTAGCCGGAGCTAGTTTTTCTCTGCCATATTTTGTTGCACTTTTATTGGTTCAGGACTAAAAACAATCGGAACATTTTAAGAAACCCAAAAGATTGGTTTTGTTTTGTTTGGTTTTATGGCATATCAACCATTGTAGGTTATTTAATGCCAAATTCTCTTTATACATATATATCAAATATATATGATTTGGTTTGGTTGGGTCTTATGGCATATCAACCATTGTAGGTTATTTAATGCCAAATCCTCTTTATACATATATATCAAATATATATGATTTGGTTTGGTTGGGTTTTATGGCATATCAACCATTGTACGTTATTTAATGCCAAATCCTCTTTATACATATATATCAAATATATATGATTTGGTTTGGTTGGGTCTTATGGCATATCAACCATTGTAGGTTATTTAATGCCAAATCCTCTTTATACATATATATTAGATATATAGGATTTGGTTTGGTTGGGTTTTATGGCATATCAACCAGTGTAGGTTATTTAATGCCAAATCCTCTTTATACATATATATTAAATATATAGGGTTTGGTTTGGTTGGGTTTTATGGCATATCAACCAGTGTAGGTTATTTAATGCCAAATCCTCTTTATACATATATATCAAATATTTATGATTGGTAAATACATTTAATTGATAACATTTTTAAACGAGCCTGAGCTCATTTTTTTACACACAGTTTGGTGCAATCAAACACTAATAGTTCTATTCAGCTTTACTCATTCCTTTGTACACTGTTTAATGGTTCCAAGTATTGTTATATATCACTAACAATTCAATTAAACATCAGTCATTTGTTTACACACATAAATAATCAAACTGTTCTATTTCAAACAATTCAATTTCGCACGAGTAATTTGTTTGAACTCAGTTTAGATATGAAACAGTTCTATTTGACCCATAGATAGGACCCTATTAGGTGCTACCACTCCGGGCCAGAGTGGACCTGAGAGGGACGGCAATAAAGGAGTACTCCGCATTCACCAACGTTCCAGTATTACTGGAGCCTCACCATCAGATTGTTGAATGTCAAATCAGGACACTCATTGGGGGAGTCTTACCCCTCTGCAGAGATGTTGTCGGTGTATTCTACAGCCCCAGCCAACTGGGCTAAAATCCAAAAGAGATTATAAGTTTAAAATAAAAAAAATCTACCCTGTATACTCGTGCATTATGCAACTTTCAGACCTAAATTTTTGCCTAATATTTAGGGGTTATATCATACGCAAGTTGCAAACATTGTGTGTGTAAATAGTTGGCTATAGCGAGGCTTGGGCCTACACCGACTAGTACACCTGCAATTTCCATCTTCAAAAGTCAACAAATAATTCCAAATGATATCGGACGATACTCTAGTATTTACGCTTATGGTGAAGTCAACCATATTTGTATCCACCAGGATCAACCTCAACAAATACTAAAAGAATCCTCACCTTAATTGGACCGCCGTTATGTTATATTTGGATGAAGTTTATGTAAAGCAATTACCTCGCTTATCTTTTATTGAAGTGTTATTTACCGTAACTATTTGTGTATAAAACGCCTAAAGGTTACGGGTGCGTATTATACGCGAGAAAAATATAACTGACATTTTTTTCATATGCTTTACCATATTCGGGACACAATGACCGAAGGTAAGTTATATCTGTAGTATAAAACTTATGTTTTACGCCGTGATAGAGAAATATCCACTGGAATGTGTATTTGCTTATAACTTCGTTTTTCCTAATGTGAGCGAACTTTTGGTTGCGAATTTTTGTTGCGATTTTTTTGTGAATTTTCACCACAAGCCTAAATTTCCCCGTGTAATTGTCGTATATACTATGTAAATATTATATTTCAAAACATAAAAACTATAAAAATTCTTATTTTCTGTCATTACGAACACGATAAAAGATTAAACGTTAAATTTAGCTGCTACAAATTCTATAAAGTCAGTGCGTATAAAACACAAGAATTTTTCTGAAGAATTTCTTGCTTCAAAAGGAGGAGAGCGTGTTATACATAAGTGTGTGTTGCTCATAAGTAATTACGGTATGTGCTTCCGGATGACATTAAATATGATTCAAGGTCTGGTTCAAAATGGTACGAACTTCTTCGCTTCCCCGTAAATAACCCATTTGGAGTTGAAACACCGTTAAACAAATAAACCAAACTAAAACTCCTATTCTCCCTCATCAGCTTGGTTCTTCAGTCTTGATGAGGCAAGAGAAGGAAAAAATCTTAATTCAAAATCGGGTGTTACTCCCAATAAAAACCTATTTTTACTGCGACTACAATACCATGAATATTGTTAGCCCAAGAGATTTTTTTTTATTATGTGTATACCCTGTCCCGTATAGGTGGGCAGTATCAAAAATAATCTAGCTCTGTCAGTATTCTCTATTTTGGAACGCATCAGATATTAGTGAGTGCCTATACTCGTTAGGTCAGGTCCATTTGATAAGAATACTTTAAATTATATAACTCTCTGCAAACAAATAAGCGTAATACGAAAGTGCAATGAAAAATTGAAAATATAATCACGATTACGACCAATAATTTACAAATGAATCAAATTTCAGCTTTAAATGACCTATAAGGTGTTGACTTACCGTTAAACAAATAAACTAAAACGAACCAGACCAAAGAGTTTTTTAACGGATTCGAATTAAACGAAATTAATACGACTGTGTATAAATGATTAGTATTAGATAGGTTTGATTTGGTTTGGTTTTATGACCTATTAACCATTATAGGTTATTTAATGCCAAATCCTATATATATATATATATATTAGATGTATGATTTCTAAACACATTTTGCAGATAAGGTCTTTAAATGAACCTGAGCTCATTTTTTCCCTACAGTTAAATGGTTTCACTTATTTCTATCTAGTACGAATTATTTCATTCACTATTAATCATTTGTTTACACACAGTTTAATGTTTCCACATATTGCTACGTATAACTAACAATTCAATTAAATATCAGTCATTTGTTTACACACAGTTAAATGAACAAACAGTTCTATTTCAAACAATTCAGGTTAGCATGTCAACAAAGTTAAATCGTTCCACGTATTGTTATACATCACTAACAATTCAATTAAACATCAGTCATTTATTTACACACAGTTAAATGACCAAACAGTTCTATTTCAAACAATTCAGTTGAGCATAAGTCATTTGTTTGTCTCAGTTTAAATGTCAAACAGTTCTATTGGACCCACAGAGGGACCCTATCAGGTGCTACTTGAGTGTATCTGGGAGCGATGGCAGTAAAGGAGTACACAGCATTTCCCAAAGCTCCTGCATAACTGGAGCCTCACCATCAGATTGTTTATTGCCATATCCAGGACACTCAACGGGGGGGTCTTGCCCCTCTTTAGATATGAAGTCAGCTGACTTGGCCGGTATTGGTTAGGAATACTTGATATTATATCCTGTGTATAAACAACTCATTACTTTTGTTAAAAAAGAATAATGACGACTTCAAATCTTATAACGGTGTATAAATTATTTGTAGTAAATCGAAATACTTCATATCATAAAACTGTGAACAACTAAATCAAATAATTATAGACAAATAAAAAAAAATTCAGTTAAAAATGAATCTCCTTAAACATTTAGAAATGAATCGAATTCCGTAATTAAATATCCCCTAAGGTGTTGATATGGCATTAAACAAATAAAGCAAGCAAACCAAGTCTTTTTCCTTCTTCACTATTACAGTAAAAAAATGAATCATATTTCGGCATTAAATAACCCATAAGGTGTTGATATACCATTAAACAAATCAAACCAAACCAAACCAAAACAAACAGTTTTTGGTAGTTTTCATTTCAAACAAAATTAATAAAACCGGCGTATTTTGAGCGGGTTCTTTAAATTGTTGAATGAGATTCTGTTCATGACACAGTTTTTAGATTGTTTTAAGTTTCTTCCAACAATGTAATTCATTTTGATATAAAATCAAAAATGGACATTCTCGGTATACGGTGAAATTTTTCAACTTAAAGATTTACTTCTCCCTCACCAGTTATCGGTAAATAGTAGGATAGACTACACTCTTCATCCTTTGAAAGGCAACCAGTTTTAAACTAAAATCAGAGACTGAGGGACGAGCAACTTTTTCTTATAAAACAGCTATGAGGTGATCTCAAATACACATATTTCCACGTATTTCCAATACAGCGAAAAGAAAATGACCCCTTTTTAAACTTTTATTTCATTTCATCCCTTCTCTCATCCCTATCTTCACTTCTCTCCCGCTGTCTCTCCCCGCCAATCTCGCCCTCCACCACATCTAAGCTAAATTATCCCCCCCCCTTTTTGTCTTCCTTTTTTAAAAAGATATCCATTTTAAAGCAATATCCCATATAGAAGCTTAATGTTTGAACTTGTTTTACCTTTTATAACTTTGAACAACTCAGTTAATTACTTTGTAACTTAGCCCTGCTGGCTGCGGCTGTCGAAAACATCGACTGCATCTCCCCCCACCAACGAGTGTCCTGTATGTGACATTAAACAATCTGATTGCGAGGCTCCAATAATGCTGTAGCTTTGAGGAAAGCGAAGTACTCCTTCAATGCCATTACTCCCAGGTCCACTCTGACCCGGAGCGTTTGCACCTGATAGGGTCCTATCTGTGGGTCAAATACAACCGTTTGACATTTAAACTTAAATCGGGTTATTAGGTTCACTTTCAGATTTATACCATTGGGAAAGATATAAACCTTCTTATCCCCCAGTTACGAGTTAAGAAACATCACAGCTGTTCTTCTACGTGAATGGCTTTAACAAATAACCTGTGGGGTTAAATAGACTCAAATCTTCTGCAGCGCGTCTTTAAAATATGGAAGACCAGCTTGCTTGTTATGAAAATTAGTACGACCACTGAGATGAAATTTTAATTTCGAAAAAAGTAGAAAAAAAGTCGTATAGAACGATGTCTGGTGAGTGTGGAGGGTGCTGCATTTGCAAAAACCACGTAGTTTGCTAAAAACATTTTTGTAAGTACAGAGACGAGCTTTATGATTTATTTCCAATTAGCAGAATCGTCTATGTTGGTTGGGTTTAATGGCATATAAACCCTTGTGGGTTATTTAGTTCAAAATTTATGTATGTATTAAATATATAATTTATTAACGAATATCTTGTAGGTAGCATTCTAAACAAGCTGGAGCTCAATGTGTCATGCATGTCAGACCGAATACACTGTGAAACACATTCTCGTTGAATGTACCAGGCGAGACCATATATGAGAAACCTTTTATAGTGAAAACGACATGAAGGAGCTGTTCCAAAAAACTGAAATAAATAATGAAATGTCATTTCAAAAACGGTGAGTTTATACAGAAAAATCTAAAGGAATTTTAAACAAGACCAAATTTCTTCAAAAAACTGTTTCTCTACAAGAAATATTTCAACAAACTCTGATCCTTTTTACAACCTGCTCCTCTCCAAGAATAAAAAAAAGTCCTTTTTTCTTCAAGATGATTCTCTTCAAATAAACTTTCATCTAAACCAGATTCTTTCTACAAACCGTTTCTCGACAAATAAATTCCAACATAACAAAGCTTTCTTTTCCTTTCCCAACATTTTTAACCCGATTCCGCATTAAATAACCGTGGAGGTTGATGTGCCGTAAAACAGACAAGCCAGAACTCATTTGTTTGCACAATATAAAATTTGTAGGTAATTTTATTTTTAAATGAATTAGAAGTATTGTGAATTGAATTACCATGACCATCTACGCACGGCATATTAAGTCTCATCAGCAATGTATACCGTGATCTCCACTTTTGGAGATCGAACCAGCGACCACAGAGCCCAAACTCTACAACAGAGCCATGAGTCCATATCGCACAGAAGTGATACCAAATTAACTAGTCATGGTAATTGCGCGGCCAATCAACCTGAATGAATTTTGCAAGTTACATTTGTACTCTTTACAGAGGACACGGTCACCTCTACAGCCACGTCTTAAAAGTAATTTGTTTGCATATAATTAAATGGTTTTAAGAATTTCTATCTTACACTAATAATTATATTTAATAGTAATCATTTGTTTGCATACAATGAAGTGGTTTCAAGTATTACTAGTTTTATTTGCACACAGTCAAATGGTTCAAAGTATTGCTATGTTTCCCAATAATTCAAGTTTTGCACCTATCTAAATGGTTTCAAGTATTGTTATTCAACACTAATAATTCTACTGAAAATTACTCTTTCGTTTGCACAGTTAAATGGTTTTCAGTATTGCTATCTAACACTAACAATTCAATTTAACATCAGTCATTCGTTTTAACACAGTTTATTAGTCAAACAGTTGTATTTGACCCACAAATGGGTCTCTACCACTCTGGGTCAGAGAGGGCCTGGGAATAATGACAATGAAAGGGTACTCTACATTCCCCAAATCTGCCTGGCTGGAGCTTCCCTATCAGATGGTTTAGTGTCATATCGAGAGCACTCGTTGTGGAGAGTATCTTACCCCTCTGCAGAGATGCAGTTCGCGTATTCTACACCCCCGGCTGACTGGGCCATTTTGTCTAAACGGAATGTATTGTTGCGGTTAGGTTGGTGTTAAATAGCATATCAACTCTTGTGGGTTATCTAATGCCAAATCCTTTCTTTACAATGAACATGATTTATAAGCAAATAGTTTGTTGGTAACTATTTCAAAAAGAGCGAAGGACAAAAATTAGTTGTCAAATTTTACTTCACGGGCGCATGATTTTTAGACGGTCTCGTTATATATATATATATATATATATATATATATATATATATATATATATATTGTTACGGTAGTACCATGAGGCAAAAAATGAGGTTTAAGGCTCGACTGATAAAGAAGTTGTCTATTCGCAATGGGTCTTCGTTCCTTCTTTAAACACTTCTTTCACCGTGAAACTAAAAACAAAATAGAAAACAACTTCTGTAATCCCTTTCACACAGATCAATAATTCGGGCAAATACAGATACAGTATGTGATTCTGTTCGCCTCAAAGAATGCCCCCTTGGCAAAGTCTAAAATCGCAGCTCTGTCCGGCAACACGTGTGTTCTGCTCAGAGAAATGGTAATAAAATGCTCGACCCTTCTAAACGGTGTCACGTGTGTGACTGGTCGGTGTACAATGTTAATATGTCCCCAACTCTGGCTTGTACCAAACAAGGGGGATAGCTCCCTCATTTACATATATATATACATATATATTTGAGGTTTGCATTTATACTGTTATTGTTTCAATATCGTACCTTCTATACTCTCGGATCTATTTAGGATTTTGGTTTTATAATGTTTTAATACTTGGGAGTTTCATTGATTAATAACATATCAACTAACGTGGGATAATGCCAAAGTCATCCTGGTAAAAGAACATCAATGATACTATTTAACCCATTGTTGGGGAATAAGGAGGTTCATTCCTTTTCAAAGGGTATTAGTCCAAAAGTGAACATAAAACCGGGACTGGAGTTTGAACTCACTTAAAAGGCGCAGTACAGCATTGCACCACTTGGACAGTAAGTCATTGCGCCACTCGGACAACCTCCAAACTTTTGCATATAGTAATCGTAGCTTTAACTAACTAGCTAATGTCTTAAATTTTGTTTTCAAATACGATCGGTTGAACCGGTGCACATCGTAGGTTTGCAGTTGAAATGTTTTTTGAAGACTGGTGAACCTGTAATTACTACAGAGAATTTTCTGTGCTCATTTCATGTTCTAACAGAATGACCCTGTTCTGTATAGAAAATCGATACTGCTATGGGTTGAAAATTTGCGAACAACAGGTTCATTGATTGAGATCTCGAAGCGCTGGTTCTCCAGACAATGTCTACACTTTGTAACAGTCTGTTGAGCAATCTTCTACTTTTTTCTTTTTGCCAACCTCTGAAAACATGATTAGTCCTAACCATGACTGTAACGAATCATATATGAAAAAAAGTACTTAGACAATTGCTAAATGGAGCTACCATTACCACTTGCCTAAGTTTACTTGCACTAAATAAGTGACAGTTTAAAATCTGGGAGGTATTTCTGTCGAACCGTATATATATATATATATAAATATGTATATATATATATATATATATATATATATATATATATATATATATATATATTTATTAAAAAAGAACAAAGACAATGGAGCTACCATTACCTGCATTTGGATAATAGAGCTACCATTTCCACTTGCACTCAACAGGTGACAATTTAAAACGTGGGAGGTATTTCTGTTGAACCGTGTATATATATATATATATATATATATATATATATATATATATATAAAGTACTTATGCTATGGAGCTACTATTACCACTTGCCTAAGTTCACTCGCACTAAGCAGGTGACGGTTTAAAAGGTGGGAGGTATTTCTGTTGAACTGCATATATATACATATATATATATATATATATATATATATATATATAGAGAGAGAGAGAGAGAGATATATATAATTCTTCTTCTCCTTCTTCTTCTTCTTCTTCTTCTTCTTATTTGAAATCCATGTTTATCTACCAAAGCTAAAAATATTGTCAGCACTTTTGAATGACAGAAAAGCAGCTGCAAACAAAACGTCACGAAATATATTAGTTCAATTCGCATAGCTTAATAATTTTCATTTATGCTTTTCTTTTTTGTTTGGATTTTAAATTTCACTCACACGACCGTTTTTTCCTTGGAAAAAAGTCTCAAACTTTCTTTTGTAAGTTATTAGAACAATTTTATGATGTATCTATTTTAACAATTTGAAACAGGTGTTTATCGGGGGCAGACAGCAAATCAGATACAGCGACTTGAACCACTAAAGACAATTAATACTATATATATATATATATATATATATATATATATATATATATATGTCTGGGTGTGTGTGAGTGTATGTGTACATATTTGACATGAATTTTAATTTAGATATATTTGTAAGCGAGAATTGTCCGAAACATTTGCAGCCATTTTCATTAATGTCAAAAACCAGTTGCGTGGCTTCGACGTATGTTGGTGTCCAGTCGGAGGGAACCTTACTGAGCAGTTGTAAACAGGAATTCTTGGTCGGTTGATAGATTGAATTTAACGGCATTATAAACCGTATAGGGTTATTTTTTCTAGAGGGTAAAGAATTATGTTTAGATTTTTGAGTAGTTTTTGCACACTCTTATATAATATCAAATATTTTTATCTAATGTTAATAATTTGCAAATAGATCATTTTGATGGGATGCAGTATAATGTCATACCCAGGACACCTAATACACGATAGTAAATATCGCTTTCCACGTGGATATTTTTCAGGATCTTTTCACCCTGAAATATAAAAATGCATTGTTTGTGATTCGCTAATAGCAGAAATTACTTTAGTATATATCTATATTTTTGAGGAGCAAAATGGCTAAAGAGCTGGACTGCGAATTCGAACTCCAGTATTCACTTTCAAACTAATACTCTTGGGAAAGGTATGAACTCTCTTATACCCCCACCCCAAATATGGGTTGAATAGTACCTCTACTATTCTATTAGGATTGATTTGATATTAAATAACCCACGACGGTTTATGTGTTATTAAACAAAGAAACCAAACCATACCATATTACTATGATGAGGCGTTGTTATTATTATTATTATTATTATTATTCTCAGCACTTTGTGAGTAGCTGATGCGAGATACCCTCGAAGGCTGGACGGCTGAATGAAAACAATCTACCCCCGTAATTGAGGTCCCTCCCTACAAAAAAAGGTTGATTCAATTCCTTTGAAAGTTGACTTCCATTCTTTCAGATCTGGTCGGGTGTGTCCCGTCTTCTGGACATACCTCGAGCCTTAGGGTTCGTCCCCCAGCCTCAACCCTCTTCGGAGGGGCAAGGTTAATTGCTTGGCGCCTGAAGTGCCCCTCTTTAGGGGGATGCCGACGGGGCCTGAGGCATTTTTAGGAATGCCGGACGCGTTTGGGCTCCGGCCCTGCGCCTGGACCCACCTTTAAAAGGCCTTGAGCCACACTTGCCCGTTAGGTGTAGCATGCAACAGATACCGTTGACTTCCATTCTTTGATTTTTACGGCATACTAAACGGTGATTTGGTCTTCAGGGCAAAGAAAAAAAAAGTTGGTAAGTTCTTAATCTAACCACATCCATTTCTTACTAGTCTGTACAATCTTAATCGTACGTTTTCTGCACGTTTTATAAAATATTGGACGTTTATTTCCAGTGTTCTTGGTCTGTTTCCAAAGAATCGGACCGGTTTCTTTGATTAGGAGTTCAATAACTTTCTTTAGAGTATTTGTTCGAAAATGAACGTGATAGTTAGACTGGAATTCGAACTCGCTCACTTCAAGACTGTTGTGTAACACTTTAGTCGTTAACGCTACGGAGACTCTCTCATTAACAGCACCGTGTGAATTCTTAATGTTAAAACATTGATTCATTCAAATTCGACATGCTACGTGGTCTTCTTGGCATTATAGATCCACAGTCGCCATTGCTCTAAAATAATTCCCCTTATATATTCGTGTATAAGTCGAACTATCGTACAGGTATGCCATTTTTATTTAAAGATGTGCCCCCCCTCGAAAAAAAAAATTGAATTTTGGTCCAAGTTGTCAAGAGAAAATGGCCTTGTGCTTTTTATTTTTATCTTTTCAAAATTACTGAAACTCTCTGAACATTTCTTGTCGAGGCAGTAGGGGTTAAGTGAATAAAATGCACGAAGAGCGGGGTGGGAAGGTCGGAATGTAGATGTATTGTTAGTTTAATTATCTTACCTATTTTATTGAAAGATATGTAAATATTCTTTCTTTTTCTCCGTAAGAACGATAGTTACAAGCGTATTAATATACCGGCGAACGAGAACTGTAAAAATTCCGCAGAATACATACATAATTAACCAAATTCTGCTTCATTAGTAATCAAGATAAATACGAGGTCTGTTCAAAAAATATCAAGTCTGAAGTTGTATTTACGAAAACAGAAACGATCAATGAATGAAAGGTTCATTTTCTTCAACATCTAAGTTGTGTTAAAAAAATATCGACACTGAAGCTGTATTTACCAAGATAGAAATGGACAATAAATGAAACGTTAATTTTCTTCAAATTAGTTCTTTTGGCATTCAAGACACTTACTCGAATTTTTCATCGATTAAGGCATCTCTTAAACTCTTTTAGTATGGTATGGAGCTGCTCAGTTATATTCATTTTATTGCTCTCTTCGTCCTCAAATATAAATTCTAAGTTTTGGAAAAAAAGAAAAAATCGCGTCAAGTAATATATGGAAAGTTTCGCCCCAAACTTTTCCTTTAAAAAATATATCCCTAATTTTCTTTTGAGTTAGCACAGACTCGTCTATATTTTGGGGAGTTCACATGGGGTAGTGGCTAGAGTGTTGAATTGTGAGATGCTAGTGAGAGAGTTCGAAATCAAGTGGTTCACTTTCCGACTAATACCCTTGGAAAAAGTATGACTCCCCTCCCTCAAGCTACGGATTCAATAGTATCGGTACTGTTTTTCAGCAAAGATGGCTTTAGCACTAAATAAGCAATGAAGGTTGATATGCCATTAAACAAAGGAACAGCTGTTTTTATCCGAATGTATTAGTTTAGTTCACAATCCTTTTAAACATCATTATAAACAGGTCTATTTTAATCGTAGATCATTTTAAACACAGTGTCAATTAGCCAGTGCAGACTCAAGGGAAATATAAACAATCATGTTTTATCGATATTTTAATCCGATTTTTCATATGATTTTTATCAAATTTTTCATATGATTTTAGTCCCCCAACCTCGACAGTCACATCAGAAAATGTTCAGAGAGTTTGAAAAAAATTAAAACGATAACAAGGCGTTTAGATATCTTCACTTTATTACGTATGGAGTTCAATTGTGAACACGTCCCTTGTTAAATGTTAATTCTTAATAAGTGAAAAATATTTAAAAGGTAGCATGTTTAGGCGAATATCAAAATTAAAAAGCCGTTAAAAACTGGAGCCATTAGAAGTATTTAGTACAGCTATCTGCTTCACGACCCAAGTCGATCATATATAGTCAAGTTGGCGATCGTAGTCTAGGGTGACCCAAAGGCTCCCTTTCCAATAGCAGCTACACCGAGGTGTGAGGGGGGTTGCTACTCCTTTCTCTGTATTGCTCCAATTTACCTTTGATCCGTACCTTATAATGCTGTATTAAGCAAGGAGACATCAAGTACCTTTTTTTGAGTCCTTGGTATGACTCAACCTGGGATTGAACTTCAGTCTTCCGGGTCATTAGCGAACACTCTACCAATTAGCCCAGTTGGCCGGTTATTAGTAAAATGAACCGATATGCGGAGCTGCTATTAAAAAGTATTAAGAATGATGCTTTAATTTTTTCAATTTGTGACACTATGGGTGCGATCAGTTTGTGTGGGTGTGGGTGCCAGTCAGAGAATCCCTTTGTCTGTTTTGGCGCGAAGCCCACACAAAGGACCTGCGCGAGAGATCTTCCACGAGACCGGGAGAAGACGAGGGAAGGAAGGTCCCAGAGACAGTGGGCAAGACAGAAGAGTCAGCAGAAGGGAGCAGCAGAGACCAGTCGACAGTATAGAGAAGAGGGAATGACGCAGTCGACAAAGGAGAGCAGAAGAAGACAGTCAGCATTAGAGGTCAGTCAAGAAAAGAGGAAAGGACGCAGTCGACAAAGGAGAGCAAAAGAAGACAGTTGGCTCGAGAGAGCAGTCAAGAGAAGAAGGACAAAGGCAGCAGAAGGGAGCAGCAGAGACCAGTCGACAGAACAGGTCAGTCAGGAGATGAGATTCGGGCAGAGAGGAAACAAGTCAACAGAAGTCAGAAAGGCGACTGCTAAGACCTGTTGATCGACAAATGCCGGGTTGACCAACGCGAGAATTTAAGTTAGCATTGCTAGTGGCTTTGTGAGAGTTTTTGCTCGCGTTAACTCTCAGGATGCACAAAAAAGTGTCACAGACTTCCCCCTCTTAACCCGAGCCCGATTGTTTGTTCTTTTCTTCCACCCTCTCGGTTATGTTTTGTGTATCGGTAAAGAAATGTGAAATAACCCTGGCCGGAGATGAGAAAAACCAGAAGACGATTCTAATGGCCACGAGCGGTTTAAGGAAGCTGAGATAGTGGGGTCGGCCGGCGGGTATTGTCACATTTGCGGGTATTATCAAATTTGCGGGTATTGTCACAAATTATTAAAAATCAATTAAACAACATAAATAATAAAAATGCCTCGAAACTTATTTAATGATCCTCGTATATATATATATATATATGTGTGTGTGTGTGTGTGTGTTTTTAGAGAAAATTGATATCAAGGTAATCCAAGAGGAATAAATCTCTCCTTTCACTTGGATTTTCTTGTTATCAATTTTTCTTTACATATTGTCGAATTGCAATCCATTATTTACTTATATATATATATATATATATATATATATATATATATATATATAATGCAGTTGGATTTTTAAAAAAAATTTATAAAGAAAGAGTGCTTAATATTACAGATAGAGCATATGAAGATCTAAGTTAGATCAGCGTAGACACATAGTCGATGGCGCTTGGTGACAGTTTCTCGCCTATGTGATCATCCAGCTAAGAAGTTTCCACGTTGGAAATTCTTTTATATACTGTTGAGTGGCATGATTGGAGTGATTTAATTTGTCGGGCATTCTGGGAAAGGTGATCTAGTTTATACTCTGTGGTTACTTATGACTTTATATTATGATGAATTTTTGATTTGTCACTTTATCAAATCTATTGTGTTTATAATTTCCTAGTGTTTTTATTTATCATTATTATCATTATTATTATTCTACTCTTTTGAGAGTTTTTTTTACACCTATTTTAGCTAATGGTTTTCCACTGGTGTTTGAGTGACAGAAAGCCTTTTCAAGTCTGCAGGACTCTTCACAGTATTCTGGCCAATCTCAACAAATGTAGTTTGGATGGTCTCTCCACTCGTCTCCTTATTTCCAAGTCCTCCAGTCTCTGTACCAATCCTTTGGTGACTGTCTTGAGCGCACCAATTACCTTTGCTATCACTGTCACTTTCATATTCCATAGGTGTTTCAGTTCTCTAGCAAGGTCTAGGTCCTCATTTTTTCGTTGGTCGTCTGGCCGAGATTAGGTGATCCGTTTGTAGCTCAAAATCTTAGAGAAGTTTATGCGTCTCATGTTTATGACGGATTTTGGGTTGTGCATATACCACTTGTTCGTATGGTCAAATTTCAATTTCTTGCACAATTTCCAGTAGGTTACCTTCCCCACCCAGTCGTGTTTAGTCTTTTACTCTCTTTTCGCTAATTTTCAGCCATCGCTATTTATGTGATTGATCGTTTCGTCTCAATCACCACATAATTCACATCTGCTACTTTGTTGGGTCTATTTTTGTTTTAAAATCGTTAGTCTTTATGGACTATGCTGCTATCAGCAGAAGTTGTTTCTCTCTTAAAGTTTCCTTTTCTTAGTCACGTCCAAGTTTTCTCATGTGAGATTTCGCTTGTTTGTCGCTTGAAATGTTCATACAGTTGTTTTTCTGCCCGTTTTTTTTTATTTTCTAGTTATTTTTGTTCTGGTAATGCTTGTGTTGTGAGTTTTTCACACTAGTGTTACATGGAGATCTTTCACTGGAATCGGAGTGACAGCAAGTCCCCTTTGGTCTCTAGGACTCTTCTGAGTATTCTAGCCGATCTTGGCAATGCTGGGGTTCGGGATGGTCCCAATTCTTCTACTGATTTCCAATTCTTTTAGTCTTTTTTCCAAATCTTTTGGGACCATTCCCAGTGCACCAGCTACAATTGGTACCACCGTTACCCCCCACGTTTCACTGCTTCTTCTGTTCTCTGGTGAGATCCAAATATTTTTCTAAGCTTTCGCTTTCTTTTATTTTCACTCTGGTTTGTGAATATATCGTTTGGTGGTACAGTCTCTTTCACAATTTCCAGTGGATCCCTTTTTCTGTCTTGTTATGCCAAATCTTGCACTGTTTTTGTGGTTGTTTGCAGCATTTACTAATAACATATTCTGGTCGATCTTAACGATGCTGTAGTTTGGATGGTCTCAGTTTGTCCTCCGATTTCTAACCTCTCCAGTCCCCTTATCAAGTTGGTAGGGACCGTTCCAAGCACACCAATTACTGTTAGTATCAACGTTACCTTCATTTTCAATAGCTTTTTTTAGTTCTCTAGCAAGGTCCAAGTACTTGTCTCTCTTTTCGTTTTCTTTGATTTTCACTCAGTGATCAGCAATTCCACTATTCGGCAAGTTCTCTTTTTGATTTTTTAAGGTCTCGTCTTTCACTTCACGCTAATGCTCAAGGGAAAGGCATGAATCAATGTGTCTTACCCCTGCAGATATGGGAAAATAGTTGAACAGATTGGATTCTTTAGTTTTAGTAAAGCCGAGGAGGAGGAGGAAAACTCTGAATGTAAACCAACTTTATTCCGCTCTATTATTGATCTTGTTTCGCATGCTGCCCATGGCGGAGGGATTAGGTGAATATATATATACACACGGACTAGTTAAGAGAATGGTTACTTGAAGCTGTAATTGTTTACAAATGACGACCATAATATGCTTAAAACCATATAATTGCTTGTAAAAATGACTTCGGCATTAAATAACCCCAAAAGGGTTGAAATGCCATAAAACCAACCAACCAACCAACTTTCCTGAAGGAGAGTCCTCGTGGTGTAGAGGTTAAATTGCTTGCGACAGACTATTGCCCTTAGGAAAGGTATGAATAACCTTGCCCACCAGCTATGCGTCAAATAGTGCCCCTACAGTCTTTCTACAAAGATGGCTTTGGTATTAAATAACCAACGAAGGTTGATATGCTATTAAAAAAGGAACTAACCCAAAACTCTCCAGCATTTATAACTTATAAGACTTACATATTTGAATTGCTCGATCTTTAATCTCATATGGTTTACTGGTTAGTAAGATAAACGAATAAATCGCTACTTGTGAGTTCGATTCTTACTGAGCACCTTATTCCGCAACTGCTATAAACAACTTTTTTTTTAACCCTTCAGAGGAATAAAAAAAAAGTCAAAATGCACTTAACTAGATACTATTTTTGTGATCGAGTTTCAAAAGAAGCAAATATCTTGATTACAATTTAACGACTTGATTACAGCAGACACTGCACACACCGACTCTTGATAAACACTCAATAGCTAATCACACTAAAGAGGCCTGCAGACTTCTGTACACATTGATAAACCTGAGGTCCTCGCGGCCACTGTTGATAAATAGTTGAATCCTCTTCGCAACTCTTCTTTCTGTTTCTTTCCTTTTTTTTTCTTTGTTAATGGATAAAGTCGTCTCACCATGTGTTGATTGCTAAATATAGCTTCCGCATATGGTGATACAGATAGAGGTGTTGAAGTGGGGACCACCCCTTATTAGACCTGGGGTCAACACTCGCACACATTATAAAGATAACACCCAAGATTTTCGGTCCTAATGACAAAAATAAAAAAAAAAGGAGTCGAGGAATCAAAGTTAAATATTCCTTTATTTTTTAATGATAAAAAGATTAACTTTTTAACGTAACAGTGTTTTTTTTTCAGTTTGAAAGTGCTTTTTTGAATCCTTACATTTCGTAACATAAACTTACTATCTTTAAATACCCGTGTAATTTAGAACAAGAAAACAAATCATTTCTTCAATATAGGTGAAGATAAAATAATAGGTCGCCAAAATAAATTTTGTTTTCCTATATTTCCAGTGGTATTTTTCCAATTTGACACATGTATATAGTGGTGGTGGTGGGAAATTTCCCGTGGCGTTGTGGCTATGTGCTCGACTGTGACATTGTATTAAGCGAGTTCGAACACCACTCGCCTTGTTACTTTAACTTTCGAAGTAATACCATTGGGAAAAGCATGAAGGCTTTGATCTCACAGGCTATGGATAAAATAGTATCAGTTAAATTCTTTTACAGAGATAGCTTTGGCATTAAACAAATAAACAAACTATTATAAACATAAATATATTACAAAAATTCTCATCATATATATATATATATATATATATATATATATATAAAGTATTTATGATCTGAGGAAAATAGTCTCCAGTTTATACTGTTAAGTGGTAATCCAAGTTGAATTGGAATCTCTAATTGAGAACTCAATGTCAACGGCTATCGAATATATAATTAATTTCAGATAAAAAATACATCGAAACTCATATGCAGAGCAAAAACATTTTGGGGAAATAACAGACATTTAGTTAAATTAATATTGATATTAAGTATCAACAATTAATATTAATATTAAGAATTAACATTTTAAAAAATAATAGACATTTAGTTAAATTAATATTAGTATTAAGTATCAACATTAATTTCAAAGAAATTAGAATTCAGATGTTATCTCTACTTAATAGATTTTTTAAAACTATGTCTCTACCCACAAGGAACACCCTCCAGGATTCATCGGTTAAAAAAAACAAAACAAATAGCAATTTAACTTTGGGTAATGAATTCTTTAAAATAAAATTAAAAAAGGAACACTTAAATATTAATATATAAAGTTATCTTCTATGAAAAAAATTGTTTGTATCTTCAAGCCGGAAACAAGGAAGGGATGTCAACATCATATTCTAAGCACGAATGTATTATCTCCATCTGACGAGAGTCATCACTGAATTGAATTTTTTCCTTTATATATATATATATATATATATATATATATATATATACAGAGAGAGAGAGAGAGATAGAGAGAGAGATAGAGAGAGAGAGGTTGCTATATTTATGAATAAAAATGCTCAATATCGGTGATAGGACATACATATCAAAGTTAGGATAGCGTGGACACAGTCAGTGACTAAGCTTCTCGGCTACGAGGTCATCATTGGTCCGACGATCAGATCAAACCAGACTTGATTACTGGATACTAAAACTAGCTTCGACTAGATGGCCAGATCAACACGAGTCCAGCTGAACTCAGTCTCTTATTTACCGCGTCACGTCTATATTATATTTGCCTTTATTTGGTTGTGACAGCGCCCATCTGTGTACCACGACGTTGATACAATTACGTCAGGTAAACATTTTTTATTTAATTGCTTAACATTACAGCTTAATCAAGCAAGATTAAATTATTTTAATTAGTGGTATAATTATATATTTTTGGCATGATGTTTATTATCTCTTCCGCACCATGAAAGAGGCAAACATTATGCCAGTGACGAGGAAGTGAAAACTGCAGTGATGAAGTGGCTTAAAGAACAGGTAACAGAATCTTACGAGGCAGGAATATGCAGTTTCATTCGAAAGTGGAACATTATTATTGGGTGAAACAGTGACTATTTTGAGAAGTAGGGATGTAATTCACCGAGGACCAGTATCCTTTTGATGTATGATACATGTTCCTGTGTCGATAATTTTTCCTGTAAAGAAAAAGATATCACTTTTTGACTTATGCTGGTATATATATATATACATATATATATACGAGCGTAAGTCAAAAAGTGATACTTTTTTCTGAATATATATATATATATATATATATATATATATATATATATTATATATATATATATATATAAGTAATATCATGTCAGCGTTCGAAGACTGTGGGTGTGGATTATTCTTGTAAATGATATATGAGGAATATAATATAAATCTATGTGAGTGGTCGATAATGGCTATTGTTACATCACTTATTCCCTTACAGGTATATAACAAAATTCACATTCAGAGCGTAACCAGATTTAGGTTTTCTTCTAATCGCACTATATATATATATATATATATATATATATATATATATATATATATATATATATATATATAGGATTTAGCATTGAATTACCATCAAGAGTTGATGTGCTATTAAACCAAATAATCTAACCTAACCTTCTTTATGTGATTTGTCTTATTGGCTCAGCTGAATTCATTACTTTCATTTTAAACGAAATTAATTCAACCAGTGCATTTTGAATGGATTCTTTAAATTGTTGAATGAAATTCTGTTCTTGTAATTGTTTTCAAATTGCATTCCCTGCAAAGAGTTAAAGCCAATAAAAAAGGGTTATTGAGGATTTAACATTAAACTTATTTGGTGGTGAGGCTCCAGTTCTTGTACTCAGGTGACGGGGGAGTACCCCATTCTTTACCATTACTCTCAGGTTTACTCTGACTTGTAGTACCCGTTAGGGTCCCATTTGTGGATCAAATAGATCTGTTTGAAAATTATTTGTTGTGTATAGGAATAGTTGATACAGCGTATAAACAATTCATTTCTCTTGTCATAGAAATAGTGACCTTAAACCATTTAACTGTGTAAAAATCATTAATATCCAATTGGAATACTCGATATCATATAACTGAACAACCAAATCAAATAAAAAATTGCTGTTAAAAAAATGCAACGGAACTTGTAATCAAACATTCAGAAATAAATCAAAACTCGGGATTATATAACCCGTAAGGTGTTGATATGGCATTAAACAAATAAAGCAAGCAAACCAAATCTTTTTCTCTCTTCTTCATATCTAAGTCTCTCACTTCACTATTATAATTGAACATTTACAAATTAGTCAAATCCATGCATTAAATAACCCATGAGGTGTTGATATGCCGTTAAACAAAGCTAAACCAAATCAAAGCCAAACCAAAGCCAAACAATTTTTGGTAGTTTTTATTTTAAACAAAATTAATACAATTAGAGTATTTTGAGCAGGTTCTTTAAATTTTTGAATGAGATTCTGTTCATGATACTCTCGTAAGATACGTTAATCTTTTTTCAATAAACAACCTGATTAATTTTGATATAAAACCAAAGGTGGATATTGTCTGTATAAGTGATATTTCTTAACTGTATAAGTGATATTTCTTAACTGTATAAGTGATATTTCTTAAATTAGCTGCCTAGTTTGATAGATTTTTCGTGATATCAGCGTTGACACATATCAAGTTTACCAAAAACCCCCAAGTCTTTATTTAACATGATTATTTTATCCATTTTACACAATAAAACACATAAAATAAGTTAATGGATTATATGCTATACAATATTAAGGGGTTCACTATTCTGGTTCTATCGCCCATGAATAAGTATACTCCACCCATTTGAAAAAAATATAAATGAGTAGTTTTATTCTATACCAAATGTCAATAAAGTTGGCGACCGTAATCCAGGGCGACCTGAAAGCTTCTTTCAATTGCTACAACACGGAGGTGTAGGAGAGGGGTGCTACTCCTTTCCCTGCATTGCTCTACTTTACCCTTGATCCCTATCTTAAAATACTGCGTTTAAAGCAAGGATATATAATCAAGTACCATTTTTTTTAAATCTTTGACCTGGGATTGATGAACACTTTCCCCACAAGTATTTGATTATTTCTTGTGCAATGTAACGTATTCAAAACGGATATCATTTGGTATTATTTATTACCCAAGTCAGGAGCACTTAAACTCTGTACACAAAAATATGAAATCGTAGGTGTCCATGCATCAGATTGCACTTTATACTAATGCAATTTTTTTTTGTTTGGTTTGATTTGGTTTGGTTTGGTTTGGTTTGATTTCTTTGTTTAATGGCATATCAACCTTTGTAGGTTATTTAATGCCAAAGCTACTCTCGTAGAAGAACAGCAGTGGTGCTATTTAACCCATAGCTGGGAGGATAAGGGGGTTCGTACCTTTCCCAAGGGTATTTGCCAGAAAGTGAAGGTAATAGCGCAACTTTTGGTTTAGAGAGTTTTACTTTCATAGAGATAGCTAATACCTAATGATATGCGTTTTCATTGCATAAACTTTATGAAACATTCACTAGAAATAATAAAATTCTAGAATAACTTTAGTGTACATGAAAATAAATTTTTTATATAGAAATATATTGAGGAGTATTTATTCATAGGTGATACTGTATATGAAACACTGATAGACACGTGTATGAGTGTGTGCGTGTGTGTATGTGTGCGTATGCGTATGTGCATGTATATGAGTGTGTGTGCGTGTCTATGTGTGTGTGAGTACGTATGTATATGTATGTGTTGATGTGTGTGTAAGTGTTCGTGCATGTGTGTATGTATATGTGTGTTCGCGTCCGTGCCCGCACTCACACGTGTTTGTGTGTGTTCGTGCATGTGTGTGTGTGTGTGTGTGTGTGTGTGTTCGCGCCCGTGCCCGAACTCATACGTATGTGTGTGTGTGTGTGTGTGTGTGTGTGTGTATGCATAATGTTCATACATAGTGTAGGTCAAATGGTTTCGAAAAATTAGCTATATTAAAAAAAATACCCCGGGGACCTACAATGCCCTCGAACCCCCAGTTTCACGGGTTCACTTCGTTCCTTCTTGATGAACCTCTCTATGATCACCGAGCATACATCCTTGTTGCAGTTTACTGCATCCAAAAAAGAAATCTAAAAAATTACCAAGATATAGTCTTATTGTTCCCAAAACCCATTTCCCGAAACCCATTAAAAATAAATGAATAAATAAAATGAAAAAAAAAATACATAGAAATCAACTTTTGATAATTTGAACATTAACAAAATAAAGTACAATTTAAATCTATTTTTAATGTTCTGTTGGGTAATTATATTTTATCTTTTCCGTCACGAGTGATCTTTTCCTACCGAATATTGAAAGTTAAAATCATATTAGCTCCACTGAATGAGTGATTCCCCCGGTAGATTTATCCGAAGGTCATACTCTTCTTTAAACAATTTAGAGTTTGATCTGAAGTGATTCAGATCATATTCTAATATCTATATTTATCATTATCAAATCGTGCTGATAGTACGGAGTTCCCTCTCTTGCTCTCACAATCCACCCCTCGCATCCATCGCTCTGAGCAGATCTTCCAGACTGCATTCAGTGTTTGAACTGAGCAGAGGTATATAAGTCTTTGCTGGTCGGCTAATATGGTCATCTCTCTAGGCAGAAGTCCATAGAAGAACGTCGCTTATTAGTTGGTCCTTACTTCTTCAGGAGAGCCCTGAATGTTTTGTACGTCTTACTTAGATGGTTTGTGTGATGGGCAGTGGGAAGCCGCACAACTGCTGTTTAGTGGGTGTTGTTCCCAGAATTGGTTCAAAACACCACATAACATTCTTGTGTAATTTTCGTCAATGTTTTTCTCTATTTATTTTGTCAGTGTTCATGTGGTGCATTCTTACAGTAGTATTGACACAGTTGCAGATTAGAATAAATCTTTATTTTATCAGGGAGATCAAATTTCCATATCATCACTAACCTGTCAATAATATATCACGCCTTCGCTATGTGGATTTTGATATCGCTTTCAGTAGATGAAATCTTGCTACAGAGGTATGTAAAGTGGTCTACAAACTAAAAACAAGTGTTGAAATTATTATTATTACTCATAGTTTTCATTCCAGCAAGATTTTTGATAATGTTTTAAGATTTCGGCTTTTTAGTTTACCCACTGAAGTAGGAAGACGACGACAAATGAATGCAAAATCTTTCAATTACGTGGGCAGTCATGTATTTTTAATTCCAACCGTCGTAATTTTATTCAACATTTATTTATATATTAAGCTTTGCTTGTCTGGCATAAAGTCCCGCTGTTCCTTTTCATTGCCTCAGAAGTGAACAAGCTCAACATTACTTAACTTCAGTGTTCGAACGAGGATTGTTGCTTTCAGTGTTTACGACAAAACGACACTGCCCTGACGTGAGATTGAACCAACATCTGTCGCTTAATGAATATTTTTTTACATGCCCCCAGGAATATTGCAAGTTGTATTTCAGTTCGTTTTAACTGTGTCATTTATATTTTTCTTGGTCACCAGACGAAGAAATGTACTTTTGATTAAAACTTAAAAAATAAAGATAAATAAAAATTTAAAAATTGAAATAATAACAATTACAGCTTTTTTAAAATTTGAAAACATATTCAGGTTTTAACAGGTTACAAAATTATTACCAACTGTCTATTTATTTATTTATTTATTCATTTATTTATTTATTTATTTATTTATTTATTTATCTGAGATTCTTGGTTTCTGCTTGTATATGTAAATATATAAAAAAAAAAAAAATGGTGGAAAAGAAATACAGAAAGAAAGAAAAATGGAAGAAAGAAAGAATAGAAAAAAGAAAGCACGGAAGAAAGAAAGAACCAAAGAAAGAAGGAAAGAAAGAAAGAGAGAGAGAGAGCAAAGAAAAATTTGGTTTCTTTGTTTAATGGCATGTCGTCCTTCGTAGTTTATTTAATGCCAAAGTAATCCTTGTAGAAGAGCTGTGATAATATTCAATCCCTTACTGAGGGGATTTGGAGGTTCATGCCTTTCCTAAAGGTATTAGTATGAAAGTGAACTTTACAGCACGACTGGAGGCCGCAGTTCAGCCCCTTAGCCATGATACCACTGAAGAAGAAAGGAGAAAGAAAATGAAAAAGAAAGGAAAAAAAAAAGTCAAGAAAAAACACACATATAAAAAGAGTAGAGGAAAAAAAAAACATTTGCAAAGTGAAGAAAAAGAAAGACATAATTAGTAAAAGAGAATAAAAAATAAATTGAAATAATAACAATTACAGCTTTTTTAAGCTGTAAGGAAGTTGTATGATACAATATCATAATAGCAATATGAACAGAGGTCACACACACACACACACACACATTTATGTACATATATGTATGTGTGTGTGTGTGTGTGTGTGAGAGAGAGAGAGAGAGAAAGATTGAGAGAGAGAGAGAATTTGTGGATAAGCCATCCGCCTAATGAATTGAGTGTTTGCCAATAGTCCGAGTGACCGGAGTTCAATCCCAGATCGAGTCATACCAAAGACACAAAAAATGGTACTTGATGCCGCCATGGTTAACACTCAGCACTAAAAGGTAAGGATCAAGTGTAAAGGGGAGCAATACAGGGAAAGGAGTAGCGCCCTTCCCTACACCTCGGTGTTGTAGCTATTGAAAAGGAAGCCTTCTGTTCATCCTCGACTAAGGTCACCCACAACTGATATACAGAAGAATGGCATACCAATGTACCATAGATTTTCTCGAACGGTAATAGGTTTTGAATCCTCCCGAACCGGTTGATCAACCACTCTGCTCTACTATTTACTCCTAGTTGTTGGGAAACGAAAAAGATTCCTAGCTTTCACAATTTAGGGCATTAACACAAACTGAAATACAAACGAAACGTTGCCCAGTCGGCTGGGGCAGTAGAATACACCGACCGCTTCTCTACAAAGGGGTACGACCCCCACTAATGATTATCCTGGATTTGACACTAAACAATCTGATGGTGAGGTTCCAGTAATGCTGGAGCTTTGGGGAATGCGTAGTACCTTTTCATTGCCATCTAATTGGATTCTATCTATGGGTTAAACAGAACTGTTGGACATTTAAACTGCGAGCAAACAAATGACTTATGCTAAATTGAATTGTTTGAAATAGAACTGTTTGTCATTTAACTGTGAGTAAACAAGTGATTAACGTTTAATTGTTTAAATTAGTTATTTATACATTGCAATACTTGGAACTATTTAATTTTGTTGACTTATATTTACAAATCATGTATATCTAATACATATGTATAAACCGGATTTGGCATTAAATAACCTACAATGGTTGACCTGCCACCAAACCAAACCAAACCAAACGTTATAGCACGCTCTCTTTCTTTTTTTTTTCTCTCTCTCTGTCTCTCTCTCTCTCTCTATCTCTCTCTCTCTAAACATATCTATCCACACACATTCACAGATAGATAGATAGCTCGCATCAGACAGATAAGCAGACTGATAGATATTATTAGACAGAGACAGACACATACATACATACAATACGCACTTGGGAAAGGCATGAATCCATCTGTTTTCCCTCTGTTGGGTAAATAGTAGGGTATGTTGTGTAGTTTAGTCTTGGTTAAGCAAGCAGTCTGGAAGGAATATGCTTAATTCAAACCAGCTGTACTCCACCCAAAATTTGACATCCTAACTGTGGCAGCGAGTTCGGGTAAACACACACACACACACACACACACACACACACACACACACACACACACACACACACACACACACACACACACACACACACACAAACAAACAAACAAACAAACAAACGCACCGACGAACACAAAAACACGCACACATACAAACACACATACAAATACAAACAAACACACACACAAACACAAATGCACACACAAACACAAAAAGACACTCCCATACAAATACAAATACACGCACACAAATGCACACACACACACACACACACACACACACACACACACACACAAAACATACAAGCACCAACACACACACACATAATTATTGGGTGATTGAAAAGTGATTCCCAATTTGAAAATTCTAAAAATTTATTTCTGAAACAATAATTTTTACATGAAATCATTTTGAGAAGAAAGCGTACAGGATTGAGTTTTATTTCAAATTCAATATGGGCACCAGCATTCACCACCAACTTCAAAAGTCCTCCGAGGATCACAACAACTGATTTCTACATGAATTCTTGTGGTATGGATGACATTGTTTATCGTATAGTCCCAGTTCTTCCCAAGTTGTTGGTTTAGAACAGGGGACTTGCAGATTAAACCAGACCCAAAGAAAAAGGAAGCAGGGCGTTTAGTTAGGACTTCTGGCTGGCCTCTCATGCAGACCACAACGACCCATCCATCTTTCAGGGAAATGGACATTCATCTAGTTACGAACAACAATAGCAAAATGAGCCAGAACACCATTTTGCGTAAAAAAAAACAAATCTTCAATATTCTCCCAAGTACTGATCACTTCTGAGATTTCATTAGTGAGGTAACTGTCGGCATTCATGGTATCCAGAGAGAGAGAGAGAGAGAGAGAGAGAGAGAGAGAGAGAGAGATTGATGAATAGATCGAGAGAGATGTAGATATGAACAGTATATATAAAATAAAAAATAAAAAAAATTCTAAGAAATACAAATCTCTTCGTGGACCTACCTATTTTAAAAGATTTTTATTCTCTCTTTGGACCTACAACTGAAAATTATATATATATATATATATATATATATATATATATATATATATATATATATATATATATATATATAACTTAAATCGCGAGTCGGAAATCTCCTACTAAAGTTTCACCTTAACGGATCATCAGGAAGTCTATATATATATATATATATATATAGATTGATATATAAATAGTTCATCAGAAAGATTAGCAGATAGATAAATATATCTATATATTTCTATATTTATCCATCCCCTGCTCGTAACGGAGCGGTAGAGTAAATACATAGTGGGACGAATATATATATATATATATATATATATATATATATATATATATATATATATAATATTGTTCATATTATATCTTGTTCTCTCGATCTCCATCCTTCCATCTTGTTCTCTCGATCTCCATCCTTCCATCTTGTTCTCTCGATCTCCATCCTTCCATCTTGTTCTCTCGATCTCCATCCTTCCATCCCTACATCTATCTATCTAGCTAGCTTGCTAGCTATCTCATTCTATTCAATTATATCTATCTATCTATCTATCTATCTATCTATCTATCTATCCTCTCCACCAAGGGTTGGAGTGATTAGATAAATATGTAGATGTAACTATCTATCAACCTGTCCATCTGCCAATCTGATTTTTTATCTATCTATCTATCTATCTATCTATCTATCTATCTATCTGTCTATCTGGACACACACACACACACACACACACACACACACACACACACACACACGCATACACACACACATATATATATATATATATATATATATATATATATATATATATATATATATATATGTAAGTAAAAGATAAATAGATATACATAGAAAAAAAAGCAGAAAAACTTGAAATAAAGTCAAAGAACGGATGTTGGGGAAAAATAATAGAAATTGGATAATTAACAAATTTGAGAGATAATTTGTAATCATACACCCAAAGAGTGCCCAGGTTCGCCTGGTCAGTGATCTTCCTCGGGTCCTTACAAGTTTCGGGTTTCCCAACATCATACTCGTTTTCCTAAGCGACGCTACCGAAACTATTAATCCGACAGGTGATCCTGCAGCAGAAGGTCCGCCAAGTACACAAATAATGCTCAACACATACCTGAAAAAGTAGAAATGCAATTGCTATTGAACTTACGTCACTTGCCTCCCAGTCGTGAGGAGTTAAAAAAGAGGAACAACCGTTTGCTCGTCTTTTCCCCCTGAATCTCGTAGGAGTAAACGAGAGGGGAAAAAAGAATGGAAAGAAGAAATATAACAGGCTCTAAATAACACAAAATCAATCATTGAATCGACAAACTTTATACAAACAAGTAAACAAGACAAGGAAAATGTTCGAAGAATTTATTACGATTTGTACGTAGAAATTTAAAAGACATCATCTTGAAGGATAAACGTAAAGAAGAAATAAACAAAACGTGTGAATTTCATACAAGCTCAGTTAAAAGCTGAAAGATTAACTGTGTGGATTTTGTTCGTGAGGGTGGGGTTTTGTGAAGGACGAGGAGGTAAAAAAAAAAAAAAATGGGCTCTAGCCACGAGGTCATATATATATATATATATATATATATATATATATATATATATATATATATATGATTCAGGGAAGGGGAAGTGTGAGGTGTAACATTTATATAATTAAGTAAATACATTTAGTAATGTATATTATTATTATTATTATTATTATTATTATTATTATTACGAAATTTGTGGCCGAATTTCCACAGAATGTTGCTGGTAACTTGTATTTTTGTGCGTGTGTAGCACAAAGATTTTCATAAAACGCTATAGTGTTATATAATAATTGCGTCTGACTACATTTATATTAATTTGATTAGATTTTTGACAGAGGACGACAGAACAATTAACTATTAGAAAAAAAAAAGACGATTGACTATTTTCTTTTTGAATGATTTCAATTATGCATTTTTAGTTTCAATTGAATATTGAATGCCTCATGAAATTTTATTTTTATATATCTATTCGTCAAATATATTAATGTGTCTGTTTTTTGTTTTTTTTTCCTTCTTTCTGAGTCGGTGTCGCTCTGAGTGCGCATGCATTGTTTTAATGGAGTCCATACACAATTAAAATTTATTAATTGTTTTTTTTTTTTAATACGGTTTGTAGTAACTCTTTAGATATAGGAGTTACCGTAAATTGCAGCGTAAAAGTTGACCTGGCATAGAAGTCGATCTCAAGATTTTTAGCTCAAACTCCTGTGTTAGATCTATACTTGCAGCATAGGTCGCCCCCGAAACACACTGTAGGCTACTCGTAGGGTAAAACTAACCCAGTTGGCCTAAGTAAGGAGAGTCAATGATAATAATTTAAAATGTTATCCTACATAAAAGTGATAATGCCGATGTGTGTGTATATCCAATAAACTGCCATTATTTCGGAATAAACTGTCATTAATCCTGTAATTGGATGGTGGACGTAATTTTTCTTTCAAATCAGAATCACGTCAGCTATATGTGAAACGAGCCAGTCTGATATATTAGACCTTATATTCATATGAATTCACAATTTATTGCGCTATTATGAAATTGTGAAGCTAAGCCGTAGTTGTCTGACTGGGTGTTGTGACGTACCGATCAAGGTTTACAAAGAGTGCATCAGCTATTGGAAATGGTGTATAATAATAGATATAACGTTAATATAACATTTAATTTGTATTACAGTTTTTTTTAAATTCTATATTAATCACTGTGTTAATTCGTAAAATATATTCACCAAACACGAGTTTAAGTTGGAAATTTTTGTGGTAGTCTGCTGAAGTAACAGTAAGTGGTGAATATTGATTGTTTGGAGTATTGATCTGCTGGTTGACCACTCTGTGTTTAAGGTTTGGATTTTAGTTCTATCGTATAAGTCGACCCCTAATTTTGAGGAGATTTTTTACAAGATTAAAAGATCGACTTGTACGCCGCAGTTTACGGTAAATAAAATATTTTAGATAATTAAATATTTCTTTGCTTCAATATATAATAATAATTTCTATATAAATGAATGAGAGCAGTCCTAAGTTATAATGAATTTCCAAAATTATCTTTGAATACAAATTCAGAATATAAAACATTTATTTTATCTTTGAAATTCAATTACAAAGACGTATGAAAACTTTCAATAGACAAACTATAAGAGATTTAATTGATTAATTTCAACGTTAAATTATATATATATATATATATATATATATATATATATATATATATATATATATATATATATATATGCTGGATTTAGACATTAGCTAAACTAACTACTGGTTAGGTTTCCAAGAGGATTTCAGATTCTGTTATACACTTATAAGTACTGAAGTCGTAGAAATGCTATAACTAAAAGAATCGGTTCATTTACTAACCAATAAAGAGTTGAAGCCCAAATTTATGAGAGGGTGTCATTATTTTGGATTGCACTACAAAATTATATATCTTTATCCTGGTTTATCAGCCGTTGTGAAGAAGTTCTTAATTTCATTTCCATTGTTGCTGTATATATATAAATAGTGCAGAACTATAGCATATCCCAAACAAGTCTTAGGGTCGCAATACGCTGGGGGCACCCGAAAAAGTTTTAGAAATTGCAATAGAAGGATAAAATTCGGGTAAATTTTTTTAAAGGGTCGGGGGCCTCGCAACTCTATATAACTTATAACTTCGCCAAATCTAAATCCAGCAATATATATATATATATATATATATATATATATATATATATATATATATATATATGCGAATATTGTTCACATGTGTAAAATAATCTGTGCCAAAATTTGTATATTGAGAAAGCATAAACATATGTGCATATTGTATCTATTTGTTAACTATTAGTGTACCCATGGGTATCGATGATTTTATCGGTACGTGACCACAGTGGGCGTGATTTATGAAAGACTTGCCCAGTGTCTCTATGTTTGCCAAGGGGCTAGAATTCGAACCAAACATATCGGAAGATATTCTGTTTTAGAAAAAAAAAAAATTATAACCAAACGGGCTGTGAAATTCATTCCTCCACGTATGTTTTGATTACTGCTGAACCTGTGGATTTTTTCAAGGCAAAATATTGTTTAATTCTTATTTGGTTAATGTTCTACATTTGATATTGTTATGTAAAAATCTTCTTCGCTGTCTTACAAATTAGGTGATTAATATTGCGACTTCAAAACAATCAGCTGTCCCGACTCTAGTGTCAATGTTGAAGCAGTTATATGTGGATCAAATTGCTTTTATTGGCCACTAAAATCGGATGGTACAATGATAAGTTAAACATGATAAGACTAAAAAATAAAACAATTCCTTGCATATCTTTTCAGATAATGTTTGTTTTTTGTTTTGTTTTGTTTTGTTTTTTTTTGTTTTTGTTTGTTTGTTTGTTTGAAATCATTATTTTTTTTACAAAAGCACAACCGATCATTTTCGCTGTCGAAAGATAAAGAATAATTACAACCCTACATAAACTTGATAAATATTTCTAGCTCTGGGAAAAGCTTCATTCTATATAAAATAGTAAAAAAACAAAAAAAAAAAAACAAAAAACAAATAAACAAAAAAAAAACAAAACAAAAAAAAACAAACAAAAAACAAAAACTAAAGCATCCGAGTTTTAAAATACTGTGTTGATGGAGAGTCGAGAGTCAGTAAAAAAAGGGAGATGTGTCTATGGATGTAGATCGAGAACAAGGGTCGAGTTTTGATTCGACACCGTCTTAATAAGAAGTGCGTCATACAAAGTTCCGTTGTCGTTGTCACTGTTCTTCAATTGTAGTGTTGTTTTTTTTTTCGTTTTGTCATTTAAATTTTTTTTTACTGGTTTTTGGAAGGATGCAGGTGATAGTAAATAAAGTGAAAACTAAATTCTCAGGTTATTTTTCACTTTCTGCAAATGCAAGATATCATTTTTTTGTGTATTTGTTTTTGTTCTTATGTAAAGTTTTTTTTGTTTGTTTTTAAATTGACAAGAGAATAAACAGACCATTTTTTGATGTGATCGAAATACAACTAGATTCAATTCAAACAACAATAGGGAACACAGTCATTTGGACCAAGTAGAAGAAAGCGCAACGATATATATATATATATATATATATATATATATATATATATATATATATATATATACCTTAATATCTCTTTAACACCGTCATAAAACGATTTAAAAATTACACAAACACTCTCTCCGCGTTACTGCCAGTTTCACGGGATGTCCTTAATCATTATTGAGTTCAAACGTACTTTCTATTTCTAGTTCCGATTCTCAAACGCCAACCTTTTCACCCTCCCCTCAAATAAAGTTGGATGTGTGAGAGCTGTGGAGAGCGCTTGCAAAATAAAATGCTCTGTATTACAGGGATCACAGGTAGTCTGCAGAGGTCCCGCAGATACTGCCTGGGTATCTTAAAAATTTATTTAATCCAATAAGCGATAAAACTGCAAATTAGTATTTCTATGAAATTCAGCTTAAATAGCAACTACTCTCAAAATTTTGGCTTAGCATGGCTTCTCAGTATCAATTGTCTTTTGAAATAAAATACTGTTACCTTTTGCACCAATACAATTATGCAAAACAGCATTTTCAGCCCTTACCGATATGATGGATGAATACAGATCTAGACTTGTGCAGAGTGAATTTCGTGTATTTTTGTCAAAAATATCACCAAAAAGTGACAATTTGTGCCCAGCAAGGCAAGCATAACTCTTTCTCTAAATGTCATTATTCAGAGTAAATATGAGATGTGATTTTCAGTACATATTTTTGATAAATTTCATTTTTATTTATATGAGGATCCACGAGAAAAAGCCCTGAAATAGAAGAGTCTCGGCTCCCAAAAATTTGAAAACCACTGTCCTAAATGACCTTCTGTTTAAAACAAATATATCTGGATTGAAAGAATCTAAAAGATATTTGTGCATGTGTTTGCATCTACTTATCATTTCCGATCTCCTATTTGGGGAAAGTGATGATTTTCACATTTTCTTCCAAACACAATCTGCCTTACGTGTTCCTGTCTTTTTTAAAAGCCAACTTCTATTCAGTGTTTTTATCATCTTTTTTTACATCTCTTTTCTGTTCACAATAGTATGTAGTGCCAAACATATTCACTACTTTCTTTATGTGTGAATGTGATAAGGCTGGGGAATTGTCCAGATAAAAGCACGTGGTTCTTAAAGAAACTGAGGTTGTGTCAAGCAAGAGACTTGAACTTCAATTTTTCGGGGCACTGATGATCAATAAGTTTCATCTGCAGTTTTTATGCTACTTCTTTACAGTCGATATCAAAAGGCGAGGAAAATTTTTTTGTAATATAATGGCCAAGGGATTTCGTTTTATATATCTTGCCTTTGGGTTTAGTTAGGCTGAGAACCTTTCGGCTCAGCACATGGGTTAGTTAGGAGCAAACTTGAGCACAGGTGTTGACGCGCGTACTGGGAGGATGTGTCGTTCACAGATGTCAAAATAAAAATCCCAAAGAGAGGATGTGAACAGGGATGTGAATGACGTCATGCACTGGAAGCGTGCGCGGAGGATTTTGGGAGATTTGAAAAAGTCGTTAGTTGAGAACTAGACTCCGAACGGGAAGGGTCGACTTTCGGGACTTGCTGAGGCCAGACGAATTTGTGCGCTACGGGCACCGCACGTGATGGGGGTAGGTGCAGATAGAAAAGTCATCATAGAAAGATTGTGCATCTCTCTTCCTTATGTCGAAACCTTTAACTCAAAGGTAATAAAAGGTTTCGTACCTGAACTAAGAAGTCGTTACGTATTTTTCGTGTTTAGGGATTCCTATGTTGCATGTATATATGTTATGAACATTCTATGTACGTTTCACATATCTGTATCTGGCTATGGTATATTTTGGACATTGGGTGAAAGCAAACATATTGATCCTGGGTAGATCTTTCCAGTGACTCAAATGCCGCTCGTAGCTCACGGGCCATTGGTTAAGGACCCTTGCTGTAGAGTTTGGTCATAAGATAAAAATAAAAAAATATCTGTTTTGATTGTATACTTTTTCACTAGAAATCATAAAATCCTGGTATCTCTGTTTAAAGAAAATTAACTTTTTATAAAAATATGTTAGGGCTGTAATTATTTATGAGTGAGACAGAAATTAACAAAAATATTGAAGTTAACAGTGAAATGTTCTGGTGTTGGCATAGCATCTTTTTTAAAAGAATTTTTTAATTGTAAAATCTGCATTTCCATGATCTTTCTGAAGATCCTATATATGTAATGTTGGGTCCAGTTAAATGACATGTTCTATCAAGCATTCACCTTTGCCTAGATGATTATTCATACATCTACAGTTACATAAGAAGGGGTTTTCCCCATTTTACAGTATTTTTATAATCTTTTTTATAATTAGTTGTAACATATTTTCTCTACAACAGTATCTAAATTCAATCGAATTTCTGTGGAATATTTTAATTAATTCATTGTTTTGGGAGAAGTGTTTTTCAATTAAGTTTATGAATGCTCTTCCTACTTTGTTTTTACAGGCCGTTGAATGAGACTGGGAAACGTAAAATTAGATGTTTCTACGCAAATAAGGATAGAAAGTAAGTTCGACTTTGGAAAGGAGTCTTATTACGCTCCTGATAATCAGGAGAACCCCGTGAAACTGGGAGTAACGCGAAGAATCTGTTTCCGCATGAAATCCTTTTATTCGTTTTTATTGTTGGTTTTTAATGGGATTTTAAGATTTTAACACTTATACGTGGCTCCCTCTCTTGATGTTGAGCATTGTGACGAAAATACAGCTAGTAGTAGGTTATTTTTAATCCTAAATATCCATATAAACAACTATCTACCTATATATATATATATATATATATATATATACAGAGCAAATAATATTTTATACGTTTCCTTTGAAATAACAGACAAGGATAGTTAATGTAGTTTTTTTAATCAATTTTTCCTGTAGGCGGATAAGGTGCTAACAATATGAATCAAGGCTGTATGTATGCATGTATGTATGAACATAAATATGCCTATATGTGTGTGTATGTGCTTGTGTCCCTGTCCAAGTTGAAAGGGCTGTAACAAGATTTTACGGTCATTACTTCCTGGGCGATAATTATGTGAGAATTTTTTACCCAATACTCACCCTACTTACCCACTTCGTCAAATATTGTGGCGAGTCCGGGACCTTTTTATCTAGATGCACACAAAGGTAAATTTGTTCTTTTCCCAAGTACGTTCAGGCTACGTGTACATAAACCGTCCTAGTTGAAATTCGAACTCGGGTCGCCGATTCTGTTTTTCCTATTGATGGCTGTTATCACTGAAGTGTAACTCTTTAATCCGAAACACATTGACCAGAAGTTAGGATTGTATCGATTTGTGCTAACTTCCGGCTCAGTAACATGAAAAATGGGATTTAGAAATTGACGAAGACTGGCTATAGCGTAAGAACAAAAGACACTAAAAAAAGAATTATTGATGCACTGACACGTTAGTTGCTACAAAGCTATAGACTATCGTTTGAAATGTCAAATATCTCTTAACTTGTCGAAATTTCTGAGGTAATTAAAGATTACTATTAATCTCTGACTACTTTTTTCCATCTTATTTCTTTTCTTACTTTTTATCTATTGCAACGCTTTGGACGTCTTGGCATTCTACAACCGGTTACAATATATTTATCATACAGATAGGTGGTGCCAAAAATAGCCCAGCTCTGTTGGTATTTCTCTTGGGGTATCTCAGTTATCAGAGATTGACGCTGAATCTACTCGTATTAATTAAACGGAAGAATTGCTAATTGGGAAGTCGAAACTGACCCATGAAATAGATAGAACTAACTCCATTCCACGGATGACAATCAGTAAGTCTTACCTGGGCTAATAAGTTTGCAAATTAAGAAGTAAAGAAATCTTCGACGAGATTTGAACTTATATCTCGTGTCCTTAGGAGCTTGTATTACAGAGACAGCGGCTTACTGATTAGGATACTGAAGTTGACAAATTTCATTGGGGGATATGTCCATTTTCAAATCCATGTTGCTTGACTCAAAGTCCATAAAGAAAGGGTTAAGTTCGCATCTTTCATTCTTACAGTTACTTTAAGGTGATTAAAGGTTACCCTAACTACAGAGAAAACGCCCGATATCTGTGATGGAGCTTATATAGGTAATATAACACCGAAATCGAAACCAAATGTTAACACAACTAATTTTACGCTTTCACGATCATCAGACAATGCTAAATTCTAATGAATAGTACACGAGGGATGAGAAAAAACGAATTATAAGCGGATTTGAATTTACATGATAGAATATAAAAAAACATTCCAAAAATATTACGGAAAATAAGAGAAACTATCAACATATAACACAATCTCAAAGCGATATTCTTTATTTGGTGGAGAAAACTGTTATCATCACATTTCCAAATCGAGAAAATCTTTTTTTAGTAAAGACCAGTAGTCGTATCTAAATGCTGGCATGAAAATAAGTTTTTACTACGTTATTTTCCAAACCATCACGACTCTCATGGTTAGAAACAAGTTAACAACTATTACTAAAATTTTATAATCAAATGATTCAACATTTAGAATTTAACTTTAAGGGTTTTTGAATGTCAATAAAGTATAAACCGCAGTGCCGGCATTAATGAAACGAAACTCTAAGTACATAAAAACGGATTTCTATTGCAGTTGGACCACACTACACAAGAATGCTGTTTTGAACAAATCCTGGAAACAGGATGTGTACGACCACTTGCTTCTCATCTCACAAGCCATCTAAGTAAAACGAGCATAACATGATGTTCACTGCTGGAGAAGTTAGAACGAAATCATGAGAGACGTTATCCATGAACTTCTACACGTTGGTCAACCGGCAAAAACTCCGTGCTGACAAGAGGACTTGCCAAAAGTAATGACCGGTAGGGTCGGATGGCGAAAGAGGGAATCAATGGATGTCGGCACGTCTACCGCATCAGTTTCTATTTCGAGTTCTATTCTTACTTAAAAGCGCCAACTCTGTCCCCTTTTCCACTATAAAGTTGGATGTGCAACAATTTTAACCTGAATGTTTAAAAGAATTAAGTAAATTACAGTCTATTTTGAACTTCTTTTAACGCTATATTCATTCGGTCTACAATTATACAATCTTCTTTTGGGATCTTTGGAAATATAAATACAATTTCGTTTTAGATTCCGTGCTTTCTACGTACCAACTTCTCATCTCCCTTGTAAGATTCATCAAATCGTGAAAACGTGAGACTATTATTGATGGCTTTGATTTCTGTGTCAAAGACTTCAGCTAGATGTTTGCTAAACTTTCACCTTGGATAGCCTTGTACTGAAAACATTTGCATATATATATATAGTACTTTTTAGTATTGTTTAAAATTGTAAGGGATTTTTTGTATTGGTGATGTGTAGGTGGTTGGTTTGATTTAGTTATGTTTCTTTGCTTAATGTCATATCAACCTTCAAGGGTTATTTAATGCCAAAGCCATCCTTATAGAAGAACATTGGGGTGCTGTTTAACCAATAGCTGGGTGGTAGGTTACTTAATGTTAAAACTGTCCTTGTAAAAAAACAGCCGTAATACTATTTAACCCATAGCTGGTGGGGATAAAGGGGTTCTAACCTTCCCCAAGAGTATAAGTCAGAAAGTGAACGTAGTAGCGTGACTGGAGTTCGAACACGCATATAACGATGTTGCAAGTCCAGCACGTTAGACATTATGAATTGAAATTTAGCGAGAAATAAATATTTTCTCCTTTAGAATCTATGATAAAAACTCTGTTTTTGACAATCCATCATTTGTTACAGTTTTTTTTTTTTTTTGCTTTTGATGGGTAAGATAAAATAGATGTTTTGCAAAGTAATATAAATTTTTACGTATACATCATAAATATGGTAATACATTTATAATTTTAATATATATATATATATATATATATATGTTGATAAATTTTGGTGGGAGGTGTCGAGTGTATATATATTAATTGAATTATGACTTTAAAAGCCGACATTTGCAGATGTGACTTGAGTTTTGCTTTTTTTTTTTACTCTTTAGTCTTTCATTTTAAAGTTTCTGTCTTTTGCATTTAGTTGATTAATAGTTGCAAACTCTATTATCTTTCTTTTTTTTTTCAAAGATTAAGCCAAGAAAATTTTTTCTTTTTTCCATTTAATTTTCTTTCTTTTTTCCTTCCTTAATTAAAAAAAAAAATCCTTAGGTCAGTCACGCGATCATTTAATTTTTTTTTCAAATCTTTCTTTTTCTCATTCTTTACTTTTTAAAAATTCTTTCTATGATTTTCCGTCTTCTTCTTCTTCTTCTTCTTCTTCTTCTTCTTCTTCTTCTTCTTCTTCTTCTTCTTTTATTTAGTTCTCTCTTTCTCTCTTTCTTTTGCTCTCTCCCTCTCCAACGGAAGAATTTCCTCTTTTTATTAGCATTTGCCTCGTTTCTCGTATTTTATATACTTTCGAATCCTTTGTTGCCACTCGTCGTTCCAGCGAAGGACGATGCTGCGACGGTTAATCATGTACCCCGACTGGTTCGGGTGGCGCGCCGTCTTGCCGACCACCAGGTAACGGCGGCCGACTCGGATTTTCGGGCACTTGCAGGAGAGGTCATTCCGCGATACCCACAGATAGGACGCACCGCGTCTGATGTACATCTGCTTGCGTTTGTAGATCGACATGACGTTCACAGTGAATTTCACCCAATTGTCAGTGTCACTCTCGCGGGAAAGGACATGGACGACAACCACTGCAAAATAAAAGGAGAGGCAAAATGGTTAGAATAATAAAGGGTCCCAACAATGAATAAATAAATAAATAGTCAATTTCAAAAATTTATCGAGCGAAATAAAAATCATATTGATTCTCACGATACACAGCTTTGTAGAAATAGAGAGATAAAAGCTACTGAAAAGAAAGAAAAAAGATTGAAAAAGATAGATAGATAGATATCATTAAGGGTTTTCGGACTATTGTCTTCATCTTTATAGTTATTTCCACAACGTTTCGGTCTATATGTTCTCTGGCCTTCTTCAGATGTTTGTCGAACTCAGGAACCTTCACATAACTTCGAACTACGTTCTTCATTGAATCCACAGGGGTCGTCTGTTCTGATTCTATTAGCCATAACCGGGTACAAGTGTTAAGTATTCCTGTATTGTTACTAGCCTGCAGTCAGGATTGAACCTGCAACCTCCAGATGATTGTCTCCTTAGAAGCTTACGGGGCCAACAGATAGATAGATAAGAAAATAAGAACCGGCTTGTATATATATATATATACACACACACACACACATATATATATATATATATATATATATATATATATATAAGCCTATTAATATCTATCTATCTATCAATCTATCGAGATAGAGAGAAAGACAGAGAGAGAGAGAAAGAGAGAGAGAGAGAGAGAGAGAGAGTGATAGACAGATAAGTATAAGTTGACACAGGTAGATCGAGTGATAGGAATAGACTAAGGTATATATATATATATCGTTAAGTAAAGTTGGCGACCGAAGTCGAGAGCGACCAGAAGGTTCCCTTTTCAATAGCTACTACACCGAGGTGTCGGGGAGGGCGCTATTTCTTTCCTTGGATTGCTCCATTTTATCCTTGATACGTACCTTATATTGCTGAGTGATACGTACCTTATATTGCAAGGAGATATCAAGTATAATTTTTAAAGTCTTTGGTATGACTCGGCCTGGGAGTAAACTCCAGTCTCCTGGACCATTTACAAACACTCTACTTACTAGACCATAACAGGGTAATCCAAGTAGGATGAAAGATTTATTGAGAAGCAAAGTCGATACTATAGGGAAAATTTGGATAACAAGAAAATTAAACGGCCAACCTTTTCCCTCGGTTTTTGTATTTTGCACTTTTAAACATCGATCGTTGATTTAATATCACTAATATCATCCCTCATAGTCCTAATGATGGTTCATTAGAACCGAAATGCTATAGTGTCGACTTTGCTTCTCGATAAATCTCTCCTACTTGGATTACCTTGTTATCAGTTTTTCTTTATATATATATATATATATATATAGAGAGAGAGAGAGGACAAAGACTGGAAATAAATCCGACTACATAAAAATGTATTGGGATGAAAAAAAAGGTCTTCACAAGAAGATTTTATTCTTAAAAATATTCGCTAAACGTCAACCGCTTTGGTTTTTACTTTCATTAGATCATATAAGCTACTAAATGAGATAGATAGATAGATAGATATGAATATCGAAAGAGACTGATAGATTCACATTCGAGGGTAGAGTGAAAAGTTCAGTCTGAAAAGTTCACATGATATCTCATCGGTTGTTGATGACTTTTCTGACCAATGGGGTCCAATCACTACAACACTGAGGGAAGAAGTGTGTGGATCACAAGAAGGACTATGCTGAAAAATAAACCTCATTTGGTCACATTCCATGAGAGGACTTAGATCTGACTATGAGCTTTTTAGCCGATTCTCGTAGACTGAAAGATTATAAGAAAGGCACGAAGAAAAAAATGATACAAGAAAATGAAGCTACTGAAGTTCGAACTCGCTTACTTCGAGGCTGCTGTTGGGCACATTAGACATTATGTCACGTTGACACTGAAAATCGTTCACGGAATAACCCTATATATTTCAAATCAATATATATATATATATATATATATATATATATATTCAATATGTATTCAATAAGTTTCCAGGCTTTTTTTTGTACAGGCATTTAAATTGTCGTAGACTCTTGAAAATTCAGTATCTTATTGCTATACATCTTATGAGATGAATGACCAATTTTTATAATTTCAGGTTCTAATAAACAGCTACAGTAGGAATTGGAATAAAACCTACTAATGCTTGATTATCACAACTGGTGAATTTCAAAAATGCAATCTGACACTTTAGAAGAACGATATGCAATAAGATTCTGTTTTAAACTTGGAAAAAATGCCATAGAAACGTATGGAGTGCTTCAGACTGCTTTTGGAGCATCTTGCATGAATCGAGCATCAGTTTTTGAGTGGTATAAGAGATTCAAAGAAGGCAGAGAGTCTGTGAGGAATGATGAGAGGTGTGGGAGGAGTAAGGAACTCAATACACCAGAGTTGATTGGCCAAAGGGTTAGGGTTACTATGTTGAGGTTTTGAAATCGGGTCAGTTGCATTTCCAGCAGGATAATGCACCAGTCCACAACTCCATCCTTGTCACAGACTATTTGACCAAGATGGGCATCAAGACAGTTCCTCAGCCTCCCTATAGTCCAGACCTTGCTCTCTGTGACTTTTGGCTATTCCCTAACCTCACAGGCTGTCTTTATGAGACAACTGAGGAGATGAAAGAGGCCGTGACGAAGGTCATTGACACGCTCACACAAGAGGACTTCTATGGGGCCTTCCAGAAGTTGTTGGAACGGTACAACAAGTGCATTGCAGCCGGAGGAGATTACTTCGAAGGGGACTAGAGTTTCATGTGTATACTATCAATAAAAGTGCCCATGCGAAAAAAGTCTGGAAACGTATTTAATGATCCTCGTATATACGTAAATGTATAGTTAGTAGGGTTGTTTAATTAGCCAATCTTGCATTCCACAAGCCTAAAGAGACGTGCTCTCAATGAGGTCCAATCTCATTGTCGTTGCAATGGGGAATGTTCCCGTGGAGTAGTTGCTAACGTTCAGGACTATGACATCGAAGTGAATTCGAACTCTAGTCGAACTATTTCGTTTAATTAAACACTACTACTACTACTACTACTGTTCTTCAACAAGGATGGCCGTATTTATACATTCCTCCTATAAGGCAGAATTTGACACAATGTCTTTTTTTATTGTAGGGAATTAGGAAGAGGAGGTTGCGCACGAACCGAGACTCGTGCGCTGCTGGTCAATGCCGGTTATATGTTCACTAGCTATTGCTAAGTGTCCCGGCACGAAGCCAGGTGACCTTGCTGGTCACAGGTTCACTAGGCCCGAAGGCCTAGTACAATGTAAGTCAATGCTTGTCATTGTTGCTGCCCGGCACGAATGTCAGTTGATTAGGTGACTGGAGACCGGATGGCTTTAGCATTAAATAACCCTGGAAGGTTGATAAACCATTAAACAAAGAAACCAAGCTGTTGTAATAGATGTTCGACAATCTTGCTAACTGCATCTCTACAATGTGTTTGAATGTGTGTGAGTGAGTAATTGACCATACCCCTTGCCTAAGTTCATTTGCATCATACAGCTGACAGTGGGAGCTATTTCTGCAGTACCCAAGGTGATATCAAGTACCATTTTTTGAGTCTTTGGTATGACTCGACCTGGGATTGAACCCAGGTCTTTCAGACAATTGGTGAACACTCTACTCATTAGGCTAACGAGCGTTTAGGGCTCGAAATCCAGAAAATGGGCATTGTGTAATTTTGCTTTGAGATTGTTTAATAAAACAACAAAGAAATTTGAAAGATAGAGCTACTACTGCTATTTGCCTAACGTCAACTGCACCAAAAAGTTGGCAGGTTAAAAACTGGGGATGTATTTCTGCCGCACCCTTGTATATACCGATTATATAAATATACGTGCAGACACACCCACCCACACACACACACACACACATATATATATATATATATGTAATATCTTATACAGACCTATATGTTTATAAATCAATAATGACTAACTATATCCAAGCTAAGATGTGCCTAATATAAACTATACGTATATGATTTTTAAAAATCATCAAATAACATCTTGATAAGTCCTCAGAGACTGTACTGATTTCTTTTATTTAATGGCATATCTACCTTCACGGGTTATTTAATACCAAAGCTATTCTAGTAGAAGGGAAGTAGTGACACTACTTAACCCGTAGCCGGGAGGGATCAGAGAGTTCATGACTTTCCCAAAGGTATTAGTCCGAAAGTGAAATTATTCACACGACTGGATTTTGAACACGTTTACTCTGATGTTGTAGTCCAGCACGTTAGCCACGACGCCACAGGGACTACTCTCTTCTGAGCAGAACAAATTCAGAATAAGCGTGAAATATTAGATATTAGGATTCCAGAAAATAATCCCTTAGATTTTGATGGGTCATTCATATGACGCTGTATCAAATCGAAAAATCGAAAGCAAAAAAGGGATTAGTAGAGATAAAGAACAGTCGTCATATTAATATTTCCCTAATCCATATTTAATTAACTGTGCCCTCTTCTTTGTTTCCTGATAAAGAACAATAAAGGATGATTGAAAGGCGATAACCTTTAAATCCCGCCCACATCGGCTCTTACGACGCATGACTAAAATGATTTTCCGGTAGGGACCGGCAACATCAAATAGGATCTAGAAAAAAGCGTTGCTCTTTGACTCTTAATACAATGAATAAGTAAATAAATAAAGTCTGAAGATGAATTTTTTTTTACGTCTTTGCTTTCTGACAATCAGTTTTGATTCGATATGAAAGACTTTTCGTATCTTTTATCTGCTGGATAGAATTGATAAGTCAGTTCATTGATTTGCTGCAAAGTTAAAGGGGTCGGTAGACATTTTTAGGCTTTGTGTTCATTTTTAACTGTTTCGTTACGCATGTGCGCGCACACAAACATATACACATAGATACTTTGAATCCTATACATTCACATAACCAACTATATACGCCCATACCTTTACAGATACACAGCATTTTCCGGTGCGCCTAAAGTGGTATAATGTTTAGCATGCTAAACTAGCAAACGTTCACGAGTGAGTTAAAGTTTCATTAAGTGCCACATTCATATGGCCTTGTGCCATACCTAAGCAAAAATGCTAAGTAAATTACTACACACTTTCTCTGCCCAACATCCTCCATATCTATATGTGAAAGCATTTTATTTTACCTTGGTAAAACTGATCTCTTTAACTTAGGTAAAACAGGTCTTTTTAATTCATGGAAGGATTATTTTTTAAATTAACTAAAACTGTTGTTTTTTTTTAAACTTAGGTTAAAATGACGTTTTTTATCATTTAAAATTGATTTTTTCTAGTTAGGTAAAACTGATCTTAAAACTGATATTTTTAGGAAGGAAAAATTTATCTTTTTTTTAAAACTTAGGTGAAACTGATTTCTTTTTACTCAGGGGAAACTATTTTTCTAGGTATAACTAATATTTTCTTTCTTTTCACTAAGTTATAACTTATTTCATTTTATTCTAAAGTTACAGTTAATTTTTTTTACAAAGTTAAAACAGATTTTAAGACAAATAAAACCTTATAACAATGAAGATGAGATAAATATTCCGAATATTCTAAGTAATGATAAATAAAACCTCGTTTTAAAGCATTTCTGTAATTGGATTATTTAAAATAGACTTTAAAGTATCTTCAGTTTAAATTGTCCGGAGCAGCATTAACTGTAAAACTTGCAGCACTCAACGTCAATCTTCTTGCACACACACAAACACACACACACACATATATACATAGGGAGTTCCTGTGACTTTGTGACTAATGTGCTGGACTGCGGTATCAAACTGAGCACTGACGGCTTTGGCATTGAATAAAACACGCTGGTTGATATGACATTAAAATAGAGAAACACTACATATATGTAGTCATCCACAGACAGATCTGTTTCGTTCTATCAGAACTCATCAGTGTGGCTAGACAGTATCTTCCCGTAGCTGGGATCGAAACCCGGTTGACGCAAACACCAAGCCAAGGTTTCTAACCATTCAGCCACGAGGAGACAGCTGCGAAGTAAATTTTTAAACGGTTATTAATCACAATTACTATTGTTTACATACATCCGTTCAACGGCTGCCGAGACCTCAATTCATCTACGAAGAGGCTTGCAATAGACGCTAATGGCAACACGATTACTTCTTCGCCAGAGTATATATATATATATATATATATATATATATATATATATATATATATATATATTCTTTGTGATTCGTACTGAGGATATATATATATATATATATATATATATACCCAATAAGAGTCACACACACACACACACACACACACACACACATACGCACACACACACACACATATATATATATATATATATATATATATATATATATATATATATATATTCAAAACGTGTCACAAGTATTTGAAAAAATATTATTTTTGTTTAAAGAGTTAAAAACAGAAATGTTATGCAAGAAGTTACAAATTTTACTGCAATCAATGTTTTGTGATCCTGAATAATAGATTTTTGGAAACACTTTTTTATCTTTTTTAATTGTTAAACAAACAAATATTTTTTTTCTTCTCCTTCTAAAATTTTGTTCGGACTCAATCTGTCATGATTCTATAAAAGTCATGAATGATCTTGGGCAATACAAAGAAGATTTCTCGCTTCTTCAAATACTAATAATCATTACTTTTTATATGGTTGTTGGTTCTTGCTTTCTTTGTTTAAACTTCAAAATCATCATTTTAGAAGAACAGAAGTACAGCTATTTTTATCCCTGCATTCTGTAGGATAATACACAAAAAGGCTACCGAAAGTATTGCTCATAAATATTTGAACAAAAACACAAATCTTTTTTATTGCCTTAAAACAAAGGGTATCTAGAGAGAATTGAACTCCTTACTCAGTAGTAACTAATCTGCTAGTGTAGCTCATTAGGTATTACATCAAACAAAAGACTTAAGAAGGCACGCAAAACTTAGGTTTGGCATGAGGTCACAAAGAATGGGGTGCTCAGTGAGGGCTGAACTCACTATTCAGTCATAAATTTTACCAAGCTTAGTTTTGTTTGGTACAAGACAAGAAACACAGAACCGGCAGTGAGAATCGAAATCGTGAGTAATAGTTTGCTATCCTAACTCATTAGCCATAACATCACACATGTTGTCTTGTGATTGCCGATTTCATTTCGGAAGCTCCCTCGCCGGTTATCGGCGTAAGAAATGGAATTGGCGACCCGAATTCAATTCCTGGACGAGTCTGTTTATGTTTCACTTCACGCTGTATCAAATCGAAAAATTTGCTCTTGGTAAAGGGATGAATTAATCTTTTCTCTCTCTCTCTCTCTCTCTCACACACACACACACCAACTACGGAAAAATAGTAAAACAGACAGGGTTCTTTAGCATTGATTAGGTAACCTGTTTAGGAGAATGAAAAATCTTAATTCACACCAGCTTGACTTCGCTTTTAATTTGATCTTGTGTCACATCCTGCTCCTAGGCGGAGGGGTTGAATAAATACTCAGTGAAAATAGATTTGCAATATCAGCTTGCTAATCTTTACAAAACAAACGCGGTTCATTGCAAAAAGTACATGTAATTTAGGTTTGGTACAAGGCCAAAAGTATTCGGCATTCAGTTAGAACAGAACCTACTTGTCTATCCAGCTAAACATTACACCACGCGAATCGTCCATGACTTACTAAATATCTTCGCACAGACATTAACAGAGTAATTCTGACATACGCATGCGTAAAAGACCGACGTTTTTATTCCACTTTCCTTTGAGTATCGTACTCTCCGTCATATCACTTTACAGCCATTCTGCAACTCAAAAGACTTTTCTGAAAAATAGAAGACATCAAAGATGGCGGGTAATAAACACCGCTCAATGAACTAAGCGCGGGAGAAATATGCAAAGAAAGGGATTAAAAAAACAAAATAAAAAAAACAAAAACTGTTGAATCGACACAGTTCAAAGGAAGAAAGAAAAAAAAAAAGATTCAATCTGATGAGACACGCGCAGATTTTATTGGAGGAAATCGACCATGCTTAAGTCGTTTTAAATCTCTATTAAAGCGTATTCCTACTTCCCAACAATCCATCTCTCTCTCTCTCCCTCTCCCTCTCTCTCTCTCTCTCTCTCTCACACACACACACACATATACGCGCGTGCACACATACATACGTACATACATACACATACTGTCTTCGTATTTCAGACGACGTTTTACTCCTGATAAATCCCTTTGTCTGTCAATTAAACGGTAGCAGCAAATTAGAAGACTCAAATGTCATAAAGGAAATAACAGACTGACTTCAAATAATAATAGAGTAGCCATCAGCATAATAAGAGAGAAGCAAGTCGTTCTTTTTTTTATCCCACTTTCTTTGTTGGCCTTTGGAAGCCGACAATATTCATGCGTAACGTTCATTGATCTGACTGTTTGAATTCAGATCAAGGGAAGTCATTCTCATGTCTTGAATGTGCTCATTTCTTTTTAGTCACTCAAACTCCCAGATACTAAATCGGTCCCTAAATGATCTGATGTCGCTTAGGACCAGTGTTGAATATTAGATAAATTAGCATCATAGATGATTAATAAATTAGAAGCCACTTGATCTAAGGAATTAACGTAAAATTAAGACAAGATAATGGTTATTATTTGATTTAATTCATGTTTCGTCATAAACCGTAATGTCAAGCTGTAATGAGGACATTTGCAAACTTCAGTCGAAATGAAACGCGTACTAAGGTCGTTTGGCTGACAGCTGACACTGCAGACAGGGATGTTTATATTTGAAAGGAATTTAAAAACTGAAACTTGGAATTTTAACCATTTATATATTTCTCAGGTGAACTGGTAAAGAAAGCCAAAACTGAATTTATGCATATAAAGTAAATTTGTCGACCTTAGTCGAGATTGACCCAAAGGCTCCTATTTCGATAGCTACTACACCAAGGTGTAGGGTAGGGCGCTACTTCTTTCTCAGAATTGACCCACTTTACCCTTGATCCGTACCTTATAATACTGAGTGTTAAGCCAGGAGGAATCAAGTACCATTTTTGAGTCTTTGGTATGACTCGATCTTGGATTGAACCGAGGTCTCCTGGGCCATTGGCAAACACTTTAAACATTATGCCAATGTCCGGTTGTGTCAGCGTTATTAGATTTAGTTGTTACAGAGCCTGAGAAAGAGACAAACCAAGAAGAACCCCAAAAGATGTGGGGTTGGGACAGTTCGAAGAAATGATGAAATCCTAAATGAAAATAAAAGAAGAAAAAAACGAAAAAAAAAACAAAAAACGAAGGATATCTGAAAAACAAAGCACAAATATTTCTTTGTGTCCTTCCTATGATCCTGAACTGCCTCCGTTGTTGAGGCTACAATTCTGGAGCTCAGGGGTTGAGTATTGTCGTTAAAAAATGGACTAGACAAGAATTTAGAACATACATAAGGCTATATGTGTTTCACTTCGCGCAAATGCTCTGGTGCCATTCAGACTAGGCTCTTTAGCCTTGGTTTAGAATAGCTTAGTCTAGTTTAGGAGCAGAAAAAAAAAACTAAATGCAAAAACCAGAGGAACGCTGTTTGGAAGAATTTGTGGTACATAAGAGCAATATGCTTCTGTTATTAGTTTATCCGAAAAGTGTTACTGGTTCTACACACTTATTCACCACTATAAACAAATCACATGTGTAGGTAATTCAATGGTTCCCATCTTTCGCCGTTAGGCCATCATACATAAAGATCCACAGAAGAGGCCATCACACACACACGCACACACACACACACACACACATATATATATATATATAGAGAGAGAGAGAGAATGCTTAAAAGTGCCAGAAACTACCAACTCAGTTTTCACCAAACGGATATTCAGGATAATTCTGACTAAAAAGGGTTGGCCCAAACGACAATTTATTATAAAACTGGCCTCTAGAAAGAATAAAAAATTTGGCGTAAAAACACACACACATTCTCTCGGCTAAGGAGTCAGGCTTTTTGTACCTGCAAGCACTTGATATTTCTGATCTCTGAGTCATTGGGGTTATAAGAAGCTATAGCTAACTTTTACACCATACATAGGAGGCAATATATATAATCTATCAACAACCTTTTTTTTTCAAGATATCAGTTTGTAATATTTTTTTTAATTTGAAAATTGCATAATCTGTTTTTATCACGCTTCCAGAGTTATAAAAATAAAAATTATATATGTATATATACTTGTGTGTGTGTGTGTATTTGTGTGTGTGTTATTAATATAATTATACGATTTGCTATATTTATAAAAAAAAAGAGAGCTCAATATCGTCGATAAAGTATATGTAGATGTAAATTTTGATAGCTAAGACACAGAGTTATCAACGTTTACTGACTTCCAGTTTCTTGCATCCACGATCATCAAACCAGAAGATTTTCACGTGGGGAATATCCCTTTATATGCTCTTGTATATAAAATGTATCAACCAAGAACGAGCCCCTAGGCCTGATGATCGCAGAGGTGAAAAACTGACTGTCACCAAATCCCTTTTACATAGTCTTCGTTATTTAAACTTATTATATATATATATATATATATATATATATATATATATATATGTATATATGCAATGAAGATTTTAGCAATATATATTGAACCCCCTAATCCTGTCGACTATGGGTAAAATAACAACACTACTGTTCTTCTGCAAGGATGACCTTGGAATTAGATAATCCATAAAGGTTGATATGCAATTAAAATATAGAAAAGACATGTAATGTATATATATCCCATTTAACTCGTTGTATCTGTTATTTATTTGTAACTGAAAAGTACATGCAATAAGATTTGCAGTTGCATATATGCAATAAAATAATAAAATTTGCACACACACACACACACACACACACACACACACACACACACATATATATATATATATATATGAAGACATCGTTGCTAAATAAAACTTAGCATATTTCTTTTTTATATATAAGCCAATAATACGCAAACACACGTGTATATATATATTTGCCCTTACCAATATATATATATATATATATATATATATATAATAAGTGTTTAGAAAACTTAGTAGAAAGATATATTATACTATAACACTTAACCTTATTTTGTGATCTCTAATTGTCACCAACTTGTTTTCTTTTTTTTTTCTTTTTGCTAAAGGACTGATAAAAAAAATGGATGTAACTCGTTAAGTTTATGAGCCCCGAAGTGGCTGTTATGAATGCAAACGAGGCTCGTGGCTAGCGTTATCTCGCTGCCGATAAGAGAAATAGGGGGGTGGAATTTAATTCTAATCTCGTCTGTCTGCCTTCTTTAAATCGCGCTTGGTTATGTTGTTGCATTAATTAAAAATGACTTTTTTTTCTCTTTCCGAACGATTTAGTATCATTGATGGTTTGGAAAAAGAAAGAAAGAAAGAAATAAAGAAAGAAAGAAAAAAAGAAAAAAGATTTAATAACAATTTTCTCAGCTTGATGGAACAAAATGAATTACTGTTATTGCGTCTGGTCTGATGATAGAGCAGTCTGGAAGAAATGAGACACTGTCTGGCTTGGCACGGTAGTTTTATTTAATACTTATATAAATGCATACATTCACCCTGTTTCTCCCTTCCTTTTATTCATTTTCTTTTTCTTTCTCTTTCTCTTTTTTTTTTTTTTTTTCACTTTTTTCTTTTTCCTCAGATGCACACACGCGCATACGTTTGCACACCCATAATAGATATAACAAACTTATTTTTATCGGCAATGCTTGTTTTAGTTCCTGACCACTGATTATCCCTCTCGTAAGCACAACATGTAGATTGAATACCGAAATTCACACGAACAAATTTTTGTCCAAATGTGTAAAATTCAACAGCCAGTTTCTAACCAAACCCCGAAATATTCTAGTTATTTTAATGTAAAAATGAATAAAGTTAAGTTTGGCAGTTGTGAAGCTGTGGTAAAGACAGTGGGCAGTAATAAGATAATTTAAAACTTTGCCGACGTATATAGAAATCAGTTATTATCAAAACTAAAAAAAAAATGGAGACATGTTGCGTAATGGTTATCGTAAAAAAAAGAGAAAAAAAAGAAAAAGAAAAAAGGTAAATGAAATAGACGAGACGAGTTCAAGCCCTGGATGAAGCTTTTTACGTTTTTTTTATTTTTTTATTTTTACTTTACTTGAGCCCTTATCTTTTCCTACCTTCAGATAGGAGTAAAAAGTAGCAGTCTAGAGTTTCTAACATTGGTAGGACATCCGGTAGAGGAGAAAGTAAGTCCGAATGAAAAACCTGAGGTATTGTTTAAATCTCAGGCACAGAAGAGCACCATTCTTCTGTTATCAGCTCATCCCAAAAAGTGGTTGGTTCTACTGTATAAACAAATCCCTTGAGTAGTTTATTCCTTAAGTCAAAGGATACATATTAACTAAGGTTACACACACACACACACACACACACACACATATATATATGACTACTTGTATTTACTCCGCTTACAAAGCTTAGTTTTAGTCTGTTATGAGTCAAAAGTTGTAGAGAACCTACGCTAACAAGCCTGCGAGACAACGCTGAGAGGCATTGAGAGGCATAGATCGATATATCAAATCGATGGTCGAATATTATTTATCATTTCTTTATTTGTATCTAAAAATACCACGAAATTATTGTTTTATTCGCAATTCTAATACCGGTAGAATTTATCGTATCCATCTACGAGCTGCTATCCGAGGAATTTGAACTGTCTACAATATTGCGTATTATACGTGTCCAAGGAAGTTACTGTTGGATTAGCTTAGTAATTTATGAAACTTTTTGCTTAGATGTGGCATTAATCTGTGATTTACTAAGCTTTTTGCTTAAATATGGTAAGGGCCATATGAATGGGCCACCTAATGAGACTCGAACTCACTCATGAAGGTTTACTTGTTTAGCTTGCTAACAATTACACCGTTCGAAGCGCCCTTGTCTTCGTAGTATAGCAATTTACTTTTTGCTCAGATGTGGCACAAGGATGTATGAATGAAGCACTCAATGTGACTCGAACTCACTCGTGAAGGTTTGCTAGTCTAGCTTGGTAACCATTACACCACCGATGTTCTCTTATCTTAATAGAATAGTAGTAATTTATGAAGATTTTTTTGCTTCGATGTGGCACAAGGCCGAATAAATGGAGCCCTCAATGAAACTCGAACTAACTCGAGAAGGTTTGCTGGTCTGGCTTAGTAACCATTACAACCCCAAGGCGCCCTATTTGGGTAGCATAAGCAACAAACAGTTTTCTGTCGGAAATTTTAAAAAAATCCGATTTCAATAAGATGTAAAACACGAATCTGCCATTTTATTTTGACGTCTAGCCTGTAGAAACGAATTCATCTTGTAACTGATCGTGAATCCTGAACTCTGCATATTGACTTGGGATATTGACCAACCATTTATGAGTTTTAAAAGATTATTCTTTGTACTGCCAGAACAGATAGGTTTTTTTTATGGCCAAAAACAAAATTATGAATTGTGGAAGTAAAATTTTTAGAATAAATGAAAATTTTAAAATTACATAGCGTTATCTAATTTAACCCTGACGACGATTTTGTCGAAAAGAATGCTACAATTAATTCGCCTTGATGATAAAAGTCTGTCTCTCGAAATTCGAAGAAGTTGAAGTAATAAGATGTCTGGGGGAGTAGTTTCATTGTAGTATTTCCAGAATTTGGGAGTAAAATCTTTTAGGGATATGTTGTCATTTGAATAAATGAATGAAAGGTTTGCTTTACCGTATTCATTGCATCAGTGATCAATAGACAAAAAATAGACACATATATTTATATATATGTGTGCATTTTCTTTAATACATGTTGACATTTGATAAGATCATTCATATTAAGCTTGGTTTCAGATGTAGAAGTGCATCCTTTTAAGAGTCGAAGGAATACACTAACGGTTCTGCGAGACAACGCTGATAAGCATAGTTTTATGCATCGATAGATACAAAGAGATTGAGAAAGACAGACAAACAGGCAGACAGACACTGAGATAGTTGATAGTTTTAAAAATGTATATCCAACAGAAATAATACAAGACAATTTAAGATTAAGTGCTCTGATTAGCGATGCCAGTGCTAAAGTGTTTTTGATCAATCAATCTATCTATTTCTCTCTCTCTCTCTCTCTCTCTCTATATATATATATATATATATATATATATATATATGAGTGTGTGTGTGTGTTCATTATCTATCAATCTATGTATCGATCTATCTCAGTCTGTTCATTATCTATCGATTTTATTCTGTTAATAATGTATGTATGTATGTATGTATGTCAATCTGATCATTATCTATCTATCTATCTATCTATCTATCTATCTATCTATCTATCTTATTCTGTTAATCATGTATGTATGTATGTATGCATGTATGTATGTATGTATGTATGTATCTATCTATCTATCTATCTATCTATCTATCTATCTATCTATCTATCTATCTATCTGGGCCCTATCTATGGGTTAAATAGAACTAACTGCATACTTATGCTAAACTGAATTGTTTGAATTAGAACTGTTTGACTGGACTGAATGGCTTAAGATAGAGATGTTTTTGACCATTAAACTATACTTATATTTTAAACTGCGTGCTTATGCAAAGCTGAATTGTTTGAAGTGGAACTGTTTTTGACATGGAAACTGTACTTAAATTAAACTGATTTTAAAAAATAGAACTGTTATCACATTTGACAGTATAAACAAAATCTATACTTACACTAAACTGAATTGTTTGAATTAGAACTGTTTGAATAAACTGAAAGTTTTAAATAGAAATGTTTTTGACAATTAAACTGTGTACTCATGCTAAATTGAATTGTTTAGAATAGAACTGACTATTTGCATAAAAATGGATTTGGCGTTAAATAACCTACAAAGGTTGATATGCCATAAAAAGCAAACAACCAACCTAAACTGAATTGTTTAATATAGAACTGTTTTGACAGTAACCAAAATCTATACTTATACTAAACTGAATTAGCTGAACTAGAACTGTTTGACTAAACTGAATAGCTTGAAATAGAAATGTTTTTGACAATCAAACTGTGTACTCATGCTAAAATGAATTGTTTGAAATAGAACAGGCTATTTGCATAAAAAAAAGTAACCTACAAAGGTTGATATGCCATATAATCCAACCAACCAACCAACCAACCAACCAACCAACCTATCTATCTATCTATCTATCTATCTATTTTGTTTGATGATTGCGTTTGTAACTTACTTCCTGTCGGAGTTTCAGTTCGATGTTTGAGCTTATGCAAAAGACATAATTTCGAATTTCACGGCAGGCAGACACTCCCCGCTTGAAAGACTCCTAAGAACACAACTGGCAGACCCACCAACAGATCGTTACATTTATGTACTTGTAAAAATATATCTCTATAACCTACCTATAGAATTACTCATCTATTAAGTATACCACACCTTTTTCCCGGGTATCATTACTTTTATTGACCTTCTGACTAACTTTCCACTGACCCCTCAAAAGATTTACGGATTGTTTGCCGGGTTTGCTTAGGAATTAAGTCATTACATTTAACCAAATAGTGTTATTTAACTTAAGAGAAGGAAAAAGGAAAAAGAAAAAAAAAAAAAGAGGAAATAACTTCCGTAACTTTCATTCACACACACCCAGCAAAGATTATGACTCACTAAATAAATGCCGGATATACTAAACGTAGACACAATACGCATGCGCACACTTTTTTCAGTATTTGATACTGGGTGAATGTCTCTATTTAAAAGTACATGTATACGCTTGTATATTCAGTAAAATGGCTTTCAATGTTGAGAATTTTTATGTTTCCATAAATTACCGTATTGAGCTGCCTAAGAGCTTGCTTGTTGGCTTAGATAGTTGCATATTTCAGTTGAGTTCCTCAAAAAAAAACAAAAAAACAAAAAACAAAAAACAAACAAACAAAACACGCCCCCTCACCAAAAAAGAAAAACAACAAAAAACAATAGAATTTTCGAAAAATGATTTTCAAGGTTAAAGTTTTTTTTATAATCTAAGTATGTTATCTATCTATCGAGTCTCGTCTAATCTGCCAGTGTTTTAGTCATTTATCTAACTTGGTTCTATTATTTTTTTTTGTTTGTTGTTTAATGGAATACCAACATTCTTAGGTTATTTAAAGCTAAACCCACTCTTCTAGAAGAACAGTACGATTACAATTATTGTTTGTTGTTTAATGGCATATCAACATTCTTGGGTTATTCAATGCCAAATCCATCCTTCTAGAAGAACAGTACGATTACAATTATTGTTAGTTGTTTAATGGCATATCAACATTCTTGGGTTATTTAATGCCAAATCCATCCTTCTAGAAGAATAGTACAATTACGTTCTTCTTGAACGATTACGTTCACTTTCGGACAAATACACTTGAGAAAGGCATGAACTTCCTTCCCCTCCCAGTAATGCGTTATATAGTACCACTGCTGTTCTTCTACAAGGATAACTTCGGCGTTAAATAACCCATCTAGGTTTGATATTCCATTAAAACAAAGAAGCCAAACCAAACCAAACCAAATAATTTCAAAGTTGATAACCATTGAGTGTTTTGTGCAGAGATACATACAAATTGAGATAGAAAAATAATATTAAGAATATATATTGAACAAAAATAATGGGAGACAATTAATGATTAACCGCTTTTTTAGGGATATAGGTTCTGGAATCTATCTATCTATCTATCTACCTATCTAAGTATCTATCTATGTATCTGTCTATATCTATCTAATCTATCTATCTATCTGTCTCTATCTATCTATCTATCTATCTATCTATCTATCTATCTATCTATCTGTCTAATCTATTAACATATTAATAATGAAGACGTCTATACGAGTCAGTGCTAAATTGGAAAAGAAAATATGAAGCCAGTCTCGATATATTTTCTGCAAAACACTGGATTGGGCAAGTACAGCACCTTCCATACTGATCATACCCACTTCCTCCATACGACATTCTTTTAAAATCATTTTTCCGAACAAGACAAAATTAAAAATTGCGGACTATGAAATATTTAAAAGAAATAAGTTGGGACACACTATTTCTGGGGCATTTCAATCAATGAAAAAATTCGCTAACATAAGCTTGTTAAATCCTAAGAAGGGTGTTATTTTAAGAAAATTAATTCATTGTTCTTTTTGTCTCCATTGGCATAATGGTTAGAGTGTTGGCCAATGACCCAAGGTTCAATCCCAGGTCGAGTAATACCAAAGACTTTAAAAATGGTACTTGATGCCTCCTTTGCTTAACACTCAGCATTATAAGGTGCAGATCAAGGGTAAAACGGAGCAATCCAGGGAAAGCAGTAGCGCTCTCCCTTACACCTCGGTGTAGTAGCTATTGAAAATGGAGCCTTCGGGTCGCCCTCGACTATGGTCGCAAACTTTACTTACATACGATTTCCGTCTCGATATTTTGTTGGAGAGACCTGTAATTTTCTTCAATAATGCTAAAGAAAATAATTCCAGCACTTGTGAGCTGAATATAAAATTGTCTTATTTTCAGCATCCTTGCCCAAAAGAGTTATTGCCAGCACAACGAGAGGAAATGTAATCAGTGACATTACGTGACTGAATGTGAAAACAACGCGCTACTCATCAGTTAACAAAATAACTCCACATCGCAAATCACGTGACTACATAAGTACACATTATGTGCTGACGTGTCTCTGACAAGAGAAAGCATAAATAAAAAGACAACCTTTCCGAAAGGTTAAAAGAAAGTAGAAGAAAGAAAAAAAAGGTCGGCTTTCCTACTCCTTAATCTTTTGCAGGGCATGGTTTTGTATCGGTATTTTGAACATCCGCATTTTTTTAGGTGATTAGACGTTTTGAAATAAGGGAACCCTGTATCTTGTTCGAAACTCCCTATTCTACATTCGAATAAAGCCAAGACTATCAACCACAACAAAACGAACTGATTGATACTTTTCTCAGAATCATGGCGATTGAAAATCAATTCCGTAATCATTGGAATGTATATACTATATTGGTTCATAACCACCAAAATGCATATAATACTCTGGCTCATTGGCCCTAAAAATTCGAATATTACACTAGTTCAATGGCACTCAAAATGTGTATATCAATTTTGCGTTTGACCCTCAACATTTATACAATGCTTTTGCTCAAGACTTTCAAAAAGCGTATATTTCACTGGCTAATGACCTTCAAAATGCGTATATTATATTGGTTTAGAGCTCTCATGACGCTTTTCAAAATGTATATATTTCTTTGTTTTATTGGTCTCCAAAATGCGTATATTACACTGGTTCATTGGTACTCAAAGTATTTATATTAATTTGGTGTTTGAGTGTCAAGTTTCATACTATGCATTTAGTTAAGGCTTTCAAAATACCTACATTTCATTGGCTTATGGCCCTTAAAATGCGTATAAACATTGACTTACAGAGAGCTGAAGATGTGTATAGAGCATTGATTCATATCCTACAAAATGTGCATATATTTATGCATTTAGCTTTCAATTAATCGTAAATCTTACAGTGTTATTTTATTTTGAGGAATAAAACTTCGATCAATTATGTCTCGTGATTTCATGAGACTGATCTTAATATTCTATAAAGTATATTTAAAAACAATGGAGGTGCTCGTGGTGTAATGGTTACCGTCGCAGGAATTGACATACAGTGCTATTATTCGTTGGAAAGGTATGAATTCAATTATTTTCCACCCCCGCCAGCTATAGATAAAACAGTAGAGCAGACTGGGCTCCTTAACCTTGATATGGCAACCAATCTAGGAGAAAGAAAACTTAGAATTTAAACCTGTTAAACTCCACGTAAAAATTGACTTTGTGTCACATGTGTGGAGAGTGAATATATATATATATATATATATATATATATATATATATATGTATATTAAAAAATGACATTGTATAATCGAAGCGTTAATCAACAATTTAACTGTTTTCCTCTGTATTTATAGTCACTTTTTCTATCCCTGTTCTTCTTCTCATACTTCTTCTTCTGGTACAGACGGGGCTCTCTAGCTTTGGTAAAGGCAACCAATCTAGAAGAAAAACTTCTGAATTCGAAACCAGATGGACCCCCTAAGGCAGTCGACGTTGTAATCAACCTCGCCTTGCCCAGTTATATTACCAAATCATTCTCTTGGACAAATTGAAGAAAGCAGACCTGCTACATAGGCAATCGATGGTCTTCTATACAACTAAGCACAAGCCTGCGTCGTGATTCTGGCTTAGATTTATACGAGAGTAACCCAAACCTTAAGCCTGGATCTCGGCACATGGTCCGGGAGACATTAACAGATGTCATTACTTAAATAACTATTATGAGTGTTCAAACTAGAATATATATCGAAGAACTGCTAAATAATATACAAGTGCTGATTTCTCAACTCATTGACAGTGTGTTTGATATTGCTCAAGTATTTTACAAGTATATTCTGCTTCAGACTATCAACCAATTTCAGTCAGTCTGTCTATCGGCAGTTACCAACATATAGAAAATGATTATCTATCTACCTATCTATCTATCTATCTATCTATCTATCAGCAGTGAACACCATATAGCAAATCGCTATATGATTAATCGCTTTTACAATCTAATAACAGGTATTCACATTTACAAAAGAGCTTCCATTCTGTGAATGTCAAACTAGTCTGAAAGACATAGTCTAATCTAGGTAAGAGATACTCATATACAGACTGCGATAGTCAGCAAGCAAGCTAGGCAGAAAGTTAACTTTAACAGATAAAGTATCACATAAATCACTTTGTCCTTGGACCAAAGTCTGATAAATATATTTTTAAAAGGACGAATTCACATAGGTGTTCACATTAAAGTAAACTATGTCACACAAAGGTTCATGCAATATGGTAAACTTGAATTATATACCGGATTCCTTTTCAACGTGCAACAAATAATTAAGGCATTTTTTTTTGCGAAGGTCGATTTGAAACACTTAATATTTATCTGTGATATTATTTGCAAAACTGGAGTTTTAACCTCACCCCCACCCCATAGAACCAGTAAATCATTATAAATACCTAGACGCTTTGTCAGATTTCAGATTTCAGATACTAGCACTTTCTAGGTGTTTAGTTGAGGCGTTATCACTTGTCTTTAATAGATACACATCAGAAAAGTGAATTATTTGTTTGTGTTTATTTTTAAAACGGATAGACGGTAGGTAAGGCTGATGCCTTTCTTTAAATAAATAAATGAAAACTTTTAAAAAGGTCTGGAACCTTTATTTAATGTGCCCGTATTTATAAATGAAGAGACGTTCTAACACTTACTGTCGTAGAAAGTGGACTCGGCTATCCGAATTGAAAACCTGAACGAGGCTGTTTGAAATTCACATAACGTAATTCAAACTAGTTGTAGACCTGGAGAAGGATGGGTTACACGAGTTATTACACGACGAAACCAAGTTACAGGACCAGTAGAAAAATTTCTGAACATTTCCAAAGAAAGTAGGACGTTGCATTCAGCTTGGAAAATGGAAACGTTGCGCCGGTTTCGAATATCAGTCTTTAGTTTCCACCGATGCGCGTCAGAAAGGCATGAATCGACTTCACTCTTTTTTTAATAAAATTCTAAAAAGATCACGTGACAAGAAGAAGAAGAAGAAGAAGAAGAAGAAGAAGAAGAAGAAGAAGAAGAAGAAAGTAATTGAATGAACAGTTGGGTAAACCACTCTCCGATAAATTGCTAGAGGAACAATTAAAAGCTGTTAAGATCAAACTTGATGGAATCTAACCACGTGATTATCACCAGAAGGTTTGCAAAAAAAGCGGGATGACCTATCAACGACCACACACACACGTACACACGCACGCGTACACAAACACACGAGCACACACATACACACACATACGTACGCATACATAATTAATTTTGGAGACTAGAAGACATACATTATATATATATATATATAGGCACACAAGCGTGTGTGTGTGTGTGTGTGTAAGAGCTTCTCTGCACTTGCTTTTGAATAACTTTTCATTTTGTCAATGAACAGGAAAAAAACGCCCGTAACATTTGTTTTTAAGCTATAGATATATGAGGGCACAGATATTGTTAGTTGAAACATATATTCAGTTAAATTTGCGTTCATGTACGTAAACACACACACACACACACACACACACACACACACACACACACACCAGAAAAACATTTTTGAGTGCATTCAAATTTTTGATTACCCTCAAACATAAATATTTAGCAAAAACATATAAATGCGCTCCACACACACACACACACACACACACACACACACACACACACATATATATATATATATATATATATATATATATATATATATATATTTTAACAAAATATCTGTTTCAACTCACAATATTTACGTACTTTCAAGTTAAGAGCTGATAAATTGATATTAACGATGAGTTTTCACAGTTCATTGATAAAGCAAAAAATTATTTTATTTTAGATAATTAACAAAAAGTAGTGGTAATTAACAAAAAGTAAGTAAAAAAAAGTTGGCGACCTTAGTCGAGGGAGACTAGAAGGCTCCCTTTCCAATAGCTACTACACCGAAGTGCAGGGGAGGGCGCTACTCCTTTCCCTAGATTGTCCCACTTTACCCTCGATACGTACCTTATATTGCTGAGTGTTAAGCAAGGAGGTATCAAGTACCATTTTTAAAGTCTTTGGCATGACGTGACCTAGGATTGAACCCAGGTCTCCCGGACAATTGGCGAACACTCTACCCACTCGGCCAATGAGAAAAAGAATGAAGAAAACTTGTCATCTAGTGGATTTACCTATCCCAGCAGACCACAGATTAAAAAAAAGTGAAAAGATAAACAAATACTAGGACTAAAAAAGTTATGGAACGTGAGGGTGACTGTGATACCAACAGTAGTTGATGCACTTGGAACGGTTCCTAAAGGATTGAAAAGAGGATTGGAACTAATGGAATTCGGAGGAAGAGGGGAATTAGCAGAAGAAAAAAGCTTAGTTATGGTGAAGATCCAGAGAAGGATCTTCCAGAGAGATGCGCTATCACTATTAATATTTATAATAGCAATGAAGCCACTCAATCGCATACTTAGGAAATGCCCAGGCGGATACAAACTTACTAAATCAAAAGAAAATATTAACCACCTAATGCACGGGGACGACATCAAACAGTTTGTCAAAAAGGAAAAATATTAATTAATATTGGCAGTGAGAATGTACAGTCAGGATATAGGAATGGAATTTGGCAGTGAAAAATGTGTCATGCTAATAAAAGCAGAAAACGAGAAATGATGGAAGGAACAGAATCAAGAAAAAAATCAGAACGCCCAGAGAAAAGAAAACGTACAATTACTTGGGAATATTGGAAGCGAACACGATTTAAAAAGTAGAGATGAAAGAAAAAGTTAAATAAGAGTATCTCATGAAAACGAGAAAACTACTCGAGACCAAACTATATAATATAAATTTCATCAAAGGGATAAACAATTGGGCTGTTCCTTTGTAAGAGACTCGGGACCATTCTTGAAGTGGACGAGGGAAGAACTTCAATAAATGGATCAGAGAACAAGAAAACTAATGACGATGTATAAGACCTTATATACCCGAGATGACATAGACAGATTACATTTGTTTAGAAAAGGAGGAAGAGAAATAGCCAGCATTCAAGATAGCGCCCAGATACATGGATACAACGACCTGAAGACTACAAAAGAAAGAGCAAAGAAAAATTAATTACAGCGACCAGAAGCAACACAGACAACACAAGGATCAATAGAACTGTTATATCGCTGATTGATTTTGATTGATTAATTTCTTTGTTTAATGGCATATCAACCTTTGTAGGTTATTTAATGCTAAAGCCATTCTCCTAGAAGAACAGTAGTGGTACTATCAAACCCATAGCTGGGAGGATAAGGGGGTTCATACCTTTCCCAAGGGTATTTGCCCGAAAGTGAACGTAATAGCGCGACTGGAATACGAACTCGCTTACTACGATTCCGCAGTTCATCGCTTTAACCATTATGCCACGAGGACACTCCCGTTATATAGCTGAGATGAAGAAGCAATAACACTTGTCTATAGAAATATAATCTTTTTTATTACTTATAGTTTTTTTATTGCTTCGAAACGTCGAAGTTATTGAGAGAGAGAGAGAGAGAGAGAGAGAGAGAGAGAGAGGCCGATAAACAGGGAACCGCGAAGATTTATAAAACGTTGAGAGCCTTGTTTCTTCGTGCCTCTTTCACGGAAGACTCATAAAGAGCAAACTTGCAACCCTGAGGCCGCAGCTTCCCTCCACCGGCCTGGCGCCCAAAAACGGCGTGATTCTACGGACTGTTTATTAACTGCTCTCTCTATTGTCTGACCGCTGACTCCTTGGGCTTGAAAACTTTCGTTGCTATATATTTTCCGAACGCTTACGCGATTCTTCCCTCGCAATTCACGTGACATTTCCGCTGTCCCTTGTTTACCGTAAGACACAGCTGCACATCCTGCTTTTTAGATCAACAACTAATCCACCTGTCAAAGGTCAATATCTAATAGAACAACGATGACTAGAAAACAGGAATGGGAAGAAAAGCAACTATACGGATATTTCAAGCGGCAAACAAACGAAATATCCCGCGAGAAGTCTTGGACATTGGTTAAGAAAGGGAAACCTTAAGAGCGAAACTCAATATCTTCCAATAGTAGCATAAAATATCACCATAAGGACCAACCATGTTAAGGCAAAAATAGATAATACGCAACAGAATATTACGTGTTGGTTATGTGGTGAGAGAGACAAAAAGATCAGCCATATAATAAGCGAATGTAGTAAATTTGCGCAAAAAGAGTAAATGACTTGACACGGCTGGGTGTAGAAGGTGATCCATGGGAATTGTGCAAGAAATTGAAATTTGTCCATACAAACAAATAATAAATGCACAACCCGGAGAATGAGACGCATAAAATTCTGCTGAATAATGGACGCATAAAATTCTGCTGAATAATGGACTTTGCCGTCCCGGTGGACCACACAGTGAAATTAAAAGAAAACGGCAAAAGAGATAAATATTTAGACCTTGCCAGAGAACTAAAAACTATGGACCATGAAAGTGACGGTGATACCAATGGTAATTGGTATGCTCGGAACAATCCTCACCGGCTTAGTGAAGAGACTGGAAGAATTAGATATGAGCGTACGAGTGGAGACCCTCCAGACTACATCATTATCAAGATCAGTCAGAATACTGAGAAGAGTCCTGGAGACTTGAAAATATTTACTGTCACTCGGACTCCAGTGAAAGTCTATTAGCTGACGCTGGTATGAAAAACTCGTAAATAATAATAATAATAATGATAATAATAGCCTGTCCTAAAAAACAAAAAAGGAAGCTTTGATCTTTCAACCGACCATCCTATCAAAGAAAGGACGCTCGAACTGGTAGATATTTTCAATCTTCTAAAGCAGAAACGATTTAGGTAGTTGAAACAAGTCTACATTATTTTATGACAAAATATTTTATTCATAGCGTCATGATTCAGTCATGAATCTATTTTCCCTGATTTTCTATGACATAACTCCGCTCTTCACTTAAATCGTGATTTCTGTTATAATTGAAGAATTTTGGTCACAAATGTATTAATTCGATTTAAGCGGATAGAGGTCAGAAAAGGCAGATAAGAACAAACATGTTTAAAGGAAAAATGTTGTTTTTACGGGTTGCGGAAGCAAAATTCGGAATATTTTAGTATTGAAATAAACGACTCTATTATAAAACAAGATTAATTTTAATTTAAAAAATAAACAATAAAATGAGAAGATAGACACAAGACAGTTAATTTACTCAATATGGCCACCATTTTTTCAATTATTGTATCAACACGCATTCAAAACGATTTGTATATCTTTAAAATAAATTCTTCAGACATTTTATTCCATTCCTTCTCAATAGTGGTCTTAAGCGAACCAATTGTTGGATACGAAGTTGCATTTGTTTTGTTTTCTAAAACGCCCCATATTGCGTAATCAAGGGTGTCAAGGTCTGGGCTTGATAGAGGCCATTAAGAAATTCCATTTATTTTGGGAGTTTTTTTTCTTGTTTTGTTTTGGCGTTAAGCAGATCATAGATTCTTCGTCGTTTCTTTTCTTGCTCACTCTAATTGGGCTGAATGTTAATGAAAATGTGCTTGAATAATTGAGCAATTTATGAAAATTTAGATTTATCGCATTTCTTTCGAAAATTGGACAAATTAAACTAAAAATACTATTTAAAGATTATATTTTGCTTCCAATACCCTATATATATATATATATATATATCTTTATTGGAATCGCTGTCTAATACTTTTCACATCGATGACCACAATGCGCTTCAATTCAGTTCTTGATTTTGTCCTTTTTAGCTATATGGGCCGGATTGCTTGGTTTCATCTTCATTTCGTCGTGGAGGTCTTCCGAGTGGTCGGTTCCGGTATCTTGGATACCCATCGACAATTTCACGGGTCCGCCCATTGTCTTGCGACGTGTCCAGCCCGGCGGAACCTGTGCTTTTGGTACTCCGCCATTATACATATACATATATATACTTCCGTGGAAGTTCGGCTGGCACGAGTAAAGGCTAGTGACAACTGAGAAAGAGCATATAATCCCGACAACGTCACAAAGAAATGTTTAACAAACAATTAGTATATTCTCGAAACCATATCAAAGTCGGGATCAACTTTTGAGACTATTTTTTGAACTGTTAATTCGCACCGAAAAACAAAGGAATACGGTGTGAAATCCTGAATCTGGACCCCTTCAATCGATTTTACAATGAAAATTTGTCACCTATGTCGTTAAAACCATTTGACGACACAGGTGACCAATTTTCATGAGATGGATCGGCATTGTTTTCGTATATGATGATAATATTCTACAACAATATCGGAATCCTCATTTGATAAAGACTGTGTCGGCCGCATAGCTGTTGTTTGTTTTGGGGTTTCGGTTTGTGGAACACACACACACACACACACACACACACATATATATATATATATATATATATATATCCGTTTGATGATGGTGCATATCACAAGAAATTTAAAGTAAGGGACTTCCAACGTTCATAATAATAATATTTTTAGGCTTTATACCTGCTCTGCCATAAGAGCATCGAACACTTTTTATGTAAAAACTTATTTATATTTTTTATTGTTATATCATCACCATCATCCAAGCGTGTTAGGAGCACAGATTCTCTTGACTCTCCCTCTCTCCTTCTCGTTACACGTTCCTATCGGTCATCACTCTTGGAAAATCCTCTAAACGGCGCCCAGTGTCCATACAGAGCTGATAAATGTTAATGAGTGTTAGTTGGCCTACACTGGTGTGCCCATGTGTAGGAATCCATTGGAGGACGTCGACTGGGGTTGTAGAATACACCGACTGCTTTTTTTGCAGAGAGGTAAGACTCCCTCAACGACTGTCCTGGATATGACACTAAAAATCTGAGGGTGAGGTTCCAGTGACTCTGGAGCTTTGGGAAATTCGGAGTACCCTTTCACTACCGCCGCTCCCAGGTCCACTGTAGCCTGGAGTGGTAGCACTGATAGTGTCCTAAACTGCGTACTTATTCTTAACTAAATTACTGGAAATGGAACTGTTTTTGCATTTTGACGTTGAAATTGTACTTACACTAAAGGGAATTGTTTGAATTAGAACTGTTTGACTAAACTGAATAGCTTGAAATAGAAATGTTTTGAGAATTAAACTGTGTACTTATGCTAAATCGAATTGTCTAAAATAAAACTTTATTTGTATAAAAATAGATTCGGCATAAAATAACCTTAAAAGGTTGATATGCCATAAAATCCATACAAACAAACACGCAAAATTGAGAAAAGCTAGACTGGAACTACACAAGAATGCTGAGTGCTATTTTGAATAAATCTTGGAAGCAACACCTAATATATGTATATATTAATAGATTCACATATGGTACGTGATAACGCATATATGTACGTGCTTTCTATTTCTCTCTCTCTCTCTCTCTACATATGTGTGTGTGTGTGTGTGTTTGTCTGTGTTATGTGTGTGTGTAAATATATGCAAATAAGAGTACATGAGCCATCTACAAGAGGTTTTGTTTCCTATACGCACGAAGATACATAAACGATTTCAGGAAAATTCACGGTGATAGGAGTTCCTGTGGCGTAGTGACTAACGAACTGGACAACAACAGTATGACAAACGAGTTCGAATTCCTGTTGCGCTATCACGTTCACTTTTGAACAAATACCCTTGGTAAAGGAATAAACTTCCATATCCCTCCAACTCTGAGTGAAATAGTGCCACTACTATTCTTCAACAAGGATGGTTTTGACATTGAATATCCCACGAAGTTTAATATGTCATTAAACAAAACTAAACCAGATAGACTATAACGACATGTATTTCTCTACATTTTTGCTTATGGAGGTCGTCACGGCTTGTAGACAATTGTCAGAGAGTTCGATTCGAACACTACTGGCCTTCTGCCAAAAAAAAAGCTAAACTGAACAAATTAAGTCTTTTGTTAGAGGATTATGTAAAAAGTTTTTCAATTACATATTTTCTTCTGGGAAACATTTTTTTTGGTGATAACGTACAAATAGGTAACGATTAGCTGACATTTTCTAAAACATCATCTTTTAGATTATTTTCTCTTTTGTTCCAAGAAAAATCGCAAAAAAAAAAAGAAAAGAAAAAAGTAAAAGAAAAGAAAGAAAAGGAAGCAATTCTTGATTTGAAAAGAGAAGTGCGTTGTTCCACTTACCGTAATCTCTCTTACAGAATTTCTTAACGTTCATCCGGCGTCTGGCTCGGCGACACTTCCGGCACGTGTTATCGGAGCCTAGTTAGGAAAAAAATGAAATAAATGAATATATAAATAAAGATATAAATGTACAAAAAAGAAAAAAAAATTAAAAAATAATGATACACAGTTGTTATAGCTTCTGTAACTGTGCATAGCATGTATTCAACTGTAACAATTGGCTTGGTTGGTTGAGCAATAAATATTAGTAAGAGAGTGTGGTTTGGTTTAGTTTGGTTTTGTTTCTATGACACATCAACCGTTATAGGTTATTTAATCCCAAATCCATTTTCATACATATAAATATTTCAAACAATTCAGTTTACCATCAGTACACAGTTTCAATGGGAAAACATTTATTTAAAAAAATTCAGTTTAGCATAAGTACACTGTTTAAGTGTCATAAGTAAAAGTAAAGTTGGCGACCCGAAGGTTCCCTTTTCAATAGATACTACACCGAGGTGTAGGGGAGAGCGCTACTCCTTTCTCTATAATTACTCTACCCTTGATACGTACCTTATAATACTGAGTGTTAAGCAAGGTGGCCTCAAGTACTACTGTTTGAGTCTTTGGTATAACTCGATGTGGGATTGAACACAGGTTTACCGGGCCAAAGTCGAACACTTTAACCACTAGGCCAATGAGCCGGTCAATAAATATATATAAACGATGATTTACAATGCTTTTAAATGCGTATTCATGTTTAAGATTGATAAAATATTTTAAAAACGATTAAATTATTTTACAATTCTAAAAATGGGACTAGTTTTGTTTTGGATCATGTCTCTTTACAGAATTAAAGGAAATTTAAAAAAAAGAACAATTTGTACAGAAGCAATTTTATACAGTGGTTCTTTTTAAAAATTCCCTTTGACTCCGTGAAGATAATATCGTTGCCTGTGCCAACTCTGTAGGTTTACGGTAATAATATGTATATATATACATTTTTTTAAATGTCGTACCCTCCTCTTGACTTTTTGCCGGTCACTGCCCAAAATTTGGATTCTTCATGCATTAACTTAACTATCACTGTTATAATTCTCTGAAGAGACGTGATCAAAAAAGAAAAAAAAACGAGTCCTGTTTTTAGAATTTTAAATATTTTAATCGTTTTTAAAATATTTTATCAATGCACTTTTGAGCACTCGAGTGAAGAATTACCGGCTACTACAAACGCGTAAATGCAAAGCTCTTCTCATGAACTGAGTCCTCCGGTAGCTGATAAGCGTATATGTAAATTTATACCAAAAAATACCTTCACTTCCTCCGAGATAATGTTAGATCTAGGAGTGAGATAGCCAACTGACGTAAAATCGGCTGGGTTCCGATTCCATCTTGAAGCATCTCGCGTGTCTAACCACGCTCTAGAGTTGTCAGATAACGAAACAGTCTGTCTATAGAGAACATATATATCATTAGTAAACAAATAGTCTGCAGGAAAATCTATTTCTAAATGGGCTGGAACTCACTTCTTTACTCTCAGTTAAATGGTTTCGAGTATTGCTATCTCATATTAATAATTATATTTAACATTAATTATTAATTGCCACACACTTAAATGGTTTCACTTATTTCTATTTCACTAATAATTCTATTTAATATCAATCATAAGTATTTCTATCTAATACGAACAAATTGTTCACAGTTTTATGGTTTCAAATAACCAATAATAATAATTAAATAATTGGAGAGTTCTATTGGACCCATTGATGGAACCATAACAGGTGCTTCTAGTCCAGGTTAGAGTATTGGTAATGAAGGACAGCTCCATATTTCCCCAACTCAAGGACTGGAGCCTCACCACAAGATGCTGTGTTGTGTCATACCTCGGACACAGAAACTGCAGCAGGTACAGAACTCACAAAATAATTTCAAGTTTTCTCATTTAACACCAATAATTTGAAAGTAATTTTATAGTTTCAAGTCACTGATAATCATCCGTAGGCTTGTATACACTTAAATAGTTTCAAATATATTTAGTATGACTAATTGTATTTGATATTAATCATTTGTTTGCAAACAATTTATGGTTTCAAGTATTGCTATTTAACATTATATAATACTAATGATTGTATTCAATGAAGGAATTGTATTCACAGAAGGAATCCATGTATTTTCCTCCAGCTATGGGAAATGTAGATGGATTCATAACAGAGTGACCATAGCTGGAGGAATAACAGATGGATTCATGCCTTTCCTAAATGTATGAGCACGAGGTAAAACACAAACAGCTTCTTGTCCAGTCGCCTGGGGCTGTAGAATACACTGACTGCACCTCCACAAAGGGTTAAGACCCCCACCCCAACGAGTGTTTTGGATATGACACTAAACAATCTGATGGTGAGGTTCAAGTAATGCTGGAGCTTTGTGGAATGCGGAGTACCCCATCATTGCCATCGCTTCCAGGTTTACTCTGGCCCGGAGTGGTAGCACCTGATAGGGTCCTATGTATGGGTCAAATAGAACTAAGCTGTGTACTTATGCTTAATTGAATTGTTTGAAGTAGAACTGCTTTGACATTTAACTGTGCGTGGACAAAAACTGTACTTGTACTAAACTGATTTTTTTAAAAATAGAATTGTTTGACTAAACTGAGTAGCTTGAAATAGAAATGTTTTTGAAAATTAAACTTTGTACTTACATTTAAACTGTGTACTTATGCTAAACGGAATTGTTTAAAACAGAACTGTTTTGACATTTAACTGTGAATAAACAAAATCTATATAGATACTAAACTGAATTGTTTGAATTAAGAATGGTTTGAATAAACAGAATAGCTTGAAATAGAAATGTTTTGACAATTAAATTGACTACTTATGCAAAACTGAATTGCTTGAAATAGAATTAATAATTTGTATAAAAATGGATTTGGCATTAAATAACCTACAAAGGTTGATATGTCATAAAACCCAACCAACCAATCAACAACAAACAGCTTCATATAGAAATTGAACTCGAGTAACAGATTTTTCTTACAACGACAATTGTTATACTAAGTGAGCATCCACACACACACACACACACATACAGGTGTGCGTTCACGCGGGTGTATGTGCTGTGTGTGTTTGTGTAAAACGTTACCTTTGTATAAGTAGAAGTGAAGGGAGGTTTTTATTGTAACCCGATCCGGTTCAGTTCTGTATTTAATCCGTTTATAATTGAGTCTGTGAAGCGCAAATCGTAACAGATCAGAACACATCGACCTCTAGAGGAGCAGTTTGACCAAAAGTAATTTCTTTTTTTTTTTTTTTTTTTTTTGTTATTGAATATCAATACTGCCATTTCCTTATTTATCTATTTATATACATTTCGGATGGAGGCGGAGTAGGAAAGAGTTTTTTTTTTTGCAACGGTCGATAATGCCGACAGAAAAAATCGCTCGGAAAATAGGTGCTTTTTTGCACGCTGGTTACCGCCATTAAACTAAATTTGAAGGGTAAAATTGGCGCAAAAATACACATGAATGTTTAAATGGCTACCTACTGATGTGGAAGGATAGAAGAGGTCAAAGAGAGCATATATATTGATGAGTATGTGAATAGGAGGTGGTTTGTAAGTGAAAATGGATAGAGAGAATTTTGGTTAGTAGGAAATCTGGGTGGATACGCTTACTGCTTTGATTTTCAGGGTGGTATGACTCACGTGACCGCTTCTTTGATCTGAGATGGCAGAATTTTCTTCCTTCTTTCATTGACTTTCAGCTGAAAAGGTAAGTGCCGGCTTACACTTATAACTTTAAAAAAATATTTTCTATGTTTTATTGAACGTTACATTCACTTCCAAAGCAAAGGTCGGATATTTGGCCATTAATAGTTTGGAGAGATTAACCCCACCCCATCGAAGCAAGAAAATATAAAAATCATTAAAAAGGAAAAAAAGAGGACCCACCAGATCGTAGGCGTGGCTGTGCTGGCCGATCACAAAGTAAAAAAAAAAAGAATTTATAGACATCTGCTGCTTCATTTGCAACCTGTTGGATCGGGTTTTAGAGAGAGCTAGGAATCATCCAGGGTGGGGGATACTTGCATACAACTACAAACGACAGTCAGTTGAGCACGCTCTCTAAGGGTGGAATGCCTATCGTGTTATTGGGTTGGATATAGTTTTATATATCCTATAGCTCAAGCCCTCCACCATACATTTATGGCAAAAAAGTAACGCAGAAACGACAAAAAAAAAAGAGATAACAGAGTAAAATGTGTTTCATAGTTTTAACGAATCTTTTTTGCTAGAAAATTTCAGTATAGAAATGCTTTCTATAAATTGCTATTCTCTCTTTTATGTAATTTTATTCTTGGTAATAAAATCATTTGGATTCTAATAAAGCTAGACCTTTGGAGAAACCTATTAATTTGTTTTTTCTGAATTGTCTTTACTTTTCTATTTATCTCTCTGCACACACACACACACACACACACACACACACACACACACACACACACACACACACATATATATATATATATATATATATATTAGAATAAAATAAATTTTGCCTCGTGGAGAGATGAAATAATAATAATAATAATAATATATATATACATACCATTACGAGGTGCATACGATAAGTTTCCAGACTTTTTTTGTATGGGCATTTAAAATTGTCGTAGACTCTTGAAAATTCAGTATCTTATTGCTATACATCTTATGAGATGACACACCAACTTTTATGATTTCAGATTCAAGTGAACAGCTACAGTAGGAATTGGAATACACCCTACTAAAGCCTGATTGTCACAGCTGGTGAATTTCAAAAATGCAATCTGACACTTTTGAAGAACAATATGCAATAAGATTCTGCTTTAAAAAATGTCACAGAAACGTATGGAATGCTTCAGACTGCTTTTTGACCATCTTGCATGAATCGAACGTGAGTTTTTGAGTGCCATAAGAGATTCAAGGAAGGCAGGGAATCTGTGAGGGATGATGAGAGTAGTGGGAGTAGTAAGGAAGTCAATACACCAGATTGGTCAAAGGATTAGGTTTAGGGTTACTATGTTGAGGTTTTAAGGGAGTTCAGGAAGAGATTCTGTCGGAAGAGGTTAGCATTCTTCAAATCGGGTCAATGGCATTTCCACCTGGAGAATACACCAGTACACAACTCCATTCTTGCCACAGACTATTTGACCAAGATGGGCATCAAGACAGTTCCTCAGCTTCCCTATAGTTCAGACCTTGCTCCCTGTGACTTTTGCTTATTCCCTAAGCTCAGAGGCTGTCGTTATGAGACAACTGATGAGATGAAAGAGGCTGTGACGAAGGTCATTGACATGCTTACACAAGAGGACTTCCATGGAGCTCTCCAGAAGTTGTTGGAAAGGTACAACAGGTGCATTGCAGCCGGAGGAGATTACTTCGAAGGGGACTAGAGTTTCATGTGTGTACTATCAATAAAAGTGCCCACACGAAAAAAGTATGGAAACTTATCGTATGCACCTCGTATTTCATCATCATGTCATGGTGCCAGCACGGATCTCCCTGACCCTCTCTCGCCACCCACTTCTATCGCCCATCGTTCCTGAGAGGTCTTCAAGGCTACATCCTGTATCGGCACAGAGCTGTTGTATATAGGTTCTAGCTGGTTCTCCTCTCTTTGCACGTCCATGTGAAGCGGTCCATAGGAGTATATCGCTTATGAGCTCGTCCTTACTTCTCGAGCAGTGTCCCGCATGTCTGGTTCGTCTATCTTGCATAGTTTTCGTGATGGGTGGTAGGTAGCCGTATTGCTGCTGCTTTGTGGGGTGTTGCCTCCGGGACCTGTTCAATATTGCCCGCAGCATTCTTGTGTAATTGTCTTCCAAGCTTTTTCTCCATGCGTTTAGTTAGTGTCCATGTATTGCATCCATATAGCAGTATTGACATAATCGCTGCTTCGAAAAAAAACTGCGTTTTATTTTATTGGTCAGGTCTGATTTCCATATGACCAATAGGCTATCGATAATTGTCCATGCCTTTGCTTGTCGCGTGTTGATGTCTTTCTCGGTTGATGAGACATTGCTTTCTAGGTAGGTGAACATGTTCACTAGTTTCAGAGAACTATTGTATAGTGTGGAGATGTCACCTCTTTGATTAAAGCACATGTATTCCATATTGTCCTCGTTGACATGGAGGCCTATGCCAGCAGCTGCTCGTTCCAGACCTTGTAGCTGGGTTTCAGCTTGGGCGGGTGTATTTGCCAGAAGCGCTATGTCATTGGTATAGTCTGCGTCCGTAATAGTTTGTGCGGAGTATCTTCTGCTTCTTTCCTTTGCCAGCTTGAAACCGTTATCTTTCATTATAACAATAGACATTCTAAGCACGTAGTCTAGGCAGATGATAAACAGGTATGGGGCTAATGTGTCTCCTCGTAGCACACCTGCTACAATGTCAAAGTAGTTTGGCTCCATCCGGGGAGCGGACTTTTACTTTCTTGTTTTTATATAACATCATTATGGCTTCGACGGTTTCTTTGGATAGGCCGTAGGAGAGTAGTATTTGCACCATATTTGCTCTGTGTATGGAATCAAAGGCCTTGGAGAAGTCGACATATAATCTACAAAAATGTTTACAAATCATGTATTTAATATATATATATATATATATATATATATATATATATATATATATATGTGTGTGTGTGTGTGTGTGTGTGTGTGTGTGTGTGTGTGTGAGCAGGATTTGAAATAACCTACAATATGCCATTACACCAAGCCAAACCAAACCAAATCAGATCTTCTGGAATACTGAATGACTTATTGTCACTTAGACGCCACTGAAATACCACCAATTAAAGCTGGTGAGAAGAATTCAAACTAATGATAATAATAATAATGATAACTTATAATAATGCTTCCTTAACAGTCAAGATGTTGGATCCTTTCGGCATCCTGCGAATGTTGGCTTTTCTAATTTCAGTTACACAAAGACCAAAGCAATAATACATCTGAGAGATGCCAAAAACAATGGGCTAGAGACGATAACAAATACGTAGTAAGTAAAGTTGGCGACCGTTGTCGAGGGCGACCCGAAAGCTCCCCTTTCAATAGCTACCACACCGAGGTGTAGGGGAGGGGGCTACTCCATTCCCTGGATTGCTCCACTTTATTTTACCCTTGGTCCTTACCTTATAATGCAGAGTACTAAGCAAGGTGGCATTAAGTACGATTTTTTGAGACTTTGGTATGACTCGACCTGGGATTGAACCCTGGTCTCCCGAACCATTGGTGAACACTAACAATTATGCCAATCTTAGGCTATTTCTGAAGCAACCCTCCACAAAAAGTTAATCTGAAAAGAATAATCAGAATATGGGAAGAATCAGCGAAGTTTAATACAACAAACCAACGAATTGCCAATCAACTAAGAATCATTTTAAGGGAAAACTGCGGGACGCTTGAAATATTCGGACAATTGAGCCGTGAAGACTATGTGGAAGAAAAGCCCTATAAACAAGCTGCAACAAACAATACTGATGGTTGGTTGGTTGGTTGTTTTATGCCATATCAACCTTTGTAGGTTATTTAATGCTAAATTATGTTATATGTATACACAAAGATTTCTGAAGGAATACTTAGTAGGTAAAATTTTTTTATAAGCAGGATTTCATTTTTTTTTTTTTTGCACATGATTAACCAGTTTTAATTCGTCATATTTTTTGGTACAACTCTGTCTCTCTCAAGAAGAACCGGAACAATACTGAAAACCAAAACATAATAGAACTGAGCACAATAACACTAATATCAACACAATGTAGAAATAATGTTTCATGACAGAAAAAAAAGGCTATATTACCATCCCTAAAGAGTTAAGACTGAAAAAATGTCAAGTTATCAACCGAAAAGCTAAATAAATTATCAAAAATGTCACAACGGATAACATCACCGAACTAAACGATCGAATTTATACAGGAGCAAAACTAGTCAGTGATAAAATTAGTATCCCTCAAAGAAACCCAAACACAAAAGCAGGATGGGAAACGAAGCTAGAATAACAAATAAGGAAACTTGGGAAACAATTCATATATACTAAGTAAGGAAAAATACATACGGACATAATAAAAAGACGCAAAAAATACAATAGTCACGAAGATCGACAACATACTTAGAAGAAATAAACCAAAAATATTGGTGAAAGAGGAGAAACTCAAAAATACTGAGACAGAGTCAAGCAATACAAAAAAAAACTGAACCTTCCAAAATAACGAAAGAAACAAGAGAAAAATAGAACTACCAAATCAGGAAAGCACCAGAAGACTTAAAGAAAAAGAGAATTACATGTACCTGGGGATAATGGAAGCAGATACCAGGAAGTAAACAGAAATGAAAGAAAGAATAAGAAATTTTTACCTCAGAAGAATAAGAAAACTCTTCGAAATCAAAGTCTGTGGCAGAAATCTTATCAAAAAGATGAATACCATGGCTGGCCCTTTGTAAGATACTCTGCAGCATTCTTAAAAAGGATTTACGGATAAGAAAATTGATGACGATGTACAGAGCCTTACACCCGAGAAATGATGTAGAGAGACTTTAAGTATCAAGAAAAGAAGGAGGAAGAGAACTTACAAGTACTGAGGATTGCTTTGATGCAACAAATTAAGGATTCGAAAAATTCTCAAGAAAGAGCAAAGAAAGACTAATTACAGCAGCGAGGAACAGTAATGTCAACATAAGGAGAAACAGTTAAACAACAAAGTCAAGAAAACAAAAATGGAAAGAAAAATAACTGCGCTGATATTTCAAGCGACAAACAGTAACGATGGCACAGCAGATGATCTGGACATCGTTCAGAAGGGGAAACCTTATGAGAGAAAATGAACCTTTTTTAATAGCAGCAAAAAATAATCCTATAAGGACCAATTATATCAAAGTGACAACTGATAATACGCCACAGAAAAGCAAGTGAAGATTGTGTAGCGACAGAAAACGGTTAATCATAATATGCCAATGTAGTAAACTGGCACACACACCCCACACCCACACACACACACACACACAAAATACACCAGAAGGCACGACTGGGTAGGAAGGATGATCCCCTGAGAATCGTACAAGAGATGAAAATTTGATTATACTATCAAATGGTATATGCATAAGCCAAAATCCGTCCGAGAAAATGAGGAGGAAATAGAAATCAGATAAAGATTCGAGACCATATAGACCACTGCAATGTTAAGATGGGATAAAATACTCAGAAGAGTCCTGGAGGCATAAAGAGATTTGCTGTCACACAAACACCAGTGAAATACCGCCAGTTAACGCCGGTGTGAAGAACTCGCGAAGAGCGAAATTATTATATTTTTTGCTCATGGCTATATGGTATGAAGTATTCCAATCCAATGCCAATAATTTTGAAACAGATCTATTTGTCCCATAGATGGGACCTTAACAAGTCGACTAAAGCAAGAAGTAATTGCAATGAAGAGACAACTGACCTGATAAAAGTCAGAAACTTCAAGGAATTAGATACATAAGAAATGTGAACTAGATGAACCCAATGTGGCGGGAAATACGAAATGATTTTCATACACACTCTTGTCGGTTGGGGCTGTAAAATGCACGGATTGCATTTCTGCTTAGGGGTAAGACCCGCATCCAATGATTCTCCTAAATTATCTGATGGTGAGGTTCCAGTAATGCTGGAGCTTTAGGGAATGCAAAGCACCCTTTCATTGCCATCGCTCCAGGTCCACTCTGGCCCGTAGTGGTAGCACCTGATTGGGTCGTATCAATAGGTCAAATAAAATTAAAACGCGTACTTATGCTAAAGTGAATCACTTGAACTAGAACCGTTTTGATATTTAAACTTGTGTACTTATGCTAAACCTAGTAGTTTGAGATGGAACTGTTTTGACATGTAAAATGCGTACTTATGCTAAACTGAATTGTTTGAAATAGAACTGTTCCTTTGTATAAAAATGGATTTGGCATTGGATGACCTACAAAGGTTGATATATGCCATAAAACACAAACAAACAAAGAAACAAATAAACAATCACATAGCTTCATACCCATCAACACACACACACACACACACACACACACGAGGGCGCGTTACCGAAAACTACAGAAAAGGTTTTTTTTTAGCAATGATCACCTTCAAAGGAACCTCAAATATTTGAGGGGGTCGAATATTTAGGCAAATTTCATTTTAATTGAATATTAATAATTATGGAAACAAAATAAATCAGTATATCAATATTCTCTTTTTTCGTTATCATTTTATGTAGTAAACTTCATTTTTTTTAGAAACCATAAGTGTGTTTAAAATAATATCGAGACTAAAGCTGTATTTACCGAAACCGAAATGATCAAACGTTGAAACGTCAATTTTCAACCAAATTATCGCTTTGGCGTTTAAGACATTTATTCCAGCGAGTTTTCGATTGATCGAAGAACCTCTGAATCTCCTCTTTCGATATATTGTGAAGCTGCGCCGTTGTATTTCTTCTAATATCCTCCACGAGCTTAAAAGGTTCCAACTGTGATGAATTTTCAGTCCAGGAAGCGATAAAAAGTTGCATGGAGTTAGGTCGGGTGAATATGGAGCGCCCTACTCTCTCACAATACTGTTGTTCACCCAAAAGTGTTGTTTTTAAAATGTTCAAGACTTTTCCTTTTCAATTTGAAACTAACTCGCCTCGACGTCAAGACATCATCCAAGTCGAGACGTGTAGATATCATCAGTTTATTAGAGACGTCGCTCAACTGTGTGAACTTCATTCGGTTGAATATATCAAAATTAGTAAATTGAAAGATTCTGTCTTGATACTTAGGATTTCAACAAGTGTGTGCGTGTCTACACACACACACACACACACACACACACACACACACACACATATATATATATATGTGTGTGTGTGTGTGTGTGTGTGTGATAAGAAATTCAAATAAGAAGTTTGGAGTGTCTCCACGGCATAGTTGCTAACGTGCTGAACTGCGATATCAGAATTCGTGAGTTCGAACACCACTCACGCAATTACGTTCCATTTTGGACGAATACATTTTGGGAAAGGTATGAACACCCTTCCCCACCCCAGCTTGAGGTTAAATAATACCATCGCTGTTCTTTTACAAGGAAATGTTTTGCATTAAATAACCCTCGAAAGATGATATGCCATCAAACGAAGAAATCGAAATCAAATGGAAAAGTGATCGATGTTATAATGGTAGAGAATATATATATATATATATATATATATATATATATATATATATATATTTCTGTTCCTACTTGAAGCAGTTGAGTTAGTATTTGCGACTCTTTCGGTTCAAGGAGTGCGCTCGTCTCATTTACCCAATTCCACCGAGCGGCGTCTGAATATTACCATAGAAGATATTAATTTAAAATTTTTCGGTCGATGCTTGAGAAAAATTCCCATAAGTTCAACAATTATTTATCTGTTCCTGTCGGCATTACTACCGCCATTATCTATTGAATAAACATTATTGAGACAATAATATACTTTCAGCCCTTCAACCGGGATCATTATCACTATATTTTCATTATAATTCTTTTGTTTATTTGTTTGTTTGTTTATATTATTACTTTCCAGTGTTTTACTTCATGTTTAATCACTTTCTTTTAACCTTTTTTATTTTCTTATTTTCTTATTTTTCTTCATTGCATCACTTCCTCTCAATTTTTTTTTTGTCTTTGATTCATTCTTCGTTTCTTACATTTTTTTCTTTCATAATTGTTTGAATCTGTTGATCGTTCTTTCTTTCTTTCTTGCTTTCTTTCTTTCTCAGTTTGCATCTATCTATCTATCTATCTATCTATCTATCTATCTATCTATTCCTTTATCAGTCTGCCTTTAATTATGTGGAAATTTCTTTCTTTCTTTCTTTCTTTCTTTCTTTCTTTCTTTCTTTCTAAGGTTTCATCTATCTATCTATCTATCTATCTATCTATTTCTTTATTAGTCTGCCTTAAATTTTGTGGAAATCTTTCTCCCTTTCTTTCTTTTTTTCTTTCTTTCTTTCTTTGACAATTTTTGTCACTTTAATTTTGTTGATAACTTTTTCTTTTATTCTCTGTATGCTTATTTTTTCTCTTTTTCTTCCATGTATTCACTCGCTCTTTCTAAATACACTTTTTGTCTAATTATAACAAATTTTATCGAAATCTGTCTTTCTTTCTTTCTTTCTTTCTTTCTTTCTTTCTCCTATTGTTACATATATCTTTCTTTAAAAGGTGTGCCTTGCGTCATCATAATAAGAAATGGAAACGACGGCAAGAGTTCAAATTTTAGTGCAGAAAGTTCAATTGGGCACCAATGTTATGCAGAAATCTAGATTACCGACGACTGTTTCGAGAACAAATCACTTGCCATTGGCGATCATCTTCGTTTTCTTACGTCTGTTCAGAGATATATTTGGAGGTTAATTCACTACTGCTCGACAAAGTAGCTGAGAGGGTATTGCACTAAAACAATCTATCAGATCAACTTTATGAATCTACAATTCAATTAAAAAACATGAGTTGAGATCAAACTTAGGTAGATACAAGGATTCTATTGTTTGCTATTTTCTTGGAAACTTAATCGAAAGAAGATGCTTTAACACTCCTCCTTGAAGAGAAGCTCGCTAAGTGCTAACCCACGTAAGAGATTATTATTGACAACGCAGAAATCGGAAGAAAATAATGTCGGTGAAAATTCAAGCATATCGCCGACATTATTTTCTTAGTAAATGATTGAACAATACTATTTGACAACAAGAACAAATTCGGGAAGTGAACGCAACAGAGCGACTGGAGTTCGAACTCGCTTATTATCATGTCCCACTCCAGCACGTTAGCCATTACACCACTGTATAATCACAATCAAATATTTATATATAAACCAAATTTCAGCATTTGATAACCCATAATGTGTTGACATGATATTGAACAAAACAAACCTAACCTAATATTTTAATGACATTTTTACATCACTTTTTTGCGGGAAAATGTTGAAATATCCTGTTTTAAAGCTAAGGTGAGTAATATGAATTTGTCTTTGAATTAGGTGATGGAAGGCCGCACTTGATATTTTGAGATACCGTGGGTGGCCTCAAGGTAATAGATTTCAAACCCCTGGTATAGGTCTTAGGTTTAAATGTATCGAGAAATTATTGTATTAGCAGCGCTAATTGACCGCTGCTTTTATATTACAAGGCCAGTATATATATATATATATATATATATATATATATATATATATATATATATATCAATAGATTCTATATATATATACTAAAATGGAATTATCCAAACGGAGTGCTCAATGTAAAGTTTATAATATATGTAGACATATACAAATAAGCTTATGCAGAGGAAGATATCGTTGCTAAATATGAAATTGATTTTTTTCTCAAAGATACATACATATATATATATATATATATATATATATTGATTTACATATATGTACATACATATATATAGATATCCACACACACACACACACACACGCACACACACACTCACACACACACACACACACACACACACACACACACACATATATATATATATATATATATGTCATCTTTCACATGAAATTTTTCAGTTCCTCGTAGTGTTTTTCGACTGTGTGAATTCCTATTGTCGGGTGATCTCGGAAGATCTCTTAAAGAATTATAATATATATACGCACACACCGACACACACACACACACACACACACACACACACACACACACACACACACACACACACACACACACACACACATATACATATATATATATTTATCATCTTTCAGATAGAATTTTACAGTTCCTCGGAGTGTTTTCCGACTGTGTGAATTCCTATTGTCGGTTGATCTCAGAAGATCTCTTACAGAATTGTCTAGCTGAGAGCCTGAAGATTAATTCACACATTTAAAGTGTCGTATGGAGTCATTCAATTATGAATAAGATAGATACATTCCAGGGACTTGGTTTTCATATTCTCATTCCAATAGATGACTTTCCAATGAATTATCTACTTGAGTGCAAGACACATTCCTGGGGTTTCTGGATAAATTCATATTGTTCTTAACCCTTGGCATACGAACTGCCGGTATTTTTGCAGCTATATCAAAGTGCATAAACCCGGGTGGTCTCAATTACGACTGATTTATTTACTGATTGATTCCTTGATTGATTTTAACGGCATATCAACCAGCATGGGTTTATTTTATGCCAAGAATTTAGGGAATCGTGTGCATTGTTCATAAACATTTTCATTTTATCCAGTTGTTTCTAAAGAGGCTTTTGCACACTAATATCAATTATTCCCATCTAATAAAAATAGTAGAGTCCCTTGGGTGCTGTGGCTAACGTCCAGGACTGCTATATCTTAGTAAATGAGTTCGAACTTCAGTCACGCTATTACGTTCACTTTCGGACTAATACCCTTATTCCTTAGCTATGAACACCCCTACCCCCAACTATGAGTTATTTAGTACCATAACTGCCCTTCTCCAAGGTCGGCTTGTCAAAAAACAACCCACGAAGGTTGATATAGAAGAAACCAAACCAAACCTAATAGAAATACAGGATGGAACGATAAAATTGTCGCCCTTGAAAAGACGACATGATTCCATTTCCGTTTAATGAAAACCGGTTTTCTTTTTTTGTTGCACACCATCTACTAGTTGGCCAGTTGTGTACAAATTCTATTATGTCTGAAAGTGACACAATGTTCAACTAACGAGATCGGAGATGCACCGCTGTACAACGCATGCTCTCTACCGATCCAAGTTATTACAACAGGACCATTGCCAGTACCCTCAAAATGCAAATCTGGATTGCCACGAATAACTGGGACGTGCCCAGAGTGATGAAAACAAAGTTTCCGGATACGGTTATGGTCTTTGGTGAGGTTTCAAGTGAGGGCCACATCATGCCACCTCACATCTTCGAAGTGTACCTGGATGTGCTGAAGAGTGTGGTCATCCCCTGGTGCAATCAGGTGGCCGGTGGCAGACCCAGGACTCGGCGCCAGCCCACAAGTCTAAAGAGACCCAGGCTTGGCTTCAGAAGGAGTGCTACGACTTTGTACCCTTCTCTCACTGCCCCCTCCTCCCCCGACCTGAATCCGCTGGACTTCTTCGTTTGGTCATACGTCGACAACATCACCAGCATTACCTCCCACAACACCAAAGCCAGCCTGATCGCCGCCATCCACCGAGTATACACCGCCGACGCTTGTGGAAAAAGTATGCTCCCAGTTCCAGATCGGTATCGAGGCGGTGATTGTGGCTGAAGGCGGCTACATTGAATAGATGTCAACTCTACTACATAATCAAGTTTCCTGAATTAATTTTTTTCAATAAAAGTTTTAAAATAAAGCTGTAGTGTTGTTTTCTTTAGGACGACAATTTTAACACAATTTGTAAATGTTGAAAGCTTATAAGTATTCCTATCTAATACAAATAATCATACGTGTTATGATAATTTACCCACGGACGCATGAACTCTACCAGCTATAAATAGCAGTGGGTAGACCATTGGCCTAATTAGTAGAGTATTCGGCAATGGTCCGGGAGAGCTGGGTTCACTCCTAGGTCGAGTCATACCAAAGACTCAAAACATGGTACTTGAAGCCGCTTTGCTTAACACTCAGCTTTATAAGGTACGTATCAAGTGAAAAGTGGAGCAATCCAGGAATAGGAGTAACGCCCCTCCCTATACCTCAATGTCGTAGCTATTGAAAAGGGAGCCTTTTGGTCGCCCTCGACTACGGTCGCCAACTTTACTTTTTTTATTACTCTTAGACAGAAGGCAATATTTGAGCAGACGGTCTTGACAGTTCTATTTCTAACAATTCAATTTAACATAAGTCAACAAAGTTAAATTGTTCCAAATATTACTATCATTAACAGTTCAATTAAATATCAATTATTTGTTTACACAAAGTTAAATGATCTAACAGTTCTATTTCTAACAATTCGATTTAGCATAAGTCATTTGTTTGCACACAGTCTAAAAGACAAACAATTCTTTTTGGTCCATAAATAGGACCCTAACAAGTGTTATCACTCCGGGCCAAAGTGGACATAGGAGCGATTGCAATGAAGGTGTTGCGTTCTGGTTAGTGAACGCTTGTAATATTAAATAAAAGACAAACTACGATATGAGAGGAAATAGAGATATATTCTCAGGAAAAAGTATATACAATAGAGAGACTATTAGTAGACAAGAACATAGGATTAGTGCATACAGAATAAAGATATAGTCCAACGATAGTATTGGCTTCCGTTATTACAGTAGCAAGTAAGGTGATCTAGTGCGATCTCCAGTCTCCAACGCTCTAATACTATTCCTATAAGAAGCTGCTCTTCACCTTCTAGTCTGCCCTGGTTAGTAGCTACTGCTATATATGGCAGATGGACTAGTTCATGGTGTGGAAAAAGGTGGGTGATACCCAACAGAAGGGGTACTCTATATTTCCCAAAGCTTCAGCATTACTGGAACCTCACCATCAGATTGTTTTGTGTCATATTCAGTACACTTGTTTCAGGGAGGGGTCTTATCTCTCTGCAGAGATGCAGTCAGTGTATTCTGCAGCGCCAGTTGACTGGGCTCAACAGGGCGGAGATGTGATTGTATATATATATATATATATGTGTGTGTGTGTGTGTGTGTGTGTGCATCTGTGTTTGTGTGTGTTAAAATCAAATAGAAAGTGCTTATTTTAAAAACTTCTGCTGTTACTTTAAGTCTTATTCAACTATTGTTACGATCAACAGAGAGAAAACTGTATAAAATAAATAGTTCTAATTCGATCTTAAGATTAATTTAGGTCTGTTCTTAGGATATTGAACACTTTCAATTTATTGTTTTCCCTTTTCCGCAGTGATGTTTACATAGCTTAGCTTTGCATCGGAAAACATTAATCTTTTAACAGCTATAATATTGTATTATCAGTTAATGGTACATTAAAATATTGAGATAAATATCTGTTCGTATAAGGGAAGGGAATGCTTAACGTTTGATAAGTTTTCATGGCGGGTTTAAATATACACCGTCTAAGTGTACTTTGCCCCCTTTCTTCACCCCACTCCCTTAAATTCTCAGTCCTATTAGGTGGAGCTATAGAATACGCCAACTACTCCATTGTAGTGTTGTAAGAGCTCTTTTGTCGGCACACAGTTAAATGGTTTCAAGTATTCCTATCTAACACTAATAATTAAAATTTGTCTACCATTAAATGGTTTCAAGTATTGCTATTTAACATTAATAATTCCAATTATCAAGTATTTCTGTGTAATATGAATAATTTGCACACAGCCCCCGAGTGTCATGGGAATTAAACTAGACTGCATCTGATGGTGAGGTTCTAGTCCTGAAGTTTTGGGGAATGTAGAGTATCCCTTCAATGCTATTACTCCCAGGTTCACTCTGGCCTGGATAGGTAGTACCCGTTAGGGTCCAAAGTTATTTGAAACCATACAGCTGGGAGCAAATTATTTATATGACATAAGAATGCTTTATAAATAGAATTATTAATGTTAAATAGCAACATTTTAAATCATTTAACTGTGTGCAAGCAAAAATGCTCTAACAACTCGTTTAGAAATAAAGTTACCTCTGACTTTATATATATAAACAAGATTTGGCAGTAAATAACCCACAAGGTTGATATACCATTAAACACCATCTAATCCACAACCTTTAACTAGCTCAGTGGGCTGGATGCTGCAGAATACGCTAACAGCATATCTGCTGAGAGGTAAGCTCTCACCCCAGCGAGAGTCCTGGACCTGGATATGATACTAGACCATCTGATGGTGATGCTTCAGTCCTGAAGGTTTGGGGAATGTTAAGTACCCCTTCATGGCCATTACTCCCAAGCCCTTTCTGACCCAGAGTGGTAGTATCTGTTTGGGTCTCATCTCTGGGTCAAATAGAGCTGCTTAATCATTTACTATACTTGAAACCATTTAACTGGGCAAGTGACCGACAAACTATTCACTTAAAAACCGTGCATGAATAGGATTTGGCAATCGATAACCCACAATGGTTGATATGCCATAAAATACAACCAATCAACCAACATTTAACTTCTTTTTCTCCATCCCCCTCTTTACTTTTCATTCATTTCTTCCCTTTTCTTCGATATTTTGAAAATGTGTCTGTTTTTCTTTAGCCCCTTAGACTTGTTTATTTTAACAAAAGAAACTCTAAGGACAGGCGCTAGTGGCGTAATGTTTATCCTCGTAGGATATGGAACCAATGAGCCGAGTTCAAATCCTGGACGAGGCTATATGTGTTTCACTTCGCGCTCATGCACTTAAGAAAGGCATGAATCCGTCTTCCCTTCCCAAGCAAAAAGGAAACAGCGGAGAGTGGGCTTTTTAGCTCTGGTATGTCAACTGATCTAGAAGGAAAAAATTTGAATTTAAACTCCGTATAAAAATGACTTTGAGTCGCATCCCGCACATGGCGCAAAGTTGGGTGAATACACATCCCAAGTATTTTTGTAACGCATGGAGTGACACATACGAACGATTGCGAGGTCGTTGCAAACATATTGATTTATAGATTCGAATACACCCGACTTAAGATAAGACTGTGATATTCTGTTACAATTTACCCAAGATTAAACGTACATTTAATATAGCTAGATTACAGTAATGATCAAAATACAGATCAATGTGTTCACAGGTTCCAAAATTAGGGGTGAATCAGCGGTATGCAGACAACATATTGTGTATCCTCCTTGGAATTTAACAGTTGTGTATCCTAAATGCATACACAGACGGTGTAGTTGTATGAGTTACAGCGTCACAAGATGGCCTAAACTTTAAAAATCTTATCAGAATACTTACCATCCTGGTCACAATTAGCATTGTCGTTCAGAGTTCAGTAGTTTTATTTTTCATTTGTATAGTTCACCTCAGATCATAAAAGAGTTTCAAATATTGATAAATGATGGGTAAGTAAAGTTGACGACCGTAGCCGAGGGGGATCCGATGGCTCCCTTTTCAATTGCTACAACACCAAGGTGTTGGGAAGAGCGCAACTCCTTTCTCTGCATTGCTCCAGTTTACTCTTGATCCGCACCTTATAATGCTGAGTGCTTAGCAAAGAGGCATCAAGTACCATTTTCTGAGTCTTTGGTATGACTCGACCTAAGATTGAGCCCCGGTTTCCCGGGCCATTGGCGAACACTCTAACCATTATGACAATGGAGACAAAAAAGAACAATGAATGAATTTTCTTAAAAATAACACCCTCTTTAGGATTTAATCTTATTCTAGCGAATTTTTCATTGGTTGAAATGCCCCAGAAATAATGTGTCCCTACTTATTTCTTTTAAATACTTCATCGTCCGCAAGTTTTAATTTTATCTTGTTCGGAAAAATGATTTTAAAAGAACGTTGCATGGACGAAGTGGGTCTGGTCAGTACGGAGGGTACTGCACTTGGACAATCCTGTGTTTCGCCGAAAATATATGGAGACTGGCTTCATATTTTCTTTTCCAATTTAGCTCTGACTCGTATAGACGTCTTCATTATTATTCTTTGGTATGACTCAACCTAAGATTGAACCCCGGTCTCCCGGGCCTTTGGCGAACACTCTAACCAATAGGCCAATGGACCGGTCATAGACGATGAACTTTCGTCAAAAGTATGTATTTACCCAACTCATTCGCTACGAGTCGGAAATGACACAAGCTCAATTTTTAAGCGAAGATAAACTGGTTTGAATCCAGTTTTACTTCTTTTAGACTGTTTGCCAACCAAGGCTAAAGAATCCCGTATGTCTTACGATTTACCTGTAGATGAAGGAAGAACAGATAGATTCATGCCTTTCCCAAAAGTGTGAGCGCGAAATGATTAAAAAACAACTTCGTCCAGAATTTGAACTTGGGTCGCTGATTTTATTTCCAATGACGATAACCGTCACGCTAACTGCACCTCCAAATGTAATTTCATTCATAGACATTGATATTATGAAGAAAATGAACGAGTGAACGAGCGCTCAGAAATTAGAGGGAATTACGCTCTTAATTAAAAAAAAAAAATTTGGCCTTGACCCTTTTGACCAAAGAGGTTGTGGCATTTTATAAGCAGCTTCAATATAGAAAAAGGGATTCCTTAGACGTAATTACGCCATTTCTTGATAAATAGATAAAAAGAATTACTTGAAAGCACATAATTATTTGTATTAGATAGGAATACTTGATACCATACGCAAATCATTTTTATTAGATAGGACTACTTGTAACCATATAAAAGTATACAAATTATTTTTATTAGATAGGAATACTTGATACCATATGAAAGTGTGCAAATTATTTTTATTAGATAGGAATACTTGATACCATATAAAAGCGTGAAAATTATTTATATGAAATAGAATACGTGATATGATAACTGTGTACAAAAAAACTAATGAAACAATTGCACAAAAATATCGATCTAAATCTACAATAAATACAAATCTCTTACCTTGATGCATAAAACAACCTAAGACATATTGATATGCCATAAAGACCAATGAATTTATCATAAATTGAATATTTGCCTCAAGGATAAAACTTTATGACGAGGATGACACTAAATGAAATATTATAGTATTGCTCATCATCCTATTAAAACAGAGGTGTTTTGGCCAAAGGAATTATTCCAGGTCGGTTAGGGAGGCTTAGCGTTTTATCAAATATTAATTTTTTGTCTTGATAATTTTTGACCACGCCTTGTGTGTAAAGGTCCACCTCCTTCAATGGCGCTGAGTTTGACAGAAGAAATTACGGTAGACACCAATCAAATTGAATCAGTTTGAACGTAGTTTTTTTTTTTTTTGGTTTAATAAAAATGTACTTACCAGGTGTTTGTTTGTGGTCATGCACCTCTGTAATAGAAAGAAAAAGAAAACAAGTTTAATAAAATGATGGAATCATGTTATCCACTACTAAAACAAGGAAAACTAGTTTTATCACGAATTTTGATAATGTATAAGTTTTCACGTTTGCTCATAAGAAAACTGACATTTTTCTTTTTTGGTAACCAAATAGACTCGGAGAGCAAGATTTAAAGTTTGGTCGATAATGATTGCATTTCATCACGCAGAAAAGCATGAATCCACCCCTTCTTCCTCAAACTAGTATGGTAGTTTGGCCTCTTGTTAAAGTTAACCGATCGAGTATAAAGATTCTTTTTATCAATTAGAATTTTTTATAGAGCTCTCTACTCGAAAAATGTAAAGCAATATCACAATATATTTCAAGTATAAAATAATTATAATAAAACAGGATTAGGGGAGTATCCTATGTAGTAGTGCCAAACGCGAATGGACTACGATATCGTAGTAAGCGTAGTCACGTTACTACGTTAACTTTCGGACTAACGCCCTAAGGAAAAGTAAGAACCTCGCCGTTTCCTCCAGATATGGGTTTAACAGTACCTCTACTATGCTTCTAAAAGGATGGATTTGCCTTTAAATAACTCATAAAGGTTGATAATCTATTAAACAAAGAAACCAAACTCAACCAGGATAAAAATTCACATTGGAGCATTTCACGCATAGTATTCATGGTTTTCCTAAGAGCATTGGAGCCAAATAAGACACAAACAGCTTTGTACAGGATTAGGCTGAGATTATATATATATATATATATATATTATATATATATATATATATATATATAATTATATATATAAGGGTTATTCAAAGAGTTCTAAGCCTCACCTCGATTTCAGATTTGTCACACAGCTCTCACCTTTGTATGAGCCTCACCAGCGTTAGATTTCAATTATATATTTATATATATATATATATATAGTATCATTCGGTCCAGTTAAACCAGAGTTGGGAGTAATTCCTTCAGGACAAGTAAATCATTCAGGAGCTGAACATTTAAATTTTCCTGGTAGAGAGCTCAATGTAATTGATTTTACAGAGCAATATATATATATATATATATATATATATATATATATATATATGAAAATTAGAAATAAATCCGACAGTAGGAAAATGTATAGAGTTGAAAAAAAAAAAAAACAAGCTCTTCAGAGGATAATCTTATTTGTTGAAATATTTGCCAACGTTCAACGTTCAACGTTTTTAGACCTTTATCAGGGGGTGTAAGTTACTAAATGAAATGAAGATGAAGAAGTTTTAAAACATTCTATGCCCATTGATAACGTTCTGTTTTAAATTTGTGCGATGTAATTACCGGTCCAAAATTTATTCTTGAAAAATCCATATCACGTCTATCCATCCGTCTTGATATTCATATTAATTATTTCATATCTGCCTATTATAAACATTCCATATCTATCCGCCTTTCTCACTGTTAACTTCCATTTTTTTTTATCTCTGTCGGTTTGATTCGACTAGCTTCTTTCTTTCTAGATATATATAAACGATGAAGCCAAATTATTTCAAATAAGGGATTTTACAATTTTTCAACACTTATCTGACTAAATAACGAGACTTAATAAGTTACTTGCCCTGATGAAGGTCTAAAACCGAAAAGTTTAACGTTGGCGAATATTTCTACAAATAAAATCATCCTCTGAAAACCTTGTGTTTTTCATTTCTATACATTTTCATATATATATATATATATATATATATATATATATATATATATATATGATTGAAATCTAACGCTAAAATGTTTTTAATCCGTAAAATCTTTACACTGCTCTTTGCATAAACATGCAGTCCATTGGCCTTATGAATAGAATGTTCGCCAGTGATCCGGGAGACCACGTCGAATCATACCAAAGATTTAAAAAATAGTACTTGATGCCGCATTGCTTAAAACTCAGCATTTTAAGGTAAGGATCAAGGGTAAAGTGGAGCAATCCAGGGAATGGAGTAGCGCCCTCCTGTATACCTCGGTGTATTAGCTATTGAAAAGCGAGCCTTCGGGTCACCCTCGACTAAGGTCGCTAACTTTACTTACTTATTTCATATATGAAATAAGGCAATAATAAAACTTAAAAACTCACGACTCAGCGTTTCACGTTGTTTATCCTCAACACGTCATGAAGCTTACATTCTATTTCACACATTCAGCCTAGCTAGCAAATCGTTTCTTTCGTTCCTAAATTCAAAGATTTTTTTCAGAGATAATTTCCTTATTGGCTGGTCCACTAACTTTTTCGAATTTTTCGTATATTTGTAAGTTGGCGACTGTGGTCGAGGACGACCCGAAGGCTCGCTTTTCAATAGTTATAACACCAAGGGGAAGGGGATCGCTACTTCTTTATCAGAATTGCTCGACTTACCCTTGATTCGAACCTTATAATGCTGAGTGTTAATCAAGGAGGTATCAAGTACCATTTTTTTGAGTTTTTGGTATGACTCGACCAGGGATTGAATCCCGGTCTCCCATGCCATTGGCGAACATTCTACCCACTGATTCAGGAAAATCCAAGGTTTCATGCACCAATACAAATTTCGTTTGGTCCAATCAACAGTAGTATGGACGTTCTTTTTAAAGGTAAATTTCAACAATAAAAATGTCGGTTTTTATACAAGAAACGTTTTGATTGGTGTAAAAAGAAAGAGATTTTTAACAGCCAATCAAACGAAATAAAAATTGAAGTAAAAATAAGTAACCAATAATGATTTTGTGCTTGTTTAAATACGTATGAACAGTACTTTTTATAGTGTTTATGAGAATTTCTATATAGAAAGCCTAACCCAAAAAGAAGAGCCACAGCTGAACCTTTTGTTGTGGCAACTTACTACCACTTCTTATAAAACAAGAAAAACTAATCTAAATTTCTGTCTTAATTTCTGTGCTGGTGAACCTCATACAAAAGTGAGAGCTGTGTTTTACTTCATTGAATATAAAATAAATAGTTGACATGTAAAAACTTCAAAACCTTGAGAGCTGATTCTTTCGTTGTCTAGAAACACTTAAGCAATGGTTCTTGAAAAATATAATTTCCAATATAATTCCATGATTCTTTTCATATTGAAATGAATAAAATTATCTATTTGTTCAAATAATTATGACAAGTTCTCTCTCTCTCTCCGTCTCTCTCTCTCTCTCTCTATATATATATATATATATATATACTGATATATTTTATTAAAAATGACAGCCAAGGATCTTTGTTATCTTTAATGAACTATATCTACAAGAGAATCAACAGGCACAATACACATTTTTTACATTTTAAGAGATTTTGAAGAATTTTCTTTGAAAAATAAAAGCACACTCAGGGCTGTTTTTTTTTTAATTTTTTTTTTAGGAAAAACTGAAAACTAAAAACCCTTTGTATTACGCTCTAACAATACATTTACAAACAAACGTATTTTACTACGAAGTTTGCGCTTATATATATATATATATATATATATATATATATATATATATATATATATATATATATACAAGATTAAGCTTGAAATAACACACAAGGGTTGAAATATCATTGAATAAAATAACCAAGACAAACTAATATATATATATATATATATATATATATATATATATATGCACGAAATTTGGACATTGTTTTGCTCAAAAATCTTTAAGCAATTTGTAACCAACAGAGGATCTTATTCGTTTTTTTTATTTGATGACCAAATTTTTATTTTATTTTATAATGTTAAGAAAATAAATGGCCTGAGCCAAGAATCTATGGTAATTCATTGTCCCCCTACTTTATGATTGAGTCATAACAGCAAATGCCAACTTCGGAGTAACGATAAATCAGAGAGTAAAAAAAAAATAATGTCAGAAACAAAGAGTTTGTAGCGTAGATTCGATTAAAAATTAATCGGGTAAATTCTGTAAGAATGATTGTTTTATGAGACTACTAGATCCTAACAAAAATTCTGGATATCTCGATTATAAAAATAAGGATCTATAAAATGACAAAATTTACATTTTTAGGATTATTTGAAAAGAAAAATTGTTAATGAAATAAATAAATAAATTGTATCATTCATTTATTCATCTTTTTTAAAACAAGATATTGTCAACCATCGATTTTGACTTGTACATTTCATTTTCAGTTGCTTTTTATTCGAAAATCACTCGGGAGATTAGTCTATGACAACGAGGATAAGCTCTGAATGATTTGATTCTCACCAAGACTTTATGTTTATCGTTCCCCCTATTTCTTTGTTGTCCTGATGAGTGAGTTGCGATAAAGAAAGGAAAATTAATAAAGAAAAAAAAAGAAAGAAAAAAGTAAAAATTAAGATGAAATAGTATACGTGTTAAACTTAAGCAAATATATCAATCATGTTTAAAATTGATTTAAAAACAAAGCTCCCCCTCAACCCGCAAAAAAGACTGAAAAGGAAAACGTTTGAAAAATAAAATAAAAAAGGGTTAAAAATTAAAATTGTTAAAAAAAATTGAAAGGAGCTGAAAAGTTAGATCGTTAAAAATTAAAATGGCTGAACAGTTTAAAAAAAAAAGAAAGAAGAAAAAAACGACTGAAAAATAAAAAGGCTGAAAAATAAAAAAAAACAGCGCTGTAAATGAAAAGTAGCTGAAAAATGAAATACCTGAAAAAAGAAAAAGGGCTGAAAAACAAAATATGTCGGAAAACAAAGACGCTGCAAAGGAAAATAATTGGAGACAATTTTGTTTGTTCGGAAAGTAATGTCCCATTTAATGACGTCGGGATCAAGATTTGTTCAAACGTCACATTTGATTGGATTCTCGTCTTGTTATTCTGGTTATAACTCAATTTTGTTTAATAGTTTAATGCAGTTTTACGAAACTTTTCAATTTCCTTTTAAACAGACCAATCACCAAAGCGAACTAACGATGAACCTATTCAGTTCTGAGATGGAGGACTAATAATTAACGAGGTTACTCAGAACAATATAACACAGTAAGCTTAGTAAAAAATAATTTTTCCTAGAAATCTTTTGCTTTATTCAAATATTTACGTCAGGATACGAAGGAAAACTAAAAATGAGAACATCTTGAATATATTTCATTTCATTCAAGGTAAAACGTTTGGGTATATAATAACCCAACTCTTTCACCACGGGTAGAATGTAAAAAAAAAAAAAGAAGGTCAATCTTAAGCGGAGTTTAAGTTTTGAATTCAGAGTTCAATATTCAGTATTGAATAAATTAAAACATATTTAAGGTTTGGGCTATTACATGCCTAGACGTTTAACCTTGTTTTTTAGCCCATGTATTCTTAATGTTTTAGGTTTAGTAAACCTAGGTCAAAATCAGCTTCATTTCATTTTTAGTCAATGTATTTTCTTAATGTTTTAGGCTTTCATAACGTCTGATTCTGTTGATTGATTAAATTCCTTGAATTTTGAGTTGGAATGCAAATGATGGAAGATATCCAGTACATTTTCTCGCAGATATTTATATACAAAATAGAGTTTACTTTATTTGTGTTTTACTATATATTTGGCGGATAGTAAGTGACATACGTAAATGTTTACACATCATATTTGTCATATTTTGTCGATAAAGAGGGTCACTAAATTGTAAATTGTAGTTAAGATTAAATTCTATATATAACGTCCATATTTATCCATATTAACACGTAAGTTGCTTTATATCAATATACGAATCAAGAAAGTTATCACGAACACACAGAGGTACATTATGAACTTGAAATCTCTTACTAGTTCTCTCTGCCAGTTATCTCTCCGTCTGTCTGTCTGTCTGTCTGTGTCTCTGTCTCTCTGTCTCTGTCTCTGTTTCTATATATATATATATATAGAGAGAGAGAGAGATAGATTGATAGATAGATATAGACAGACTATTAGTTGTTCCCTTGGAAATACCAGGGAATAATAATTGTTAATAATTGCATGAATTTAAAACTAAATAGCAGTCCAAGAAGTCGATTTCTATTTCTATTTCAAAATATGGTGTAAGAAGTTTCATATAAGCTCGCTAGGAATATATATATATATATATGTGTGTGTGTGTGTGTGTGTGTGCGTGTGTGTGCGTGCGTGCGCGTGTGTGTGTGTCTGTGTGTGTATCAGTCTGTCCATATCTATCTATAAAACAACAGCTGTCCGGCCATTCGTGAACCCTCTCGAAAAACAACAAAGTAAAAAGAACATGACATACGGGGCACTGCTGGAGAACTAAAGACCAACTTATAAGCGACGTTTACCCGTGGGCATACCAGTGTTGACCGACCAGCAAGAACTTACATGTATCAACTTTATGCGAACACTGGATGCCATCTAGATGACTTGCCCAGAGTGATGGCTGATAGGGATGTATTGCGAGAGACAATCAAAGGAATCAGTGCTATCTGCACGATTTGATGACGATAATGATCTATCAATCTATCTATCCATCTCTCAAGTTCATTTCATATATATTTATCTATTTTTTTTCTTCATATCTATCCACCGCTCTATCCATCTATCTGTCTGTTTGGGGATACCAGAAAGTGCATACCAAAACACAACTGGAGTTCGAACTCGCTAAATACGATGTCACAGTCAACCACGTTAGTCACTGCACTATGAGTATTCCCTCGGTTCATCTCTAGTGACATCATGTTATATGGCGTCTGTCACCATAAAGGGGGTTTTGGACCATTTTACCACTATATCGAGACTTTACTTTTCCAGTATCTCGTGCAAGCGAAGTAATTCGATAAAGATTAAAGATGGCATCCATTGAGCCATGACTTCCGCCTATAACTTCCGCCATTTCTGGAATGTACTATTTGTCAACACTCCTTCAACAGTGATGAAAAAAAAATGATTTGGAAAACCATATGAAAACAATTAACTTATCAGATCATGTAAATTCGGTTAAGTGTCTAATGCACATGACGGTGCCGTTATTGTGCGGAGTCTAAGAAAAAAGAAAAAAAAATTAAAGAAGTAGAAAAAAATGAACTGCTTAAAATCACTTATTTCTCCGCCTCCTCTCTCTCTCTCTCTCTCTCTCTCACTAAAGCACGCACACTCTCTATCTGTGTGTGTGTCTCTCTCGCTCTCTCTCTCTCTCTCTCTCTCACACACACACACACTCTCTCTCTTTTGCACACACACCACACAACACACTCTATCTCCCACACAGTCTCCTTCTCTCTCGCACACACACATTCTCCCTCTCTCACGCACACACACACACTCTCTCTCTAATACACACATACTCTCTGTCTTATACACACGCACGCTCTCTCTCTGTCTCTTATACACATACACTCTCTCTCACATTCTCTCCCTCTCTGTCTGTCACTCTTCTTCTCTCTCTCTCACACTCTCTCTCTCTCTAACATTCACACACTCTCTGTCTCACACACAGTCTCTCTCTCTCTCTCTCTCTTTCACACACACACACTGTGCGTCTGTCTGTCTCTCTGACACACACACACACACACACTCTCTCTCTCTCTCTCTCTCTCTCATTTTCCCAATATGAAATAAGTAAATCATTAAAGTTTGGCCCTTAAACTTTTTTTTACTTGTGTTTAGACACTTTTCCTCGCTCTTCACATCCAATTTCACGTTACTAAAGTTTTCATTGTTTCTATGAAGCCCTAATCCAGTAAAAACGACACATTATAGCGAGATTTCTAAAGAGCAATACATTTGAAATACTCTGACTTAATGAAGATGCAATTTCCAGTCCAATTTTTAACTTAATGATAATGTTGTGGGGTCTGCTTACTCGCTGTTCATCAATTTTTTTTCGATAAAGCGGAAATAATTATGAAATGATAACAGGAAACATTCACTCTTTCCTAAATAGAAGCAGCAATATCATTACAAACCACTGTTAAAGAGAAACCAACAGATTTACTGGTCTTCTCATTATGTTTGTCCTGATGCAATTGTATGTATGTTTATATATATATATATATATATGCCATGAAAACAAACCAAACCAAACCAAACCAAACCAATGTACCACTGTTTCAATGGGAACTTAACGGGATCTGCTGAAATTCCAATTGTACACCCCTAAAAATCTATATTTATCTATGAGGTAAACCTCAAAATTATTGCTACACTTAGTCTCCGTAGTTTTTTCATTTTAAATTACTTCTTCGAAAAAAACAAAAAAACAAAAAACCCCGGGAAATTAGGTGTCAGAGGACTGGTAAGTGTTTGGTTTATTCTTTGAACTTTTGGTTTACATCTTGTAAAATAATTTGGGATTTTAGTTAATTATTTTAGTGAGAAATTGTTTTCTAGCTAAACTTTAAGTTCGTAGTTGCAGGCTTTTGATTTGTAAAGGTCAAAACCTTGTTTTTGCGTACGCATGTCAACGCGCGTCAAAATAAGCGCAATAAGTTGGTTTTAGAATCAACTGTAAGCGAAATATTAAGATAAACAATTAGATGGATATCAGCGTATATTCAGCAATGACGTCTCACAAAAAAGTTTTTGTGGTTACGTCTGATTAAAGCATTAGTTAAAAAAAAATTGAAAAAATGTATAAGAAGTAGATTTCGAAGATACGAGAAGTTGGAGTCGCAGCAGAGTCAAAGTCGGGGTCGACGACGGAGAAGCCTTGATGAGTGTGTGTGTGTGGGGGGGGTGCTGCACAAGCGAGTGGACGGTGAAGAAAATAATTGTCTATACATAGGTTATTAGTCTCTATTTATCTAATCACAGTCGACGCATTCTTACTCTTTATTTCACTTTTTTCGGTGACTCGTGTGAAAATATTGTTTGTTTGTTATTTAATGGTATATCAACCTTCTCATTTTATTTAATGCCAAATCCATCCTTTTAGAAGGACAGTAGCGGTACTATTTAACCCATAGATACTATTTACCCAACCCCTCCGCTCGGGCAGGATATGACACAAGCTCAATTTTTAAGCGGAGTTTTACAGGTTTGAATTCAGAGTTTTCCTTCTCCTAGACTAGTTGCCTTACCAAGGCTGAAGAACCTAATCTGTCCTACTATTTACCCATAGCTGGAGGGAGAATAATTGGATTCATACCTTCCTCAAGGGTATTAGTGCTATGGGAAATGCAATCAGTCTCGTCCAGGATTTGAACTCGTGTCGCCGTGTCCATTTCCTACGACGATAACGACTACATCACGGATTGGAGGGTAAGAAGGTTCCTAACTTTTCCTATGGTATTTGACCGAAAGTGAACGTAATAGCGCAACTAGAGTTCGAACTCGCGTACTACGATTCCGCAGTTCAGCGCTTTAACCATTAAACTACCATCGTGTGAAAAGAATTGTAGCAATAAACTTTTGTATCCGGAAACTAACAGAATCCTTTTTGTATTGTGTTGTATTGTGTTACAAATTTCGACGTTGTGCCGTAGTACTACATTTTTTCTTACCTACCAAAATTACATTCCCGAGGAAATACGTGGCGCATTCAATAATATTCCAGACTTTTTTACAGGCATTTAAAATTGTCGTAGACTCTTGAACATTCAGTCTCTTATTGCTATACATCTTATGAGATGACACGCCAATTTTTATGATTTCAGGTTCAAATGAACAGCTACAACAGGAACTGGAATACACCCTACTAAAGCCTGATTGTCACAGCTGGTCAATTTCAAAAATGCAATCTGGATGTGAGGACACTTTAGAAGAACGATATGCCATAAAATTCTGTTTTAAACTTGGAAAAAATGCCACAGAATTGTATGGGATGCTTCAGACTGCTTTTCGACCATCTTGCATGAATCGAGCATTAGTTTTTGAGTGGCATAAGAGATTCAAGAAAGGCTGGGAGTCTGTGAGCGATGATGAGAACTGTGGGATGAGTAAGGAAGTCAATACACCAGACTGACCAAAGGGATAGGGTTAGGGTTTACTATGTTGAGGTTTTAAGGGAGTTCAGGAAGATATTCCGTCGGAAGAGGCCAGCACTCTTCAAATCGGGTCAGTAGCATTTCTACCAGGACAATGCACCAGTCCACAACTCCATCCTTGTCACAGACTATTTGACCAAGATGGGCATTAAGACAGTTTCCCAGACTCCCGATAAGTCTAGACCTTGCTCCCTGTGACTTTTGGCTCAGAGGCTGTCGTTATGAGACAATTGAGGAGATGAAAGAGGCTGTGACGAAGGTTATTGACACGCTCACACAAGAAGACTTCCATGGGGCCTCGCCGAAATTGATGGAATGGTACAACAAGTGCATTGCAGCCGGAGGCGATTACTTAGAAGGGGACTAGGGTTTCATGTGTGTACTATCAATAAAAGTGCCCATACGAAAAAAGTCTGGAAACTTACTTAAAGATCCTCGTACTTTCCAACTGGTTCTTCGAAGTAGTATTTTAAAGAGCTTCTTCCACCGTATAAAGAGTTACATTGAATCCCTTGAAGCCTGGTGTAGCATTTCGTAAATAAATGAGTACAAATTGATAGGGTTGGCTGCAGTAAACAAAAACATGTTATGTTCAAATGCATTGCTTGGGAGTAGAAATCTCTCTATCGAAATGACTATGGAGGTCTTGATAAATCTAATAAACATCATATAATCTGAGCTTTGCATACAAGGCCAGTCTATTAAGTCATTATCATCATGTCGCGCCATCAGCACGGATATCCTTGACCCTTTCTCGCCACCCTTCTTAATCGTCTATTGCTTCCGACAGGTCTTCAGGACTACATAACGTATCAGCACAGAGCTGCCGTGTGTAGGTTCTTGCTGGTCGTCTTGCCTTTGCTCGTCTATGTGAAAGGGTCCACAGGAGTAGATCAGATCCACACACCGAGTTTTCTGTGAATCTGCGGAGTGTGGAATACGCTTTTCTTGTCATTATTCCTTGTCTAATCCGAAAGAGTATTGTCCGTTAGGATCCCATCTATCCCTAAAGTCTAGGCATTAAATAACGCTACACGGGTTGACATACCGTTCAAATCAATCAATCAAAACATATACTCAGTAGTGTGATCGTAGAGCTGGGTTTTACTTTTTGGGAACAGAAAATAGTTAAAAACCCAAGTTCAGTTTCTTTGTTTAATAGCACATAAACCTTCGTGTGTGCTAAAGCCATTCGTGTTGAAGAACAGCTGGGAAACTATTTAACCTATAGCTGTGGCGAGGGAGAATAAAAAGGTTCATACCTTTCTAAAGGGTACTAGTCCGAAAGAGAATTTAATTGTTCGACTATTGTTCGAACTTGCTTACTTCGAGGCCGTAGTCCAAACACTTTAACCATAGACTCCCCACTGCAAAGACCCATGAGTAGTAATGAAACTACGGGAACACAGGAATATTCTGTTGGGACAATCTTTTTTTGGACGATATAATTATTTTTTTTTCTTTTTCATTTTCGTAAAAACCAAACACATCTGGGATAATCCAAAAAATTTGGGCTCGATTTCAAAGAGATAAACGTGTAAATACTTTGACTCGTGCTCAACATTGATCAAGAGATTTTCAGAGTTGCCATCCGGAAAAATTATAAAATCACTCTCAATACTTTCTAGATCGAAATAGTAAATCTACGCAATCGATAGTTGTAGGTCAGTCGTGATTTTCTTATCTGACAGCATTGTAACATTATATTTATATTACTAGTAGTTGTACAAGCTGGTTTTGGTGTGATCTAGTAATTCTAAATCCCTATCGTATATTATCATACACGTTGTCTAGAGTATTAACAGTCATTTGGATACTCGTTGTCAGTAAGTGTCATATTTTTTACTGATATTTATTGCTGCAAAGGGAGATAATAATTTTCTGTTCCATTCCCTCCAGAAGCTGCGTGGCCTATTTATTTAAGAAATTAGTTGGAACGAAACGAAATGGTAAAAATTAGAAGAAAAAAGCTACAGCAATTGAATGTAGGCAAAAGCGACTAAAAAACTATTCATGGTGAATAGTCCTTCCTATCTTTGCTCTATATGTGCATAAATAGATCACCTTTATATCTATCTATCTATCTATCTATCTATATATATATATATATATATATACATAAATACACACACTCACACACACACACACACATATATATATATATATATATATATATATATATATATAAAGACAAACAAAAATGATGTTATAAATAGGAATATTTCTTTTATGTTGTTTTTTTTTAATGTTCCCAATTAGTTTTGACCTTAGGTCATTATTAGGAGAAAAAGTTTTGTGTAAAAAAATTTCTTATGTTTTTAAAGCTTTTTTTAAAGGTGGTATTTAGTTTAGTTTAACCTGTAGGTTATTTAAGACCAAATCCATTTTTACACATAAACAGATCTATTTCAAAGATTTCAGTTTAACATAAGTACACACTTTAAATGTCCCAAACAGTTCTATTTCAAGCAATTCACTTTAGTAAACAAAGTTGAATGGTTCCAAGTATTGCTATGTATCACGAACAATTCAAATAAACACCAGTCATTTGATTACACACAGTTAAATGAAAAACACTTCAGTATAGCATACGTATGCAGTTTAAATATCAAAACAGTTCTATTTGAAACGATCCAGTTTAGCATAAGCACACAGTTTAGATAGATAGAACCCTATCAGATCCTCCCACTCCGGACCAAAGTGGACCGGGGAGCAGTGTAAATAAAGAGCTACTCCTCATTCTCCAAAGCTCCAGCATCACTGGAACCTCACCATCAGATTGTTTACCGTCATAAACAGGGCACTCGTTGTTGGATTGGGGGTAGAAATTCAGCCGGTGTATTCTACAGCCCCAACCGACTGGGCAGAATAGTAGTGAATACATCTGTGGGGCCACACATACTTTTTCGATGTAGTACATTTAATTAATGATAAAACCTGATAAAATCAAGCCTAGAGTCTAGAGAAGCTGGATATCTATATTTGAAAGTTAGTCTCTTTCATTAAAGAGCAATATCTGTTTTTATTTTTGCCAAGGAAGTCGTCTCTTAAGGCTTTTCTCAAAGTTCATAAAAATTACTCGACGGTTTTTATTTCCTTTTCACGTGACATGTTGTATTGGGTCACTGGTAGCATATTTTAATCCTTAACCAGGGAGTATATGCGAGTCCATCTCTCTAGGAGAAATGGTGCGCTGCTGTGATGCAAACTCTTTTAACAGCTCTACTCAGTTTTTAAATTGAGTTTTCCCCCTAACAGACCGGTTGCGTTACCTGTGTTAAAGAGCCTAGGCTGATCTACTCTTTATGCGTGGTTGGGGTGGGGGTGGGGTAAAGAGATATAAATTAGACTTTTCCGAGGGCATAACTGCGAAGTGAAACGCAAAGAGCGTCTTCCAGCATTTTAACTCGCCGGGCCCATTTCCTACGATTATTACAGTTACATCAAACTGTCTGTCTGTTTCTCTTTCTCTGTCTCTGTCTCTCTCTATATATTTGTCCAGTCGGTTGGGGCTGTTGAATACACCGACTGCTTCTCTGCAGAGAGATAGGGTTAGATACACTCTGGCTCGGAGTGGTAGCACCTGATAAGATCCTATCTATGGGTCAAATAGAACTAAGTTGTGTACTTATACTAAGCTGAATTGGTTGAATTAGGACTGTTTTTGACATTTAACTGAACTTTTTTTTGACATTTAACTGTTTTTAAACAAAAACTATACTTATACTAAACTGAATTGTTTGAAATTTTATTCAGCGTTAAATGACCCGAAAAGGGTTGATACATTGTAAAACCAACCAACCAACCAACCAATCAATTCCCCCCACCTCTCTCTCTCTCTCTCTCTCTATATATATATATATATCGTCATCCACAGACAGATCTGTTTCGTTCTATCAGAACTCATCAGTGTGGCTAGACAGTATCTCACCGTAGCTGGGATCGAAACCCGGTTGACTGAAACACCAAGCCAAAGCTTCTAACCATTTAGCTACGAAGAGACATTAGCTACGAAGTACATTTTTAAACGGTTATGAATCACAATTAGTATTGTTTACATACATCCGTTCAAACGGCCGCCGAGATCTCAATTCAAATACGAAGAGACTTGCAAAGGCGCTAATGGCAACACGAATACTTCTTCGCTAGAGAACTCAACCCAACGGGGGTAGGGGAGTATATATATATATATATATATATATATATATATATATATATATATATATATATATATATATATATATATATATATATATATATATATATATATATATATATATATATATATATATATATATATATATATATATATATATATATATATATATATATATTCCTACCCTGAGGTACTGTCTTACGTGCTTGTTTGGCACCAACTACTCAATATGGCTGATGAGTTCAATTCCTGGACGAGACTGCATTTTTCTCAGATTTTATAAGGGTTACTCAAGGGTTCTAATCTCCTTTTCGAGTAACATGAGACATATTGTATGGTACCAATGTTATAATTTAATCCTATACTAAAGAGGATATGTAAGTTCGTCTATCTAGGAAGAATGTAGGATTTAACAAAACAAGATTTGGATAGCAGTAATGCAGCCATCTAGAACGACGGCTTCTCAAAGTGGTTCATATTGACCTTTGGGAGTGAATAAAATTTGGATAAGAAGAATAAAAGCATAAGAGTCCATAGAGGGGGGCCGAATTTACTTGTGTACATTTATAAATCCTTTCATATGAGAAGAACGACATGTGCTTTATGTATACTAGTTACCAGATATCGTACGCCAAGCAGAATGCCCGACTGGGTGGGACGGCGATGTGTCATTCACATAGGAACTGTTCAAAACATACGGGCCATTAAAATGAACGACTGATGTTCAAATAAAAAGTGCAAACAGTGCAAATTTTGACGCATTTCTTAAAAAAGAATTTTTGGAAATGACTTTCGATCTTTTAGCGAAGTCTGTGTACACATTTTAAGAATTTGGGTATTAATGGATGAACGGGAAAAAAATGTTGGCAAAATAACCCAATTTTTGAGCAACTTTGTTGAGTCAATTTTATTAGCACTTCCAAGATCGTATTTATTGATACGATCTATCTTGCCTTACCAATTAAATAGAGAATCACTTTGAACATAGAGCTCACTAGATTCATCCATCCCTATAGGAAATAATTGAAGAATTAAATGTGTGTTTATATCAATTGTTTTCTAATTCTTTTCTCATGTGAATTGAATTTAAAACAAGTGAATTAGTTATTTTTTATAATCTCACATTCAATGAATTCCTTTGGTTGGATTTGGTTTCTTTGTTTAATGGCATATCAACTTTCGTGGGTTATTTAATGCCAAAACCAACCTTGCAGAAGAAAATTTGCGGTACTTATTTAATCCATAGCTAGTGAGAAAAAAGTGAACGTAATAGCGCGATTGGATTTCGAACTCTCTTACTGCGATGTCATAGTCCAGCACGTTAGCCACTACCCCACGGAGACATCCCAATCTAATTGCAAGTGAATGAAAATTAGATTTGGTTACAAGTGGTACTTGATGTAAAAGAGTTTGAAAAGCTTTAAACAAGACAAAATAAAGAGTTGCCTGATGAATACTGGAGAGTAGACTGATCAAAATAGTATAGTCTAGATAACAAATATATAGATGCTAGAACTGGAAAAAATACTTAGAATTATGAAAATGCTGGTTTTGGAAGTTTAGACAGAAATGAGTATTAGACTAAAATGAAGTACCCTTCCCAGGTTTAAGCACTGCCCTTTTTTCTCCTCTTTAAAGCGATCAGATTAGTATCAAGTTAAGGCTACGAACTTAAGCCGAAAAAAAAAGTTACAAAGATAAATGGATGACACCTGTAAGTTGTCACGTGCTCAGTGAAGCGGTTCAAAATAAGAAAGAAAAAAAAAAAGGCGAAGTGAAGGTTTAATATAACGGTCACAAAAAAAAAAGAAAGAGAGAAAAAAGAAGAAAAGAAAGAAAAGAAAAGAAAAGAAAAGAAAGAATAAAAAGCTATCACACTGACTTGGTTGTTTTCCCTGCCAGGTTAGGAGCTGTTAGGGGTTGTAAGGGGAATTAAGCACTAAATAGAAGGGTGTAACAAGGGCGTCATCTCAACAACAGGGGATCTCAGTGACAAATTATACCTGCGTAATATATATCGTATAATCAAGTACTGATTAAAAATACTTATAATTTACTCACGGGCTCCTCGCACGGTAAAATATTTGGTGAGCAAAGCCACCACACACACACACACACACACGCACACACACACACACACACATGTGAGTTAAAATAGGGTAGAGTCAACCGTGCTTAGCAACTTTCCGATTCTCCCTTATGTCTCTGCTATCCAACTCAAATTTGTACATGATATTGAGAACAATTTATTTAAGAATATACATAACTATATAATCAATATTAATAAGAGTGTATACCCATTGGGATAATGGTTTGAGAGTTTGCTAATGGTCCAGGAGATTGGAGTTCAATCCCAGGTCGAGTGATACCAAAAACTCTAAAAAAACCATTTGATTCCTCTTTGCTTAACACTCAGCATTATAAGACACGGATCATTTGTGTTAGTGGAGCAATCCAGGGAAAGGAGTATCGCCCTCCCCTACATCTCAGTGCGGTAGCAAACGAAAAGAGAGCCTTCGGGTTGCCTTCGACTACGGTCGGAGAACTTGTTTAGAAAAAAGTACTAGTGCTTCTGAAATTACAGTCGTTCATAATACAGGTTGGCACAAAAGTCACTTACCATTTCAAAATAAATTACTTTGAAAAAAGAATGTATACTCCATATAAGAACACGATTTAACGAGGGAGAGTCCCGGTGACGTCGTTGCTAACGAGTGGGACTGAGACATCGTAGTGAGCCAGTTCGAACTCCAATGGAGCAATTACGTTCACTTTCGTATTACAACCCTCGGGAAAGGTATGAACCTTCTTAGACTCCCAGCAATGGGTTAAATAGTACCACTACTGTTCTTCTACAAGGATGGTTTTGGCATTAAATAAACCACGAACGTTGATATGCCATAAAAACAATGAAACCAAACCAGATCAAACGATTGAGCAAAACATAAAGATCGTTTCAGTTTATTTAGAAAACCCTAACCCTAACCATTTCATTTTTTTTTTCTTCGTCGAATATTCAATGGCAGACAAATTTCACACGGAACTGGTCACCAAGTTCGCTAGATTTGGCAGCCCCTCGATTTGGGGGGTTACCTTAAGGAAAGAGTTTACGTAAACAAACCTCAAATATTTAGGACAATTTCCTCGTCCTTGTTAGCAATATTTTTACAATCAATTCTTTTACTCAGTACTCTCGTTCTATTTATTTATTTATTTATTTGCTTCTATCACAGCGTTTCGACTTCCTTTCGAAGGTATTTGACTTGAACGGTAACCTTCCGGAAATGTCGAACGAAACCCTTTACCTGATCCACGGATGCAGGCTTGTATTACTTTACCTATTACATCCGGTGACCTTCCTTTGCAATTTCAGCCCTCGCAAGCCTCAGTGTTTTTTTTTTTGTTCATTATTATTATTATTATTATTATTATTATTATTATTATTATTATTATTATTATTATCTCAACTCAAACCGGTGCATATTTTTGCACTGTTTGACTCATTGAAAGAACTCCTAACATACAGAAAAGCAGAAAAAAAAAAGAAAAGAAAAAGGAAGAAAATAAAAAACGAACTTTAGCAACGTTTTTAACTACTAGACTTGATAAAGTAATAAAAACAAGTTACCCTTGCGTGTCAAAAAAGTTCCGTTTGCCTCAACAGAAGGTTACACAAAGTAAAAAACTACCTGAAACCTCCTGCAGATGGTGATCATGATGAAGATTATGATGATATAAAGCATCACTCAAGTTCACCTCGAGGAGGGAATAGCATTAGTATACAAAGGTTTGAAGACAAAATCAAGAAATCTAGTTTTGTTTTTATTTTTTCTTATTGCCATAATTGAAAATTGAGGCCCTATTTTGAAAAAAATGTCACAGGAAAACCTGGGTATTACAGATAGTATATATATAATAGCTACTACACCGGGGTTTAATGGAGGGCACTACTCCTTTCCATGGATTGTTCAACTTTACCCTTGATACGTACCTTACAATGCTGAATGTTAAGCAAGGAGGTAACAAGTACCATTTTTGAGTCTTTGGTATGACACGACTTGGGATCTCCCGGGCCATTGACCAACACTCTACCCATTAGACCAATGGATCGGTATATATATATATATACTATTCACACACACACACACACACACACACACACACACACACATATATATATATATATATATATATATATATATATATATATATATATATATATATATATATATATATACGAGGTGCATACGGTAAGTTTCCAGACTTTTTTCGTATGGGCATTTAAAATTGTCGTAGACTCTTGAACATTCAGTATCTTATTGCTATACATCGTAAGAAACGACTGACCAATTTTTATGATTTCAGGTTCAAATGAACAGCTCCAGCAGGAATTGGAATACACCCTACTAAAGCCTGATTGTCACAGCTGGTCAATTTCAAAAATGTAATCTGACACTTTAGAAGAACGATATGCAATAAAATTTTGTTTTAAACTTGGGAAAAATGCCACAGAAACGTATGGAATGCTTCAAACTATTTTTCGACCATATTGCATGAATCGAACATCAGTTTTTGAGTGGCATAAGAGATTCAAGGAAGGCAGGGAGTCTGTGAGGGATGATGAGAGTTGTGGGAGGAGTAAGGAAGTCAATAGACCAGAGGGTTAGGGTTAGGGCTACTTTGTTAAGGTTTTAAGGGAGTTCAGGAAGAGATTCCGTCGGAAGAGGCCAGCATTCTTCGAATCGGGTCTGTGGCATTTCCACTTGGACAATGCACCAATCCATAACTCCATCCTTGTCACAGACTATTTGACCAAGATGGGCATCAAGACAGTTCCTCAGCCTGCTTATAGTCCAGACATTGCTCCCTGTGACTTTTGGTTATTCCCTAAGCTCAGAGGCTGTCGTTATGAGACAATTGAGGATATGAAATAGGCCGTGACGAAGGTCATTGAAACACTCACACAAGAGGACCTCCATGGGGCCTTTTAGAAGTTGTTGGAACGGTACAAGAAGTACATTGCAGCCGGAGGAGATTACTTAGAAGGGGACTAGGGTTTCATGTGTGTATTATCAATAAAAGTGCCCATACGAAAAAAGTCTGGAAACTTATCCTATGCACCACATATATATATATATATATATAGATCTAGACGCAGATATAGATGTAGAGAGAGTTAGCGACCATAGTCGAGGGTGACCCGAAGGCTCCCTTTTCGATAGCTACTACACCAAGGTGTAGGGGAGGGCGCTACTCCATTCCCAGGATTGCTCCACTTTACCCTTGAACCGTACCTTATAATGCTGAGTGTTAAGCAAGGTGGTATCAAGTTTCATTTTTAAAGTCTTTGGTATGACTCGACCTGGGATTGAACCCAGGTCTCCCGGGCCATTGGCGAACACTCTAACCGCTGGGCCAATGTAGATGAATATATATATATATACTATCCGTTGTACTCACGTTTCGTTGCGACATCTTTTAGGATAGTTAGGATAGTGTAGACATACGGTTGGCCCGATGATCAAATAGGTGAAAAACTGACAGTCAGTAAGTGCTATTGACACTATATCTACGCTATTCTAACTTAGATTTGCCCAGTCGGCTGGAATACACCGACTACTTCTCAGCAGAGGTGTTGAGATTCCCCCAACGAGTGCCCTGGATATGACACTAAACTATCTGATGGTGTGTTTCCAGTAATGCTGGAGCTTTGGGGAATGCAGAGTATCCCTTCATTGACATTGCTCCCAGGTCCACTCTGGTAGCACCCGATAGGGTCCTATCTATGGGTCAAATAGAACTAAGTTGTGTACTTCTGTTAACTGAATTTTTGAAATAGAACTGTTTTTACCCGCTCATTTGCCTAGTGGGTAGAGTGTTCGTCAATGGTCTGGGAGACCTGGGTTCAATCGTTTGAGTAAGATGTCTCGGAAGTGTTCTTGAGCCTTTCTTATTTGTTGTGTTTATAAATGATCTTGTTATTGCTCAACATGTTACACAGATTTTTGATGATGGCTCGAAAGTATTTTCCACTATTAAAAGCCAAGATGATCTCTGCAAACTTCAGACAGATATGGAAAATCTTGTCGATTGGTCAGATAAGTAATAGATCAAGTTTAACACCTTTAAACATAAGTGGTTTTCTTCACACAGCCACTATGGAAGGTATTCGTCTCGTCACATATTCACCATCACTGACTATGCTTTTTCTGACATACACCTCTGACATTGGGGCATCAACATTGTAAAATATGTGACATTAATTTTGTAGTGAGCCTCGTATGAAACACTAAACAGGCACTCGTTCGTCTCAAGTGAAAATGTTTAGCTAGTGAAAGTGACTATGTTTAATAAATAGTACTTTATATCTGAAAACTTGCTCTCCCTTCAACAGTGTTATCAAGCTTCTTGTATATCTTGTAGTTTCCACGGGAATATATATATATATATATATACACTAATTTTGCTCAAGTACTCCTGTGGACCCCTTCACATGGTCTAGCAAAGACAGGGTGACCAGCTCGAACTTACATACAGCAGCTCTTTGTTGGTACGGGGTGGAGCCCTGAAAACCTGCCGGAGACAATGAACGATGGGGAGGGGTGGCGAGAGAGGGTCAGGGATATCCGTGCTGATGGCATGACAAGATGATGATGTTTACATTATAATTAAATGGCTACGACGACACTTACAAATGTGCGCGATAAAAGAAGCCTTATTTTCAACGATAAGTTTCTTTATAAGCCATAGTTTAATGTTGTTACGTAATTATTTGAATAAGTTAATTATTTTCAAGTAAATATTTAGATTTAACTAAAAAAGAGTGGTCAAACAAATAAATAATGATAATAATTTGAATTTTTAAAAAATATGTAAATGAAAAATTATTTTGCAAAAAGAAAGTGGTCACATACTGGCCAGTAGAACAGGTTAAGACCTAAAAGATATATATATATATATATATATATATATATATATATATATTACAACAGTGTATGGTCGTCACTATCTCACTTGGTGGGTTTGTGACTGAGTAAATGCTGTATAATTTGGAGAGTGTTTAATATGTGTGACAGAGCTATTATATAACATAACAATAAATAAATATATATTAGTTTTTGCATAAATTTAATCAAATGGACGCTCAACTGCAACCACTGGTTTCACCCCGTCTATATACGACTATCACTTTCTGCCTGATCATTGTCGTATAAAGACGGCATGAAACAAATGGTCGCAGATAAGCACCCATGCTATTAAA
>OY757920.1:33792120-33909620 GCA_963585895.1 Sepioteuthis lessoniana
TGTGTGTGTGGTGGCTGGTTGTGACTGTTTCGAGTTGCGTGTTTCTGTGATTGATAGTAATATACCTTTCAAAGTTACGTTACAGTCCATTTTTTTATTTAAAGACTCATGTCAGATTTAAACATTAAATATTGTTGAAAATCAACCATTATCTTTTAAATTTCGTCATCGTTGGAAGGGAATCTCTCAGATCGTATCTCAAGTTGGTATCAAGCCATCTGACTCTTCCAATGATTTACACCCATTTTTAAAACAGACCCGGGCGCAGGTTTTCCGTCTCAACGCAGAACAGTCAATGCACTGACGCGCGAAAGGGTCAGCTTTGCCGTCTCGTACCCCATCCTACACCCTATCCGCAAACCTGCACCCCCTATGCCCGACTCCCAGCTGGTGCCCAGTACAGTCAGCCTGTATCACCAACACACATGAACTTTATCGCGCACAGACTTTCGCATTTTCTTTGTTCGAAGGGAAGGAAAGGCAATAGAAAGAATGCGTCGTTCCTATGACGACCATTTGTCTTTCTTTCTTTCTTTCTTTCATTCTTTCTTTTTGCATGAAGGAGGCAGGCGGAACATTACATGTGAATTCTTTTGGCTGATTGCCTAATTTATTGAAGAGGCGTGAGCGAAGTTGTTTGCTTCTGAGAATAACGCCATGGTTAAAACTCTAGAATGATATCAGGGAGGTCCTCTGTTTCTCACTCTGTCTCGTGGAGGTCACAAAGATTTCTCTTTGGCTTTCTATTAAGCTTAAATTAACCTGTCAAATAATGGAAAACAAGGAAGGAACCCTATGTTAGCTTTTATTTTACAGTTGAGGACAAAATTATCAGCTACGTCCGTAAAAAGTTAATTGTTTAAAAAAAATTTCTCAAGTGCATGGAATTTTTAACACACTTAAAAAAAGTATTTAATTTAAATGCATTATAATAGAATTATTTTACATAAACCAAAAGCTACCGTGGTCAATATTATTCGTTCCGCCCGCCCAAAACTCTCCAAGCCCAGTCGTCGGGGTTTAAAATACGATGTCAGTATCTCCTGCAGGGGTGTAAGTCCTCCCAAGAAAGACTACTTTTTTGGGGAGGTCTTACATTTGGGTATTACACAAACTATATCTGATCATGAGGATACATTTCTGGGGTTCTAAAGAGTGTAGAGTACCACTTAATTATCATGACTCCCAGGTCCACTCTGAGTGGTAGTACCTGTTTGAGTCACATCTATCAGTAAAATAAATCTGTTTAAAAATCGTACTGTGCGCCAAAACAAAAAAAACAACAACAACAAAAAAAAACAAAAAACGTTATAAACGTATAAAACGTATAAAAATATAAAAATGAACATACAATGAAAGCGATTCTCCAACCTTTTTGCTTAACATAAACCTAGACAGGTTAACACGCCATTAAAATCAATCAATCAATTAATGAGAACTTTTCTTTTTGTTTAGCCTAGGTGCAAACCACTGTTGTGTACTGATGTGATTTATCTTATTTATGCTTTTTGGGGGCGTCCTCATGGCGTAGTGGATAACGTGCTGGACTGTCACATCGTAGTAAACGAGTTCGAACTCGTTGCACCATTACATTCCCTTTCCGACTTATAACTTTGGGAAAGTTATAAATCACCTCATCTGCCCTCGGAAATGTGTTGAATAATACTAATAACCCTTCTCTTACAAGGATGGCTTTGGGATTAAATAACCAACGAAGGTTGATACGCCATAAAAAAACAAACAAACCAGACACCAATGAACTTGCTTGTGGATTGAAGTTAACACTGAGGTTTATGTTCCAATATACGCTCAACTTAAGCTGTCATTGGTTTGGTGTGATTTTCTTGTTTAATGGTATTTCAACTTTCGCGGATTATTTAATGCCCATAAAATCTTGGGTAGCTTAAGAGATTTTTCCGTGAAAAATGTACTTGGATTCCTCCAGTGATGAGTCTAAAACTTTGGTTTAATAGCATATCAACCTTTTTGGGTTATTTAATGCCAAAGCCATCCTTGTTGGAGAACAATTAGCGTACTATTTAACCCATAGATTGGGGGATAAGGCATTTGTTCGACAAGAGTTCGAACCCGCTAATTCCGATATTGCCCTGCAGCACATTAGTCACTATGCCGTGTCTGAAACTTGTTGAAAATGACCCCAAATGGCTCCGGTAGCTTAACGGTTATCATCTCAGGAAATGGAATCGGTGACTCGAATTTAAATCCTGGACAAGTTTGTTTATGTTTCACTTCGAGTTAATAATCTTGGGAAAGGCATAAATCCATCTGTTTCCCCCTAATTGCTATGTGTAATTAGTAGGACAGAGTTATTTAGCCTTGGGACGGCAGCCTGTTTAGAAGGATAATTCTGAATTTAAACCAGCAATAGATACCCCGAGAAAAACTGACCTTATTCGTGTAGTGAAGGGGTTGGGTAGACGCATACACCAAATGGCTGCAAGTAGTTATTCAGTGTAAATAATTCTAAACTGACAATTAGCATCATGGTAGGGTAATGATTTTGACCGTGCAATTTTTTTTCGCGGGGGTGGTAGTTATGGATTTATTTTTGCTTCCGTTTGTAAAGTAAAATAACACAAATTTCCAAGTTAACCTGGTATATATATATGTAGGTATTTACACAACCTCTTCACACATGTTTTATTTTTTCAAGTGGAGTCTTACGCGTTTAGAATTTTGAATTTGTTGCCATACAAAAGTTAAAGAGTCGAGTCAGCGCCAGGGGAAATGCAAACAGTTTTGTTCAGGAATTAATTTGATTCAACGACGATAGCCATTACAACACAAACACACACACAAACACCCCCTAATATATATATATATATATATATATATATATATATATAGGGATATAAGTTGGTGACTGTAGTCGAGGGCTCTCAGAAGGCTCCCTTTTCAATAGCTATTACATCGAGGTGTAAGGGAGGGCGCTACTCCTTTCCCTGGATTGCTCCACTTTACCCTCGATACGTACCTTATATTGCTGAGTGTTAAGCAAGGAGGTATCAAGTACCATTTTTAAAGTCTTTGGTATGACGCGACCTGGGATTGAACCCAGGTCAACCGGATCATTGGTGAATACTCTACCCACTGCGACAATGAGCCGGTTATATATATATATACGTGGTGCATTCAATAGGTTTCCAGACTTTTTTTGTACGGGCATTTAAAATTGTCGTAGACTCTTGAACATTCAGTATCTTATTGCTATACATCTTATGAGATGACTGACCAATTTTTATGATTTCAGGTTCAAATGAACATCTACTAAGATCTGATTGTCACAATTTCAAAAATGCAATCTGACACTTTGGAAGAACAATATGCAATAAAATTCTGTTTTATATTTGGAAAAAATGCCCCAGAAACGTATGGAACGCTTCAGACTGCTTTTCGACCATCTTGCATGAATCGAGCATCAGTTTTTGAGTGCCATAAGAGATTCAAGGAAGGCAGGGAGTCTGTGAGGAATGATGAGAGTTGTGGGAGGAGTAAGGAAGTCAATACACCAGAGTTGATTGGCCAAAGGGTTAGGGTTAGGGCTACTATGTTGAGGTTTTAAGGGAGTTCAGGAAGAGATTCCGTCGGAAGAGGCCAGCATTCTTCGAATCGGGTCAGTGGCATTTCCACTAGGACAATACAACAATCCATAACTCCATCCTTGTCACAGAATATTTGACCAAGATGGGCATCAAGAAAGTTCCTCACCCTCCCTATAGTCCAGACCCTTGCTCCGAGTGACTTTTTGTTATTCCCTAAGCTCAGAGGCTGTCGTTATGAGACAATTGAGGATATGAAAGAGGCCGTGACGAAGGTCATTGACACGGTCACAGAAGAGGACTTCCATGGGGCCTTTTAGAAGTTGTTGGAACGGTACAAGAAGTGCATTGCAGCCGGGGGAGATTACTTCGAAGGGGACTAGTGTTTCATGTGTGTACTATCAATAAAAGTGCCCATACGAAAAAAGTCATGAAACTTATTTAACGATCCTCGTATATATATATATATTCTTCAACCCAGTAATTCCGGAGTAGGGCACAATTCCGTCAGGACAATTAAATTATTCAAACTTCGAATATTTAGATATTACTGGTGAAGACCTCAATGTAAATGATATCCCAGAACAAAGATTCCTCAAGGAAAAAGCAAAACTCGGCCACTTTAGGATTATAAATCTATTTCCATCCTGCTAAGAGCATTGATATGAATCAATAACTCCAAAAGGATTTAACAGGACTTCTTCAGATCCAACATGGAGATAATAAATACAGCTAGAATCGGGGGCAGGGGTCACAGGAGGGAAGGGGAGAGGAGTCTCCTCACATTTAAGATTACTTCCGGTCTTATTTCGTTTCCAGTTGAGACCATAAAGAATAAGTAGACGTCAATGCTCTTAGCTGGCTAGAAATAAATTTATAATTCTAAAGTGACCGAATTTAAAAAATATTTTCTTGAAGATATATATATATATATATATATATATATGTATTCATAGATACACTGATGGGAAATAAAATTAGAAAGCCCCCCCCCAAAGGATACTGATTTTAATCTGAGTACAGTATATGCATTTTATTGGTAGTAGATACCCGGTTAAGATTTTAAAGGTCTTTGGTCATTTTATGATGTGCCAACTTAAGAAATCTTTACACATGTAAGCTTCTTAAATAACACTGGAACCTACTGAAATACCGTGTTAAAAATTCCTTGCTCTGATAAACAGCACTTGGGATGTGATTTTAAAAGATTGAGTGAGGTCTAATGATTTCCTCAGTTGTTTAAGTTTTCTCTTAATTCACAGTGAGTTTGACTGATGCATTAGAAAAGAGAAAACCTTACAAAGTTAAATGACATTACTGCATGACAATATTCGTTAGCCATCATGTTACAAATACGACGCAATCATCGACAATGGAGGAGAAAGAAGAGATAAAAGAAAAGAAAAGAAAAAAAAAGAAAAACTGAAGCTTGAATTCTTTTTAATTTTAAAATTTGAAATTGAAATGAACATTTTTGCACTGATGAGTAACTTATATGATCACGTGATGATGTATGTCTTTCATGATGAAGTCTGAACAAGTAAGTGGTAATTTAAAAAAAAAACTAAAAACAAAAAAAAACAACAAAAATCAAACAAACAACTAAAAAAAACAAACATAATAAAACCATTGAAGTCAGTCTTGATACATATAGAACGAAATGATTTTGATGAAACGCAAGATTGAACAAATATAGCATTTTCCATACTATCCGGACCTTACGGGAATAAGGGGCTTAAAATACGCTGATAGTATCTCCTGCCAAGGTGTATCCTGGATAAGACTCTGATTGTGAGGTTCAGGTTTCAAACATCTGGGAAGTATGGAGTTACGTTTCATTGCCATTATTCCCAGGTCCACTCTGACCCAGTGTGGTAAAACCTGTTAGGGTCCTATCTATGGGTTAAATAGATCTGTTTAAAAATCATTCATATTCAAGAGGACTCGAAAAAAACCTCTTAAGAAACAGCTGCACAAAAATACTAATATGAACGTAGAATGAAAACGATTTCCAAACCTCTTGGGATAAAATAACTCCAGTCGGTTGATATGTCGTTAAAATCAGTCAATCAATCAATCTATACTTGACAGAGTTTGTTTTGGTTTGGTTTGATGCCACATCAACCATTGTAGGTTATTTAATGTCAAATTCATTTTTATGCATATAAACAGTTCTATTACAAACAATTCAGTTTAGCATAAGTACACTGTTTAGTTTTATTTGACTCATAGATAGGACCCTATCAGGTGCTACCACTCTGGGCTAGAGTGGACCTAGGAGCGATGGCAACGAAGGGGGTCAGAAGTATAAATGAGTCAGTGCTAATTTGAAAAAATATCAAGACAATCTCAATACTTTTGATCAGCAGTTTTTCGCGAAAATATCTGACTATGCAGATGCAGCACCTCCCCACAAGGACCAGACCTGGCTTAGATCTGTAACTTTTCTTCTCTCTTGAACTGAAAATTCCTTTCAAGGGTAAGATTTGAAGACATGTGGAACATTAAAAGAAATACAACGGTCCAGTTTCATATAATATTAAAATACGAATTTCAGCTGTGTTTCGACAAATGAAAACATTGCTGGAATAAGTGTGCTGAATGCTAAGGGTATTTTGAAGAAAACTAACGTCTCTTATTCATTGTAAAATTCCTGTCTTTGTAAATAAAGCTTCTAAGAATGTACAGAGTTCACCTATAAGGCAGAGGGCTGTTTATCAATTAATTTTAATAAAACCTTTTGGTGAATCTGACAAGATGATAAAAATGAGTGGAAAAATGGATTAATCAAATACTTACAACGGGCTTAGTAGTAATATTTCGTTCTTTATTCAAGGAAGAAATTCTTCCTTGAATCATCATCATCATCATGTCGTGCTATCAGCACGGATATTTCTGACCCTTTCTCGCCACTCTTCTGTATCGGCTATTGCTTTTGGCAGGTCTTCCGGTCTACATCCAGTATCGGCATAGAGCTGTTGTATGTATGTTCGAGGTGGACGTCCTGCCCTTGCTCGTCCCTGTGAAGGGGTTCACAGCAGTGACCCACATGTCTGGCTCGTCTAATTTTGATAGTTTTCGTGACGGCTGGTTGGTGGCCGTACAGCCGGTTTTGTTTTGTGGGGTGCCATCTCCAGGACTTGTTCAATATTGCTCGCAGCATTCTCGTGTAATTGCCGCCAAGTTTCTTCTCCATACGTTTTGTTAGCGTCCACGTGGTTCATCCATATAGCAGTATCGATACTACCACTGCTTGGAAGAAACTGCGCTTCATTTTAAAGAACAGAATATTCCCGCTAAACCCGTTATAAGAGTTTCATTTATCCACTTTTCCACTAAAATTATCATAAAATCTTTTTTAAGTTAAACAGTTTATTTATTAATATGAAAATAAATGTATTCATATCTCTGTTTTATTTCTACATTCTTATATTCAATAATCTAGAATATATATATATATATATATATATATATATATATATATATATATATATATATATATATATATTCTAGCTTGTAGACTATAAGAATATTCTTGATAGAAAAAGGAATTTAGAGACTCTACGCGAAATTTTCATCGCGCTAGAATTTTAAAGTGTTAAAAACTTAATTTTCAAAGCAGTATCATCAATTAATCAATTTTGACGAGATGCTTTTACGTCTCTTTGTTAGTATATTCCTGATGTGCTGGACCCCTGTCGTTTGAAGATTTTTGTGGGTTGAGACGACAGCTCGGGCCAAGCGTCACGGGGATGTGCCACAGAAAATAAACCATCATTGGGGCTGATAGCCAATTAAAGAGCATGGCTTGGTGATCAAAGGACACTAGCTTTTACATCTTCATCTTTGTCAGGCCTTTGACAACTTTTGATCTGGTTTGTTTGTGACGCCCATTCGTAAATCGACCGGGTCTAATTTTCTCCACCCAAAGCGAAGGCCACTTTTAACGTTTTGGGCGAGTTTCCCGCCATAAATAGATTTTAAAAAATGAATAAAAATAAATGAAAAAAAAAAAACAATTTAAAGTATTCAAGTTGCTCATGAATTTTTTAACCTAGATTTTATTTAACTTCATCTACTTGTAAGATTTTTTTTGTTTTTCTTGATATCAGTGTCGAAGTGTGAATTTTGAAGATGAATACACGGATGTTAGAAAATATATGCTATCCATTTATTTATATTTGGTGTCGATTATTTGTCATTAAGAAGCAAAAATCAACATTGAAAAGAAATAAAATTGGGGTTGATTGGCTTAAAATTTTCCATCGAATTCTAGCCGCCTTTCGCTCAATAGGGGCCGCAATCAGAGTATTCTAATCCTTAATCCCTAACGATAGGATTTTGAACAATATGTATATATAAAGCGGTTTATTCCTCCAGAGGAAAATTTTGTAAGTTACTGTGGCACTTATTGGAGGAATAGAGATTACAGCAGGAAGATGGTGTGATGAAATCTGATTGTGAAAAATGCATTTTATTCTATGATAAAATCTATTTTGAAAAGGAATGAGGGTCAGAATATGACTCGCTGACATGATTAAAGTTTATAAACAGCGTTTGAGAATTTATTCAACAATATCCAACAATATGGCTAAAAAAATGGTTTCTTATTCACTTATGCACTTTTTTTTATACAAATTAAGCAACCACTTTAAGAATTGATGTTCTGATAAAAACTCTAATCAATATATTTACTTATATTGATAATATATTCCACATTGAATTTCTATAGTTAAACTTTTTCAATTAATTTCTATAGTAAAAATACAGGTAATTCTTTTCTAATATAAAATCATTGGCAATAACTTTATATATAATGACATTGCTACTGATATATACATATATATATATATATATATATATATAGACACGAGTGTCATCTACAACGTTCATAGGCTGATCAAGATAGTATCTTGGAATGTGACCAAATGAGATGTATTTTCAACTTAGACTCTCTAGTGGTCCACATTTATTTAGTCAGTGTTGCAGTGCTTGGATCCCGTTGGTAAAAAAATCATCAATCGTAGATATAACATCAGTAAATGGATGAATAAAAAAATAAAAATGTTAAAGGCGATGTGGGAAAGGTAGATGTCACCAGGAGAGATTGGTTTCTTTAATGGCATATCAAACTTCATGGAATATTTAATGCAAAAGGTACTATCTAACGTATAACTGTAGGGATAAGAGGGCTCCTATGTTTTCCAAGGGTATTAATCCGAAAGTGAACATAATAGCGCTGCTGAAGTTTGAACATGTTCACTTCGAACCTGTTGTCCAGCACTTTAGCCATTATGCCACAAAGACTTGGATAATTGTAGGTAAGGATTATTATCGGTAATATGCATTATAATGCTAAAATAGTATAATCTAATCAAGATTATAAGTAATATGTATTACACCATATATGATGCTAATCCGTTCGAATGTAATTATTAATATGTATTTGACGGCTCTAGATATTGGTTGGTTAGGTAGATTTTATGGCGTATAAACCCCTGTAGATTATTTAATCCCAAATCCTGCCTATATATATATATATATATATATATATATATATATATATATATATATATGGTGTATAAAACTACTTTGTAGAACACATTTTTAAACGAGCTAAAGCTCATTTGTTTGCACATAGTTAAATAGTTTCAAGGACTTCAGTCTAACACGATTCAATATTAATAATATATTTGCACAGTTACACTGTTTGAATTATTGCCATCTAACATTAATAGCTCTATTTAATAATAATCATTTGTTTGCACGTGGTGAAGGGGTTACAAGTATAGCTATCTAACACTAATAATTCTATTCAACATTATTCATTGATTTGCTCACTGTAAAATGATCCAGGTATTCCTATGTAATACGAATAATTCAATTTTTTTCACACAGTTAAATGGATTCAATTATTACACGCAAATAGATTTATTTGCACACTGTTAAATGACTCCAAGTATCTAAGTAGTTGTGGAGACAAGTCAATTCAAAGTTCTTAAAAGAAGCGATATTGGAGAAACGTTAAAAGCTGTGAGGAATGTTGTTTATAGAGCTATGTTTAGTTAAATCATTATTTGACGACTCTACATTGTTCAAAGTAGTTATTGGTTGGTTTGGTAGATTTTATGGCATATCAACCCGTGTAGATTATTTAATACCAAATCCTGCCAATGTATATATATATATATATATATGCATTATTTATAAAAAATACTTTGTAATATAACAAAATATAGACAAAAAACTACCTCATTTTGTGCGGAGACTATGTCTATGAGATTATATAACGATATTTCAAATACGGCATAGGAAGGTTGCGGGTGCAGCGAGCCATTTGTAAAGGGTCTAAGGATGTGCGCAGAGTAAGTCTTTCGCGAAGAGACCTAACCCGCCCTCAGGGTCGAGCACAAGGCCGCACTATGCGTAACGAGCCCTTCACCAATATAGTTGGTAACAACTCCTCGACTCGGTTACTCACACCGAAAGAAAGTTGCAATGTATACGAGCAGAAATATTGTGATGAATACAGGAAAGACCAAAATGTGATCTGAAAGAATCAATGTATAATAGCAACAATGCTTCGTCTCAGAAATTCAGACCAGAATAGGCAAAGATCTGAGAAGAATTAGAGAAATTGGAGCTGCTACAGTGAATCCTCATAATAAAAGAATCAAATAAGTTCGCGAAGGAACGTTAACGAAAATCGCAAAAGTGGCCCGACAAGAGAGCAGAATAATTATTTGGTAGCCGTTAGGGAAAGTCTAAGGCCCGCCAGCAGCGATGATAAAGATGGAATCGTGTGGGCAAATGTTTGTTTGATATTCTCGAGTACAAATAACTGCTGTGGTTATTCACTGTTGTCGCTTGTTTGGCAAATAACTACCATGATTTACTAAATGATGTTTATTATATCATATGGCTTTATTCTTTCGCTTCTATTTAGAAATAGGTAGACACGTTCTGTGTTGAGGCAACAAAACATGAAACGTTTATGGACATAAGAAGAAATGTGGATGGGTACGAGACAAACCTTGTAATTGTTGCAACTATAAAAAAAAGTATTTGTTTGCAAGCTCAGCGTCTAAAGTATCGAATTTATTTTCAAAAGGGTCATCGAAAAAACTGAAGGTGTTCAGTTTGGGCCTAAAGGCATACATTCTTCCCCTAAATCACGTGATAACACTAGAATATATAGGGTTCTTGTTATAACACCTGTCTAAGGTGATAGGAATTTCGGATGAAGAAGTTTGCATTCACTTTGCCACTAGAGGGGAAAGTTGCGAAAGGCATGAAACTATCTCTTCCTTCAAGCTATTGGCAGCCTACGCTTTCTATCCTTTGAAGGGAAACCGGCGAAGAAGAAAATTTAAAATTATAATCCCCTTCCAGCGCGTCGTGGCAGAGCAAGAACCGTTGTTACCTTACATTAGAAACCTTTGAGACACCCTGAAGCACATGTGTAAATAAGATTATATATATATATATATATATATATATATATATATATATATATATATATATATATATATATACTTGACTAACTCGTGGAAATTCTATCTGTCTGTCTTTGTCTCTGTTATAAACAGACACAAAATGAGAAATCAAGAAGTAATTGTCTCTAATGAAACCAAGAACGTGAACATCCACCCACTATCCCCCATACAAATATATAGTAACGGTCTTCATTTTCATATAACAACTCTCATGTTAGGAGTGTTATTTGTATTAAAAAGTCTTAAAACGAAATCAGTCATGATTTTTTTTTTGTTTATTTTTTGTATGATAACAAATTGTAATCTTATTTTTAAAAAAATGTAGTGAAGTTACTAACGCTTATATATATATATATATATATATATATTAGTAATATCCAGTCAGCGTCCGAAAATAGTGGGTGTTGATTATTTGTATATAGAATATATGAGCAATATAATATAAATCTATGTGAGGGCTCGATGTATGGCTATTGTTATATATCATTTTCCTTCCAGGTTTATATAACTAATGATATTAAATGATAATAAATGATATTCTCCGGCAAAATAAATTCATGACAATTCAAACAGATTTGAGTTTCCTTCTAATTGTACTATATATATATATATGTATATGTGTGTGTGTGTGTGTGTGTGTGTGTGTGTGTGTGTGTGTGTGTTTCAGCTTTATGGTGAGTTGAAAACTTGGTCAATTCTATGATTTTATTCTACGTTCTCAATTATAGTAGCTATCATTGACTAAGCCTTCCTTTATCTGGCGTTTAGTCTTCAGATTGCTTACAGTCCCAACTATTCCTAAGAAGTCATTCACCTTAGTACACTCACATTACTGCTTAAATTCGGTGGTCCTATGGGTCTGGTGCCCTGTAGTTTTTGTCGTTATTATTTGCTCTGCTTTGCTTATCTTTTATAGAGGTTTCAGTTTGCAACCATTACTTATATAAGTACTAAACAGATACATCACTGCCTAATTTTTCTGATCGATAAGCGCTTAAAGTGTGACTGAGAATTTATTAACCATTGCTAAGTCTAACGCAAAGGCATCATTTTTTTTATAATAACCGACGTACTTTAGAAATCTCCCATTTTGGTAGTGAACAAGCTCATCCCTGCCTAATTTGAGAGATCTAATTGGAACCAGTGCCTCTATTGTGGTTTCGCAGAAATGAATTACTAGAAGTATTTCAAGCATAATCTTGATAGCAATTACACAAGAATGCTGCGAGCAATATTGAACAAGTCTTGGAGGCAACACCCCTACAAAATAGCATCTGTACGGTCATCTACCACCCATCACGAAAACTATCAAAGTTAGGCGAACCAGATATGCGAGACACTGCTGGAGAAGTAAGGACGAACTCATAAGCGATATACTCCTGTGGACCCTTACACATGGACGAGCAAAGGCAGGGCGACCCGCTAGAACCTATATACAACCGCTCTGCGTTGATACAGGATATAGCCCGGAAGACCTCCCAGGCGCAATGGACGATAGAGACAGGTGGCGAGAGAGGGTCAGGGAGATCCGTGTTGTCAGCGAGACATGATCATGATGATTACACGACAAATGATGCGAATCTGTAATAATGTTCTAGTTGATATGTATTACAGCCGCTGTTTCGTGTGATGCTCCTTCTAGGATTTGTTAAAAATAGCATGTAGCAATTATATGTTATTCTCATCTAGCTTTTCCCCCATGCGTTTCGTCATACATCTACACTATTATACTTATAAAATAAAATTCAAATTTGATCTACCAGTCACTGATTTACATTTTTAACTCTTATAAAGCAAGGGGGTGTCCTCGAGGTGTAATGGTTAAAGCGATGGACTGCGGAATCGTAGTAAGCGAGTTCGTACTCCAGTCACGTTATTACGTTCACTTTCCTACAAATACCCTTGGGAAAGGTATGAACCCCCTTATCCTCCCAACTATGGGTTAAAGAGTACCCCTACTGTTCTTCTAGGAGAATGGCTTTGGCATTAAATAACATACAAAGGTTGATATGCCATTAAACAAAGAAACCAAACCAAACGACTTTATAAAGCAATCGGCCAGTATTTGTGTCGCTACCAACTTGTACATATACAATTTAGGCAATCTAAATTCTGGTTGGGCTTTCCACATTTTAACATCGCTTTTGCCGAGCAATAATACAGACTTACAAGTGAGCGTACGTCCAGTATTTGTGCCATCACCTAAAATATATATTGCCGGGTGGCCTGATTTCCAGCCGGAGATACCAATTTCTACATCGCTATTACCTAGCAATAGTGCAGTCAATAGGGCTGTGAAATAACAGATAATAATATTTTACATTTCCAACTTTTTTCAAGCCCGGTATCCAGAATAAAAGGTTCACGGTGTCGAGGGCTATGGGTTTTAAGGGTAAATATTGATAATGTAATATTTAGGCGCTGGGGCAAGGTTTGTTTCATGGCAGTGTTGGCTGCAGATACATATACTCGGGCCGGTAATGAAGCACTCAGACGAAAACTGGGCTAAACTAAACAAAACAGTTGGCATTTGTTGATGTGCCAGAAATAAGTTTCTGATTTAAAAATGAAAGATGGAAAGACAATTTAAAAGGGGGAAAAAGAAGAATCATAAAAAAAGCAATGAGCTGAAGAAAAAAAGTGGGGAGAAATAAAGATCTGGTGTTTGTATCTCCGGATTCTACAGTGTCACTAAAACAACCTCCGCTTCCCGCCTTCAGCAGTATTTTTGTCGCAGCTCCGCAACTGGTAGGATGTGACATACGATCAATTTTGGGGGGTAGTGGACCATCCGCACACAGACGTACGGTCGGGGGCAGTGCTAAAAGTTGCTTGGACACTCTTTTCGTAGGTGCCGCAGGCATCAGGTAATAAACCTAACCTTTGCTCTTTGAAATAAGAGAGCAGGTGGTAGCTGGGAATGCGGACTTTTGAAGCCAAACTCTTTGATGTATGACCAGGTCGGATCCATATTTTGCTGCCGCAAACTACTTTCTCTTTATAACCTGACAAAAGTAGCAATTTTTTTCTGATGAGGTTTGCTAATTTGTATATCTAGCTACAGAAAAATCTTATTTGAATAAAAGAAAAGAGATTATAAGAAAAAAATAAAATTGAAAATTACAAAATATTTTTCATTATTCATTTTCAATCTTATTTCTTTATAATCTGTTTTATTTTATTTTATTTTATTTTATTTCAATCGATTTTTTTAATTAGCGGTAACTTTGTTGACAGTTTTTAGAGCTGGCAACGTTAGCTTTATTTTAAATTAAACTACCTGCCCAAAAAGTTAATTCAATTTTCCTCATAAAATAAATAAAGCGAAGTATATATATGCATAAAAGTGAACTGATTTCAACAAAGTGAATCTTCAGGTTTTTTTTTTTTTTGCTGGCACGGATTTCCTTGCCTCCCTCTCTCTCTCGCCATCCGTCTCGATTGCTCATTGCTCCTGGGAGGTCCTCGAGACTTCATCCCGTGTTTGCACGGATCTGATGTATGTAGGTCCTTGCTGGTTGGTCAAATCTGATACGTTCATGTCCAGGAGTCCATAAGAAACCATCACTTATGAGTTCGTCCTTACTTCCCTAGCACTGCCCATTAGGTCTTGTTCGCCTTACTTGGATAGTTTTTGGGCGACTCCGGCGGTGTAATGGTTAGCAAGCTAGATTAGCAAACCTACACGAGTGAGTTCGAGTCTCATTGGGCCTTGTGACACATCTAAACAAAACGCTTATATAAATTACAACTGGGATGGTTTGTTAGATAGCAGGTATATCTATACATATACCGGACATTGGCCTAGCGGTTAGAGTGTTCGCCAATGGCCCGAGAGACCTGGGTTCAATCCCAGGTCGAGTCATACCAAAGACTCAAAAAATGGTACTTGATGCCTCCTTGCTTAACACTCAGCATTATAAGGTACGGATTAAGGGTAAAGTAGAGCCATCCAGGGAAGGAGTAGCGCCCTCCCCTACACCTTGGTGTAGTAGCTATCGAAAAGGGAACCTTCGGGTTACCCTCGACTATGGTCGCCAACTTTACTTACTTACTTACTTATATCTATACATATTTTTAAGTCGGGCTGACAAGACGGATTTCCCTGTTACACACTCTCTCTCTCTCTCTCTCTCTCTCTCTCTCTCTCTTTCTCCATCCGTCCCTATCATCCATTGTTTCTTTACATCTCTGTGCGGACTGAGGATGTCCTCTGTCTGCACAGAGATGTAAAGAAGTTCTTGCTGGCCAACCAACACTAGCACATCCATGTATCGGGGTCCATAGAAGAACGCCACTAATGAGTTTGTCATTGTTTCTCCAACAGAGTCCCACCTGTCTAATTCATCTCACTTGGATGGTTTTTGTGATAGTAAGTGGCCGTACAGCTGTTGTTTCGTGTAGTGTTACTTCCAGAATAATATATATATATATATATATATATATATATATATATATATATATATATATTGAAATGTGTCATGAATATTCGGAATAGTACGTATTTTCCTGAGAGTATATATATATATATATATATATATATATATACTCTCAGGAACGTATGTACTATTCCGTATATTAATGACACATTTCAATACACTTTATTTCCCACTTTTTAGAGCTTCAAATTAAAAATTCAGTAAAATTTCAGAAACCCGTAATTTCCTTTTTTTTTTTTTTAAATTCGAGATGTTTTCAGTGCCCCTCGTGCATAGCTTCAATTAATTAATAGAAATATTTTACATACTAAACCTTACACGAAAATTCATGGAATATAAATATGACAAACATACTGAGAACTGGAAAGAATTTAAAAAAAAAGAGATTGGGAAAATTAGGGACTCAAAGAATTATTTCAACAGTTCAGAATTTAACACTATGGAAGATCGTAAGAGCCCTGAAGCATTTGCTATGGATCCTCAGAGATATGTTATCTTTTGGGAGTCGAAACCATCAGAAACTACAAGTGCAAAGAGGTGAATCATATTGAAATCGAAAGAGATTCTCAAGTTGAACAGATATCTGAAATTTCCCACAAAGTGAACCAAAAACTACACATCATAGTGAAAGCTTGATTAGAGCAATTGTTAGTGACATTCGTAGCACTCATTATTAAAAGTGATTAGCAGTATATAATTTATCCGATTTTCCACCAAGTCAGATTTAACATGGAATCATTCCATGATAAATTAAAACTCATGGGTGGCCATTCCTCTTTGGTAGAGGGGTGGGCTTCAGACGCCAAGCGATAAACTCAGCTCTGCTAAACAGGTATTGACTGCAGGTGGGGGTGAGGGAAGAAATCACCTTGGAACCAAACTAATATGGCTTCCTCACCCGCCCCTAGTACGTATTGCCCTAAAATACGGAAAGTACTGGAAATATTTGGAAAAGTTTGTTAAAAAATTACAAAAGCATTCCTAAAATTGAACACTGAGAGGAGATGACAAAAGTGTATTTGCTACTGGCTCCCCATTCATATGGCCTGGTGCCACATCTAAGCAAAAAAAGGTTAGTAAATTACTACTTGCTTCTGGCTCCAACGCTTGTGAAAACTATCAGGTATAGTCATCCCCGCCCCCCACCGCAAAAAAAACCCCGAAAACAAAACTGAAAACAAAAACGAATAGAAAAAAAGACTTAATTACTTAAAATATCTTTAGGCAGTTCACGCTTGTTTAAAACGAGTCCCCTTTCCAAAACAGGATATATATATATATATATATATATATATATATATATATATATATATATAATTGATGCCCAATGCGCAAGGAAGTAAACACAGGTGTTCAAAAGTTCATTTCTGCGCATAATTACCTAATCTTACCTTCTACGCACACATAAACGCACACCCCTCTCATGCCCTCGTTCTCTCTCTTTCTCTTTCTCTATGATATATATATATATATATATATATATATATATATATATATATATATATATATATATATATATATAATGAGGTGCTGAAAAGTTCAGTCCGATTATAAAGGGAATTACTATGAGCCATGCTATTTCACATATTCACCTCGTAGTTTTTTTTACAAGCACTTATATAGTTCTGTGTTAATATTCATGATAATATTCATTGATAAATAATTATAGCTTCAATTAATTAATAGAAATATTTTACATACTAATATGGCTTCAAGCATTCCAATCTAATACTAATAATTGACTCATCATTTCTCAAGATTCTCTTACTCTTTAAACTGAGGAAATCATTCAATTTTCTTATTAGTTATGCCAAGAACATTTCAGAAACTATCATATACTTGATCTACACATGGAAATTCCACGGAATATTTGGTTAACTTCACAAATTCAAACTGTAAATGATATTCAGAGATTAGTCGTTGTGGATTTCTTGGACTGGTTTGGTTTCTTTGTTAAATGGCATATCAACTGTTGAGGGTTATTTTATGTCGAAGCCGTCTTTAAAGAAGAACAATAGCAGTACTGTTTAACCCATCGCTGGGTGTGGGATAAAATGAGTTCACCCTTTTCCCCCAGATTATTTGTTCTAAAGTGAATATAATAACTTGACTAGAGTTCGAACTCATTACTATGCCGCTGACCAGCATGTAAGCCATTACGCCACGGGGAACCACCTTGTTGATTTCTTTTCCCATTTTCGAATTTGATGAATTAGTAGCAAAAATATACCAAGAAAAATAAAGGTAAAATAACCTTTTAATCACAAAAACACAAGAAAAGAAAAAAAGAAAAAAGAAAAAAAACAGAATAGAAAAATTGAAGGTACGTTTTTGTGAAGTGAGTTACTCATTTTTGTTGATAAATCGATGAAACTTCTTTTTGAGAAAAATTAAATGTTTTAGGTTACAGGTTAACAATAAGGCTAACATTGCCGTTTTGCGAAAAGGTCAAGGTTATCTCAGCCGAGAATAATTATAAAAGTTATTAACGAAACAATTGCTTATTTAAAAAAAAAGGAGAAAAAAAGAAAAAATATCAAAATAAGACGGTAGAGAGAGAGGTGCGTTTTGCAAGATGGTAAAAAATGGAATCAGTAAAACCAGTTCAAACCCTGGGCGAGGCTGTGGGGTTTTCACTTTGCGTTAATGCCCTTCGGGAAAGGCACGAATCAATATGTTATCTCCTGTTAACGGGAAACTGTTTGAACAAACTAGGTCCTTTTTACTTCAGTTAGACAACCAGTCTAGGTAAAGGAAAAATTTGCATTAGAATCAGCTTAATTCTCTTAAAAACTGACCTTGTGTCACATCCTGCACGTGACAGAAGATTTTTGTAAATACATAAAACAATTATTCTTTTTCAATCTTATTTTCTTTTTATTATCTGTTTTTTTAATAAGTAATTCTGAAAGCAAATTATAAAAATCAGTTAATCCGATGAGTAAAAAGGGCTAACTTTCTCAATTTGACAACTCAGGAACTCATTAAGGCGGAAAGAAGCTGTTGCTTTGGCAACACAATTTTATGTAGAACCTGGACGTGGACAACGAGACACAGCCTGCGACTATATATATATATATAAAGAGAGAGAGAGAGAGAGAGAGAGAGAGAGAGAGAGAGCGAGAGCGAGAGAGAGAGAGTTAGAATGTCAATTTAGCGAGTTACTTGTAATTTACTTCTTCAAAGGGACATTAATAAGACAGATAAGATTCATTTTTTGTAATATATATATATATATATATATATATATATATATATATAGTGTCTAAGATAGACAATTTCAAAAATGTATTTAAAAGAATTATTTAAGATATTGAAACTCACAACACACAGTTTTATAGACAAACCCCTGAAGTCTAATATTAAGGCTTTCGGAAGTACCAGATATTACGGTGTCAACCAAGGTGCCAAAATCTCTAACTGTTGAGAAGGCATTTTGCGTTCTTGAATTAAGCAAAACGAATTCTGTTATTGCCGCGCAACGACATTTTTGAACACATTTCAAGAAATCATCGTTTACCAGACAATCGATCAACGAATTGTACTATGAATTTAAAAGAACAGGCAAAAAATTGAAACGTGTTGGTGCTAGTGACCTATGTAGCCAGCCTAAGTTCACAAGAAGGGAAAATTAAGAAATATAAGACCTCATAAATAACAAGATGCTTGCTAATGAGTTTTACCTAACTGTGCATTTCTGAAAGAGCACGATCTCCTTTGTTCTGCCCAAGAAACGGAAGTATGCCCTAAATGCAGTTCCGTTATCAAAGAACAGAGCGAGGGTAACGGAAAATATGAAATTCGACCGATTTTCTGGTACCAACGAAAAAGATACCAAACATCATAGTGAAATTGAACAGGAAAGCCTTTTAGATTTTTTCTAACAATAAAGATAAATCTGTTAAAAGTTGTACTTTTTACTAAATTTGAATTCCTTAAATAAACTTTGAAACAACTTGCTAGAGCGTATATATATATATATATATATATATATATATATATATATATATATATATTCTATGTATGACGTTAAACTAGATATGATGGTGAGGCTCCAGTCTTGGAGTTTGGGAAATGTGCAGAGTCCCTTCATTGCCATTACTTTCATGTCAACCAAGACCCGGAATGGTAGCACCTGTTTGGGGGACACATCTTTAGGATAAATAGAACTGCTCTATTATCTTTTATGAATTGATATTAACTTGTTAGTGTTTGATGAAAATACTTGAAACCATTTAACTGCTTGAAAACAAATCAGCTCTGGCTCGTTCAAAAACCATGTTAACTACAAACTATTCGTTTACAAATCATATGTTTGTGTGTGTGTGTGTGTGTGTGTGTAACCAGGATTTAGCATTTGATAAGCCATAAAAGTTGGTATGCCATAAAATACATTCAAACCATTCAAATCTAATATATATATATTTGCTGAATTTCAATTTTAGGTTTTCACGATATAATGCTAGATATATGAAGCCGCGTTCTGTTTCATGCATTTATGAGAATGAGATTATTTTGAAAAATCAGTATAAGATAAACTTGCTCAAATGTCTTCATTCCTTTGTTTCGTATTTCATTCTGATTATTTACAAAACCTTGTTAGGCGGGTAATTTTTACTTTATAGGATTCCAAGATGATAACCAGTGAGCTCATTAGTCATCTTTTTACTACTTAAGCAACAAACGCTTTAAAAAATCGACCGACATATAAAGAGGGACTAAGGTGTTGTTTTGGCGCTACAGTTTCATGTAGCGCCCAGACATCTTGAAACTAAGAGACAGAACCAGGCGTTTGTTATCAAAGAAAGGAGCATACTAAGGGAATTTTACACTCTTCAATTAAGAACGTATAAACTGGCGGCAATTTTTTCACATTATTTCACAGTTTTTAAACTATTCATTTACCTAAAAGTATTTAAGGCGCTTGGCCTTACGATTCGACAAACCCTAAACAGTCTTTCTGCAATCTTTTCTCGTACGTTGAAAAAAAAATTAAATGTACCGTGAGAGAAAGGTGAGAAAATGCCAATACGATACTTTTATTTCAATGGGCGTATTACTCCGAGTTAAGAATTTCAAATAATTCTCTGATCAGTGGGGAGTGATGAAACAAAGAAACAAGTTTATTTCCTAGTTTCGTTGAGTTTTTTGTCATTCTGTTGCTGTTTTTAAAATAAATTTTACAATAACATCACGCTATGCGACAGACTGGATGCCGACTCATAGACCACACATCTTGATTTTGGAGAGTTTCCAGACCAGAAGTGGGGAACCTGCAGACTTAAGGACGCTTGTGGCCATCTAAACTATTAATCGAGGATGTCTGTAGCTTAATTAAAATTGCGAATCTTCACTTTAGAAACGCCACTTTCTCATAAAAAGCAATCCCAAAACACATTAAAAGATTAATAACGTTTTTCATTTCTTTTAAGTCACATAAATTCATTAAATTTAGTCTAAAAGTTGAAATTAGATTTTGTTTTAAACGTGCTTAAATTTTATTGACTTCAGTCCGATAATTAGACAATAAATTTCAATGTGGCCATTAAACGTGAAAAGGTTCCTCATCCTCTACCATAGTAATTGTTTCATTCATATTTAAATGCAACAGATATTGTATACACAGAAAGTAAACAACGCTGATTTACAAAAATATAATCTGTTTCTTTACTTTTATTACCCGAAATGTATGTATGGGTAAATTGAGGGAGGGTCGAAGATGGCTGAGCTGTACACACAGGGGCGAGACACAAATATTCAGTCAACCGTTCTGCTTTCTCGAGACTGGTATAGGGCCACCTCAATGCATCAGATTATCTGTTTCTCGCTTTTCTACTTACGCGAGTCTTATACGGGACCATTTCAAGGCATTGAATCAATTTCTTCTCACTTCTCCACCCTAGGCAGTCTGGCGATGTGACGCCTAGTAGCTGTCTTGTTGGTCTTCTTCCTTCTTCGGTCAAAATCTCCGTGGTTTCACAATATTTCGGACGCCCACTCAAATTCTCGTGGTCACACCATCATTCTGCCTCCAACGCATTGCACGTGGACACGCCTCCTTCTAGCAGGCCACCCACGCAACTTACGCTGCACTTCAGCTGCGGAAATACCTGCGTAATGTTTACTTTAGGAAACAGGTCTGTTTTCTGTTAAGCTACCTACTCAATTTACGCAGCATGTCAAAAGTTCTATCAAATGGGACAGATGTTATACTTAGGATGTTTTAGAAATGCATCCGATATGGTTATATGATAATAGATTAATCATAGAACTTGTATCCTGCTAAAGTGAGTTCAGTCTTCCATTGCTTTATTGAAAGAACAATTTTAGATTAGTTACATGCACCTTAGAATTCATTTTCACGAAGCAATATTTTCTCCTCACAAAACAATCTCAAAAAGTCATCAAATAGTTTATCATCATCATCATCATCATCATCGTGCTGATACCATGGATTCCTTTGTCTCTCTCGTTCCCTTGTCTTCTATGTCATCGCTCTTGGGAGGTTCTCTAGATTGTATCTAGTGTCCGTTCAGAGTTGATGCATATATGTATTTGCTGGTCGGCCAATACGGTTGGTTGGTTGGGTTTTATGGCATATCTACCTTTGTAGGTTATTTAACGCCAAATCCATTTTTATGTAAATAATCAGTTCTATGTCAAACAATTCAGTTTAGCATAAGCACGCAGTTTAAATGTAAGTACAGTTTTATTGAGAAAAACATTTCTATTTCAAGCTCTTCAGTTTAGTCAAGCAGTTCTAATTCAGCTAATTCAGTTTAGCGTAAGTATAGATTTTGTTTACACAGTTAAATATCAAAACAGTTCTATATTAAACAAATCAGTTTTGTGTAAATACATTTTCAATGTCAAAAACAGTTTCATTTAAAATAATTCAGTTTAGCATAAGCACGCAGTTTAAATGTAAGTGCGGTTAAATTGTCAAAAACATTTCTATTTCACGCTATTCAGTTTAGTCAAACAATTCAGTATGCTGTTAGTCCTATTTAACCCATAGATAGGGCCCTATCTGGTGCTACCTCGCCGGGCCAGAGTGGACCTGGGAGCGATGGCAATGGAGGAGTGCTCCGCATTCCCCAAAGCCCCAGCATTACTGGAACCTCACCATCAGATGGTTTAGTGCCATACCCCGGACACTCATTAGGCGGGGGTCTTACCCCTCTGCTGAGGTGCAGTCAGTGTATTCTACTGCCCCAGCCGACTGGGAAACAACACTGTTGGGTCAATGTGTTGGAGCCCATCGGAGAACGTCGCTTATGCGTTCATCTTTACTTCACCAGCAATACCCAGCATGTCTCGTTTGTCTAACTTGGATGGTTTATTAGATCAGAGGTAAGTGGGGTGCTGCTTTCAAGATTTGTTCGAAACAGCACGCAGCATCCTCGTGTAGTTCACATCTAGTTTTTTTCTCCAAACGTTTCATTACTGTCTAGGTAGTGTATCCATACAGTAGTACTCATATGGCTACAATTTGAAAGAATTCTCATTTTATTTTATCAGTGAGATCAGATTTCCAAATGATCGATAACCTGTCAGCAGCAGTAAATGCCTTTTCTATACGTATGTTGACATCGTTTTCAGTAGATGAGATATTGCTACTGAGGTATGTGAACTAGTCTACTAGTTTCAGGTCGGTTTCAGTTCCTTTGTTTAATGACATATCAACCTATTAATTTCATATCAACCAACTAATGTTATATCAATCAACTAATTTCGGAAGTTTGCCATTTAACGTGAGCATGTTTCCATCATGAATTTTGTTTTATCCTGGTACACGTACAGGCCTGTTTCAGGCTGTTTATGAGAGATTCAGCTCTTGCAAGGGTATTTTCGATAAGCGCTAGATCATCTGCGTAGTCTGCATATTCAAACCAAACTGGTGAAAACGTTTATAAAGTTTTTAATTTCTTTTATTTGATTTAAGTTTGGACTAAGTTATCAACGAAAAGATGTAAACATACCAAAAGATTTATTGACAGCAGATGTATTGATAAAAATAAATCCTTTTTTGATCCTTAAACCAGAAGAGGTGCCTTAATCTTGAATTAGTCTATCTGAAACTACAAACTTTTCTTTTTTAAGAGAGTTAGTGACTGTTTGATTTTGACGGCATGTCAACCGGTCTAATAATTCCTAGGAAATACATTATTAGACAGAATCAATGCTTCGGGCCTATCGCTAAATTTGTTTAGTTTTTAGGGCATCGTGGTTAGCCAGTGATTCTCGCACTACTGAGAAGTGGGTTCGATCCTCACAAGTTGCTATATCTGAAACTGTTATCTTTGTTTTCTTTTCTAAGTTAAATGTAAATTATGTTTTAATCATATTTACCAACCCCTCCGCTCGGGCAGGATATGACACAAGGTCAATTTTTAAGCGGAGTTTAACAGGTTTGAATTCAGAGTTTTCCTTCTCCTAGACTAGTTGCCTTACCTAAGGCTGAAGAAATCAGTCTGCCCTACTATTTACCCATAGCTGGAGGGAGAATAATTGGATTCATACCTTTCCGAAGGGTATTAGTGCTATGTGAAATGCAATCAGTCATTTGAACTCGTGTCGCCGTGTCCATTTCCTACGACGATAACCATTACACCACGGGCGCCTCCAATTATGTTTTAATTGCAAATAATAATTAATATATAATGCACCCATTCTCTCCTTCTCTCTCTCTCTCTCTCTCTCTCTCTCTCTCTCTCTCTCTTGAAAAAAAAAGTGATATCCCAAAAAGGTTTGTAACGCTTTACATTTCTTTGAAATAGCATATATTTTTTGGATTTGAGTTATCCGCTAAAAGTTTAAACTAGGTATTGTTGTAAAGATACAAAATAATTACTGAGTTCGGGCCTTATTAGTCGACGATTACTATCAATTTAGCCTTTAAAAATGAAAAGATGATTGACAAGGCTTCTAACTGTTACACTACGTTGAAGTATTTAGGAAAAAAAATAAAAGAAGAAATTTAGCTTACGAGGGTGGGCCGATAAGTTCAAAGGCTGACCAAGATACTCTCATTGAATGAGACAAAATGAAGTTTATTTTTCAACATAGTCCCTCTTACGGTCCAAAAAACTTTTTCCTTTGGTGTTAGGGTACTTGGATCCCATTGATCAAAAAAGTCATCAACCGCAGATATAACATCATCGTATGAACTTTTTAGCCTCTGAATCCTCGTAGATATGGCACAAATTTGGAAAGTAGTATATATTAATTGTATATATATTGGTCAAATGAGTTGAGGGTTCGCTAATGGTTTGGGAGACCGGGGTTCTATCCCAGTCATACCAAAGACTCAAAAAATGGTACTTGATGTCGCCTTGCTTAACACTCAGCATTATAAGGTATGGATCAAGGGTAAAGTAAAGCACTCCAGGGAATGCAGTTGCGCCTTCTCCTACTCCTCGATGTAGTAGCTATTGAAAAGGGAGCTTTCGGGGCAGCCTCGACTAAGATCGCCATACTCTCATTGAATGTGACAAAATGAAGTTTATTTTTCACGGTCTAAAAACGTCTTCCTTTGGTGTTGAAGTACTTGGATCCCATTGATCAAAAAAAGTCATCAACGGCAGATATGACATCATCGTATGAACTTTTCCGCTTATGAACCCTCGTAGATTTGGCACAAATTTAGAATTAGTCTTTCGCCTTGACGAAAGACTAATTGGACAACTTTGATGGTCTGTTTCGCAATTTAGGGTCAACATTTTTTAATTGTGTTTGGAGGAAGAGGATGTAAATAATATATTAAATATAACAGATATTATTGAAAACAATATGATTATATACAAATTATTAGTATTAGATTGGAATATTTTAATGCCCTGTCCGGTGACAAAAGCTGCTTGGTAGCGACAGGAATGGTAAAACCGCCTTGAGCTGCCGAAACTGTGTTATCACTCCTGGTTAGCGGCTGATGAGAGCAGGGTATCGCACTTGCTTTCATATGTTGTATGAAGAAAATATAAAAATTATTACTATTAGATAGGAATACTCAAAACTGTGTAAATTATGATGATTAATTAATCAAATTTTAATTTATGAACTAATTCCTCATTAGTAAGTTTTTGATAGGAAACCATATGTGTTATGAAGAGTTATTTGAAAATATAATTCTCTGAAATTATTATTAGTTATTTGAAACCATATAATTAGTTTAAAAAAATATTGACTTTGACATTAAATAACCCAATAAAGGCTAATATACTGTAAGACGATATATTGTGGCAACAGTTATGAATAACTCTAGAGAAGATCGAACTCATTTCTAATTGATCTCCTAGATCAGCTGGGCAACCATTACACTCGGATAATAATGACAGATAGTTGGTTCACACTGAATTGGATATGGTAACGAGGAACTTCCAGGAATGTAATGGTTAACAAGCTAGGCTCGTAGACTATAAGGTGGTGTAATGGTTATCGTCGTAGGAAATGGACACGGCGACACGAGTTCAAATCCTGGACGAGACTGATTGCATTTCACATCGCACTAATACCATTGGGAAAGGTATGAATCCGATAATTCTCCCTCCAGCTATGGGTAAATAGTAGGGCAGACTAGGTTCTTCAGCCTTGGTGAGGCAACTAGTCCATGAGAAGGAAAACTCTGAATTCAAACCTGCTAAACTCCGCTTAAAAATCGAACTTGTGTCATATCCTGCCCGAGCGGAGGGGTTGGTAAATAGGAAAACTTATGAGTTCGATTCTCACTGGGCGCTCTATCCTTCTGGACTTACACTAAATCCATTAAGTTTTTGGGCATCTCGTCGTGGTTTAATGTTTTGCAGTCCAGTGTCGCACTGCTGAGTTGTGAGTTCAATCCTTACTAGTTGCTCAATACTTTTGACCTTATACTGAAACTAAGGTATACTTATTTTTCTTTTAAGAATTATGGTCGGTATTTGTCGAGCGCCCCATCAAACGCGCTAGGGCTACACAAGGCTTTTTTTTGGTAGGATCAGGACGCAGGGCAGCAGCCCAGACACACCCGGCATTCTCAAAAATGTCTCTGGCATCCCCCGTTAAATTGGGGCTCCTTATGGTCAAGTCATACTTAACCCGATGACTGTAGTTAAGCAGATTTGGCACAAAGCTACATGCTTGGGGTTCCCAGTGAAAATAAAATTCACTGATAATTATTTACTAGATAAAGCTGCTAACCATTTTAACACGGTCAAGATGTACGTATTTTGTTTCATACAAATATTTTAGTTATTTTATTTGTTTATTATTGTTTGATGAATTGAATGCATCTTGCACAAACATATGCACCAACTGGAGAGTCGTAATGCTCCCTCAAAATAGGACTGTTTTGAGTATGACAATAAACAAAATCCGGTAGTGAGGATCAACTTTTGGATTTTTGTGGGGTAAGGTGTCATTCCTTCGTTGCTCTTACAGTCAGGTCCACTATGACCCGAAGTGGTAATTTACTAAGCTTTTTGCTTAGATGTAGCACAAGGCTGCATGAATTGGGCACCTAATGAGAATCGAACTCATTCGTGTAGGTTTGCTAGTCTACCTTGCTAACCATTACACCACCCGAGGTGCCCCACTATGACCCGGAGTGGTTGTTAGGGTCCGATAAATGGGTTAAATTGATTGGTTTGAAAAATATCAGTATCAGATAAGTATACTTGAAACAATAAAACCATGTGCAAATTATTTGTTTTAAATAAGAATATTTGAACCCATATAATCGTTTATGAATTATTAGGATTATGAATGGTTACCTGAAGCTAAAAAAATATAATTATGAGCTATTGAAATTGCATAATTACTTGAACAAAAAAAGAAGTTCATTTGTTCATTTGGTTTGGTTTTATGGCACATCAACCATTGTAGGTCATTTAATGCCAAATCCATTTTTATACACATTAGCAGTTCTATTTCAAAGCACACAGTTTAGTTCTATTTTACCCATAGCCAGGAACCTATCAACTACAAAAAAGACTTACTTTGGTATTAAATAATCCAACAAAGGTTGGTCAGTCGTAAAACTAACCAAATTTGCTTAATCTGAAAGGCGATCAAATGTTCGGTGATCTCATTTGCTAGTTTAAAACTGGGTTGAATTTAATGAAGCTTTCTGATGGGAAATCAATTAAAAGGTAATTAGGAGTTGCTTTTATTATGAAAGACGCCTTACAATTATATTTTGACATAAGATAAATCAGTAAGTACTTAAGTACACTAATAAATACATAGAGTACATAGAGTACTTTAGGATTCATATTGCCGTCCATTCCTTAAAAAAAATATCCATCTGGAGGTCTATGCTTTTATTCTCCATAAAAAAACTTAAAACAGCTCGTAATAGAGTAAAATTTTAATTGTTTTAGTTTCTATTTATTGTAGTTTAATCAATAGTTTTTTATGATATTATGATTTTAAAGTCTCCACTTGTTTACCGTACGAGAAGTGCTCATAATGTAATGGTTAAAGTGCCGGACTGCGGCCACGAAGTACGCGAGTTCGAACTCTAGTCGAGATCTTACGATCAATTTCGGACTAATACCCTCGGTTATACCCACAAATATAGGTTAAATTGTACCACGACTGTTCTACAAGGATAGCTTTGGCATTAAGATACCCCGCGAAGACTGATATGCCTTTAAACCGAAAAACTATATTTACCGTCAACATAACGTAATCTTCGCCAAGTGGTCTCCATAATATCAGTTCTGCTTTTCTTATAAAGATCGTCAATGGTCATACCAAAGACTTAAAAAAAATGGTACTTGATACCTCCTTGCTTAACACTCAGCAATATAAGGTACGTATCAAGGGTAAAGTGGAGCAATCCAGGGAAAAGAGTAGCATCCTCCCCTACACTTCGGTGTAGTAGCTATTGAAAAGGGAGCCTTCTGGTCGCCCTCAACTACGGTCGCCAACTTTGCTTATTCCAAGAGTAGGTTCACAGAGATCTTGAACATGTGGAGATGCTTGAAATTATCTCATTATGGCACTCTCATAAGAGTGTTATCATTTTTTCAAATGATATAAATATATACTCATTTACACACAGAGTAAATTGTCGCTATCTTAGATTATTAATTTTGCTCGTGCACTTGATTTGTTTCAGGTTTTGTCTTCGGTGTAGCAAACTTGAGACATTTGGATACTTTCAGAAAACAGCACCATAACACAATTCCCACTTTTAGAAATTTGGAAACAGTAAGCTGTACAGGTTGGCATTCTCAAATTCTGAATTGTTTGAAATAGAACTGTTTGTATGTATAAAATAGATTTGGCATTTCTTTAGAAACAAAAACAACAAAAATATAAACGGGTTAAGCGATTGAAATTGTAATTGAATTGTTTTACGACTTACCAACCTTTGTTGGATTATTTAATACCAAAAATTAGTCTTTTTTGTAGTTAAGCTCCCATACGAAGATTTCAGAGTTTTTGGGTGTCAGTTTCTTATTCATATTGATTTGAACTTTACATCTAGTCTATATCATTGTGAGTAAGGTGGTCACGAGTGATGGTGACATTGATCTTCTCACATGGTCTGAGACTCAACTTAGAGGCCTTAGATCAAGTGCCAGAAGGAGGTAGTGCAACGTAGATCGAGAAAGTGGCTGCTGGAAGACCTTACATCGGGCAACAGGACGGAATCTACGCCATTCCTTTGCAAGAAGAAGCTAGCATTGGAGGTGAGATAAATCTGCAAACATATCACCGCTAATTATTTAGATTGTTATCCCCTTGATTATTATGTGTGGGGCGTAATTGAACGAGAAACCCACAAAAGTAATTACTCCCAGGTTCACTCTGATAGGTATGTCTGAAAACTGAATACTTGCATCATACTCCAAAACTGCTTCCGTGAAGACTTTCGAGTAATCTATTGGCTCTCGTTCAAATTCCATTCGACATGTATGGAACCTGTTGAAGTCCTCATTGAATTCCTTGCAGCCACACTCAACTTCACAACTTCGTTATGGATAGCTCTAGAACATGATGTGATAGATATAACTCACGCAATGATTATGTGCCGCATTGCGTAGCCGACGTTATTCAAATGGAGGGAGGAGCTACACGTTATTTGGCAGCATTAATTTTTGGCACTTTAGTTTACATAAGCTACCGGCTGAATAACGTAGACTCACATACATAATTAATATTGTCACAGATTTTCAATTTGTAGTTTATTTTTCTTGTTTCTTTCTTTCTGTGTCAAACTTCATTAATCTCACATCGTTGCTTATTGACCTTTACAAATGCTTCATCATCAGTTTTAATGTAATCTAGTTCAAGTTCTTAAGGCTTTCTGTTCACTGTACACATTAAACCTTTTGTTATTCGTATTATTTTTTATGCTAAGATGAATCGATTAGTCCGTAAAATAAACTGAAAAAATAAATATTTTTTCTGTAAAATAGATGAGATCTTCGACATTTCGCTACTAATTGATATGCCTACAGCGAATTAATTCATCATATCCTTTTTTTATATCAAGTGGCCCAGTCGGCTGGGGCTGCAGAATACACCGACTGCATCTTTGTCGAGAGTTAGGACTCCCCCAACGAGTGTCCTAGTTATGACACTAAACAGTCTAATGGTGAGGTTTCATTAATACTGGAGCTTTGGGAAATGCAGAGTACCTCTTTATTGCCATCGCTTCCAGGTCCAGTCTGGCTCGGAGAGGTAGAACCTAAGGATCCTCTCTATGCGTTAAATAGAACTAAACGGTGTACTTACGCTGAACTGATTTGCTTGAAGTGGAGCTGTTTTTATATTTAACTGCGTGTAAACAAAAAACTGTACTTATGCTAAGCTGAATTGTTTGAAATAGAACTGTTTATATATATATAAAATAGATTTGGCATTAAATAACCTACAATGGTTGATATGCTATAAAACCAAACAAAACCAAAAGTAGGATGGTTTGGTTTCTTTGTTTTAACGGCATATCAACCATTGTTGGTTATTTATTGTCAAAGCCATCTTTATAGAAGAATAACAGTGATAATATTCAACCCATTTTGCGAAGAGTGTGTATACATCTATCAAGGGTAAAAAATCCCAAAGCAAACTTAGTAGCGCGACTAGAGTTCGAACTCGCTTAGTTCGAGGTCACAGTCCAGCATTTTAGGACACTCCCACAAAGATAATTCTTGATATCACAGACAGGATTATATCCCTTGATATCACGGTCAAAATATCACAGTATCACGGGTAGGATTTATCACCTTTGATACTTATAACCCTTGATATCACGGGTAAGAAATATAATCCTTGTTATTTCAGGTAGGATTTATCACCCTTGGGTAGGATTTAATTTAATTTCATGACACTGACGGGATTATAACCCTTGATACTACAAGTAGTATATATAAACCTTAGTATCACAGGTAGGAATAATCACGATATCACGGGTAGGATTATAAAATTTGATTCACGGGGAGGATTATGATCTTTGATATCACAGGTCGGAAACAATCTTCGAATTCACAGGTGAGATTTATAAACCTTAAATTCGCCAGGAGAATTTATGACTCATGAATTTTGCAGGTAGGATTTATAACTCTAAATATCACGTGCTAGACTACAACTCTTTGTTTCACGGACAGAATCATAATACTTGGATTAACGGGTTAAATTTATATCTCTTTATATCACAGATAATATCACGAGCAGGATCATAAAACTTGATATAACGGACAGGATCCAAAAACTTTGGTTTCACAGATATAATTTATAACCCTTTATATCGTAGAGGAGATTTATAACTTTAAGATCGTATGCAGGGTTATTACACTTGATATCCAAAGTTATAACCCTTGGAAACATGGGTAGGATTTATAATCCTTGATCTGAAGTGTAGGTTTATTATACCCCTTAATATCAAGGGCAAGGTTATACGTCTTAACCTAACAGGGAGGATTTACAAAACTTGATGTTGCGGTTAGGATTTAGTGAACAAATATCAATAAAAAAGGTTTTATTCCCTCTTAAGATTACATATATAATGACAAGGCACATTTTGGTTGTAAGAGAAAATGAAACAATAATTACTGTTTCATTTAAACTCAGTTTATGTGGACAAAGCTTACTGCTGCCCCCTGACATTCTCACTAATTCTCTGCTTCTACTTAAATTTAGTCATTTATTGATTTAGTTTGTTTGGATTTTTATGGCATATCAACCTTTGGAGGTTATTGAATGCCCAATCCATTTTTATTCAAATAATCAGTTCTATTTCAAACAAACAGTTTAGCAAAAGTATACAGTTTATTTGTCAAAAACATTTCTATTTCAAGCTATTCAGTTTCGTCAAAAAGTTCTTATTCAAACAATTCAGTTTAGTATAAGTATAGTTTTTGTTTACACACAGTTAAGTGTCAAAATAGTTCTATTTCAAGCAATTCAGTTAAGCATAAGTACACAGTTTAGCTCTATTTGATCCATAGATAGGAACCTATCAGGTACTACCACTCCGAGCGAGAGGGAACCTTGGAGTAATGGCAATGAAGGGGTACTCTGCATTCCCAAAACATCCTGTATTACTGGAATTTCACATTCAGACTGTTTAGTGTCATATTCAGGACACTCGTTGGAGGAGTCTTACCCTTCTGCAGAGAAGCAGTCGGTGTATTCTACAGCCCTAGCCGACTGGGCATGTCATTCATGTTACTAACAAACTGAATATAGCTTACGATAAAGGGAAATAATGACAATTTACTGAATTTTGCAATTTTAACTAAAAATCTTTTTTTTTTAAATCTCCCTTATTAATCTGTATATTAAGCATTGAGAATTAAAAAGAAATATATTATTAATGATCACGAAGAAAGTAAATAATTACTCATAGAATAATTACTTATATGAATAATGTAAGTGTGCTGGTGATGATTTTCTTGATGATTTTCGTAGAAAATCATCAAGAAAGGGATTGTCAATGGTCAGAAACTATGAGAATTCTGATAGAATAGGTCTTAATATCTATAATACTTATCACCCTTTATTGAAACATGAAGGCAATCAAACAAATTCATTTATTCTTTTTCAATAATGAAATTATCTCTATACTAGACGTAGTACCCTCAATTCTCAGTGACATTTTTTTTCTTTTTCGAAGAAAGGGTTCCAATTTGCAATCATGCGAAAAAAAAATTACAAATAAAAAACCGACCCTGAATAATTTCAGTTTCAGACACTTGTAAGCAGATACCCCTTATCCCAAGAGAACTTTAGTGATGCCATAGGAAAAAGAAGACTGTTACCTTATATTGGTGTGTGTGCGAGGGAGGGGTCCACGTGACGTAATGGCTAAAGTGCTGGACTATGGCCGTGAAGTAAGCGATTCCGAACTCCAGTCGCTCAGTGACGTTCTTTTTCAGATTAACAGCATTGGAAAAGGTACTGAACCTTCTTATCCCCCACCCCAATTATGTATGGGAAAAAAGTATCACTATTTTCTACAGGAAAAGCTTTGGCACTAAGTAACCCACGAAAGTTAATATGTCATTAAACAAAGAAACCAAAACTATTTGAAGGTTCATTTCTTTCTTTAATGACTCTCTTATCAAAGTTATAAAAAATTGTTGCTTATATATGTATATATACGGTGATACCTCGAGATACGGAATTAATTCATTCCGGTGGGGATTTCGTATCTTGGAATTTTCGTATTATGGGACAAGATTTTCCCTATAAATGGCCTAATGGCCAAAAGCAGTTGAATAAAGAGTAAATATTATACCCACCCGAAGAAGTAGGTTCTTTAATGACAACATAGTCATTTACATAAATGTTAAAAAAGATAAGAGAAAAGCAAAGCGTTCACGTGATGCTACGAGACGAATTCTGAGAGAATCAGTTGGGCGGCACTTTCGATTTCCGTTTTCATATCTTGAATATTTTTTTTGCTAAATGCGACGGAAATTTCATCGAAGCCCGTTTCGTATTCTGAATTTTTCGTATGATAGGGTTTTCATAAGTCGAGGTTCCAATGTATATGTAAGTAACAGTTTTACATATAACTTTATATGAATTTATCTTATTTCATTTTTATACCTATTCTGTTATTCTGACAGCATGAAAAAAAAGAAAGAAAACACATGATATACGTGGTGCATTTAAGGTTTCCTGACGTTTTTTGTACAGGCATTTAGAATTGTCGCAGACTCTTGAAAATTCAGTATGTTATACCTCTTATGAGATGACTGACCAATTTATTGATTTCAGGTTCAAATGAATAGCTACAGAAGGAATTGGAATACACCCTACCAAAGCCTGATTGTCACAGCTGGTGAATTTCAAAAATGCAATCTGGATGTGAGGACAATTTAGAAGAATGATATGCAATATAATTGTGTTTTAAACTTGGAAAAAAATGCCACAGAAACGTATGGAATACTTCAGACTGCTTTTGGAGCATCTTGCATGAATCGAGCATCAGTTTTTGAGTGGCATAAGAGATTCAAGGAAGACAGGGTTAGGGTTATTATGTTGAGGTTTCAAGGGAGTTCAGGAAGAGATTCCTAGGGAAGAGGCGAGCACTCTTCAAATCGGGTCAGTGGCATTTCCAGCAGAACAATGTACCAGTCCACAACTTGTCACCGACTATTTGAGCAAGATGGGCATCAAGACAGTTCCTCAGCCTCCCTATAGTCAGACCTTGCTCCCTATGACGTTTGCTTATTCCCTAAGCTCAGAGGCTGTCGTTATGAGACAATTGAGGAGATGAAAGAGGCTGTGACGAAGGGCATTGACACACTCACACAAGAGGACTTCCATGGGGCCTTCCAGGAGTTGCTAGAACGATACAACATGTGCATTGCAGACGGAGGAGATTACTTCGAAGGGGATTAGAGTTTCATGTGTATACTATCAATAAAAGTGCCCATACGAAAAAAGTCCGGAAACTTATTTAATGATCCTCGTCATTTGCAAATAAAAAAAAATATTACAAAAACTGATATCTGGGGAAAAATCTTCCCGATGATCCGGTTAGGAGAAACCTAGGTAAATTTTCCTGATACTTTGGGTATATATATATATATATATATATATCGTAAATTGCAGTACATTAGCCGATATGGTATATAAGTCAACCTCCAGATTTCCAGATCAAAATTCTTTGAGTTATTGGTCAATCTCCATACATATAGTTGTCTATTATTACGTTTTCATTAGTGTTTACAGTACGTGCATCAACTGTTGGCGAACGGCGTGTGATATAAAATCTAACTTGTATTACAGTATTATTATCTTATATCAATACGAGTTTAAGTTGGGAATGTTTATGGTAGTCTGCTCGAATTAGGGAAAGTGTTGTATATCGAGTGTTTGGATTAGTCTTCCACTTAATGTCCAGTCTATGACAAAATCTTTGGATTTTAGACCTGCTTTATACGTCAAACCCTTGTTTTGAAGAGTTTTTTCAAGCTTCAAAGTTCGAAATATAGCATATGCACACACACACACACACACACACACACATATATATATATATATAAATGAAACTGTAGAATTATAAATAAATAGCACAGGACATTTATTTATCAAAACTTAGTTTTTAAAATAATGATGCAACTGAAATATCTTTTAATTGTGAAAAATGCCATTTGTTCATAAATATAACACAAATTGCATGTTAATCACGTTCACTAATGATTTAAAAGGATGTAAGTCGTTTTGATTTTAGTTTGGGTACGGAAACAAAAAAATCCCCTGAGTAAAATTCTCATTTTCACTTGCGTAATCGAAGTCAAGCGAAAACTTCTTTGTCAGAGCAATGCACTGAGAATGCAGAGGATAAAGCAATTTCCAGTTCAGTTTGCAACTGAAGAAAAATTTTTTGATCTTCGTCGCGAGGAATGTCATCTTTAATTACAACGAACCTAAACCAAAAATGTTTCATCAAATCTAAAAATTGAAAATAAAACCCCGTGTTTCATAATTTTTAAGAATACCTTTTCCATGTTTTCCCACCAAAAGTTTGCGAGTTAGATCCCCTGTCTAAGTCAGAAGCAGTCCAATAGTTAAACGGCACAGGCCCAGACCTTAGATTCTCCAGTCACTGAACCAAAAATATCGCTCATAATTTTCATGACGATAGCCAAGTTTTATCCTAAAAAATCAGGACTGACACGCAATTAACCAATAAAAAATACTAAAAGCATATACATACACTGAACACATACAATAATTAATGCTTACACAAAAAATATTTTATAAAATATTGCCAAAAAAATGTCAGTTCTACTCAACCTACTGTTAATTGTTTTGTGTTTGCTTGTTTTATTAATAATTCATTTTAGCATTACCCTTTTTATCACAGCACCCAAAAAATTCTTCTGCGACAATGTTTAACTACATTCTTTTTTCTTTCTTTCTTATGGCATATCAACTTTCATGGATTAATTAATGCCTAAGCCGCCCTTGAAGAAGGAAAGTAGTGCTACTATTTAACCCATAGCTGTGAAGATAAGAAGGTTCATACATTTCGCAAAGGCATGAGTCCGAAGTGAATTTAACAGCGTGACTGAAGTTCGAACTCACAACGAAGTCGTAGTCCAGTTCGTTTGCCATTACTCTACGAGGACTCCCCTTCCGTTGCATTGTTACAAACTCGTTACACATATTTGGCTATTCTCGATATAACGGAAACTACTCTGAATATGCCACTACAAACTAGACAGAGGCATTAGTATCATTATGGACTGCTGTTACAGCCCAACGGGTTCGCCCGTCGCCAAGTAAATACATGAAGCTGTTATTAACAGATTTTAGTTTATGTAAGTTGTCTTTTTAAATGCTACATTACGTTATTTATTTTGGACGATTTTGCGGGGATCAATTTTATTAACTGAATGCAAAGGAGGGAATCTTAAACTACACCTTCTTCCTCTTTTTCTTTTTCTTCTTTGGGTTTATACAGAGCTCCCCCCTGAAAAAAAGCGGGATATGTTTTACAGAATATTTCAAGCTACTTTCTTAGAGGCCCAATTGTTACTGACCTAAATACGAAGTCAAATTCATTTTAACTTTCCATATTAAGGTAACTTTATCCACCTCTAAGAAGCAGCAAGATCATCCCCTACCTCGTCCCATCTGACACGGGCGACCATTTCAGTCTAACACTTGAACCAGAAAAATTAAATAACTTATTGACCTTATACACTACAACTCCACGATTCTACTTGCCCATAAAGTTTAATGCTAAAGCGTTAGATTACTACTTGAAAGATCACTGATAATTCTTCTTGGTAGAGAAGAAGCTAAAATTATTTACTGCCAATTCTTATTCCTCATGCGTTCAGTAAGACTAGTTGAAGTAACCGTTCACGTCGGATCATTAATATAGTCTTAAAATTCAGAAAAATGAATTGCCTGAATAATGATTGATTGATTTTTAACAGCATGTCAACCTGTCTAGTGTTATTCTATGCCTAGAAGTTAGAGAACCGCAGCCATTTTACGTTCATATCTATATTTTTTGTTTTGTTGATACTTTTTTTGCATACGGCCCTATCGAATACGAATGATTTTTAAACAGATCCATTTGTCTCATATTGTGGAGGTGCTCGTGGTGTAATGGTTATCGTCGTAGGAAATGGACACAGCGGCACGAGTTCAAATCCTGGACGAAGCTGATTGCATTTCACATAGCACTAATACCCTTGAGAAAGGTATGAATCCAATTATTCTCCCTCCAGCTATGGGTAAATAGTTGGACAGACTATGTAGTGTGAGGCAACTAGTCTAGGAGAAGGAAGACTCTGAATTCAAACCTGCTAAACTCCGCTTAAAAATCGACCTTGTGTCATATCCTGCCCGAGCGGAGGGGTTGGTAAATAGGATCTATTTGTCTCATAGATGGGGCCTAAACAGGTACAACCACTCCAGGTCAGAGTAGACATGGCAATGAAATAGTACTCCACACTACCCAAGTCTCCAAAACTGGAGCCTCGCCCATCAGATGCGGTTTTATGCAGTGCATGCACAGATTCCGAAACCAGGAGAACTTGGCGTAATGGTTATCCTCGTATGAAATGGAATCGGTGGTCCGAGTTCAAGTTCTAGACGAGGTTTATTGCGTTTCACATCACGCTAATGTACTTAGAAAAGGCATGATTCCATCTGTTCTCTTCCTCTGCAGCTATAGTTGGTTAGGAACAACATGTCAGCCATCTGTTCTCTTCCTCTGCAGCTATAGTTGGTTAGGAACAACATGTCAGCGCATCAACTACTACGATACTACCAAGCACAAATATTAACGGAAAACTAGTTTTGGCAATAATCACTAGGTATAGCCAGCTTAAAATTTCTGTGTCAGTATGAAGAAATTGGTATACGCATTTACCCAACCCCTCTGCCACGGGCAGGATGGGATTCAAAGTCAATTCTTAAGCGAAGTAAACTGATTTGAATTCAGAGTTTGGCTTCTCTTGCATTGGTTGCTCAACCAATGTCTAAGAACATAGTCTGCAATACTAATTACCAATAGCAGCGGCGAAAAAAGATGGATTCATACATATCCCATGAGCATTTGCACCGAGGGAAACGCAAACAGCCTCGTTAAGGATTTGAAATTAGGTCACCGATTCCATTTCTTACGGTGATTGCTGTTTCGCTGAGTGCGCCACCACAACATTTCTAACAAAATTAGTGTAAGATGTAATATTTGTTAAAATACTTTGTTTCAGGCCTTAAACTGCTTACGAAACCTGCAGTTACACAATGGTCATTTATCTAATTTTTTAGGCAGGGTCATCACGACTTATCTTTGGTAATGTAGAATAACGAGGGAGATTTTATTGGATAATCTTTTTCTGCTTTTCTTTCCCAGTTGGCTGGGGTTGTAGTATACACCGACTGCACCTCTGCAGAGGGGTAAAACCCCACCAATGACTGTCCTGATATGACTCTAAACAATCTAATGGTGAGGTTCCAGTGATGCTGGGGCTTTGGGAAATGCAGAGCCCTTCATTGCCATTGCTCCCAGGTCCACTCTGGCCCGGCGTGGTAGCACCTGATAGGACCCTATCAATGGGTCAAATAGAACTAATGGTATATTTATGCTAAACTGAATTGTTTGACTAAACTGAATAGCCTGAAAGAGAAATTTTTTTGACAACTAAAGCTTACTTACATTTAAACTGCGTACTTATGCTAAACTGAATTATTTGAAATGGAACTGTTTTTTGACACTACTTACACTAAACCGATTTGATTAATATAGAAGTGTTTTGACATTTAATTGTATATAAACCAAATCTGTACTTATACTAAACTGAATTAGCTGAATTAGATCTGTTTGACTAAACTGAATAGCTTGAAATAAATGTTTTTCACGATTAAACTACTTACATTTAAACTGCGAACTTATCCTAAACTGAATTGTTTGAAATAGAACAATTTTCATATAAATGGAGTTGGCGTTAATGCTGATATGCCATAAAACCCAAACAACCAACCAATTATTCTGCTTTTCTACACTGATTTTTTCAATATGGAGATTCATCCATTTAATATCTTTGTTTTTTGTATTATAATTTGTTCTCGAAAACCTGGCACATTATGCATTTATATGTTAAAGTATCGCAGATTTTTAAAGTATACATGTTGCCGTTATTATAATAAAATTACGTTTGACGATCAGATTATTCACTTCACTTGTTTATATTGTTTTAGCTTTTAAAGATGTGTATTTTTTAATTTAGTGACATTTCTATTTTCCATAAGAACTTAGATAATGCTCATTATATATATATATATATATATATATATATATATATATATATAAGTAGTAAGTAAATTTAGTGTACGATATCGAGGGTAATCAGAAGGCTCCCTTTTCAATAGCTTCTACACCGAGACTTAGGAGAGGGTGTTGCTCCTTTCCCTGGATTGCTCCAATTTACTCTTTATACGTGCCTTATATTGCTGAGTGTAAGCAAGGAGGTATCAAGTACCATTTTTAAAGTCTTTGGTATGACGCGACCTGGGATTGAACCCAGGGCTCCCGGACCATTGGCGAAACACAACGGTATATATGTTTATTTATCTAGAGTTTTCTTTCTCCGAGACTGATTGCTGCACCATAGTTAAAAAGCCCAATTCGCACAATTATTTAGCCATAGCTGGTTGTGGAGGGAGAATACCTTTCCTATGTGAAATGCAAACAGCCTCGACAAGGATTTGAACTCGAATTGCCGTGGTATAATGGTTATCATCGATGGAAATAGACGGTTACCATTTATATCACGAGCACCGAACTATATACATATATACGTGGAGCATTCATTAGGTTTCCAGACTTTTTTGTACAGGCGTTCAAAATTGTCACAGACTCTTGAAAATTCAGTATCTTATTGCTATACATCTTATGAGATGACTGACCAATTTTCATGATTACAGGTTCAAACGAACAGCTACTGAAGGAATTGGAATACACACCACTAAAGCCTGATTGTCACAGCTGGTGAATTTCAAAAATGCAATTTGGACGTCAGGACACTTTAGAAGAACGATATGCAATAAAATTCTGTTTTAAACTTGGAAAAATGCCACAGAAACGTATGGAATACTTCAGGCTGCTTTTTGACCATCTTGCATGAATCGAGCATTAGTTTTTGAGTGGCATAAGAGATTATGGGAAGCCAGGGAGTCTGTGAGGGGTGATGAGAGGTGTGGGAGGAGTAAGGAAGTCAATAGACCAGAGTTGATTGGCCAAAGAGATAGGGTTAGGGTTACTATGTTGAGGTTTTAAGGGGATTCAGGAAGAGATTCCTAGGGAAGAGGCAAGCATTATTCAAATCGGGTCAGTTGCATTTCCAGCAGGACAATGCACCAGTCTACAACTCCATCCTTGTCACAGACTATTTGACCACGATGGGCATTAAGACAGTTCCTCAGCCTGCCTATAGTCCAGACCTTGCTCCCTGTGACATTTGGTTATTCCCTAAGCTCACAGGCTGTCGTTATGAGAGAATTGAGGAGATGAAAAAGGCTGTGACGAAGGTCATTGACACGCTCACACAAGAGGACTTCCATGGGGCCTTCCAGGAGTTGTTGGAACGGCACAACATGTGCATTGCAGCCGGAGTAGATTACTTCGAAGGGGACTAGAGTTTCATGGGGGAGATTACTTCGAAGGGGACTAGAGTTTCAATAAAAGTGCCCATACAAAAAAAGTCTGGAAAATTATTTAATGATCCGCGTATATAAGAAAAATGCATGTAATAAAAGTGCTTTAAAACGTGCTCGATGCTACAATGGCAGAGTAGATTTAAAACCTAAAATATAAAAATTATAAACGCTTAATGTTTGTTACTTTGAGTTTTATTTGGATAACAATATTATTAGACGAGAGAAAGTGGCCAATCAACCATATAATGGCGTGAGAAATTTGTCACATGGTAGGGTGATAGCTCACGTGACACTCCCACGAAAGGGAATCATTTATTTCTTTTAGAAATCAGAGCTGTCTAAATACGAGAAAATGAATTATGAAATTAGTCAGGTTGTAAATGACATTGGAGAAATCGATTGATATGTCTACATTTAGAGATCAATTCCCTTTTTCTTTTTTTTTATTTAGCAATTTATCATTTTCGGCATATTCCAGGATACATAGATTTTTTCTTCCAGAACGTAATCTGAGGCTGTTAACACCTTTAAACGCCTGGACTTTTTTCACATGATCCCATTTATTATTTGAGTTTGGGCTGTTTCGTCTCTCCATATATATATATCGTAAAAAAATTTAAGTTTCTAAAATAATTAAGAAAGATAAAAAAAATTGAAAAAAAAAAATTTTTAAGATATTGCCAAATCACCTGCCGATTAGATAGAGATATCTTGGAACTGATATTCGCAATATATATAAATATATAAATATATAAATATATATATTTGCATTTCTTGAATTCCTTTTTGAAGGTCGTATTCAAAACTTTATTACCATATAAGTGGCTGTAACCTAGATATCGATCACAAATAATAAATTCCATAGGGCAACTCTAAGCTGTTATATATATATATATATATATATATATATATATATATATGAGGGTCGTTCAAAAAGTTTACCCATAGTTGAACATTTTTGTTGTGGCAACATACTAACACTTCTTATAAAACTAGAAAATCTCATTGAGTTTTTTCTAGTTTTATAAGAAATGGTTATGTATTGCCACAATAAATATGTTCTGCTATGCTGTTACTAAGATATCTTACAGCTGTATCATATTTTATATCTTGTATATTTTTTATAATTTGAATTAATCAGGTTGTCTGAGTTGTAACTTTGGTGGCAAAGGCAGCCATCATCTCTCAAGATACACACACACACACACACACACACATACACATATATATATATCATTTACTGGGAGCATTTCAACATATATATATATATATATATATATATATATATATATATGTAATTTAATTTCGCTAATATATATATATATGTGTGTGTGTGTGTGTGTGTTATTTACTGGTAGTTTATGATGTCTAGATAAACATTAACCTACCTTTACTTCGTATATTAGACCCCCTATTTATAAGACCCCCTATTTATAATTAATCTCCAAGTATTATGGAATTAGGCTCAATGGACATGCTGGTAGCCTGCGGTATCTAGGTAACCATTATCTTACCAGATACCTCAACGTCACGTAGAAGGCTTACCCCATATCTATATCTACTTTGAAAGTTTCATGAAAATAAGCAAGACACAAGTGCCGGTTGTCTACGGTATCTGGCTAAACTGTTATGATGTTACGGGGTTATTTTGTTTGACACAAAGTCAGTTTTTAAGCGGAGTAAGGCTGGTTTTAATTCAGAGTTTTCCTTTTTAGACTGGTTATCTAACAAAGGCTAAAGAACCCAGTCTGCCCTACTATATGTGCATTGTTGGGGGTAGGAAGAAAAGATGGATTCGTAAACGCAAAATGTATGTCGACTTTGTATGAAACACGCCCTTGTGCTATTTTTGCTTACGAACAAGCATGATCACAACTCATCGTCAGGTTTTGTTTGTATTTACCCAACACCTCCGTACGAACAGGATATGACACAAGGTCAGTTTTTTAAGCAAAGTTGAACAGATTTGAATTCGGAGTTTTCCTTCTTCTAAACCGGTTGCCATACCAAGGTTACAGAGTCTAATCTGCCCATAACTGGATGGGAAAAATTTGGATTCATGCTTTTCTTAAGCACTGATAAAGTAGCACTATGTGAAATACAAACAGTCTCGTCCAGGTTTTGAACTTGGTTCACCGTATTCATTTCCCGCGACGATAACCATTACACCACGAGCAAGTTTATGTTTCATTTTATATTTATCAGGTTGTTACGTTGTTATTAATTCGCTTATTTGAAAACAGAAATGAAAATCAAAAGCGAGTCATCAAAGTCATGCTGATAGCAAGGATTCTCTTGACTCTTCTTTTCTCTCTCCATCCTTACCTATCAGTCATCTCTCTTTGTTGCAGCTTAAGACTGTACCCAGTGTTCGGACAGAGCTGATGCATTCAAGTCCTTGTTGGTCGGACAACACTGGCGCGTCAACGTGTAGGAGTTCATTTGAGAACTTCACGTGTGAGTTGGTCCTTACTTCTCCAGCAGTACCCAGCATTTCTTGTTCGTCTTATTTGGATGGTTTATGAGATAGGAGCCAAGTGGCTATACAGTCAGTTTTGTGGAGTTCTGCTTTCAAAATTTGCTCAGAACAGTAGGTAGCATTCTTGCATAGTTCCCATTGAGCTTTTTCTCTAATCGTTTCGTTTGACTCCAGGCGGTGCAACCGTACAGTTGTACTGATACGGCTTTAGCTTGTTTTATTTTATCCGAGAGAGTATGCTTCCATATAATGGATAACTTTTCAATGGCAGTCCATGTTTTTTCTATGCTCATGTTGACATCACTTTCTGAAGATGAGATATTACTACCGAGGTATATGAACTCGTCTTCTGTTTTGAGAGGCTTGTCATTTAATTCAGAGATGGCTCCATTTTGTTTAAAATATATTAACTTAATCTCTGACTATTGTTTACTGCTTAATTTCCTACAATTATTAATCATATATGATTTTCCACTGATACAACGAGAAAATCATAGTTTGCTTAATCTTCTAATAATAATTTAATTTGATATTTTGTCAAGTTCAGAAAAATTGCATTTAGTATTTCTTCGTGATGTAAAACAAGCTAATTTTCAGACCAAATGCTATTTGATACTGAGTTCGATCCCGACTTGGTTCCCCAAATGGAGTTACTTCCTAATTGCTATTACTACCAGGTGAACCCTGAACAAGAGCTGAAGTACCTGTTATAGGTCAAATAGATCTGTTCAAAATCTAGTTCTTGACGGGTTGATCTGCCATTAAATAGTTCTTCACGGGTTGACCTGCCGTTAAAATGACTTAATCGATCAGTCTGATAACCAGTGAGAAATTCGTAACTATTCAAACCACGGGATAAATCGTATCCATTATATATATATATATATATATATATATATGTGTGTGTGTGTGTGTGTGTGTGTGTGTGTGTTCATTTTTTTTCTTTTTTGGTTGGTCCAAAAAAGTTAATATTTCAAAATCTTTTTATTTTATTCTAATGAAATGAATTAGAAATAAAAATCAAGAAAGGGTCCTCAAGTCGTGCTGACAGCATAGATTCTCTTGACTCTCTCTTTCTCACAAATTCCACTACACCTATAGAGCACCAGGCAGCATTACTCTTACCCACATTACCAGCCTTGACATGTAACAAAGAATATATTTATTAATCTCAAGTTGACAAAGGCCCTTACAGGAAAATGGAACAATGACACATTACCTTATGACCGACATGAGATCTGTTAAGAAAGGAATGAAAATGAGTTTTTGTTAATATTCTGATCCTTGAACACAAGTGAAAACATTCCGTTCATGCCTGCCTTTCAGAATGTACACACAGCTGAGTAATCGTGGATTATTACGAGTGTTTAGCTAAGTGTGTACCCAAAATGGACACACACAAATATCAAACAGCGTTTTGGAATCAATAAGTTTTGGACCAACAAGTATCTTTATCTTGTAGCACAAACCCCCTTATTGCCCTGATCTTAGCCCGTGTAACTATTTCCTGCTTAAAAATAAATAAATAAATACCAGGCTCTGCTGTCACCATTTGGAAACGGTTGGGAACATGCAACTGGTTGTGACGAACCAACTGAAGTCAGTGTTAGTTGAAGACTTCCAGCACAGTTTCCAAGAGTGGAAACAACGTCCTTTTTATGTGTAGCTTCCCAAGGGGACAATTAATAAGCCAACCTTGTAATATACATATGACGAATTCCTTAACAACCAAAAGGAATGACTAAATTTTATACTCTACTTGCGGAGCGTGGGGCCCTTGAATTACCATAAATTAAAATATGTTTTCCCTGAATATTGCTTACCGAAGCAGGAGGACTTACTATTTTATGACTATCCGTTATAACTTCCAGAATATATAAAATAATGAGAAACGCCATGTTTCTTATGTGTTTGTCTCAATTTGAGTTCTTTTTGTGCGTAGAATCAACGAATTAGAATTCCAACATTCCTCTACTTACTAGCTCTTTTAAAACTGCTAGATTAACTAACTCAAGACTGGAATTTAATAAAAAAAAGATCTTAATCACCACCCGCCAAAAAAAAATTAGAAAAAAAATATCAAGAAAAATAAATAAATAAACGCAGAAACTAAAAGCAAAAGCACGATACTTGAGCGCGTGAAAAAACATTTTTTACCGTTTTTGTGGTTTAATATTAACATTAAATTCTTAGATAAGCTTTAAATATTTTGATGGTGACGTACTTAATGGCTTATAAGAGACCTTTTCGCTCCTCCTTATAAATGTTCAAATTACCTGCCGAATATTATATGGGTATTTGAGGTAGCTGATAATGTTTCTTCAAATGCCATAGATATACAGTACTTGTACCTAGCTTAGTTTCATAATACTTTAATAGTTAATGTAAACAGTCGTTCTTTTACGCAAGGCTGAGGTACTGATAGAATAATGTTTACCCAGATGTCATAGACAACCAGTACTTCTATAATACTGTGAGAGTAAACATTAATAGAAGGCAGGCCGTATCAGTTATATATATATATATATATATATATATATATATATATATATATATATATATATATATATAGAATTAACTTAAATCGCGAGTCGAAAATCTTCTACTAAAGTTTCACCTTAACGGATCATCAGGAAGCCTACATTCGACTAAATTTTAAGGAGAAATCGCCTTCTTTTATTCACCAAAAACCCCACCTAGCCTAGAATTTGCATAATAAAAAAAAAAAAAAGGTCGTACGAGGTTGGCCTTTTCTTTCTTTTTTACCCAAAAAACTTTTTTCTTTTTCCTCTGGGCGGTGATTCGAGGTACTTTTATCTCTTGTTCCTGACCAGGGTTTTTTTGTTTTTTCCGATACCGTGAATACTGGTAGATATTAGATTAGTAAATATATATATATATATATATATATATATATATATATATGTGTGTGTGTGTGTGTGTGTGTGTATCTATCAATATATATGTGTGTGTGTTTGTGTGTGATTAAATAGGACAGACATTTCGTGTCTGTCTATTCTATCTTTGATCCCTTAAAGGGTTCGTATGAATCGTTTAATTTTTTGATAGAATGAATTTAAAAAAAACATCGTATTTTCGAACCTAAAAGGAGCCATCTTCGAGGGAGCGAATAATGAAAAGGCAAACACAATTCCATCCGAAAGTCAAACGACTTGTACAAAAAGTAAAACGGATTAAAGACGGGATAAGTATTTACGAAGCGTCTGTCTTATTTGATGAAACATGTATAGAACAGAAAAAACCTATCTATCTATCTATCTATGTGCGTGTGTATGGGTGTGGTTAAAATTTACCGCGAAAACCATTTGAAATCAGTAAAATACAGTGCTCCGTCCCCCCAAAAGCCGAGCAATATCACGATATTTCAACTATAAAATCAGTTGAAAAACTAATAACGCGACGTTTTCTGTGGTCAATCATCTGGTGAGCTTTCAGCAACACGTTTGAAGTATACATATATATATATATATATATATGTGTGTGTGTGTGTGTGTGTGTGTGTGTGTGTGTGTGTATTGGCGAACACTTTACCCACAGAGTAGTAAGTTATATATATATATATATAGATGCATGAAACTCAGGGTCACAAATACTTCCATGTAATATTCATATATATATATATATATATATATATAAATATGCATATATATATATTAGCGGTCTTGTGGGTAGTGTGTTCCCCAATGGCCCGGGAGACTTGGGTTTGATCCCAAGTCGAGTCATATCAAAGACTTAAAAAATGGTGCTTGATATCTCCTTGCTTAAAACTCAGTACTATAAGGTACGTATCAAGAGTAAAGTGAAGCAATCTAGGGAAAGGAGTTGCGCACTCCCCAACACCTCGGTTGTAGAAACTATTGTAGTCTACGGTCGCCAACTTATATATATATATATATATATATATATATATATATATATATATGAAGGACTGATAACGCTTCTGTTTTCCGACCCGATACCTCACTCTCTGTAAGGCTTTACTCTTCCAACACCTACTTCCATCATAGGATATGTTCGGACCGCTTTCGTCGTTTAAAAATACATGAATAAAAAAGCATTCATCCATTGCTCTCTCTCTCTCTCTCTCTCTCTCTCTCTCTCTCTCTCTCTCTCTCTCTCTCTCTATCTATCTATCAATCTATCTATCTCTCAGAACAACTTGAACCAAATTTAAGGATTCTTCTTTACTGTTTATAAAAGAAGGCGATGATTTAAATGATTATTAAAAATGAATTAAGCAATTAGAAATCAATAACATTAAATTAAAAGTTGGACAATCCAACAATGAAGATATCAGGTGACTGAAAAAAAGGACATCCTTTTCGCATGATATAAATGGGAGACGACCTGACAATATCACACGGTATGCGCCGAATTTGAATCGTCTCATTTCTTTTTTAGACATATATCCAGAGTATTAACATGGTCAGTTCAGTCAGCTGGTGCTGTAGAATACGCCTACAGCATCCCAGCAGAGAGTTAAGACCCCCTCATCAACAACTTCCTGGGTATAACACTAAACCTGCCATATCCTGCCCGAGTGGAGGGGTTGGTAAATATGATAACACTAAACTGCATCTGATGGGGACGTAGATTTGGAGAATGTGGAGTGACTCCTTCATTCCTATTACTCGTGGTCCACTCTGATTCAGAATGGAATTACCTGCTTGGGTCCCATCTACCGGTCAAATAGAACTGTTTCTTTGGTTTCTTTGTTTAATGGCATATCAACCTTTGTAGGTTATTTAATGCCAAAGCTATTCTCCTAGAAGAACAGTAGTGGTACTATTTAACCCATAGCTGGGAGGATAAGGGGGTTCATACCTTTCCCAAGGGTATTTGCCCGAAAGTGAACGTAATAGCGCGACTGGAGTACGAACTCGCTTACTACGATTCCGCAGTCCATCGCTTTAACCATTACACCAAAATAGAACTGTTTAAGCTTTTGGTTTGGTTTGGTTTAGTTTCTTTGTTTAATGACATATAAACCCTCATAGGTTATTTAATGCCAAAGCCATCCGTGTAGAAGTACAGTCGTGGTATTGTTCACCCCACAGCTGGAGTAGGGTTAAAAGGGATTCATAGGAGTTGTAGTTTACAAATGTTTTTGATTAAATGTGGCACAAGTCCGCATAAATGGAGTACCTAATACTCGAACTCACTCATGAAAAGTCCTTCTTACACCACCCAAGGCGCCTTGGGATCCGTAGGAGTTTTTCAGTTTTTGTGCATTGAACACTTGCACAATTTTTAAAAATCTTTTGAATTTTTCTTCTTGAATATCTTTGTTTTTCTTTTCTTTTGTTTTTTAAATGATTTGTACTCTATAATTTGATATTTTCAGTTGGAAAACTTTTCAAGTCAAATGTAATACTTATATTCTTTATTTTAATTCGAGACTAGATTAATTACACATTCTTATCGAAGTAGTTACAAAAGAGTCAGTTTCTTAGCTTCGACACCAACACTTTTGACCTGGCAAGAGTCTCTTGGCGTTATGGTATTGGCGTTGCTGGACTGTAGCCTCGAAGGAAGTGAGTTCGAATTTTAGTTGCACTATAAGGGTCACTTTCAGACAGATATCTTTGTGAAGGATATGAGGTGCCCGTGGTGTAATGGTTATCGTCGAAGGAAATGAACACGGCGACACGAGTTCAAATCCTAGACGAGACTGATTGCATTTCACATAGCACTAATACCCTTGGGAAAGGTATGAATCCAATTATTCTCCCTCCAGCTATGGGTAAATAGTAGGACAGACTAGGTTCTTCAGCCTTAGTGAGGCAACTAGTCTAGGAGAAGGAAAACTCTGAATTGAAACCTGTTAAACTCCGCTTAAAAATTGACCTTGTGTCATATCCTGCCCGAGCGGAGGGGTTGGTAAATAGGATATGAGCTCCCTTTTCCCTCCAGCTATGGATTAAAGAGTATCGCTACTTTTCATTTTGACATTAAATATCCCAAGAATGTTGATATGCCGTTAAATAAAGAAAAAAGTTCTATGAGTGTGATGGGTAGTTCTTCACAGTTCAGGGGTTTTCTTATTAAAGATCATAACCCCATTGGAAGTAACGAATGATGAAGAGCTATTTTAAATAGTTTTCTCAAAAGCTTATCATACAATAAATATACTTAAAAATAGTAACATAATGAAATTATCATTATTTTTATTATTTATTTACGTAGATACTTGCATTGGTATTGTTTAAGTTTTACAAATATCCGAGCAGATTGTCAAATTACGTGATAAAATAGACGGAAAATTACTTCCCGCCATCCGTCAATAGGATTAACTCTTTTGCTGCAGTAGTTTCTAATTTTTGGTAGCTTCTAGTGTAGTAATAGTTCCGAAAGAAAAAAAGGAAAAAGAAAGAAAGAAAAAAATAATAAGAAAGAAAGAAAGAAAGAAAGAAAATAATAATGAGAAAGAAGGAAAGAAAAAAGAAAGAAAGAAAATAAGAAAAAGAAGAAGAAAGAAAGAAAGAAAGAAAGAAAGAAAATAATAAGAAAGAAAGAAAGAAAGAAAGAAAGAAAGAAAGAAAACGCAGAGAGAAGAAAAAGGAAAAAACAGAAGAAAAAAAGGAATATGGAATTCGACTATTGTTGCCCACGGCACGCTTTTAAGAATTCGACTATAGTTGTCTTCGTCATGACTTTAGGAATTCGACTATTGTTGCCCTAGGCACAGCTTTAGGAATCTGAATATAGTTGCCCTCATTATGGAATCAAGAATTCGACTGTAGTTGCTCTCGGTAAGGCATGAGAAATTCAACAATATTTGCCCATAGCACGGCTTTAGGCATTCGACTATAGTTGCTCTCGGCATGACATTAAGAATTCGACCACTGTTGCCTTCGGCACGGCTTCAGGAATTCGTCTCTCGTCGCACTTGACACAGTTAAAGAAATTCGACTCTAGTTGCATTCAATACTGCAATAGTTAACCAATTGCAAATGATTTGGCCTAATGAGTAGAGTGTTCGCCAATGGTTCTAGAAGACCGGAGTTCAATCCCATGTCGAGTCATACCAAAAACTCAAAAAATAGTACTTGATGCCGCCTTACTTAACACTCAGCAATATTAGGTAAGGATCAAGGGTAAAGTGGAGCAATCCAGGGAAAGGAGTAGCGCCTTCCCCTACACCTCGGTGTTGTAGCTATAGAAAAAGGAGCTTTCCGGTCACCCTCGACTAAGGTTGCCAACTTTACTTTTTAAATGATACGAAAAAAGCACGAACGATATATTCAGTCGATTGTACTCCATTCAAATTTTCCTAAAAGTTTAAATCATTAATTATAATTAATTTTTACCTCTAAACTTTTATAGAGTTAAAAAAAGAAGAAATTGCGTGAAACTTTATCTATTAGACACACCATAATACCAAATTCTTGAAGTCATAGTTTACGTATAAAAGAGAGCTGTTTTGGTTATATAAATATTAATTGTACGTATGAATCATCAGCATTATTCTCGACAAAAATGCCCGGCCTCTTCCAAATTCACTTATTTTATAAAGTATTATGTCAAATGGGGTGTTTACATGCTATTTGTCTGCCCTCTTGTGACTTGTGCTTAAATCTTGCTTTTGTCTTTTTACTTTAATAAGTAGCCATTCTTTCTTGTATATGTTTGAAATAAGAAAACCATAAAATGTAATGAACACCAAAAATCTTAAAGTCTACAAAAAGAGAAAGAAGAAAAAATTGGAAAAAAAGACAAAAAAAAAAAAAAAAACGTGGCGAAGCAAGAACATGTCATCGCCCCAGACCACACACAGTAAGTAAAAGCTCTTTTTTTTCTTCCCCGAGATTGTGACTTATTTCTTGAAAGGCGAAATATTTATATAAAAAGATGAATAAATAAATGCTAAAAAAGTAAGAAAAAGAAATGCAAAAAAGAAATAAAGAAATAAAGAAAGAAAGAAAGAAAGAAAGAAAATAAGAAGAAGAACGAAAGAAAGAAAGAAAATGATAATAAGAAAGAAAGAAAGAAAGAAAGAAAGAAAGAAAGAAAATAACAATAAGAAAGAAAATGAATAAATAAATAAATAAATAAATAAACGCAGAGAGAAGTAAAAAGAAAAAACAGAAGAAAAAAAGGAAAGATTGAATGAAAAAAGGCCAGAAAAAAAAAAGAAAAAGTCGGAAAGAAATTAAAGAAATGAAGGAATTAAAAATCAAGAAAGAGAAATACAAAGAGGTAATAAAAATGAGGAAATAAATAATAAAAAGAAGACAAAAATGAAGAAAAAAACGAATGAAAGATCGAAAGAAAAAGAAAAACAAAAGAAAAAGAAGGAACGTAAGAAAGAAAGAAGAATGAAAAATTGAAATGAAAATGAAAGGACAAAGAAAAACAGAACAAAAACAGAAAAAAAAAAAAGAAAAGAAAAAGAAAAAGGGAGAAGATAGAAGAGTTGTAAATTGAACTGAGAAAGGCTTTATTGTCTCTCGTAGAGAATTTTAAGTGCATAGAACTAAAATACATTTTGATTTTTGGAGGCGCGCTTAGTCGACCAGTTATCATCGAAGGAAATGGAATCGGCTTCTCGAGATCAAATCCCGAACAAGGATGTTTGTACTTCACTTTGCGCTAATGCCTTCGGGAAGGATATGGACCTCCCTCAATAATAGATAAATAGTAGAGCAGACTGGATTTTTTTTTTTTTTGCTTTGGGGAAGCAACTAATTCATGAGAAGAAAAACTCTGAATCCAAGCCAGCTTAAATCCGTTTAAAAACTGATCTTGTGTCATGCTCTGTACGTGGCTGAGGGGTTGGGTAAATGTATAAGACTTTTTTTTTTAAACTAAAAAGCAGATGATAAAATGAAGTGGACATTTTTGGCATTCTGAGGTTGCATTTATTCACCAATCGAGAAAGAGGCTTATGACGAAAAACAAACAAACAAACAAACAAAAAAGACTTATGGTCTTCTGAAAAATTAGATAAAAGAAAGAGAATATTATATGTTTAAATACGTGGGTTTGCTGAACAGTTCATAGGCTAATCAAGATGTTCTCATGGAATATAATCAAATAAAGTTTATTGTTCATCATTGAGCCCCTTGCGGTTTACGCACTTCTTTCATTGATTTAACTGTGCTTGCATCTAATTGCTATAAAAATCATCAACAGTCGATATGACATCATCGTATATTCCCTTCAAAGTGTCTCATTACTTGCATATCAAAAATTGACGAAGAGAATCGCTAAGTGAGCACTTGGGACCAAAAAAGCTCCACCTTACCTGCCCACTATTAGCTCAAAGCTGTTATTCACACAGTCAACCTTGACAGTCAAACTCGACAGTGGCAAATAAGTCAAAAACTAAACTGGGGATCTCGCGTAATGGTTAGCGAGCTGGTCTAGCAAATCAGTTACTTCTGACCCGAGTTCAAAACCTGGGCGAGGCTGTTTAGGTTCACTGCATGCTAATACATTTGAGAAAAGCATGAAACTGTCTCTTCTTATCTACCCACAGCAACAGGTAAATTTTAGAACAAACTGGATTATTCATCTTTGATAGGACAGAAATTCTTAAAGAAAGAAAGCTGTTCACCGTTTTAAGATTAACCTCGTATCACATGTAGGTTGTGGCGGTGTGTTTAGTCCAATACATACTTCTGACCACCCTTACGCTGCAGGAGAGTAAGGCCCCACACGCTGGTTGTGGGTGGCGACCCGTAATGCCTGAGTACAGAATCTTTGTGTCTGAACAGTCCGTGACCCGAATACTAAGTGGTTACGTAACCTTCAACACTCCACTTCGGCTGTTGGGTTTGACGAACGATCTGATCAATCGACTGGTCACGAAAAGCCTAGCATCAATATGACTAAGTCCTGACCTTATTTTTCAAATTGCTCTTATGGTAAACAAGCATACAACTCTTCTTATCTTAGAGTTGATAAAGGAGAATGGCTGAGAGTCAACTGCCTCGAGAGAAAGTTATTGAAAATTATTTCTACCAATTAATTATTACATAGAAAGTTAATGAAAATTATTTTTACTGGAAATCACACACACACACACACACACACACACACACACACACACACACACATATATATATATATATATATATATATAATATATTTATATATAAAAGTAATATTTCGCATTAACTTGTCCACAACTAACTACATTTCTGTCTCGTACGTTTGATTCTTAGTTGCTCCATACTTGCAGGCTTGTGCTAAATCACTTAATTTTTAGACTTACGGTCAGGTCACTCTGAAAGTACTAATTACTAACTGATCGCCGTAGTTAAGCACTGATGAGTCTTATTAGTACTAATAAGAGTGACCATTTAGGAACAGCAGGTGTAGTAAGCAATCTGAGACCTATATTATGTTTCTAATACCACCTTAGGCATCTCCACTTTTTACTATCTCACATCAACCTTTAAAAATAGAATTTTTCACAGAAAAAACACACTATTAATACAATATTTACATACAGATCAAATTCTTTTTAGTAATTTATTAAATACTTCCCAAAAATACTCTCTTAAATTGTTTTTCTTGCTATTTTTTCGTAAACCATCCAATTTAATTATTTTTTTAATGTAAATGCTGATGAAGCAAATTATTCTAAAAATGTTATACTCTATCAGCAAAAAAAAAATAATTTGTTGATAGACTTCCGTTTTGAAATCTCTTTTGATCGTAGTTATATAGTAATTTATAACGCTCTTTGCTTCGATGTGGCACAAGGCCAAATGAATGGGGCGCCCAATGAGACTCGAATTCACTCGTGTAGATTTGCTAGTCTAGCTTGCTAGCCGTTACACCGCCAGAGGTGCCTTTGATCGTAGTTATATACTTAGCTTAATTTAGATGTAGCACAAGGCCATAAGTATATGACTTTAGTAAGAACTGAACTTACTAACAATGGTATGCTAATTTAGCTTGGTAACCATTGCACCACTTGAGGTGCCCTCAGGAAATTCCATTTCGAGGAGAATTATTAGAAAAATATCTATCGTGATTAGAAATTCTATTAATTATTGTAAAAGTTTCAGTTTCGCCTCTCATTCTTCTATTTAGTAAAGTAGCTAATCCTAATTTCTCTAATATCTCCCTTTGTAATTTTGTACTCTTTTTATTATTAATTTTTAGGTTATTGATTAAGTCCAATTGTATCAGTATTGGTTGGATATTTGAGTGCGTTTGGGATAAAATGTTTTCTTGTCTTCTTTCATTCAAGAAAATTATAATGATAGATTTAAAGAAGATAACTTTGGCTTCTTAGTGTTATATTGTCTACGGTATTTTTTCTCTTTAATCTCAGCTCAAGCGTAGTGAATTTTAGTATCATTTAATACAAGAGATCGGGACTCTTTTCTCGCTTCTATCATTTGAGTATGGACCCCCTTTATGCCCCAAGCAATCAGTTGAATAATATCACTATTGCCCTTTTACAAGAATGAATTTGACATTAAATAACACACGGTATGCTATCAAACGAGGAAACCGAAGAAACACTATTTGATAGCGCCCCAAAATCCACTCGAACGCCTGAAAACATTTACATAAAAAATAACAAAGTACCCGTGGCAGAGGGGGTTGAGTAAATATTTACCCAACCCCTGCTGCCACGGATAGGATGCGATACAAGATCAATTTTTAGTGGAGTATAACTGGTTTGAATTCAAAGTTTTCCTACTCCTAGACTGGTTTTCAGGCTAATATTTAACCATAATTGTAGAGAAAATATTGCATTAGCATTATGTGAAATGCAAACAGCCTCGTCAAGGCTTTTGAACAAGGGACACCATGCCCATTTTCTAATGACAATAACCGTATCAACACTAGCACCTCTAGTACGAAGTAACAAAGATTAAATCAAACTATATAAGGCATAATCGTGAAGCGCAACAGAGAGACATGATCGGTGATTGGTAGTGTAAATATAAGATTTTTATGGGACCATTTATACACTTCTTAGCTCGTATCGAAAAGAATTTTCATGATGAAAGGAATTGGGTAATCATGACGCTGAAATTTAACAATCTTCGAATGAATGAAATGTTCTCAGTTCTCCAAGAATAATTACTTAATCTATTAGTAAAGTTGGTGACCATAGCTATAAGTATAGGATAGGGCACTACTCCTTTCACTGGATTGATCCACTTAACCCTTGACACGTACTTTATAATGCTGAGTGTTAAGCAAGGAGGTATCAAATAACATTTTTTGAATCTTTGGTATGACTCAACCTGGGATTGATTTCTGGTCTCACGGCCATTAGCGGTAAAAATTCTCAAACCCACGTATTTTCCTAGTTTCGCAAAAATAAGAAATTCTGGAGGAGTATGGTTTCTTTATGCACATACGTACAACAGCTTGCAAGTTTTCCTTACCAGATTTCTTTTCTTTTTTTTTTTTTTCTTTTTTTTTTTTTTACTGAAGTCTGTGACAGTAAGTGTCTTCAGGTTTCCAGGAATTTTTATGTTTTCTAGCTTATTTTAATAGCACTGTGATCTGGATAATCCCTAGTTCCCCAGTTCCCTAGTCTCAGGCATTTAAGGACTGTTCCAAGGGCTCCAACTACAATTGGTATCACCGTCACTTTTATATTCTACAATATTAGATTGAAATAATTGAAACCAAATAATTGTGCGCAAATTTATTGAAGAATAATTGCCTATATCAAGAATAGTTAACTTGAAAAATACCTCTTTAGGACTAATTGATTGATTGATCGATTGATTGATTTTAACGGCACGTCAACCCGTATAGGATCATTTTATGCCTGGAGGTTAGGGAAGTCTGTTCCTTGTACATTTATATCAACATTTTTGTGTTGTTGCTTCTTAAGAGTTTTTCATACAGTCATATGATTTAAAGTATTCGAATCTAATACAAATAAAAGTAAGGATGGTTGATAGAGTATGTACACCTTTATACCTGTATTTTCCCAATCTCTCCGCTAGAAGGAGAGTATGACACAAGGTCAGTTTTTAAGCGAAGTAAAACTGGTCTGAATTCAAAGTATTTTTCTCCTAGACTGGTTACCTAATCAAAAGCGAAAGAACCCAGCCTATCTTACTTACCTACAACTAGTGGGAGAACAAGATAGATTCATGCCCTTCACGTGGGCATTAGCGCGAAGTGAAACGGAAACATCACTGTCTAGGATTTTGGACTCGTGTCACCGATTCCATTCCCTACGAAGCTAATCGGGGAATCCCCGGTGCGTAATGGTTAACGTGCTGGGATGTGACCTCGTAATAAGTGAGTTCGATCACCGGTCGCGCTATTATGTTCACTTTCGTGAACCTTGGGAAAGCTTTTGAACACCCCCATTTCCTTATCTATAGTTTAAATAGTGCCTCTACCGTTCTTCTACAATGATGGCTTTTGCATTAAATAACTCACGAAGGTTGATATGTCATTAAACAAAGACCCTCTTCCTCATAAAAAAAAAAAAAACTGACTCCAAGCGCGCTTCTCAAGGTTTATGTATATGTCTACATATCTGTTTGGGACATCTTTCAGAAGTTCCGTTCGTATCTCTGTACGTATATGTTTTCAAAAGTCTGTTGGTTGGTTGGTTGTGTTTTGTGGCATATCAACCATTGTGGGCTATTTAATGCCAAATCCTATTCCTTCATATGATTTTTAAGTAAATAGTTTGTAGGTAAGATTTTTAAATGAGCCAGAGCTCATTTGTTTGCACACAGTTAAAAGAATCAAGTATATCAAATGGTTTGATACTTCTATTTGACTGATAGATGGGACCCTAACAGGTTCTACCAATACGGGTCAGAGTTGTTCTGGTAGTAATGGCAATAAAGGAGTTATCCATATTACCCAAAGCTGAAGGACGGGATTTCACCATCAGATGTAGTTTAGTGGACTCTCGTTACAGATTGGGGTCTCACCTCATTGCAGAGATGCAACCGACTGGGCTGATAAAAGTTTATAAATACATATGAAACTGTATAAATGAAAGTTATTTCTCCTTTAAGAGTTTTTCGCATAATCAGCAAAACACAAGGTCTGTTCTTTGTTTTTTTTTTTTTGTTTTGTTTTTGTTTTTTGGGGTGGGGTTGCATAGATAAAATTCAAACCGATAAGAAGCAATAGTTTCGTAAAATTTGATAAGAAAAAAATGATTTATCTGAAAGTAATTATATAACATTAATCATAAGTCAAATTCTATGTGTCTATTATGACACTTGAAGTAGAGTAAAAGTTTTTTTTAAACATTTTTCTTTAAAAGTAACTTGTTTAGATAAATACATTTGTATACGCTCGTAGCGTAATGGTTATGGAAGTAGAAAATGAATTTCAACGAGGCTGACTGCATTCCAGATGCCCTTGAAGAATGCATGAATCCAACAACCCTCTCTTCAGCTAGGGATGAAATAGTAGAGCAGACTTGTTTCTTTAATCTTGGTGTGGCAACCAGTCTAGGAGAAGGTAAACTTTTAATTCAAACCAGCTATACCCTGTTTAAAAAATGACCCTGTATCGGACCCTGCTCGTGGCAGACAAGTTGGGTAAATACATATGGAAGGCGCTCGTGGTGTAATGGTTATTGCCGTAAAAAAATGGACATGGCGACCCAAGTTCAAATATATCTGGACGAGTATGTTTGCATTCCACATAGAGCTAATACCCTTGAGAAAGTATTAATCCATCGTCGGCTGGGGCTGTAGAATACGCCGACTGCGTCTGTGTAGAGGAGCAAGACACTCCTAACGAATGTCATGGAAATGACACAAGACCATCTAATGGTTAGGCTTCAGTCCTGGACCCTTGGGAAATATGGAGTACTCCTTCATTGCCATTACTCCTAGGTCTACTCTGAGCTGGAGTAGTAGTACTTGCTAGGGTCCCATCTCTCAGTCAAATAGAACTATTTAATCATTTTCTATATATGAAACCATTTAACTGTGAGTAAATTAAACTATTAGTGTTAGATAGCAATACTTGAAATAATTCAATTGTGCAAAAATTATATTTTGAATTGTAATACTTGAATCCATTTAACTTGATATTTAATAGAATTATTAGTGTTGGATAACAATGAACTATGTGCAAACAAATAAGCTTTGGCCCATTTGAAAATAATGTTAACTACAAACAATTTGTTTACAAATAATATATATGAATAAACAGTATTTGGCACCAAATAACACATAACAGTTGATATACCTTAAAACACTGCGAACTACCTAACCATCTATGGTTAAATAGTTGGGCAGACTTGGCTCTATAAATCTTGGTAGGGCAACAAGTCTCGGAGAAGAAAAAACTCCAAATTAAAGCTGGTTAAACTTCGCTCAAAAAACTGAACTCGTCTCACATCCTTCACGAACGGAGTGGTTGGATAAATATTCATATTCCTCACATTTCCGTAAGATGATTGCTCAGTTTGAACTCGCTTACATCCAGGCCACAGCCCAGAATGTTAACCAATAGACTAGGGGACTCACCCACACGAAAATAAAATCAAATTGATATCAAAGAGAAGGCATTTTCTTGTATCATTTACTACCTGAATAATTCCATGTTTTTTCTGTACATGGACAGTCCTTAATTCTCTCATTTTTGTGTGTGAGTGTCACATGTACTAACCACTTAACACAAGACACAAAATGGTTGATTAGCCACTTTTATCTCATTTCCGTCTGATGATTGTGCACACTACTTGAAACTTCAAGTAATGGATTCAAGTGTCTACAATCATGAATTTTTTTAGGTTGCATACCAACTCTACTATAACAGCATCGAGTACTTTTTTACAAAAAAAAATTCATGTTTCCATATCTTATATATACAAGGAAAAAAGTTCGTTACGTTCTTAAGACACTCTTCGGTTTATTTTTTTTGCTCTATCTGAGAATAGATGAACTTTACCACTGCGTTGATATTGAATATATCTTCGTTTTAAATCTATATATTATTTGCTGAATAAACGTTATTGTTGCAGCAATTAACGAGGAGTAGTTAGAAAGAATCGAGACTGATTCTTATATATATATATATACATATATACATATATATATAAGAAATGCAGATATCATATATATATATATATATATATGAATATGGAATGTCTCAGTTCTTTGAGAACATAATTTTAAATAGTCATAATCTTACTAAATATCAAGGCCTCTATCAAGGATGGGGCTAACAGGAGGCCGTACGTGACCAAGCAAGACTCAGTTCCCTTTCATACCACCCAGTTGTCGATGGCCGAAAATTTTCCAATTCATGTTACCTCTAACTTTTTGTTTCGCTAGTCTCCTGATTTATTATCTACGTTTTTTTTTATTTACTCATTCGAAATGTGATCGCAAAGTTCGACGACCCATCTTATAAAAAGTGATTTTCTTTGCTTATTCGGTAAAGCAGCTGCCCCCGACGGGAAAATTTCTGAGGATAAGAAAAATGAGATTGCATCACCCAAAAAACTTTTCCTTAATTTCTCAACCACGCTGCTTCTTAACGAGCTGAGAATAACGTTCTGGTTGTTGGGAAAAAAAAGGAAATAAATATCAATAAAAACTAATAGTAATAACGGAAATTATCAAATACCACATCATAATATAATACTCATTCTCAATAAACATAAACTAATCCATATATAATAATTATATCATACTCATTATCAATATATATTAACTAATCCATTTTAAACACTTCTTTTTGATTGGCTCTGAGATTTCCTATAAAACAAATTTAAACGGTTACGAGAAATACCAAGAATAAGAAGGATAGGTAAACCCTCAGAGTTCTGTTTATAACAGAAATATTTTTCTCTTATTGAACCTCTTATTAAATCTTACAAGGTGGCATAGTGCCGAACATGCTGAACTGTGACATTATTGTAAGCAAGTTCGAACTTCACTCACGCCATTACGTTCACATTCTAATACTATGAAAAGGTATGAAATCCCCTAATCGCCCTAAGTTATGGGTTAAATAGTACGACTACCCTTCTTCTACAAGAATAGCTTTGGCATCAAATAACCTACGAAGTTTAATATGGTATAAACAAAGAAACCAAATCTTACAAATTTTTACTGCTTAAACCAGAAAAGTATAACGTAGACTGATTAGACAGAATTAGATAATTTAACAAAATTTAAATAAAATTGCATGAGTACTAGCAGGACAGGAAGTCTGCGATTATCAACCAATCAGAACGCAGCTTTGACTGCACTTTTAGAGTGATTCACTTTTGTAAATTTACGTGATGTTTAGAGGTTCTAACAACGATATATATGACTTTATATATCATTCAGCGTATAAAATATGCAAATATAAAATATGAAATATAAAAAATGAAAAAAAAAAAGAAGAATGAAATGATATATCAAAACTTAGTCTAGTGTTGTTTACATCTATTATTGTTTACATAATTCTCTTCTTCTTCTTCTTCTTCTTCTTCTTCTTCTTCTTATTATTATTATTATTATTATTATTATTATTATTATTATTATTATTATTATTATTATTATATACTAAAATCCGTTGCAATTAGATTATACTTATATTTCTAATTTCAAGAAAAGACATGGACAGCAATCGATAGGTTATCGGTCATATGGAAGTCAGACCTATCCAATAAATTTGAATTATCAATATTAAAATATCAGTTTAACGAATGTGATCACCTATAGTTGTTAACAGTACATTTCCTGCCAGTGCATTTCATGTATACCTCACCTTCACAAATTAAGTCTAAATTTCTTATTATAAATCTTAATGATTAATTTATCTTCTTATTAGTGAAGCAATTGTAACGTAACTGACTCTTTACTCCTTGAAAAGCATTGCACGAGTTATTACAACGAAATCTAACTCTGAAGATTAAAATATATGATAAAAAATACCTGAGGATATGTTTGAAGTTCTTACAAAAAAAATTATCAGCAAAAGTGATAAAAGATATTTTTTAGGGATAATCTCTGAGGAAATCGTTTAAATGGGTACGAAAAATCATACGTATGTGCTGGTATCTGTATTATAGTAATATCCAAAATGTCATTGTATACATACATACATACATACATACATATATATATATATATATATATATATATATATATATATATATATATATATATATATATATGATAATAATAAAAGCCACAAGGATTGAGCTTTCTGGCGAAGTTATTAACGGCTGCTATTCACGTAATGCAAAGCTGTTCGAATGAATTGAGCACTCTGGTATCCGGTAAGGCAAAATATGAACAAACGAAAGCTACTACATAATGCCTTATAATTCGTGAGCTGACGTATATCGACAGAGGCTGAGCGGTATGATACTAAGTTTTAATGTAAAGTTGGGCGGGTTTCAATCCCAGTTTGAAGCGTCCTACATGTCTAGCTACACTGAAGAGTTGTGATACAACGAAACAGTCTGTCTGTGGATGACACTATATATATATATAGCTAAAGATATTGAATTCATGATTTGTTTTTATGATTTCTTATATTCTTTAATCTTTAAATTCAGGATATTTACTATGTCGTCAGAATATTGTTATGGTTACTACGCCGTCATTCGTCATGTGGTAACATTGAAATCATATATATATATATATATATATATATATATATATATATATATATATATATAAGCTCTATAGATAGTGAGTATAAGTTTTTTCTCCGATGGCCCTCCCGTAGTGCTAAGTTGGTGAGTTATTGTTCTTTGCTTTCTTTTCAATAATAATATTTAAAGATAAATAATTTATTTCATTTTTCTTTATGATTAATTCATTCTTGGTTTATTCGACTTACCTGTTGTCAATTGAATTGATGAGAAGCTGCAAAAAATATATTATAAATCGCATATACATATGTGTCGTTAGCTTTTGGTAATTGATCCAAGTTCATTTCAGCTCCTCACACAAAGGCACATTCATACAAACATATACAACGAGTAATATGAAATTAAATACAGCGTTTCAAAAAGATTGATATCATTTCGTATTCTTATAACTTGACCAATTCTCGTGCAAGGCTGCTATGCAAAATTCGTCCATAAGCCTTTCTCTAACAATTCGCTTAAAAACAGAAATATCCTCATACACACTATTTACAAATCATACACACACACACACACACACACACACACACACACACACACACACACACACACACACACATATATATATACATATATATGATAATAATAATAAAAGCCACAAGGATTGATATGTCATTTAGCAATCCAATTCTTGTGGGGGTGTTCTCGTGGTGTAATGGTGAAGGCGCTGGACTGTAGAATCGTAGTAAGCGAGTTCGAACTTACAGTCGCGCTTTCACTTTCAGACAAATACCCTTATTCTCCCAGCTATATAGCATCACTGTCCTTCTTCTCGAAGGGTGGCTTCGGCATTAAATAACCCACGAAGTTTCATATACCATTAAACACAGACACTGAAACCGAATTCTCGTTCAAATGACCTCAAATTTTAACAGCATGTGGCGAAACAACTCAGATTTCTACGCTTAATGTTTTCAGTAATGAAAATGCTATTTCCTGGAGGAAAAAAAGGTGTTTCAACATTCAGTATAGCATTTTGAGCTGTTCCTACACATGCTGTTAAAATTTAAGATCAGTTGAACGAGAACTAATCAATCCAAGTTTACGAAATGAGACCAACTTTTCTGAAACACCCCGTACATCTAAAATGTTATCACATTTTTTTTTTTTTTTAGATATCCTGTACATCATTCTTGTTCTTTTAATATCCACTATATTTCACGGTTTGAGATCCTCGATTTGATAGTCTATATCCAAATATTTTTTTCATTTTTAATTTGTTCAACGAAGATTTTTTTCATTCAGAAAATTGCAAGAGATATTAAAACTGATTCCTACATTATTTTAAAAATTAACTTACCGAAGGTTGAATCTATCAAGACGACCATCCTTTTGGGCTTTGACGCATTCATTATAAAAAACGCCAACCGTCAAACTTAATGAAGCTTATGCCTTTCTCAGCTCAGCCATTTTTATCTTCATTCACACCAGAGTGACATTAGCACCTTCAATGCAATTGTATTCTTCAAACATCCATGATAACCTTAGTCTACTCACTTCCAATGATAATCTTTGCTTACCTTTATGTTCCTTTGAAATATCCGGGCTTGAACGTTTTTTGTTGTTTTTTTGTTTGAATTGGTCTTCATTGATGTCGACATCTTCGCGTTTTCAAAGTAATTCCTTCCTCGTCTCTTCTAACTCGTACTGTATATTTATAATGTTATATTCACTGAAAAAATCCTATTTCTCTCTGTTTTCAATCTGATTTATATCTTTTAAGTAAAACGTCACGTTTTTTAAAAAGTTTTTTTTAAGGGAGGCAAATATTTAAAAAAAATAAAAAAATAAAAAAAATTCACCTACTTTTTTTACTGTCCCGTCACCAATTATAGGTTAATATAGTTTAATGTTTTATGGAAATGAATATGGACTTCAAGTGCATATTCTCAAACCGGAAAAGAAGAACATAATATGTATAAAGGTGTGTATTTATATATTCAAATGTGTACACATTATGGATACGATCTAAGGGATGAATATACATTAAAAGTATACGCTTTTATAAGCAAATGTAGTGAGATTTAGCGACAGAACTGTTTAAATTAAGAACGGGTTTTTTAGTGATTTTCTTTTAAATATGGAAAGTTTATAAATATTCTTATATGGGCATACTTATATGCTCACTATATGCATATATATATTTATATTCTGTAGATATATATATTCATATATATATGAATATACACTTAACATCGTATACACATACATATATAAATATATTTACAAATATACTTAAATGTATTCGCATATATATGTGCCTATATATATAAATATATATACACATACAAATATATGCATATATGCATTAATACAAACACATTCATACACACACACACACACACACACACACACACACACACACACACACACACACACATATATATATATGTGTGTGTGTGTGTATATATATACATATCTACACATACGTATACGCATATATACTTATATACGCATATATTACTCATATATTTATGCATATATATATATATATACATATGCGAATATATGCCTACAGACATATATATATATATAAACATATATATATATATATATATATATATATATATATATATATATATATAAAGAAATATATTTATATATATATACAAATAAATGTACACATATATGCACATATAAATATGTAAGCACATACATATATACGTGTAGTTATAAACATATATACATATAGCATTATATAAAATATATATATATATGTAAAATATATACACACACACACATACATACATATATATATATATATATATATATATATATATATATATATATATATATATATAACTATGCATATGCTCACGTTCATCAATAAGCCCGTAGAATTATGTTACAAACTATTCATTTGACACAAGAAATATTCATTTTACGTCATATTATCCTTCTTCCTCCTTGTTAAGGCATTTGATTTCGTCGTGAATATTCATCCTCTAGATCGAAAATTTATGATACATCTTTTAAATCAAAATTCTGCAAATTGCAACATATCAAGCTACGGATTCATTGATCCTATTCTCCATATATATATATATATATATATATATAATATATATATATATATATATATATATATATATATATATATACATACAGTATAATGTTTTCATTGTTCATTGAAGAGTTATTGCCTGCAATTTCTTGAAGAATTGTGAAGGAATTACTTATATGACGTCGGTAATTGTCTTGGATGAGCTGTAAATAAAGTAATTAGATGATATTTACTTACTAGTTGAGCTCAGTGGTGTAGTGTAGTGGCTTTGTGGAAAGTGTAGGTTGTTGCGCAGATCGGAAGCTTGTAGCCGTTGTGTTAAAAATCCCAAAACGGTTCCGCCCTGACCGTGGCAAACGCAGATACACGCACCGTAAAAATACTTGTGGAGTTGTGGGCTGAAAACAGACTTAAGTATTTGAACATATGACAATTTGAAGCCTAAGATGAGAGATAATCGTGCGAATTGATTTTTTGAATACATTTTAGAACCTGGCATTTTTTTTTATTTGTTCATTAATAGATTTATTTATTATTCAACGAGAGAATTTTAAAAAAAAAAGTAATTCTAATGATAATTGTATCTTCTTATCTGATGAACTGTTTGATTTTTTAATGAATGTTTGAGTTTTTTTTTAAATGCAGGTGTTCAAGAAAAGATAATGATTCATTTAATATAAACCGTATATACTCGTGCAAACAAGAAGTTTCTGGCTTTAAAAATGATCTTAATAGAAAATCCTAGTTTTCTTGATATGTATCACCACAAATAAGGCTGTTTTTACAGGAAAAATTAATCAAAAAGCTTTCTGAGCTACACCAGAATATTAACAAAACTAGTTTGATATATAAATATATAAACAAGTCTAGTATTGTACACCAGTAACTTACGGCCTTTTACACTATGAATGTGGCCTTCTGTACCCTTGACTATAATACAATTAAATTTGCACGCCTCAACTTTAGAATCTGATATACCAATATTTACTAAAAGTCATTAAAAAGTTAGTAAAGTTTTTCACGCCTTTTAATGGGAATATATCAATTAAATTTTGACTAAGTAATTAACTAAAAATTTAAACTAGATATTTTTAAAAACAGAGTAAACATTTATTGAGTTCAGCTTTATTTATTGAGTTCAATAAATTTCAATGTGACCTTTAAACGAGAAAAAAATTTCCCACCCCAAATTCATTATAAAAATGTTACATTTTAATCAAAATTTCACGCATTAAATGTAACAGATATTATGGGAGACTTAGGATGTTTGAGAAAAGTAACAGTTATGAATCAATAATAGTTGATCTTTTTGGAATTTGTGACGTTCTAAACTAAGTACAGTCTTTCATAGATTTAATGAAAGAACATTTAAAACTGAAAACAATAGGATGAAAAGCAATCTTTAAGAAGTTATTGAAATGTTATCAAATTTAAAAGAAAAATTAATTCATTGGACCAAGATTGTTCAAAAAGTTCTAAGCCTCATAAAATAACAGCGTTAGCATTCAGGGTTTTCGGAGTATAGTCTTGATCTTTACTGTTATATTCACAACATTTCTGTCGATATGTCCTCCGACCTTCTTCAGGTGTTTGTTGAACTCGAGAGCCTACATAGAACTGCGAACCACGTCCTTTATTTAATCCCTCGGGGTCGTTTGCTCTGATTCTGTTAAACATAACCGGGTATAAGTGATAAGTACTCCTGTATTGTTACTCGCCTGCAGTCAGGATTGAACCTGCAACCTCCAGATGGTTGTCTCTTTAGAACCACAGCTTATAACCATTACGCTATATGTCCTGCTCGACAAACACCTGAAGAAGGCTGGATGACGTATCGGCCGAAACGTTCTGTATATAACAATGAAGATAAAGACAATAGTCCGAAAACCCTGAACAATAAAAATCATCAAGCGTCGTGGGAGAAATACACAGAGGTCTAAAAACAGATTTTGTAGAATATTTTTATTGTGGCACCATACTTCTAATTCTCATAAAACTGCAAAAATCATTGAGATTTTTCTAGTTTTATAAAAAATGGTAATGTGTTGCCACAATAAAAATGTTCAGCTATGCTGTTACGAAGATATCTTACAGCTGTATCATATTTTATATCTTGTACATTTTTTATAATTTGAATTAGTTATTAGTCAGGATGTTTGAGTCGTAATTTTGATGGTAATGGCAGCTATCATCTGTCAAAATGTGGCAGTCATTATCACTTATATATATATATATATATATATATATATATATATATATATATATATATATATATATATATATATATATATTACTGGAAGACATTATCAATTATGCATGTATATATACATATGAATGTAATTTACAGATAGTTATTATCAATTAAATATATATATATATATGTGTGTGTGTGTGTGTGTGTGTGTGTGTGTGTGTGTGTGTCATTTACTAGCAGTCATTATCACTTATATATATATATATATATATATGTGTAAGTAATTTATTGATAGTTTATGATGTCCGGATATACATTAACCTACGGGATACCTTTACTTCGTATATAAGACCCCCCTATTTATAATTAATCTCCTAGTATTATGGAATTAGGCTCAATGGACATGCTGGCAGCCTGCGGTATCTAGGTAACCATTATCTTACCAGATACCTTAACGTCACGTAGAAGACCCCCTCCCCCTAACTATATTTACTTTGAAAGTTTTATGAAAGTAAGCAAAACAACATTTGCCGGTTGTCTACAGCATCTGGCTAAACTGTTATGATGTTACGGGCTTATTTTATTTGACACAAGGTCAGTTTTTAAGCAGAGTAAGGCTGGTTCCAATTCAGTGTTTTCCTTTTTCTAGACTGAAGTGGTATTGCGTTGTCACAACAGAAATGTTCAGGTATTTTTTTTTACCGGGTGAGGCTTAGAACTTTTTTAACTACCTTGAATTGATTAAATTTCAGCAAAGTTATCAACAACATAGTAAAAACCTATTTAGTTTAACCTTATACCGGACATTGGCATAATGGTTAGCGTGTTTGCCAATGGCCCGGGAGGCTTGGGTTCAATCCCAGGTCGAGTCATACCAAAGTCTCAAAAAATAGTTCTTAATGCTACCTTGCTTGACAAAGCATTATAAGCTAAGGATCAATGGTAAAGTAGAGCAATCCAGGGAAAAGAGTAGTACCCTCCCCTACACGTTTGTGTAATGGGTATCGAAAAGGGAGCCTACGGGTCATCGTCGACTACGGTCGTCAACTTTACTTACTTAGAAGACAATAAATTTCACAGTGGTCTTTAAACATAAAAGAAACTTTTTCACCCCTACTTATCAGACATTATTTTATAAAAAGAGACAGGCGTGCAGTTTTAACTGATTTCTTGCGACTTTTAACATCCAAATTAAATTATGACTGATATATTTTAGAGCTGACAATGATTTCAATAATTTTTCAAAGCTGAGGAATCTATTTAATCTTTGTAATTTCAAATTTTGTATCGTATCTTCCTGGAAAATATGAATTACTTTTTGTCTCAATCATCAAAGATAGTCGGTAAATTAATTTTTACACGAGGATATACGGTAACAATGCACGGATATTAATTTGTTGATCTTTACAGTTTGAAAACAAATTATTATCTAATTACAATATTTCTGTGCTTCTTTTTATGTTGTGCCTAAATTTATACTTCATATTTGTAATTAAAAAACAAAATTTTTATTGTTTTAATTACAAATGTCAACTAATGATTCAATATTTTTGCTGCTATAGAATTTGGGACGTCGTTATCGAAACATAGTCTTCAATGACTGTGTGCAGACAGGTCTTTTAGAGTTGCATGCGAATATATGCAGATACTTTTCTACGTAAGCAGAGCATTATTATCACGAAATCAGATTTGCTTAATGCGTGATCAAGATAGCGGTAAATAGCTCAATACAGTGTGCATTTGTTCTCTCTTTCTGTGTGTGCAAGGGATTCAACCAGAATCAAACAGATTTTTTTAAACCAAACCATATTTCTGGTGGTTTGAAGCGAAATTCGATCGTTTTACCTGATGCGTTGACAGTTCACAGCTTATTCTCTGGATGCTTGTTTGAGCGACGGTTCAGTAAGCGCTGGATTTGATCCCGGGTTCAGATTCAAGAAACTCTTTCAATTTGATTCTAAAAGCAATTAATTCGATAGTCCTTTGTTCTCAACCAAAAATCAGTCTAGAGTGTTATGTCATACAAGAAAAAAGAACGACACAAAATCTTAAAACTTTACATGAAATTGTCTATTCTGTGCTGAACCTAGAAAAGAGACTGGGAAAATTAGATATCCATGGAAGAATTGAGGCTGTCGAGACCTCAACACTTATGGGATCGGCTTGAATACTGAGAAGAGTTCTGGAGAGCTGAGGTGAGTTGCTGTTACTCAGGCTCAGTGAAAACTCTCAGTTAAGCCTCGGGAGAAAAAAATCTCAAAGAGTTGAAAATAATAATAATAATAATAATAATAATAATAATAATAATAATGATAATAAAGCCCTTGAAATACAAACGAATCTCCAAATCCAGACCCGAAGATAAGATATAGTATTAATTAACAAGGAAATTAACTGATAATAAATAATACAAATATTATTATATCAATATATCAGCAAGAATACTGAAGGGAGTGCAGGTCTAGTGAGAAAATCTACTGTCACTTGATTTTCAGTGAAAGCCAAAAGTTATTACTAGTATGAAAACTCAATAAATAATAATAATAATAATAACGATAATAGCAAATTAGCACAGAAAGGGTACAAGGCGAGACAAGACTGGGTCGGCAAGGTGATCCACTGGGAAATGTGCAGGAAATTTCAATTCGACCATACAAACAAATGGTATATGCACAACCCGGCACATGTCCAAGAAAATGACTCGCATAAACTCCTATGTTACTTTAACATACAAACGGATCACATAATCCCGGCCAGAAGACCAGACCTCATGATAATCAACAAAAGAAAGAGAATCTGCAAAATTGTTGACTTTGCTGTCCCGGCGGACCACAGAATAAATCTGAAGGAAAGTGAAAAGAAGGATAAGTACCTCGACCTTGCTAGAGAATTGAAAAAAATATGGAACATGAAAGTAACGATTGTGCCAATTGTGATTGGTGCGTTAGGCACAGTAACTAAAGGATTATTAAAGGGCCTGGAGGACTTGGAAGTTAGCGGACGGGTAGAGACTATCCAAACGACAGCATTGCTGAGGACGGCCAGAATACTGAGACGAGTCCTGGAGACTTGAGGAGACTTGCTGTCACTCAAACTCCTGTGAAAAACCATCAGCTAATACTGATGTAAAAAACTCTAAAGGAGTAAATAATAATAATAATAATTCGAAGAATGCTGGAGACCTGAGGAGACTTGTTGTCACTTAGACTTCTGTGAAAAAACGAACAGTTAAAGCTGGTGTAAAAAAAACTCCCACGGAGTAAAAATAACAAAATTGAAAGAACATAAACAACTGGGTACGGTTCTGGACCTCTCTAGAGAACTTTAAGCATTTAAAATATTCCAGTGACAGTTGTGTAAATCATTGTTGGTGCATTGGGAACAACCCCATAAAAATAAAAAAAGGACCCTTAAAAAATCCAAAACAAATTAGATAAGATGGAAATGTGAGGAAAAATCAAGAAGATCCAGACGACGGCACGACTGAAAGCAGCTAGAATACTGCGCAGAATTCTGAACTATAGAGGTAGCATGCTGTCACTTGATTTCTTAGTGAAAGCCACCAGATACTACTTGTGTGAAAACTTGATGATTAATAATTATAATAATAATAACCTCGACCTTGCTAGGGAACTAAAAAAACTGTGGAACATGCAGGTGACAATTATACCAATTGTAATAGGTACGTTTGGAACAGTAACTAAGGGATTACTAAAGGGACTTGGAGGTTGGCGGACGAGTGGAGACCATCCAAACGACAGCATTGTTGAGAACTGCCAGAATACTAAGAAGAGTCCTGGAGACTTGAGGAGACTTGCTGTCACTCAGACTTCAGTGAAAAACCATCGGCTATTGCTAATGTGAAAAGCTCTAATGAGTGAACAATAATAATAATAATAGAAGTGAAATAGTTAATCAGAAAATAAGCGAATGCAGCAAAATGGTGCAAAAAGAAATGCAGAAGCAGGCATGACTGGATGGGGAAAGCAATCCTCTGGGAATTGTGCAAAGGTCTAACAAATGGTACATACACAAACCAGAATCTGTCCAAAATATTCGGACGCATAAAACTCTTTTGGACGTAGAGATTCAAACGAATCAATCTAAACCAGCAGACCAAGTCTAGTTTTGGTTAATAAAAAGAAAAGAACTTGTCATCCAGTGGATTTTGCTCTTCTTGCAGACTACAGTAAAAAAAAAAAGAAAGCGAAAAACTCAACAACTCCGGAGAGCTGAAATACTGGTGAAACATGAAAGTGACCGTGATACCAAACATAGTTGGAATCTTTTGACAACCCCCAAGAACTTGGACTTGGAAAAGTTGATATCAGAGGAAGAATCGAGACCACCCTGACCTTAGTAGAGTCCGTGAGATCTGAGGAAACTTGCTGTCACTTAGACACTAGTGATTAAACCACCAGTTTATGGAAAAAAACTCGAAGATAAGGGCGCTTACATAATTGTGTTACCACAACACTACACTGGGATATATAACGTCAACGTGGGTTCGAATCGAACAGTAAGTCGTATCAATTACAATCAGAGAACGTAAAGAATGATCGGTTTACGATACATAGGAACTTCACCACTGAAACTGATCATATGATCCAAGAAAACTTTCCTGATATTGTAATCTGAGACAAGATCTCTGTAAGAAATATCATAATAGATGTGGTTGTATCTGCTGATATAAATTTAAAGAGTAAAGAGAACAGTTAAATACCAAGACCTGGCAAGAGAGAAAAGAAAAATATGGAATACTTTTTTAGTAGTTACAAGTAGTTATTGGTGCGTTGGCTACCATAACTAATAAATCAGTTCCTGAAAGACATCGAAATAACCAAAGAAATTGCATTATAACAGAAATTAACAAGAATCTTTCGAAAGGCACTTGATATCTAAGGAAACTAGATGTGACCCGATATCAAGGACATAAATCCCAAATTTATTTGTGCAAACCATTCATATTATTAATAATAATAATAATAAAAAAAACAAATATTTATAATAACATAAATAAGAAAGCAAGAGCAAGAGCAGCAGCGGTATTAGCAGCAGTAGCAAACCACAGACACACACACACACACACGCACACAGAGAAATAAGTTTTTTTTTTTGTTGTTTAAGTAAATCAATAACATTGCGTGCAGCACACAACAAAGCACAACAGCTGTGAGTTTGAAGTGGATTTTTTTCCAAGAGAAATCAATTCATTTTAGGAGTTTTAACAAGAGAGTGAAAAAAAAAAAAAAAAAAAAAAAAAGGAATGATTCTTCCCTCGTTAAATATAACACAAACCTGTACATATTTCTGACGTGACAACATCGAAGTATTAATATTTAAAATACAATGCTTATAAGAAAATTAGATGAAATTTTTTTTCGAAGACATTCTGAACTAACATTTTTTGTTATTGTCCTTTTGGTCAGTTTATTTAGAACAAAACTTGAACATTTTTTGTACAATTTATCACCCAGTTTGAGCTTCTATAAAATTATTTATTGTAGTTCTGGTCACATAACACGTATATTGAATTTAGAACCTGTTGTGTTCCTGTGGGTAATAAACAAGAAGTACGTTTTCGGTGTCACTCAAAAGCAAGTGTTTAGGATTGCAACATTGTATAAAGCGATTTCGAACTCCAGTTCACTTTCCAACAAATACTTTCGGAAAAGTATGAATACCCAGAATAGTACGACTACTGTTCTTTTTTAATGATGGCTTTGGTATTAAATAACCCGTAAAGGTTGATATAAAACAAAGAAGCCAAACAAGCCAGTTTTCAAGCTACTATATTGGACAATTAGAAAAGTTGGCGACGAATTAGGCCAATGACCTAATCAGTAGAGTTTTCAGTAATGCTCTGGGAGACCGGTGTTCAATCTCACGTCGTGTCATATTAAAGACTCAAAAAATGGTACTTGATGCCGCCTTGCTTAGCACTCAGTACTATAAGAGTAAAGTGGAGCAATCCAGGGAATGGAGTAGTGCCCTCCGCGACACCTCAGTGCAATAGCTATTGAAAAGGGAGCCTTCGGGTTACCTTCGACTAAGGTCACCAACTTTACTTTTTATACTGGACAAAAAATATACAAATATTGAAAAATCTTAATTATTTATTATCGCCGCAATTTTTTATGAAATTTCAATGTCATAGGATGTGATAATTTTCTTTGATTATTGCTGCCAAAGTTTCCTTAGTTTCAGCGAAGAGTGATCATTTTTGAAATAAAAAATTCTCAGAAATTCCAAAAAATAATAAGATTTTTTTTATAATATTCGCCATTGTTGATATTTTCCTAAAAAAATTACAAGGGTGGAGTGTCCTCGTGGTGTAATGGTTAAAGAGATGGACTGTGGAATCGTAGTAAGCGAGTTCGTACTCCAGTCTCGCTATTACGTTCACTTTCGGGCAAATACCCTTGGGAAAGGCATGAACCCCCTTATCTTCCCCACCACTGTTTTTCTAGCAGAATGGCTTGGGCATTAAATAACCTACAAAGGTTGATATGCCTTTAAACAAAGAAACCAAACCAAACTAAAAATTACAAGAAAACTGGAAATTATCATCAAAAACGAATGTCTTGACTGCAAGAGAAAACCACTGCACAAGATGCTAATGGATACCTTATCAAATATAATGTTGTTATAAATTTTCCTAACGTATCATAAAGTACATCAATTTTCTAAGTAACATTTTTCATCTCAGCTGTCTGTTTTTTATGTTTGTTTTTTATGTTATTTCCTGGTTCCAGATGAAAAGAAAATACATCTGTTCGTCTGTTCATTTGGAACATTCAAAGTAGTTCTTTTAAAAATGTTTTCATGAATTTTAGATTAAAAATACACGTTATCCAACGTAAAATATAGCATACCTTTTAAAATATTTTCTTATTGCCTTAACATCGAAAAAATTTAACAGGCATTTTAAGTGCGTTATTATTTTTTTACTAATTGATATTACGAATTTAATCTTGCTTGAATATCACGAGCAATAAGCGAATTAGTTAAATACATCAAAGGTATCCTACCATGTAGAGGTCAAATGAAATCATCCTGGTCTCGGCACCAAAAAAGAAAGCCGACATAGAGCTCTGGAATGAAAACTAGTTTTGTTTAGATATATTGAGTCTGATCCTCAGTCAGTGCACTGATAACGATATTTTTTAAGATTCACTAAGAATGACAGAAGACCACTCAAGGTTTTAAATTAGTTTTATTATAAAATTAGTTAAACACGGTAGAATTAACATTATCTTTATTCTGTTTGTAGGTGAATGGATCTGTAGCACGTAGTTAATTGTAATCTTAACTTTTTACTGCATAATGTTTGATCTATTTAATTAATGATAAACACATAATAAAATTCATTGGTAAGTGAGGAAACTATGTTAAAAATATTTCTACAAGCTTTTTCATTATGAGAGCTTGGAAATATTGAAGTAATCATGAATCTTCATTTCTTGGTTTGTATGTGGTTAATTACTAAGATTAGGAGAAAATTTTTTAGTTTGAATATCATGTGAAATAGCCAACAAGAATTCGTTGAAAACATAAAACGATATGAAATGAGGAAACAGGAGATCAGAGAAAGAAAATATATCATCCGGACCACAACACTATTAAAATCAGCAAGAATACCTAGGAAGGCCCCATAAATCGAAGGAGACCTCAGTGAATAGCCCCAATTTAAAACTGGCGTGAAAACTTCGCCATTATGATAATAATAATAATAAAATTATTCAAAATCATATACGGTGGCTTTCATATACAGTATTTAAAACAAAATTTTCTGCTTTAATTTTCTGATTGTATTGTAAATATAAAACAGAATGAGTTATTTTTCCTATTTGTCCAAACCTCAAAATCTGATATTAGGGACAGATATATTATTGCTATTATTTATATAATACTAAAATTTTCATTCTCTTTATATATATATATATATATATATATATATATATATATATATATATATATATATATAATCCAGAGAAAACTGTAGATCAGACCAAGCAAGATTTTACATGAGAAATGCATTTAACATACTCTGAGAGAATAAACAATTTCCAGTCTAATTTGCTACGGAAAGATGACTTCATGGACTCTATGTTTGCGCTTTAATCATTCTAATATTCGATATAATGAAAATAACTATTAAATACTAATAAAACTACTTCACTCCTTCCTAAATAGAAGCATCAATATCATCATGGACAGCCGTGTGCTAAATCTAAACTTTGCTAAGTTTTTTTATGGGTACTAATTGTAATGAAATAGTTATCAAGCAAGTCTTGAAGGTCCAATATCATTATTGAATTGTAAGATCGTTACTCCCTGGGTGCCCCATACTTCGAATTCAAACCAGTTGTATTCATCTTCAAAATCTGACCTTGTGTGGGGATCCCGCTCTTAAACTGGTCACTGTACGAAAGTTAAAAAGTCCACCCTCATAGCTGGGGTGAGAAGAAATGGATTCATACCTTTCACGAGGGCATGTATCAAGTAGATAGCAAGTAGCCTGGTCAAGGATTTGAACACGTGTCGCCGAGGTCATTTCCTTCGCCACACGCGCCTCTATATATATATATATATATATATATTCATTGGAAGATCAGTTTACGCTATTTATCGAGCCTTATTGTTTTTACCGTAAATACAAACCGGGCCATTGACTTAATGAGTAGAGTGTTCGCCAATGGTCCAGAAGACCGGAGTTCAATCCCAGGTCGAGTTATTCCAAAGACTCAAAAAATGGTATTTGATCCCACTTTGTTTAACACTCAGCATTATAATGTTAAGATCAAGGGTAAAGTGGAGTAATCCAAGGAATGGAGTAGCGCCCTCCCCTACACTTCGGTGGGGTAGCTATTGAAAAAAGAGCCTTCAGATCACCCTCGACTAAGGTCGCCAACTTACTTTACATGACATAGACCTTCAAAAACCTTTTTATTCAAGAAAGGAACAGTAACGTGATACAAAAAATTTTATCAATTCTTTTGTTTTCTAACTTCCGCTTAGAACCTTCTTCCGGTGTTAGCCGATGCTAAATCAGAAAGTTGTTCTCGCGTGAAATATGGCGCCGGACGTTGGTGGCTTTAAGGGGAGATGTAAAACTGTTCGCTGGCGTAACCAAGGTAACCAAAACGTCTGTTTCGAGCTGAATTACGTAGGATGACATTCGTGTTCCTATCTAAAAGAAGTAAGTGGGTACAGTGTTCGCCAATGGCTTGGGAGACCTGGGGTTCCACGTCGAGTCATACCAAAGACTCAAAAAATCGTACTTGATACTTCCTTGCTTAACACTCAGGATTATAAGGTACGTATAAAGGATAAGTGGAGCAGTCCAAGGAAAGGAGTAGCGCCCTCCCCTTTACCTCGGTGTAGTAGCTATTGAAAAGGAAGCCTTCTGGTTGCCCTCGACTATGGTCATCAACTTTAATTTTTATTTGAGCCTACCAGTCGGGTTTCGAATACGCAGACTATATCTCTTGATATTAATGTTCCATTTCTTGAGATCTGAAGACGGTGGGGGTGTCCCTTCATTTTCATTACTCCCAGGTTCAATTGCTTTGTCGGCGAGGCATAGAATATGCTGACTGTATTCCCTGGTGAAGGATAAGACCCTACACAAAAAAGGCGTCTCCAGGATATGATATTTAACGGCATAGCGGGGTTTATATTCTGGAGATCAGAGAAATGCCATTATTCCCAGGTCCACTCTGACCCGGAATAGCAGTACCAGTTTGGATACCATCTATGTTGAATAATAATTCGTGTGTAAAAACAAACAAAAAAAAAATATCTTAAACATTTCACGTAGTAATTTCGAAATCGACTCCCTCAGACCTTGAACCATGGCATTTTTCTCCGAATACTCATGCTAAACTTTTAATGTGCTCTTGCTTGTTCTTTATTGTTGATGCAAGACATCCAGTGAAAGAAGTTTGCAAGATGATAGAAGAGGTAAAAAGTGAAGAATTTTTCTGTAGATTTTGACTCCTTGGTATCGAAAAGTACATTTCTAGTCCTCTTTGGCCAATTCTCTTATTATGAAAGCAGTGCTTATTGTGATGTCTCTTGCTATTTTGGAATCTGAAGATTGGTTCTTTTTCTTCTGCCTCTTATAATATCTCTTTCGTCGACATTATTACCGGCGATAAGATTTTTTATTGTTAATTCCTTATGTTTGCGCCAATATTTCTCATGTCTCAAATATGAAACCCTCTTTATGACAACCTAATACAGAAATTCCTATGTATTATCATAATTTACCAAATGTCTGTCCGTCTGTCTGTTCTTTACCATTATTGACCCAATTCCGACCATACATTCTGGAATTGTTCAAGTCAGGCATAGAATAGTTTTAAACTTATAGAGAAGATCCACTTCAGACTGACTTTTTGGATATCTTTCTCACTTTATATTTTATTGTTCTCCTCGGTGTAAAAGAGTGTTTATCTCAAGTACTTATCCACTCTCTTGGTAATCTTCATGGGATATAGGTGATTCTCTTCCTACCTTTATGCACTTAGATCCTCTCTGTCATCACCAGGATACAAGCCGCTCAGAAGCAACTGACCTAAAAAGGCAGCGAAGCCTTTTTTTTCAAATTTTTAGGTTAATACTATACCCTACCCCAAGTGCGGTTACTTATAAAATCTGAGATATATTCGAAATATTTAGGGTTTTTTTGAAGTCACCTGAGACTTTCGAAGGATGCTAAAGCCGTTTTCAAGACAGTGTGAACAAGGCTGTAAACTGTATTAAATAAACGATAAAAGCAAATAAATGCCTCAACCATATTGACTGACTGTATCCTCTGCAGAGGGGTGAGAACACCCTCCAAAAGTGGCGTCCTGGGTATGGCACTAAATTTATCTGATGGTGAAGCTCCAGTTCTGGGTGATCAGGAGACTCTGGAGCACCCCTTCACTGCGTCAAAGTCCACTCAGTCTCGGAGTGGGTGTACCAGTTAGGGTCCCATCAATGGATCAAATCATACTTATTTTATAGGATCACGTGCAAAAGAAAAAAACTGAAGAAACACACAAAAAATGTAAATATAAACATACAATGAACGCTATTCCCTAACCTTTTGGTATGAAATAACCCTAGACAGGTTGACGTGCAGTTAAAATCAATCTATCAATCATCAGTCGAGCCAAGTTGGTTTTTAGGCTAGAAGTACAGAGTCACAGGAGCAAAAATGCCGATTACTCTGAATGGGTTGTACTTCCGAAAGTAGCAGAGATATTTCAAAAGTTTATTTCCATGTAAAGTAAAACGGGCATGAGGAGCTCAATAATGCTGTTGGATAGAGCAAGTTTTCAGCTACCTAAGAACTATTCTTCTGCATCGTCACCAGCATCACTGACAAAGCATTATTTACCAATGACTAAACCAGAATATTGACGTCACGCTCATAAGTATATCGTTCCGAAAGTAATTCCTCGTTTTTATATCCATGAACATTAAAACAATTACAGACTGAGTAGTTAAACTACCGTTCCTAACTGGTCCACCATTTAACTACCGAACAGTCTCATTGTCGCTTAACTCAAGTAATCTAACATGAACAATTTTTTTCTGAATGATTTGTCTGAAAATCTTTTCTTTTTTTTTTTGCGTTTACTTCGAATAGCAAATATATGTATTTATCCAACCCCCTCTAACCGAGCAGGATGTGATTCTTGGTCAATTATTTGCGAGGAATTCGAATGGTTTGAATTCAGAGTTTTTCATGTCCCAGTCTGGTTACTATACTAAGATAAAAGAACGCAGCCTGTCCTACTATTTACTCATAACTGGAAGGAATAGTTGAATGCAAACGTTTCCTAAAGGTATTAGCACTATGTGAAATGCGAACAGCCTCTTCCGGGATTTTGACTCGACGACAGGTGGCCCTGAATTTGAGGTGTATTGTGGGGTTGTCTTCTTTTTTATGTAGCGACATACTACTTTCATTTATTGATGCGCAGAGCTCGTTTGTTCACAGATGTTCAGGGGAATTTCAAATATCTATATCCTGGCAAAACCTTAACACTGTCTCAGGCAGCGTGATATAAGGCAGGCAATTTAGTCAGAGTTGGTCGGTTCAGAGACGTCCCTCGAACTTCCAAAACTCGAGAACTCCCGAAAAGGACGAGAAGTTAAGTTTCAGGACGAAACGATTTGTTTTGAATACACTAAGTTTCTCCAAAGTCGTCTATTGTGAGCTTCTTTACGGAGAACGAAACGATTAATTCAAACAAGTATTGCTTCCATTTACATCAAATTTTTACCTCTTTACAACAAATGAATGCTAAGAGATTAAGCAACGAAAGATTTACAGTTCAGTTTTTTAGTTTCTTTGTTTAATGAGATATCAACCTTTATGAGTTATTTAAAGTCAAAACTATTCTTGTAGAAGAACAGCGGTCATACTGTATAACCCATAGCTGGGGAGTGATAAGAAGGCTCATATTTTCCCCAACGGTATTAGTCCGAAAGTGAACGTAATAGCATGACTGAAGTTCGAACTCACTTACTTTGGGACAACACACGAGCACTTTAACGGGGAACTTAGTCAGCCTCAAAAGAATTATATAAAGAATAACGTTTATTTGTTGGATTTACTTTTCTTCAGCCACTTGAAAATCATGCTGTTTGTTTGCATCTCCCGGAATAGGGAGTGGTTCTGTGATAATCTCCACTGTTTGTCTTGTACTTATGCTACAAAAGGGCAGTTCGCCATTGACAATACTACATTGAATAAAAAGAAAAATTAACCATAATGGAATTCAAACTACGGAGGGTAATTAAAAAGTGAGTGTTTTATTACAAGGAATTCAAGCGATCGTGAGTTAAGCGAAATGACCCACAATTATCTTTGCCGGTGTTCATTCGAACATTTTCTGTTTATAACTACTGTAAGCTTCGTTACGAAGAACGAAACGATTAATTAGAATAAGTACTGTTCCCAGTTATTTCAATTGGAGGCAGCTATCTACGAAAATATGCAAACTGAAATAAGGTCGCAGAAAAGGCGTTTCCATTTCGTTAAGTTAACACTAGACCACATATTTTGTGATCGAGTTAAATTGTAATAGTTTGGCGGGAAACGTTCCATTCATCCGTTTCCCTTCAGATAATCATGTATCCAAATCTTTACAGAATTCTGGCAATGAAAGGAACTTAATCTTCAAGAAGATTGCAAAAAGCACCAAGATCAGTTCTTTCCTAAGGATTATATAATGTTGTAGGAGGATGGAATTATGAAGTTGGCTGAAAAATGGCTCAATGCAGCGAAACAAAACGGCAAATATATCGTACAATAAAGTTAACGCTGACAATATATGACATAGTTATTTACTAAGCTTAGTTTAGGTGTGGCATAAGGTCAGAAGTATGGGGCGCTCACTGAGAATCGAACTCACTAACAATAGTTTGCTAATCATTGCACCACATGAGGTACTCAGGATCTTCTTTTGTATACTTATCTACTAAGCTTATGTGACTCAAGGCCAGAAGTATGAGGCACTTAGTCAGAATCTAACTCACTACCAAGAAGCAATCGATTTTCTAGTTCAACACTATGACAAGGCGCCCGAACTATTTTATCAAGTTTAGCACATATTTAACACATGGCCACGGGAGGTGACACAAGGTCAATATTTTATGCGGAGTTTAACAGACTTTTCCTTCTCCTAGCCCATTTTGTCATAATCTCAGCTGGAGAGAGAATAGTTGGATTTATACTTTTCCCAAGGGTATTAGCGCTATGTAAAATGCTAACAGTTTTGCCCAGGATTTGAACTCGGGTCGTCGTGTCCATTTCAAATGTCAATAAACATTACACTACGGGCAACTCCACAGGTATGTAGTAAGGGTCGAACTCGCTATTCGGTAGTGGTCAGGTACAAAGCTATGAATATGGGCCACCGAACAAGAATCGAGCTCACAAGCAATGACTTGCCTGCGTAGCTCGCTAACAGTTACACCACAATGAGGTGCTCTATTTACTAAGTGTTGCTAAGATTTGGCACAAGGAAACTATTGTACCTAGTGAGGACCAAAATCATTATTCAGTGGTTTCTGATTTGCTGTTATCCCACGGCGAGGTCGCTTTTTATTTTATGTTTACTTAATGAATAGAACAAATTTTTTGGATGACCAAATATTTTATAGCTTAAATAAAATTTTAAAAATTGAATTGAAGTCTCGCGAGTAAATATCAGAACAAGATGGTAGCCATTGTTACTTTTTCTTTCTCTGTAAAATGAATTGCACATGATATACGATAAACTGATTAGACAAATAACCGTAAAGATATGCTGTCCTTAAATCATATGTCAGAGGCAAGTCTTGAACTTTCGAACCGATTGATTTTGTAAGGATAGATATTCACTCCAGAAGGGGTAGAAAAACTTCTGTTCTCGGGACACGTTTGGCATGCAATCTGGGTCAGTGCGGTCCGTAATAAGTTTTTCACCATTTTAGTTACACTTCAATATCATCCTTCAAAGAGATAAAAAAATTATCCTTAATTCTATTATTCCAAATTATATATATATATATATATATATATATATATAATTTGGAACAATAGAACGTCCCCAAAAATTTGAACATCAAACATCCTGTTCATTTTAAGAAAAGTCCTTGACGATGAAGTTTTTAATTTGAAATTAATTAGAATCAAATAATCATTATTTCGAATTGCTAAATCCCTCTAAATTAACACAATACAATAATATATATATATATATATATATATATATATATATATATATATATATATATATATATATACAGCGAGCTTCCGAAGACAATGGATATGGATTTTGAACCGCAAATTGAGCGTGTGAAATCATCTGATGAGATGAAGAGTATAATTATGTCCTTCGCCGAAATAACTCTATAATGACAATTTGACCAGGTTTGAGTTTCCTTCTAATTAAACTATATATATATATATATATATATATATATATATATATATACATAAAGAAACCAAACGCCACATCAGCCTTCGTGGGTGATTTTATGTCAAATCCATTCTCATAACAGCAGTGATACTATTTAACCTAAGTCGGTTGGGAGGTTTCTAACTTTTTTCAAAGGTAATTATCCAAAAGTGAACGTATTAGATCAACTAGAGTTCGAACTCGCACTTTACCATCACGCCTGGAGAACTCCCATATATATATATATATATATATATATATATATATATATATACATGTGTGTGTGTGTGTGTAATCTAAATAGATCATATATATATATATATATATATATATATATATATATATATATATATAGTTAGATTAAATAGTATGGATACACCCGAGTCTAGAGTTGCCAGGTTTGCTTGTATTCTTTCATGTGACGTTAGGGATTTTAGATTCGTATCTTAATTATTTTTGAAAATAGCAGTTTTTTATTTTTGACTTAGATAATTTTAGATTAGAATTTGAATTCTTTCATTTGAACATATCTTCATGACACACAAAAATGGGATGATGATATTAACTTTCAATAACAAACAATTACAAAAAAAGAAAAGAAGTAAATCTATAGTTACAATTTTACGAAAAATCTAAACCCGTAAAACATTGAAATTTTTCCTTTATTTGGTCGACGACGTGCACGGTGTGTCTTATAACTGAAGTTATTTTCTAATGTTTATCTACCTGCAACATCAACATGTATGTAAAAAATTAAAATTAGGAAACAAAATACCTACCAATAAGAAGATTTTTTTTCCTTTTTGAAATTTTGTTTATATCAGTTCTGTGCGACACGTGATGTTTATTTTACCAAGAGTTCCAATGTGGCCTGTAAACAAAAATCATTGTCCACCCCCACCAAGTTTCCTCCTGAAATCGTTTACACGAGCCGTTTCTTTTAGTAATAATTTCGAAGACTCTTCAGTATTAGATGCTTTATACGAAGATGCTCTGAAAGTAATGCGTCTTAATTATTTCCATCAAACTATTCTGGTTGGACTGTGCACCGCAGGCCAAAATGCGCGGCCAACAGTGCTGGCCATGTGAAATAAGAAAAAAAAAGTGTTTTGTAGCAGAAATCTTGCTCTACCCAACGGTGTTAGTAAACTTCCAGCATCTACTTTTGATTCCGTGAGAACAAGTAGGAGGCATTACTTTCGGTGCACCTTTCGTTTATCATATTTAATACCCATGTCTCAGAGTAAGTTTTTGATTTTATATAAATAATTACACCGAAAAAAATACAAACATGATATTCACAAATAAAAGAGATTAGATATATGAAACAATCAGTATGTTTTCTGTAGTGATATAACTTCATTGTATAAACACAATCGACATATTTCCTTATATAAATTACACTTTAAATCGAGCCCAATTAGATCAGTCTCTTTATTACAACTTTCAACAAAATGTATCAAATATTATTTTATATTCTTAAAAAATGTCTCCAATAAAATCGCTAGTGTTTTACGTAGACAGATTCGCAGCAGATCTCTTGATTAGTCGATTTAATCAGTTAGTTTTTTGTTTTGGTTGTTTTTTTTTTAACAAAACATATTGAACAAAAAGTTAAGTATGTAAATCAGATTAAAAAGCGTCCCTTGATTCAGCAATTCATTTTGAAGGTTGAGATCGCTGCTTTTCTTTTTTTTTTTTTTTTTTATCTTTCTCGTTTTGAAGAAGAGTTCTGATCTTTTCCTGTGTTGTTTGGGGCGGCATTGGGCGATAAAACAAAACAAGGAAAAAAAAAAACATTTGAATTGGCTTCGAAATCCTTTCATATTCAGAGACATAATGGTCCAAATGATACTTCAAGCGGCGTTGTACACATGTTAATACTTTTGTGATAACTTTTCATTGATTTAAAATTGAAGAAAAAAAATACTATGCCTTCTATTTATTAAAAATGTAAAGTTATGAAATTAGATTCTATTCATTTGAATTGAATTTAATCTTAAATTTGAATTGACAAAAAAACAAAAAACAAAACAAAACAAACAAATAAACAAAAAAACAAAACAAACAAACAAGCCACTTAATATCATTAATCATATCTGTAGAATTTTAGATGCGTCTTGGTATTTCTAAGCATTTGGTTTTTGTGTTTCATTTTATTAATTTCATTTATGTTTGGTCTACATATCTAACATTCTTTCTTAGTCACATGAATCTATCTATTTATCTATCTATCTGACTTTAAATTTCTCCTCGTGTTTGTATATGCATATACGTTAATGAATGTGTGACGGTCACCCAGAAAAAACGGTACAGCGTAAAAGTTATTAAATAATTACAATTAAACGGATCTAAATTCGAGAAAAAAAAGCATTTTCCAATCCAATCAGCAATTGAGTTATAATCTGATGAACTCTTTATTCGTTTTGAATATCATCTTTAATCATCCAAATTTTTAATAAAATGAAGGTAACTGTCAAAATTCTGATTAGAATACTTTATTCTTTCCTAAAGAGAAACATTGATATCGTCGTTATTATAACGGGCTACCTAGTTAAGATATAAAAATTCTAATGTAGAAAGTATTCGAATGGTGAATATATCCAAACACTTAGAATACAAATTATACAAGACGCAGATGTCCGACAAATACAAATAATAATAATAATTGTGGCTACGTATCTTATTCAAAGGAATAAAACCTAAGAAAATATTGTAAGGAATTTGAAAAATAAAATAAAGGCATAGAGATTTTTTTTCAGTATTGAGTAGTCGCATTCACGAATAAAAAGGTATTTTGTCAAGGCAGGGTGGATACACAAAAAAAGCAGAGGGTCAAGGTAGAAATACTGGGAACATATTTATTAGGTTATACACATTGAATAAATTTGGTTGTTTTTTATTATCTTTATTTTTTATTTTTTTTTTTATTTTTGACGCGCCACAAATCGGCCATGAATATCGCTGACACTGGATCAACGTAAAAAGAATATCGCTGATACTGGATCAACGTATAAATCGAGGCATAGAAGAAGCTACACAAGTCAGAACAAGAATAAATTTTTTTTTTTTTTTGTTTATCTTTGTGTTTATTTTTTCTGTTAAAAATTCAACAAATTTGCTTAAAAAAGAATGCTGTGAATGACATCAAACACGATGGTAGGAGCTAAATTCCTTTTACAAATTACAGACAGAAATACTAAAATGACTTTATTAAAAAAACGTATAAATCAAAACTTAATTTTTAAAAAGTAATTTGTTATATATTCTAAGATATTTCTGCTTAAAAAAAAAGAAATTTTTTCAAACATTCAAAAAGGATTTTCTTAAAATTAAAATACGTAATTAGAATTATTATATTCAAAACGTGTGTAGCTCTTCGATTATTTGGTCCATAAATATATACATACAAATCTAATCTATTTTTTATTAAACAAAGGAACAATAACATTGCAAGAGATAATATATATATTTATATATATTTATATATTTTTAAAAATGTCCATTTAGAAAAAGGTATATTTGAAAGTACTCGGGGGCAATTAGATCAAGATAAATTGTTAAATTTATTTGGGACTTGAAAAAAAAATCTGACAAGACGAAGCATCTTGAGATTTACGAACCATTATATTTTTCTCTTCTGTTTTTAACCGGTCCAAATCAGGTGTCATATTTAGCATCTCTCTTGTTAATTTCTAATTTTAGAAGTTGATATTGTTTTTTTAGGATTTTTTGTATCATACTATTTAATCTTGGCTGAGTAAGTTCATAGGTTATACAAAACACGGGAGATTTTCTGGGTAATATTGTCATGATGAACAACGTGGGTTAATAAGAATTGTTTTATTTACGAAAAACATCAAGATAAAGCCACCGTGTTTGTTCAAAAGTAGAATGGTTACAATCATATAAATATGAGCATTTTAGTAATATAGGGTGTTTCTGGAAAATTGATATCATTTGAGATATACAGGGAGTTTAAAAAATCGATATCATTTCGCAATAAATTACTTGAACAATTCTCGTTTAAATTATCAGAAATGCTGATTAAAGTTCTTCCCTCCTTCCAAAATAGAAGCATCAATATCATCATGGAAAACTGGTTACCATAAATTAGAGTTTTTCCCTCCTTCCTAAATAGAAGCTTCAGTATCATCTCGGATCACTGTTAACTGTGGAATGCTAGAGTGTTGCATCCCTTTTTCTAATAGAACCATCGATATAATCATGGACCGCTGTCAATCATGGAATGCTAATGAGTGTCCTCTAATTCTTTCCTCAATAGAAACATTAATATCATCATGGACCACTGTTAATTATAAAAAAAAAAGCCGTTTAAACAATAAACAAAGAAATCTAAGTTGTTTCTAAAGAAGCAGTTAAAACTGTTTGTATAGAAACAATTCAGAATTTTTGTTTAACGTTTAAACGGTTTTTTTTCTCAGTAAATGGAATTTCTACATCTGAAAAAAAAACAAAAAACCCAAACAACATAAAACATTAAACATAGAATTTTGAGTTGTTTCTACACATACTATTAATATTTGAGATCTTTCGAATTGGTCAAGTTATTAGATTACGAAATGATATCAATTTTTCTGAAACACTCAATTTATTGTTCGATGGCTAAGTTTGTTATTGTTTTGAAAAAAAAAAATTAAAAGCAGATCAATGCAAAGACTCTTGCTGCTTCTTGGACTATATTATCCTTTGAAAATTTGGTTTCAGAATTTTAAAAACTTTATTAAAAGACTCATCTCATAGACCCCTCATTTTTTTTTTTCAGGAACACTGAAGTTTTGTGGATCCCGCTTTAGGAAACAATTAACAATAAGAAAGGAGAGCGTCGTAGAATAACAACAGATTATGGTTCCACTTAATCATAAATGTTCCCCCCATCACTCTCTCTCTTTCTCTCTCTCTCTCTTTCCCTATCTATCTATCTATCTATCTATCTATCTATCTATCTATCTCATTGGTCCCGTAGCCTGTTTTGATCTTGGGGCATTATCCATATAGCGTGTTTTGCTTTTGAATTGCCAGGTGTAGCCCATTCCTTTCCAGGTCAATGTTCACTATATTTGCTACCAAATCTAAGCTACACTTTGTTATTTTGGGACACCCCACATGGAGCAAGGGTTAGAAAGCAAGACTATCAGACCATCACAAGTGAGTTTGATTTTCACTGGGTGCCTGTGTTTCTAGAATTCTGCAACATCTAAGCTAAGCTTAGTAAGCAAGTATGATCAAAATGGTTAAGATGACATCCACAAAACTCAGGTTCCAAAGATATGGATGAAAACGTAAGTGTCAGCAGAAGCTACTTCTTTACTTACAAAGTGCTTCATGGAATTTAATGGTAAACAAACCAGACATAAAAAAAAACAACTGATAAAAAAAAAACATCAAGATAAAGCCATCGTGTTTGTTCAAAGGAAAAACTCCATTGAAAAAAAAAGAACTCTCGAAAGGTACAAAATATGACACCAGGAAAAAGATCGGAGAGAAAGTCCGGTCGAAATGCCCCGGCAGAAGACAATTGTTTATCGTAATGGCTGGCCCGTACATATAATTTCTTCATTCTGATAGAATTTTATCTCATAGATATATGCTTTTTAGAAGCATCTTATTCCTTGGAACATTTTCAACATATCTCGTTATTTCTAATAATATATACATATATGGTGATACAGACATTTACCTATAAAAAGGAGCGTAGGAGTAAACGCACTTAGATTCACACGTACATATGTCCGTATTATTCTTCACATGCAAAGAGATATGCATATGCTTGCATATTTATGCATGTGAGGGAACTTTAAGAGGATCATTTTAATATGTATATATACAAAAACCCACATATATATTGGATAAATTTATGCCCATCAATACATATATAAGAATACACATACAAATATATAAGTATACACATACACATATATACGCACACGCACAAATATATATATATATATATATATATATATATATATATATATATAGATATATATATATATATATATGAGACTTTTAACATAGATAAGAATTTATTTAGGATTGCCTAAAAATTTGAAGATGAGTCAATCTATTATTCCTTCAAGTTTTTCTGTGTCTCGCCGGATTTTCTCTCGCTTCTTGTAAAGTCTCCAATTGGAAACGAACAATTTCATTTTATATCGAGTTTATTTTCCACTTTTTAGGGAACTTATTTCATGCTTTAAGATTCCCAAATTTGGGTAGCACTTTGCAAAATGAATACACATACAAACGTATATATACATATATATATACGTATATATATATATATATATATATACGTATACGTATACATATGCACACACACACACACACACACACACACATATATATATATATGCATAAACGTAAATATTTATATTCATATGCATATATGTATATGCGTACATAAACACGCAGACGTATATGTAAATATACGCATATATAAAATCACAAAAACGTAAATATATATATATATATATATACGTCTCTCTCTCCCTATATATATATATATATATATATATACGTCTCTCTCTCTATATATATATATATATGTAGACGTATATGCATACATAGATACATACAAGCCTAAATATATATGTACATATTCATACATGTATATATATATGAATATATACATACATACATTCAAGCCTAAATACGTATATATATATATATATATATATGAGTATGTGTGTAGTATATGTATACACACAGACGTATATGTATACATACAGACATGCAAGCACAAATTTATATATATATATATATATATATATATATATATATATATATATATATATATATATATATATATATGAACAAACCATATCTAGGCAGCAAATTATCATTCAAACAAATCTCTTTCTCTCGGTGGAACCTTTTTGCTAACTTTTTGTTTGTTTGCGAATGAGTGTTTATGGGTTGGGATCGAAGGTGAAAACTAACTTTCCAAATTTCAATAGATCAAGTGTTTTTGGTCAACAGTAGTCATTTTCAGGGTCGATTTGTTGGAGTAGAAAGAAAAGAGGTTCCGTGCTTTAAAAAATTGTTATTCATATAAATAGTTGATATTTGCAATGTAAAAAGTAATAAATTATAAAAACAATTTACGTTGTTTATTCTACTGTGCTCAATATCAGATATAGTGTCACAATAAAGGCGAATACACACGGGTGATCCCTTTCTAAATGAAAGCATCAATATCATCATGGATCGCTGTTAACCATGGAATCCTAATTAGGATCCTTCACTCTTTTCTAAGCGTCAATATATTCATGTACTGATATTAATGCTTTCAATGCTAATTAGAGTATTTCACTCCTTCTTAAATAGAAACATCAGTATCATCATGGATCGCTAAAATCTCAAAATATTTCCCTCTTTTCTCAACAGAAGCATCAATATCATCATGGACTACTGTTAACCATAAAATTCTAATAAATTCTTTCCCTCCATTCTAAATAGTAGCATCAATATCATCATGGACTACTGTTAACCATAAAATTCTAATTAGAGTCTTTCGCTTCTTCCTAAATAGAAGCATCAATATTATCATGGATCGTTAGTAACCATGAAATGCTGATTAAAATTCTTCCTTCCTTCCAAAATAGAAGCATCAATATCATCATGGACTACTGTTAACCATAAAATTCTAATTAGAGTCTTTCGCTCCTTCCTAAATAGAAGCATCAGTATCATCTTGGATCACTGTTAACTATGGAATGCTCGAGTGTTGCATCCCCTTTTCTAATAGAACCATCGATATAATCATGGACCGCTATCAATCATTGAATGCTAATGAGTGTCCTCTAATTCTTCCTCAATAGAAACAATAATATCATCATGGACCACTGTTAACTATGAAATACAAATCAGTGTCCTTTAACCCTTTCTCAATAGAAGCATTAATATCATCATGGATCGCTGTTAATCATGGAATGCTAATCAGAATTCTTAACTCCTTTCTAAATAGAAGCATCAGTATCATCATGGACAGCTTTTAACCATGGAATGTTAATTTGAGTCCTTTAACTCCGATCTAAACAGAAGCGTAAATATCATTAAGAACCGCTGTTAATCATGCAGTACTCATTAGAGTCAGCTACTTTTTTCTCAGAATTATCTCTATCATAATGGATCGCAGATACCCATGAAATGCTAATTAGTGTGCTTCATTCCTTTCTAAATGAAAGTGTCAATATCAACCGCTTTTACAACCGGAATCCGACTGATTCACGAGTCATCTAGTTGTTTTTTATCTTAAGAGTCAAGCTTGTTTTTGTTACTGTTAAATACATTAATTTATGATACAAATTAATGACTATAATAATACGATGCCGCTGTGTATTTTGTAACTTCACTACCAGTTTTCTTTTTCTACAGCAATCTTTCAGGCTAAATGTCTTTCAGTACATGTAGTAGAAAAAACGTATCTTGAATTTAAACGTCAGCTAGCGGTATCTCTTTGTTAAACAAAACCGCTCAGTTGATGCTTTTGCCAGTTCGATCACCAACACTTTTAAACTCATATCCATCAAATTGCAAACTTTCTTAAGCCAAGATTTCTTCCGACTTGATTCCATCAAATTTGAATTTCAACCTTACAAAATCATTACTCAAGTAAAGGTCAGAATCCAAATTTTGTTTTAAAATTAGGTTTTCAAAATAAACCAATACCCTAATTTGAACGTCTACCTTCGATAACATGTTAATATTAGGGAACCGGTAACCGAGACATTTATCATACATACTCGTGTATAAGTCGATCTTGTTGTATAGGTCAATCCTAGATTTATGATTAAGTAAGCATTCATTTAGGGAATTATTTTTGGCAGACAAGGGTTGCTGCAAGTCCTCGTCCTTATATTTGAATTTCCAACAAATTTTTAGTTTGAAAAGTAAGTGTTCAAGATTCGACGTATACATGAGTATCCATATACTCTATTTCTATAATGAGGTTTTCAACGCATTCACACATTTATATATATGTACGTGTGTGTATGTGTATCTTCTTATATTTTAATTTATGTGATCACTAATGTAAATGAATAATTTAAAAAATAGATAATCCAAAAATGTAAGCTAATAAAATATAACAAAAAAAAAGTAAGAATAAAAAAATAAAATTTAGTATTGACGAGTATTTTTTTAGGTAATGTCCATTGACCAGTGAAAATTCTGCACTAACATTTTATTTATTTATTTTTTGTTGTTGTTTTTTGTTTCTTAGTTTTGAAACTAGTGCCTTGAACAAATTCTTCCAAAAAAATTAAATAAATTAAAAAAAAAAGTTGAAAAATAAAATAAAAAGGGGAGTCGGGACTGGGCTGGGGGATGGCAGCAAAGAAGCTGCTAGAAACTCGCACCAATTCAAAATCTGATCGTAGCCTGCGTCGACTTCTCCTTTCGGTGTTTTCTGTTCTTTCTCTTTCGCCCCTTCCGGCCGCGCCTGCGTATTACATTGTTCTTACCGCCCTTACGCCTCCCCTTCCGTTTGCGACCTTTTCTCGATTTGCGAACGCCATTTTTCTTGCGATCTTTCTTCTTCTGCTTCGATATCTTCTTCCGGCGGCGTCCCTTTTTCTTGATTGTACGCCTTCCGGTCTGCTTCTGCGAATCGTTGCCCTGATCGCCCTTTTTCTGAACACCGTTGTCTGTTTCCACTCCTCAGAAAATATACAATTAGTCAATTAAAATCATCTCAAAGACGCAGTCGACTCGGCGTGGAAGTACAACAGGGTGTCGTCAGCCGACGGAGAGAAGGCGCTGTCTCAATACAAAGTGTCGTAAAAAATGCAATTGCACAGAGAAAAAAAGTAAAAAGACCAACAGAGAATTCCGGGAGGAAATAAGCTAGTGTTTTACATGTAAAAGATAAAAGAAGGATTAAAATAAATTTTAATTTTGGGAAGATACTTGGAAATTGAAATTTAACATAGAAAAATGCAAAGTACTATATATTGGATACCAAAATATAAAAGCAGAATATAAATCAAGCCATAGAGAAATCAAAAAGACGAAAGGAGGAATATGATTTGAGGGTTGATCTTGAAGATATATTTAAAACTGACAATGAAAACTATTGTATCGAGGCTAAATGAAATGATAGACTGGACGGTGAAAAATAATATTCCTAAGGGAATGAATGTCATTTTAAAGATATATAAAACCCCAATAAGTACTCATATAGAATATTGTACTTATGGCTGGCCTCGAGTGACTAGACATAGAAAAAGGAATATAATATTGAAATTGGAAGGTACTGAAAGAAGAGTGACAAAACTAATAAAAAGAGTAAACGATTGCAGCGAGAAGAAGGGCCGAATGAGTTGAGTGTTTGCCAATGGTCCGGGAGACCGGGGTTTAATCCCAGGTCGAGCCATACCTAAGACTCAAAAAATGGTATTCGATGCCGCCTTGCTTAACACTCAGAATTATAAGGTAAGGATTTTAGGTAAAGAGGAGCAATCCTGTGAATGGAGTAGCGACTCCCCCTACACTTCAGTTTAGTAGCTATTGAAAAGGGAAGCTTCAAGTCACTCTTGACTCCTGTCATCAACTTTACTTTACTTTTATTTATCTTGAAAAAAAAAAAAAGAATGAGGGGTGGTATAACTGAAACATTCAAAATAATGTAATTCCTAATTATGACGGAGATTTAAAATATTTCTCTTTGAACTGAAAATTCATTATCCAGGCAGATTTCAAATACTAAAAAATTAACTAGTTGCATTTTTTGCTTGTAGAAAAATATAACTTGGAACAATGGCCTTACCAGATCAAGAACGGCAATAGCGTAGAAACATTTACGATTGAATTGGATGAATTCAAAAATAAGATGGCATTTTTAGGAACTATCGGGTGAAATTTAGCAGAATTCGATCCAAATATTAAAACTGCATTAATAAAGTATTTGTTCAGTGCAAATATTTTATTTGAAAGGTTGATTAGAGAAGATGATTAAAAGGGGGAGTTGCCCAAGGGGAAGTACAAGAAGTAACCAAACAATTTTTAGGATAAAGATAGATGAAACTAAAATAAGAAAACGATAAACATTAAAATAAACGGAATTGGTACCGTAATCAAGTTTGGTCGTAGGGGTGCTACTCATGTGACGTGTCTTGTATAGGTATAGCCCATCCCTCTCCAGGTCTACAACTGGTTTGAATTTAGAGTTCTGCTTCTCTGAAACTTGTCGCCATACCAAAGTTAAAGAGCCCAGTCTGCTCTATGATTTACTTTCAGCTGGAGGTAGAATAGCTTGTTTCTAACCTTTCCCAAGTGTATTAGCGCCATGTGAAATGCAAATAGCCTTGTTTGGGGTTCGAACTCAGTTAACCTAGTCGAACGATAATAACCGTTACGCCACGACCTCCACTAAAATATTTCAATAATAAAGCATCAATATCATCAATTGGTTGACGTTAATTTTTTTTCTTCAAAATTCTACCTATACACGAGGATATACGGTATGCTGTAAACTTCTTTCTGATTATCACCCTTTTAGGGCGATTTAGAATATGCTAATTGTATCCCTTTTAGTAGCCTAAAACCCCAACTCTCATTATAGAAAACGAGAGCCATGGGTATGACAGTAAACTGCACCTTAGAGATCAGATGAGTGTAGAGTGCCCCATCATCAACATTACTCCCAGGTCCACTCTGATCTAGAGTGATAGTACTTGTTAGAGTCCCATCGATTGATCAAATAGATTTGCTAGAAAATTATTCGATAAGACCGTGTGCAGAAAAATTCTTAAGAATCATAGCCCAGTTGGCTAGGGCAATAGAATACACCGACTGCATCTCTGCAGAGGGGTAAGATTCCCCCAAAGGGTGTCCTGGATATGACATTAAACAATCTGATGGTGAGCCTCCGGTAATGCTGGAGCTTTGGGGAATGCTGAGTAACCCTTCATTGCCATCACTCACAGGTTTACTCTGGCCCGGAGTGGTAGCACTTGATAGTGTGCTATCTATTGGTCAAATAGAACAGTTTGACATTAGAGTGCAAAAATGACTTATGTTAAATTGAATTGTTAGAAATAGAACTGTTTGATCATTTAAATGTGTGTAAACAAATAACCGATTTTTAATTGAATTGGTGAACTGGCTCATTGGCCTAGTGGGTAGAGTGTTTGCCAATGGCCCGGCAGACCTAGGTTCAATCCCAGGTCGCGTCATACCAAAAACTTTAAAAATGGTACTTGATACCTCCTTGCTTAACACTCAGCAATATAAGGTACGTATCAAAGGTAAAGTGGAGCAATCCAGGGAAAGAAGTAGCGCCCTTCCCTACACCTCGGTGTAGTAGCTATTGAAAAGGGAGCCTTCTAGTCACCCTTGACTATGGTCGCCAACTTTACTTACTTTATAATACATAACAATACTTGGAACCATTTAACTTTGTTGTCTTGATAAACTGAATTGTTTGATATAGAACTGTTTGATCATTTAACTGTGTGCAAACAAAGGATTAATAGTAAATAAAACTATTCGTATTAGATAGAAAAAAGGGAAACCATTTAACTGCGTGCCACCACAAAAAAAAATGAGCTTAAGCTCGTTTAAAAATGTTATCTGCAAAACGTGTTTAGAAATTATATATCTAATATATGTTTATAAAAAGGATTTGGCATTAAATGACCAACTAAATAACCTACTATGTAACCTACTAAATAACCTATGACATAAAACCAACCCAAATCTTAAGAAACAACTACATAAAAATGTAAGTATGAACGTACAATCAATACGATTCCCTAACCTCAAGGCATAAAATAATCCTAGACTGCTGGTCATGCAGTTAAAATCAATAAATCAATCCTTTTTAAAAAGAAGCATCAATATTATCATGGACTGCTATTAATCATAAGTACAAGAAGTCCTTCACTTGGCCTGTACACGAAAGATATCTAATCTGGAAAAGTTAAAATCGAGATTGGGTCGGGGCAAAATGAAGTTTTCTTTTATTACAACTTTAAGGATGATTTTGTATTTTATTTTGACTTTGATATAGTATAGGGTGTCTCAATATATATGGGACCCATGTGACGGCTAATAACTCTATTAATAATAATGTTGTAATCTTATTTGTTTCAGATTTGTAAATAGTATACTATAACAACTATTAATCCTTAATCACAATACCTTGGACAAGAAAGGGAAAAATATTTTGCGTCACTACTTATTTGGAGACAAAAATCATTCAAAACTGTCTCAAAATAGATGCAACCCATTAATATGATAATGATTTGTTACTGAGACAAACTCAAAAAAAGATTGCATATCCTAGAAGCGGATATAATAACAATTTAAAAAAAACATTGATTTGGTGTCTCTAGCTCAAAAAAAGGATTTTTTTACAGAACATGTTCTAAATGACGGCCATTGAGCTTGTCTCAGTAATATATCATTATCATATTAATGGGTTGCATCTATTTTGAGATACCCTATACATATATGCTCGTGACGAAGTAGATAGATTACATTTTCTTTTTGGCCATTGTATGACCACTTTACACTAGTGTACAATCGATGTCTGCATATAATCACTCGGATTTAAAGTTGCTGCTGCATAGGTGCTAGTAGCGATGTGTAGGTAGGAGTAGCAGTAATAGCCATCTTATTTCAGTTACCATCACGGTATGCAATTATGAACAATGTAGGTTTGTGATTGAAATTCATCTTATCGTGTTGTGACATCCAGTGACCAGCTCACTCATAGAATCTATCTCCTTGTGATTATTTCCCATGGAGAAAACTGAAGGGTTGTCTTTAAACGTCGGCTGAAGAGAACTGACGAATGGAAAGAGTTTTATTCGTCATATCATTGCAGCAATATCAGAAGCAATAACTGGGGAATCACTGCAGAACTTCAGGGTGAGGCTCCTGGAACGTAAAGATTGTGAAAGCAAACACTATCAGCAATATAATCTTTAAAACAAAGTGATAACAATAATGAAACCAAATGATATTGTTTCTTAGAGTAAAATAAACTTTTCAATAGGATCTACGTTGCTTATCTTATTAAGGCTCCAAACGCCAGAGATCATTTTACCAGACTCCGTATAAAACCCCAAAACTTCTCTACATTGATTGAATAGGGATATTCATTAGTAAAAAAAGGGGAGTGTTCATATTATCAAAATATGAAAGAACCTAGCCCATACGGAAATTCAGGAAAGAGAGAAAAGGGTTTGGTCTATGTCACTTGGGAAGTAGACCAAAATGAAATTTCTTTCTGCAATTGCACTTGTTACTGAGAAACCACTTTTAATAGGTAGAATGTGTCTTACTACGCGTCTCGTCACACCGTGTGGTACTTCTCCAACCAAAGAAGACTGTCTACACGTCAGATAGAGGTCCTGAAAGCGGGAGAAGCAATGCATTCAAGACATACAAAGAAATAGAAAAAAATCTTACATGAATTCAAACACAATAACGATAGCAAATTATCCACAGAGAATTTGAACAAAGAAAACACATCCGTGTAGTAAAGAATAAAAAAGAAAAACAAACAAACAATGAAACAAACAAACAAAAAACAATGGACTCATGCGCGTCCATGTACACACTCAAAGATAATTCTTTTAAATCTAAAAAAGAGAAAAAAAAAAAAAAGAAAAAAGAAAACAGAAATAACTTAATCCACGAGTGCGGGCCTACAATTAGCCGCCATTTTGGCATCATATAAAATATAACCAAAGTGCGAGTAATTGACTCACGCTCGTATATTTAAAGAAAGAAAGGAAGAAAGAAAGAAAGAATACACCATTAAATTGTTTCTTAAAAACGAATCAAACACACCCACTCTTAAAAGAACAATAAAACATATTGCAAGCAAAGCTGTACTGGAAAACAACAAAATGAAATAACGCATGCGGTTGTTCCTGTTGAAAGAAAAGTTGTTTTTAAAGTTATAAGAAATTTATATTAAAAAGTAAAGATATATATATATATATATATATATATATATATATATATATATATATATATATATATATATAAGAATGAATAACTAGTGTTTTAAAAAGAAAAAAAATAATAAAAACAACTGTGTGTTCATCTTTGTAAAATAAATACTTACAAACCGATTATAAAACAATCTCATTCGTTTGAATTTCGCTTAAATGGAATCTTAAGCAGAAAATGAAAATTATTTCTTTGAAATTAACGCTTTAGGCCGTTACACCGGTATAACGGTGATACCTTTATCTTCTCCCAAACCATCGGAGCGGAGATCACACTCAAACGGTAGGGGGAAATGTTTGGCTCAAGAATGCAAGGCCCCAAGGATTAATGAAAAAAAAATCACACAATGACTTCTCAATTTGATGTAAAACTCTTTTCAACCAAATAGATGTTGTTTTTTTTTTCTCGGAATGATCGACGATCTTTATATGAAAAATATAACGATATACAAAACTAAAAAAAGAAGGGGAACCATTTTTGTAGATCCTCAAATTTCATTCGGTGGTCAATATACAAGTTCCTCATACGGTGTCTTGTCTTCAGTTAACAAAGAGACACTTGTAAAAACAAAGGTCGAGAGAGTAAATATGCTGATAGCAACAAGAGCAAAATTTAAAAGAAAACCAATATATATATATATATATAATGTGAGAAACTTGAAAGAAAGATCGGACGGGGAGATAAGTAATGGAAAGATAAGAGACAATATAAATATTAAATAGTGGTTATCAGAAGGAAACCGGAACAGGAGAGAAAAAAGCGGGACAGACGGAAGTAAAAGGAAAATTCAAAGCCAGAGAGAGAGAGAGAGAGAGAGAGGAAGAGAAAGAGATGCACAGACATAAAGAGATTGATAGATCGAAAGAAAGAAAAAGAAGAAAAAAAAGAAAGAAAGAAAGAAAGAAAGGATGAATGAATAAAGGAAAGAAAACGAAGAAGGAAAGAAAAGAAGAAAAAGAAAAAGAAAAGAGAAGAAATAAATAAACTAGTTAATGAAAAAAGAAAGAAAAGAAAGAATGAAAAGAAAGAACGCTATGATAGAATATGCGAATAGTTAAATGTATACTGGGAGGACATTTAGATGAACCAGCACTGGAGAGAGAGAGAGAGAGAGAGAGAGAGGGAGAGAGAGAGAGAGAGTGAGAGAGAGAGAGAGAGAGAGAGTTTAATGAATAAGGGTCAGTGGATTATGGGAAGGTGAAAGAAAAGTAAAAGACAAGGAGTGTGTGATATAAAATATAAGCAGTAAGGTTAAAAGAAAAGAAAAAAAAACAACAAACGGGAGAATGAAAGAGTGTTTCTTTTACAAATGTTGGTAAACACAGATGTACACATGTTGGTAAAAAAAAAAAAAAACACATTACCAACAAAAAATAATACGGGAAGGAAATTGAAAAAGGAACTTTCTTTTATTTTTACCAACCATTATATTTCTTAGTCTACTTTATTTACATGGGGAGTGAGTCCCCGTAGCGTAGTGGCTAACGTACTGGGCTGCAACATCTTAATAAGCAAGTTCGAATTCCAGTCGCGATATTACATTCAATTTCAAACCAATACCCTGGAGAAATGGTAAGAAACTCTTTAGCTTCCCAGTTATGGGTGAAATAGTACAACTACTGTTCTTCTTCAAGAATGGCTTCGGCATTTAAGAACCCACGAAGGTTGATATGTCATAAAACAAACAAAACAAAAGCTAAGACCTTTAAATGTACATTAAAGCCAAATACAACCTGATATATACAGTTTCGAGGAGATGAAAGAGTACGTCTACTTAGAATAGGTGAATATGTGCCGAGACATTAATGCAGAAATCTTGCAAAGAATAAGATCAGAGCAGAAAACATTTATCCGGATAAAAAATGTTCTCAAGGCAAAGCTGGACTAGACCCAATGTGCCAATCCCTTCATTAGCGCCGTTTTGCCTGTGATATTAAACGCTTACAAAACGTGTACTATCACGAACAAGAAAGAACAGGGACTGGTTACGACACAGAGGGCTATGGAAAATTTATGTAGCGTGAACACATCCGAAACGAGCTAATTCGGGAGTGGAGCAGAGGGAAGAACGTGATCGCAGAATACCGAAAGCGGAAGTTCAACTGGGCCGGACACATCACAAGATTCAAAGACAACAGGTGAACCCAAGCAGTTGTCGACTGGTATTCAATAGACCGGAAATGACCACTCAGATGACCTCCAAGACGACTAGGCAAAATTTTCAAACGATTCGATCCAATATAGAAAAGAAGGATGACATGGAGGACGAAGCAGAAATATATAATGTGGAAAAGATCACACGACCCGGTCAATAAGGAATAAGGGGATATATGTTGTGATGAGGTAAGGGAAGTGGTATTAAAACATTTGGGCGGATACTTAAATACTAAGCTACAGTCTTACAGGAGGAACCACGGGTTATAATTGTGCAAAGAAGAATCACCATTTCCAATGTGATTTCATGATTGTTTAATTTAGCAAATTTAAAACGAAACGTTTCTTTAAAACAACAACCTCTGTCCCATAACAGTTGGTACATTCGCATATAAATTTCATACAATCAATATATTAACTATTATGGGTTAGAGGTAGTAGTAACAACTTATAATCTATATATTACTAAAATTTTCATTTGTATGTGTGTTACCATAACCTAGCAAAAATGACAAATTTATATGAGTCCAATATACGTACTTAAAGTGCTTTAACTTAGAGAATAAACCGATTTCCAGTCGAATTTGTAAATGAATGATATACTTCAGGTTCTATATTTGTGCAAAACATCATTTGAAAAAATTATTCAAATTCTCGATTTAATGGCGATAACTATGAGATACTAATAAAATCCCTCACTCTTTCTTCAACAGAAAAGGGGAAATACTTTATAATTAGTACTTAATAGTTATCTCCCTTGAAATAAAATGATCACGGTGAGCAAGTAGACAGACCCCACCTCACTGTTATCATTAAGTTTGCAAATGAACAGAAAATTACTTTATTCCCTTAGAGCATTTTCACTTAACCCGCAGAGAGCCAAGTCTTAAACCGATGTAAGCAAGCACTTCGGTTAGTTTTCAATATTTTAAAAACCATCAATAAGAAAAAATTGGATGTGTTTGGTCATCTGTCAATTGACTCTGTCAGCTAGAGCTGTAAAATACACATGAATGCGCCTCTGCAAAGAGGTAAGGCTCCCCGCTCCAACGGGTGTCCTGGATATGATACTGAATATCTGATGATGAGGCTCTAGTTCTGGAGCTTTTGGGGACATGGAGTACCACTTCACTGCCATTACTCCCAGGTCAACTTTGATCCAGAGTCGTAGTACCTGATAGGGTCCTATTATGGGTCAAATAGAAATATTTAATCATTTACTAAACTTGAAACCATTATTAGTATTGATTAACAAGTCTTGGAACCATTTAACTGTGTGCAAACAAATGAGCTTTGGGTCATTTAAAAATGTCACCTACAATCTATTCGTTTATAAATCATTATATATATATATATATATATATATATATATATATATATAACAGAATTTGTCATTAAATAGCCTATGTGTTGATATGCCGTAAAATACAACCAACCAACCAACCTCATCTGGTAATGTCATTTGCCGTAAACACGATTCCATTTTGTGTAGTAAATGTTAAGAAAATGACGTTATACTTTATATACTCTGGATTTTATGTTCTTTGGTTTGGTTTAGTTTTATGGCATATCAACCATTGTAGGTTATTTTATGCCAAATCCATTTTGACACATATAAACAGTTCTATTTCAAACAATTCAGTTTTATATAAATACACAGTTTAAATGTCAAAATAGTTTTATTTCAAACAATTAAGTTTGGCATAAGTACAGTTTAATTCTCTTTGACCCATAGATAGGACCCAATCAGGTGCTACAACTCCGGGCGAAAGTGGACCTGAGAGCAATGCCAATAAAGGGGTACTCCGTATTCCCCAAAGCTCCAGCATTACAGGACCCTGACCATCAGATTATTTAGTATCATATCCAGGACACAGAGATGCAGTCGGTGTATTCTGCAGCTCCAACCGACCGGGCCTTTTATGTTCTTATAAAATCTATTGTATCAGAGGGCTTAAATCTTAAGGCGGATGTTTGTGCGTGTATGTGCGTATGTGCGTATGCGCACAAGCTGGGCGCGTTATAAAGTGTCGAGGGACCAACTATGAACCGGTATTTGTAAGCGCGGGGAACTATCAAAGAGAGATGCAGACGATAAGATTGCCGCCATAGTAGATTTGTCGGAAGTTTTCTTTTTTTTCTTTTTCTTTTTTTTTTCATTCTCAAATGTCTGGATGGATAAACCTTTTGAAACTCTCAACTGGATAAAAACTACTTAAAGATTAAATAAATAAATAAATAAAGATTAAGAAATTAAATATAGCCACCATTAAAAAAATCCGAGAAATAAAAGGCATCAAAGAAAGCAGTTTTTTCTGTATTAATTCTTTAGCTATTAAATACAAAATCTAATCTATAACTCCTCTAGCACATTTAAAAATAAATAAAAAACAACAATTCGAAAGTTCTTTTAAAATAAGTGCCCCCGCCTTTTTTAACACTATTTTTTTCAATTGATCAATTTTCATCCAATGATTTCAACCAATTTCTTCCCGGGATCAACTGCAGTTTCGCTTGAGCTGACTTCATCCAATAAAATCAATTGTTACTTTCGTTTAAAATTCTCCCTTTTTTAGAAACAGAACTTATAACCAAACCGAGCTCATTTTATAGGGGGATGAGTCGCTTCTAAAGGAGTATACAATGATTCAATACAGCTTATAAACTCCTCTAAACGACATCCAGTGTCCGAACAGAGTTGAGGTATATGAGTTTATGCTGGTCGGCTCATACTAGTGTCTTCATGTATAGGAGTCATCAGGAGAATGTCACTTATGAGTTCGTCCCTGCTTCGCCAACAGTGTCCAGCATGCCTCGTTTGTTTGTGGATGGTTTGGTTTGGTTTCTTGGTTGAATGGCATGGCAACCTTCGTGGATTATTTAATGCCAAAGCGATCTTTGTTGAAGAACAGCGGTTATACTATTTCATCCATATTTGGGGAATAAGGGGGTTCATACCTTTCAAAAGAGAATTAGTCCAATAATGAACATAAAAGCACGACTGGAGTTGGAACTCGCTTACTACGTGAGCCACTACGTCAAGGGGATGGTGTCCCAAAATGTTTCAGCCTGATCTAAAGGAAGACGATGCGTAAACGATGTATAAATTAGTCATTAGCAATTGTCAGTACATCGTTATAAGCAGTCTAGACGCTCTTTGATCGGCAGTATTCAGCGAAACGCAATATTGTACCAGTGCAGCGCTCTCTATACTCGCCAGAACTAACACTATGCGAGCTTTTTCTTATTTCCTAAATAGAAAATTTATCACAAGGGTAAAATGTGAGAACGTGGATGGCATTATAAGAAATATGACATTATATCAAAAGAGGCGTTTCAGAGGTGTTTTGACTAATGGAAAACTCGCTGGATTAAGAGTATTGAATGCCAACGAGAGTAATTTGAAGAGATTAACGTTTGGTTTATTGTATCGTGGTAAATACTGTTATAATTTTCAAACATTTTGAACACGCTACAAATGATAGATACAATAGCTTTATCTTAATATATATATATATATATATATATATATATATATATATATATAGCAAGGGCTCATAGATTGTTGACGACTGTCGTAGAAAATAAACACAGGGACCTGAGTTCAAAACCTGGATTAGGCTGTTTGCCTTTTACACCACGCTAATAACCTTGGGGAAGATATGAATTCAATCATTTTCCCTCCAGTAATGGGTAAATAGTAGGGTAGACTGCTTCTTTAAACTTGGTATGGTAGCTGGTCTAGGAGAAGAAAAACTTTGAATTCAAACCTGTTAAACGTTGCTTTGAAATTGACTTTGTGTCGCATCCTGCTTGTGTGGAGGGGTAAGATATATATATATATATATATATATATATATATATATATCCCGACGCCCTGCCAAGAGTAGGCTGTCACACAAGGTCAGTTTTAAGCGGAGTACTGCTGGTTTGAATTCCAAATTTTCCTTCTCCTATATTGGTTGCCTCACCAAGGCTACAAAACTCAGTCTACTCTACTATTTTCCATAGCTGCGTGGGTGAGGGTAACAATTGAATTCATATCTTTCCCAAGGGCACTAGTTTGAAGTGAAACGCCATCGGCTTCGCTCAGAATTTGAACTCATGTCACCGATTCAATTTTCCTCGACAACTGTTAAGCCAAGAAAGCCTTTTTTGTGATTTATAAGTTTATTTCATAGTTATATTCTTACTTTATGATAAAGTTTCTTTGTTATGGACGAAAGAATAAACAATGTATGATATTGGCTTTTTGTGTGTGAATAAATCTGGCCACGTCTAAAAATCCTCTTCAAAACCTATCAGGGGAAAAAGCTTTCCTTTTCATAATATTTTTGTGCTGCATCTAGGATTATTTTTTAAAATATGGCTTTTCGTCGGTATTTTATTTCATTCTATTTTATTTTTATTTCCTTCTAAAACCTTCCACACTTTTAGCCAGTGACTTGATTACACAGTAGATAGGAGGTAAGTGTATAGATATGGCCTCATTGCATACTCAATAGTGAGCTTGAGGTTCGGATTTCGAATTGGTTTATAGAAGACATAACTTATAAATAAGGAGCCAAAGATTCCTTTATGGATGAGAAGAGATTACCTTACAAGTAAGAATATTGGGGTTAAATATATGACCATGAGTCACTGATATACATTTTCACACACACTCACACACGTATATATATAAAGTAAAGTTAGCGACCATAGTCGAGGGTGACCCGAAGGCTCCCTTTTCGATAGCTACTACACCAAGGTGTAGGGGAGGGCGCTACTCCATTCCCAGGATTGCTCCACTTTACCCTTGAACCGTACCTTATAATGCTGAGTGTTAAGCAAGGTGGTATCAAGTTCCATTTTTAAAGTCTTTGGTATGACTCGACCTGGGATTGAACCCAGGTCTCCCGGGCCATTGGCGAACACTCTAACCGCTGGGCCAATGGGCAGCATTTCTTCATAAATACATATATGTCCTTTCTAGGTGCCGATTTGATTTTACGGTGTCCAGTGGGAATGTATATATATATATATATATATACTGAAACACCCTAAGAGACGATACTAATTTAACCCTTAGTACACCAAGGGTATGGTATCTGACTATTGCTGATCCATCCCTTATTCTGGAACCTGTGCTCGTATTAATCACTACATTGGATCCAATGCTGTAATTCAGCTGTTTCATCCGTACATTTAATCTAGAGTGAATTAAAGCATATATAATCAGAGTATTGCAATATTATCTTCTATCAGCAAAAACATATGTACACTAATACACACACACTCACACACACAAAAATACACACAAAAAGACACACACACACACACACACACACACACACACACACATATATATATATATATATATATATATATATATATAAGAAAAGAGAGTTATAGAGTGAGAAAGAAATGACGAATGTATGAAAGACTGCTGAAAAGTTCTCGGTCCGACAAAGATCGAAAAAATCTAGAACCATGAAACGTGGATGCTGTACCACATAATACATCCCTTAGTTCAAAGCACTTGGTTCATTGTTTTTCAAGTTTCCTTCACTCTAAAAAGTCAATTAAAAAAAAAAAGCATTTCTTTCTTAGTTGGGATGAGAGCTTTTCAGCAACTTCTCGTAGTATTTACATGCGGTTTAAACACATTAGATTGTCTTTTCGATATTTTACAGTGTTTACTAAGAAAGAAAGAAGACGTAAAAAGAGAAACATTTCGTGAATATCTGTGAACGTATGAAATACTGAAATGTAAAAAATAAAAATTAAATAATAATAATAATAATGAAACCGGAACCGGAACCGGAAAAGGGATACAGAAATTAGATGAATCGGTTAAAAACTGGAAATAATATTTTGAAGGAAAATGAGAGACTTTCCTTCTTTCTTTTTTTAAAAAATAAACAGATAATAATAAAATAACAATGAAAAAGAAAACGAATAATAATAATAATAATAATAACAGAATAAGATAAAACCAGAAAGAGAAATGTCAGTCTTTTTGACTGAAGAACCCTTTTGCATAGTCAAATAGGATAGCTATCGAGTAATGTGCAGGAAGGGTGAAGCCAAAGAAAGAGCAAAATAGTCTGTAGTTCAAGAAATGAGGCAGAAAAAGTCATTTGGCAATAAAAACCAGTGAAAAACTGGAAGCCAAAGAATAAATAGCAAAAGAAAACTGAAATGATGTAAATCACGTCGAAATAGTGAAAGCAATTATATGAGGCGTGTGGTGAACTGTGTGTTGCATACTTACTGATGCATGGTGCAATTGCTGACTGACTCTGTTGATAGCCCTTGGCGCACATATTGCAGGTTAGACCAGTGACACCGTCTTTGCAAGGACACTGGCCTGTGGTTTGGTTGCATGTCTGACCCAGTGAGCCAACAGGGTGGCACTCACAACCTGGAGAAGAAAGAAAAAAGACGAAAAGAAATAAAGAAGTGAGAAACAACAGTTTATATCAGGTTGGAATGAACGTATTGTTCGATAACACACACACACACACACGTTTTGAAAGAAAAAACCCAACCAAACTTCCGCTTATAGAAATAGACAATCATTACCATGACTTCAGTGGTTTCCTATAACCTCATTCTATGTCAACAAGCTTATAGATGCCACGCTTGGAACATTCTTTAGGTTTTTGCAAAATATGAGACCAAATCCTGTTCAACCTCTTCTGTTGATATCAACTCAAAACTATCAAAACTGGGGCTGTAGAATACGCAAACTGCATCTCCGCAGAGGAGCAAGACCCCTCCTAACGAGTGTCCTGATATGACTCTAAACAGTATCTTATAGTGAGGTTTCTGTTCTGGAGCTTTAGTACTCCTTCATTACCATTACTCACAGGTCCACTCAGAACCGGAGTGGTAGTACCACTATCGGTTAAATAGAAATGTCTGACCATATTACTGAGTGCAGATAAATGACGAATGTCAAATTAAATTGTTAGTGTCACATATCACTACTTGGAACGATTTAACTGTGTTCATTACTTTCGGAGGATCACTGTTTATTGCAAGAATTATATAGATACAACTGATCTATTCTTATGGGTTTATAAACCAAACATAATTTTCATCATACAACGAGTGAAAGCACAGGTATCGCACGTGCTTTCACACGTTGTATGATGAAAATTATGCTTGGTTTATTTCTTTGCTTAACGGCACATCAACACCTCATAGTTAATGCCAAGGTTAATTTCATTTGCGACTGTTTGGAAGACTACCTCAATAATTAGTAAACTCCTGTTTGATGTAAGTGGGATCCCTCCATTCACCATAAATACTGGGTGACACAACCAACAGAAGGAGAAAAAAAGAAAAGAAAGAACAAATTGGGATAGATAGATAGATAGATATTGCAATTAATAGTCGCAAGATAGAAAGATAGGCAATGAACATTGTTCGGGAGACCTGGATTCAATCCCATGTCGTTATACTAAAGATTCAAAAAATGGTAATTGATGCCACCTTGCTTAACACTCAGCATTATAAGGTAAGGATCAAGAGTAAAGTGGAGAAATCCAGGAAATAGAGTAGCGCCCTCTCCTACACGTCGGTGGGGTAGCTATTGAAAGGGGAGCCTTAGGGTCAACATTGACTAAGGTCGTTATCTTTACTATATATATATATATATATATATATATATCATGTCATGCGGCTAGCACGGATTTCTCTGACTCTTTCTCTCTCCCCGTCCGTCCCTATCATCCATCACTCCTGGCAGGTCTTCCAGACTAGGTCCTGTGTCCGCTCAGGGCTGTTGTAGATAAGTTCTTATTAATCGCCAACATTAGCACGTCCATGTGAATGGGTCCTTTGGAGAACGTCCCTTAAGAGTTCGTCCTTGCTTCTCCAGCAATGTCCTGCATATCTTGATAGGTCCAAATAAGACTTCAGGTGGCCGTACAGCTGTTGTTTCGTGGGCTGTTGCTTCCAGGATTTATTCAATATACTTCGTAGCATTCTTGCGCAGTTCCCGTCTAGGTTTTTCTTTATACGTTTTGACAGCGTCTATGTTGAACATCCATAAAGTAGTATTGACACCACCTCAGCTTGGAAGAAATCCCATTTTATCTTAGCGGCTAGATTAGACTTCCATATGATTGATAGCTTATCGATAGCAATCTACGCTTTCGCTCAGCGCATATTGACATATATATGGAGAGAGAGAGAGAGAGAGAGATTGCAAATAATGATTGCAAGATAGAAAGATAGATGGTGAACAAACATATATATATATATATATATATATATATAAGTACCTAATGGGTTAGACGAAATCTACCTAGTTTTCACTTTTCCGGATCATCGGATATTTGCTCTACCTTCCATCGAGCACTTTCTTCGTTTACTTAGTCCTCTGTCAGAGTTTTTTCTTTTGGCTAGACATTACGATATTCTATGAATTTTTTCAGACAATACATATGTTTTTAGTTTTTTCTTTTTTATGGAATTTTTCCACAAATATCAATTTGTGCATTTGATCATTCACAAGTTGGATCATTTGTTGTTGGTTTTTTTTTTTTTTCACTCTGCCTTTATTAAAGGTACTATTTACCAACCCCTCCGCTCGGGCAGGATATGACACAAGGTCAATTTTTAAGCGGAGTTTAACAGGTTTGAATTCAGAGTTTTCCTTCTCCTAGACTAGTTGCCTCACCAAGGCTGAAGAACCTAGTCCGTCCTACTATTTACCCATAGCTGGAGGGAGAATAAGGGGGTTCATACCTTTCCCAAGGGTATTTGCCCGAAAGTGAACGTAATAGCGCGACTGGAGTACGAACTCGCGTACTACGATTCCGCAGTTCATCGCTTTAACCATTACACCACGAGGACACCCACCTTTATTAAAGGTAGGGATTAACCTAACATAGAGATACATCATATATATATATATATATATATAGAGAGAGAGAGAGAGAGAGAGAGAGAGAGAAAGAGAAAGAGGGAGAGAATGAATAAACTGAGATAGTGTGTATTCTTATGTACATCCTTGGCATTCTTTATATGCGATACAATCTTTAGAAAAATCTTTTTTTTTGTAATATCTCTTGCATAGTATAGGCGATTTTTAAGGGATGTTTTGTGTCTCCTTATCTTTTTGTATCTTTGCGAACAAAGAACTATTGTAGATTCATTGCGAAAAATTCACCCATAGACGTTGGACGAGCTTTTTCTTAACCCGACCCACAAGGCAAAAAGAAAACGGACACAGTGTGAAAATACAAGAACAAAAATTACTTGAAATTTTTCATCATTCTCAAAGCAGTTCGTGAGTTCAAACTGCCAAAATTGAATGTGTCTAATGAAAAGAAAAAAGTTTTATTTACGTTCTCACTAAACATGAGACTGGCACAATCGGCTGGGGCTGTAGAATGCTCCGACTGCATCTCTTCAGAGGGGTAAGACTCACCCAAAGAGTGTCCTGGGCATGTCACTAAAAATCTGATGGTGAGGAGCTTTGGGGAATTACTGGAGCTTTGGGGAATGCGGAGTACCCCTTTATTGCCCATGCTCCCAAGTCTACTCAGGCCTGGAGTCCTATCAATGGGTTAAATAGAACTAAACAGTGTACTTATGCTAAACTGAACGAGCCGCGACAGGGATTGGCCTCCATGTCAATGCATACAAAACTGAATATATGTTCTTTAATCAAACAGGCGACATTTCCACACAATAGGGAACCTCTCTGAAACTGGTAGACAAATTCACCTTCCTAGGAAGCAGTGTCTCATCAACCGAAAAAGACATCGACACGCGGCTAACGAACGCATGGACTGCTATCGATAAGTTATCGATCAAATGGAAATCAGACCTGACCGATAAAATGAAACGTAGTTTCTTCCAGGCAGCGGTTCTGTCGATACTGCTGTGTGGATGCACTACTTGGACGCTAACAAAATGGCTGGAGAAGAAGCTAGACGGCAATTACACAAGAAAATTGCGAGCAATATTGAACAAATCCTGGCCACAACACCCCACAAAGCACCAACTATACGGCCACCTGCCTCCCATCACGAAAACTATCCAAGTTAGACGAACCAGACATGCAGGACACTGCTGGAGAAGCAGGGACGAGCTCATAAGTGATGTACTCCTATGGACCCTCATATATGGCCGAGCAAAAGCAGGACGACCAGTTCGAACATACATACAGCAGCTATGTGAGGATACGGGATGTAGCCCTGAAGACCTGCCAGAGGCGATGAATGATAGGGAGAAGTGGCGAGAGAGGGTCAGGGATATCCGTGCTAGCTGCACGACATGATGATGATGATGATGATATGTATAAAATGGATTTGGCATTAGATAACCAACAGCAGTTGATATACCATAAAACCAAACCAAACCACACCAAACCAAACCGAACCTAAACATGAGACAGACCTCTATGATTCAAGAGACCATATTAAGAAATTCACCAGATATAAATGTTGGCCAAGGAGTTATCACTGAATACAGTCCACGTTTATCAGACCCCATACACCACTGGAAATTTGGTTTTACAGGAACACTTTGAGCATCCGACTTATCGCAGAAAATTAGCTATTAGAAATAATCTGTTATATAAAGACAGTCATAAAAAATATTACGTCCAAATACCAAACGATATGATTTGTCATATATACAATCTCATTGGTCCTATTCTTAGTAGTGGATGAAGCAGAACGGCTATATAAGTCATTTGTATGACACTAAACTGCCTCTGATGCTGCACATTTATATTTTTCCATTTTTGTGTCGTTGTTTCTTAAGAGCGTTGTGAAGGGGTATTCCGCATTCTCCAAAGCTCCAGCATTACTCGGGGCTTCACAGTGTGTTTAATGTCATATTCAGGACAATCGTTAGTGAGGTCTTATACCTCGACAGAGATGCAACTGGTTGATTAGTTGTTTTACGGCATATCAACTCTTTTCGGGTCATTTAATACCGAATCAAGTCATTTTGATAAAAACTATTTTAGTTTGGTTTGGTTTTATAACATATCAACCGTTAATGGTTATTTAATGCCAAATCCATTTTTATGCATATAATCAGTTCTATTTCAAACAATTCAATTTACCATAAGCACACAGTTTAAATGTCAAAAACAGTTCTATTTCAAACAATTCATTTTAGTCAACAAAGTTAAATGGTTCCAAGTATTGCTAGGTACCACGAGCAATTCAATTAAACATCAGTCATTTATTTACACAGTTAAATGTAAAAACAGCTCAGTTTAGCATAAGTAGCAAGTTTAAATGTCAAAACACTTCTATTTCAAACAATTCAGATTAGCATAAGTACAGTTTAGTTCTATGTGACCCATAAATAGTACCCTATCAGGTACTATCACTCCGGGCCAGAGTAGACCTGGGAACGATAGCAATGAAGGGGTACTCCGCGCTCCCCGAAGCTCCAGGATTACTGGATTGGTTTATTGGTTGGTTGTTTTGTTTTACAGCTTTTCAGGTCATTCAACGCCGAATTGATTTTCAAACAATATAGTATAAATATAGTTTTGTTTACAAATAGTTAAATGTCAAAAACAGTTCAATTTTAAACAATTCAGTTTAGCATAAGTACACAGTTTTAATGTCAAAAACAGTTTTATTTCAAACAATTCAGCCTAGCAAAAGTAGACAGTTTAGTTTTTATTTGACCCATTGATTGGACTTTATCTCGTGCTACCACTTTGGACCCGAGTGTACCTAAGAGCAATGGCAATGAAGAGGTGCTTCACACTCTCCCAAACTCAAGCATTACTCGAACATCAGACTGTTTAGTGTTATATTCAGGACACTCGTTGGGGAAGCTTTACCCTTCTGCAGAGATGCTGTCGGTGTATTCTACAGCCCCCGCCGACTGAGCAAAACATTACTGGAGCCTCACCACCAGATTGTTTAGTGTCATATCAAGACAATCGTTGATGGGGGTCTTACCCCTCTGTAAAGATGCAGTCAGTGTATTCTTCAGTCCTAGTTGACTGGCGAAAGCATAACTGGAGCCTCACCATTGGATTGTTTCGTGTCACATCAGGACACTCGTTGGTGGGGGTTTCACCCCTAAGTAGAGATGCAGTCGGTGTATTCTACAGCCCCAGCCGAATGGGAAAGTATTAAAAATGTATAAATGAAACCATATAACTTTTTCAAATTAGTAATTATTATCATGAAATAAGAATAATTACTTGAAACAATATAATTATGCATAAATCATTGGCGTTAGATAAGAATGCTTGAAATCATTTAAGTAAAGTTGGCGACCGTAGTCGAGGGTGACCCGAAGGCTCCCTTTTCGATAGCTAATACCCCGAGGATTGCTCCACTTTATCCTTGATCCTTACCTTATATTGCTGAGTATTAAGCAAGGTAGCATCAAGTACCATTTTTTGATTCTTTGGTATGACTCGGCCTGGAATTGAACCCAGGTCTCCCGGGCCATTGGCGGACACTCTAACCATTATGCCAATGTGCATATTAGTATTAGATTGGATTAATTGAAACTATATCACTTTGTGCAATTTATTTGTATTATGAATAGCTATTGAAAATATTATTGTATATAGATTATTATTAGTTACTTGAAACAATATAACTTCTTGCGAGAAAGACTTATTAAATAAACTAACAAGGGTTGACATGCAGTAAAACCAACCAACCAACCAACCAACCATTACAATACACATTGTGCCTTTGCGTGCACGCCTGCTTCAATCATTTCCTCATTTTTCTTTTAGACTATTAAGAGAGCAAAACAAATTTCAAAACGTTACGTAGTCTTATACAATACGAGGGTCGGCTGAAAAGTTCATAGACTGACCAAGATACTCTCATGGAGTGTGATCAAATGAGGTTCATACAAGTGTTGGTGGAAAAGTTCGTAGGCTAACCGAGATACATGCATAGAATGTGACCAAATGAGGTTTATATAAGGGTCGGCCGAAAAGTTCATAAGCTCACAAAAATACTCTTATGGAATGTAACCAAATGAGCTTAATAAAGGGTCGGCTGACAATTAATAAGCTCATCAAGATATTTTCATTGAATGTGATCAAATGAGGTTTATTTGTCAACATAGTCCCCTTTGCAATTCACATACTTCTTCCATTGGTGTTGCTGTAATTGGATCCTGTTGGTCATCATCATATGGACTTTTCAGCCAATGAACTTTTTCGCCCACCCACGAATTATTTTTTCTGAAGTTTACTTTTGTAGTTGTTCGTTTTTAGGCAGCAATTTTTGGTATGTGTACTCTATTAACCTGATTAACTACATCGTTATCAAGTAATGGCAATTTATCTATAAAAAATAGTGAAAGAAAGAAAGAAAGAAAGAAAGAAAGAAAAAGAAAGAAAGAAAAAGTTCGATAAAACGTGCAAATCTGAGACTTTCAAGAACTAGTTCAACACCCAGGTTGGCAAATTGAAAAAAACTTTTATTGCTTACACTGGAATGAGCAGTTTGGGTAAAAGTACGAACTTTTAATGATTCCCACAACTCTCCACCCGAAAAAAAATCCGGGATGGATATGTTGCATTTTAATGTATTTTTTCTTTTAATACTGATACTATACTTCGTATACCTTAGTAGCAATATCTAATCAACAGAAAGTGATGTCAACATACGCATACGTAAGGCATGAACTGTTATTAACAGGTTATCGACTAAATGGAAAGCTGATGTCTGATAAAATAAAAAGGGAATTCTTCCAAGCACAAGCTGTACCGTTACTACTGCATAGCAGCACCAATTGAAATATAATGAAACTCTTGGAAAAAAAGCTTGATGGGAATTACACAAGGAAGCTGCACAATTCCTAGAAGAAGAATCCTACAAAACAGTAACTGCACTGCCACTTAGCTCCCATCTTGCAAATCATCCAAATAAAGCGAATAAAAAATGCTGTGGACAGCTGGAGAATGAGGACGATCTCAAATATAACGTTTTATCATGGAATCCAACACATGGACACCCCAGTGTTGGCAACAGAGCAAAGACATTCATCAGCTCTGTTTTGACATTTAACTGTGTTTAAACAAAAAAACTATATTTATACTTAACAGAATTGTTTGAAACTTTTATCAAAATTACTTAATTTGGCCTTAAATAAGCCTAAAAGGGTTGATACGCCGTAAAACAAAACACCCAGCCAACCAATTAAGACGAGGCATGACATTTATCATTTCAGAGCCTACGTCTCTTGTATGCATGTCTGGGAAATCCTCGTGGCGTAATGGTTAACGTGCTGGACTGCGGAATCATAGTTAGCGAGTTCGATCCCCACGTTCGCTATTACGTTTAATTTCGGACTAACACCCTTGAAAAAGTCTTGAACCTCTTTATCACGCTAGCTGTAGGAAAAATAGAACCATTACGGGTCTTCGCCAAGGATTGTTTTGATACTGAATAACCCACGAAGGTTGTTATGCCATTAAATTAAGAAACTACATACATAAATTGGATGGATACTGAAAAGTATTTTTTATTTAAGAAATTGAAGTTACCAGTTTAATTTTCGACCATTTTTTAGCTTACCGACAATTTTAAAACTATCTTATAAACTTTCTAAATGAAAACTTTTCTTCCCCAAAACTTTTGTCCCAACGATGACCGAAGCTCATCCGAGAAAAAAACAAAAATAAATAAATAAAAACAAAAAAGAAAAAAAAATTATACAAAAGAAATATTCTAATTTGTCATTTCACTTTTGTTCATTACCCTTTCTCTATCACTCTTCCACTCCGTCTCAGCAATATACTATGTGTGCATTTTTTCACCTCTCTCTCTCTCTCTCTCTCTCTCTCTCTCTCTCTCTCTCTCTTATATATATATATATATATATATATATGGAAGAAAATGATGAAAAGGAATCTGACAGTATGAAGAAAATTAAAAAACAAAGTAATCAAACAGTGATAAATTCATTACAAAAGAAAGTCGACGTTAAAACGTCAACTTTCCTTCACTTTTGCTTTACCGTTTTTGACGGCATATAAGACGCACAGGTGTATAAGAGGCACAGGTGTATAAGACGCACCGGTGTATAAGACGCTCCTCAATTTCAGCAGGGCAAATCAAGAAAAAAACAAAGTATTCATATTAAACGTGATGAAATTGATATAATGAATATTTTCAATCATAACACTTCATCTGCATAATTGCCTTTTAAATAATGACAATAAGCATATGAAAGTTACTTCTAAGTCTAAGCTACAAGGAGTTGCCAGGTAGCTAGTTTAGGCTTACTATCGTGAATTTTAAACCTACACATGGCAGGGGAATTTTAAAAGATATTTTTAGTAAAAGAAAGTGCGTCTTATATGACGTCAATTACGGTACTTTTCTTTTCAATTTTATATATATATATATATATATATATATATATATAACATGATCACTTAGTTTTGTTTCAAATAATACTTAAAATGATTTTGAACAAAATTTGCTCTTTAGATATTGTAACTAAATTCAAAGTGTTTACATGTTTGAAATAATTGTACACTTTAATAATACATTGACTCTTAAAAGGTTGATATTGAGAGTACAAAGTGTTTACCTGTTTAAAACATGACATTTATTGACATATCAGCTCTTAAAATATTCATATTTTAACTAAATATAAAGTATTTATGCGTTTAAAATTACAGTGAAATTACTTCCTTGCAGCGCGGATAATTGGTGATAAATGTTAAACTGACTTCGTTATAAAATAGCTCTAGAAGAGTTGTTATCCTGTATAACCAACCAACCAACCAACCAACCAACTATCTATTTGGTCTGCATATCTGAGGACACCAGACCGTTTGCAGACATATCAATCTGATTTTCAAAAAGTATTTTTTCATTCCCTTGAATTTCATTCAAAACTATATATATATATATATATGTGTGTGTGTGTGTGTGTGCTGCCAGCATTAAAACTGGAGATGAATAAAATTTTGGCCACGGGAATAAAAAAATATATGGATCCAAAGCCGAAGAATTTACAAGGTTTTATTTATAAATTGGATATTACTAGATGAAGAAAAATCTATGGCAATGTATCCCAAACTTTGAGCAACTGTTGAGTTCATTTTACTTGCTTTTCCAAGTTCGTATACGGTAGAATCTGGGTTTAGGTGTGTTTATTCAGCAAACAGATAAACAATTTGGACTTAAAACGTCCTATATTACGGTCCAAACTCACAAACCATGCATCGTAATAGCCGTGATATCCCCAGCGCCAACCACCACTTTTCTCATGTAAACGGTACTTATTTTGGGTTAGTTGTTTAATGGCACATCAACCTTCATGGGTTATTTAATGCTAAAGCCATTCATCTAGAAGACTAGTAGTGGTAATATTGAACCCATAGTTGTGGGGATAAAGAGATTTATACCTTTCCCAAGGGCATTAGTTCCAACTCGCTTACTCCCTGTCAAGCACGTTAACCACTACGCCACAGAGGACTCCGACCTAAACTTTGTTAAACTCTGGCAAATTAGTTATATTTTGTGATTTAATATTCAGTTAGATTACTTGGTTGATTGATTAAGTTTACCGGCATTTCAACAAGTCTATATGATTTCAGATAACAAATAATAATTCTTAGCAATCAATGATAGCGTCGAGTTACTATTCTTAACACAAGTAATTTACAGTTATATGGTTTCAAGTATTCCTATCAAATACAAATAATTTCCACACAGTTGTTTGATTTCAAATATTCCCATCAAAAAATTACAAGATTACAAGCAATTATTTTTATCTAATAATAATCATTTTTGTTTAGTCATATGGTTTCAAGTAAGTTGTAAGTAGGTGACTGTAGTCGAGGGCGACCTGAAAGTTCCCTTTTCAATAGCTACAACACCGAGGTGTAGGAGAGGGTGTTACTCCTTTCTCCGGATTGTTCCACTTTACCCTTGATACGTACCTTATAATGCTGAGTGTTGAGCAAGGAAGTATCAAGTACCATTTTCAAAGTCTTTGGTATGACTCGACCTGGGATTGAACCCTAGTCTCCCAGACCATTGGCGAACACTCTACCCACTAGACCAATGGGTAAACAATTATAGCTTCAAATAACTATTCTTTATACAAATAATTTACAGTTATATAGCATCAAGTTTTCTTATCGAATACGAATCATTTTGAAGTGGGAACCTAATGTACATCCACTCGAGGTCAGAGTGAGCCTGTGAGTAATGGCAGTAAAATGGTATTATTCTACATTCCATAGATCTCTAGAACTCGAGCCTCACCATCAGATGCAGTTTAGTGTCAAACCCAATATATCGCTTTGGGGGGTGCGGGGATTGCCCCTCTGCAGAGGATACAGTCAGCATATTCTAAGCACAGGGTCATAATTTATTTGCGGGCGAATGGAAATTAAATTCGGTTCCAAGCGGTGCATCAAGTAAAAAAAGTTGGAGAAGCAAAACACTTACTCTTTACATTCATAAGTTTGAAACAAAATGCTACTCTTCCATTATAGCACGCAAAAGAAATAACCTCTACGAATTTTATAGTAGTTAAATGGGAATCTTTAAATAGAAGAGTCCGGTTGTCACTTCTTACTAAATACATTAAATATTAATCCGATCTTATTACCTGACTTTTTACACATTCTCTCTTTTCAAAGCAGAAAGTTGGATGGAAGCAGCAGACGACATTAGACGCCATATTGAATCTCAGTTCACATATCTCAAATAAAGAAATAAATGCTTATCACCGGTTTTAATGGCTCAGTGCAAAGCTGTCGCCCAGCTAATTGTTCTTTTATAACAGCAAGTGAATCACTCTCGCTAAGTGAGATGTTATGTTCGGCGCTAACGAAGATTGACAGTGTCGATCACAGTGACGAGAGTCTTTTAGTTTTATTGATGTCGATAGCTGAGACCTTTTGTGCCACCTTCAACTGTATCCAGCTTTCGAGTTTAGCCGAGTGAGTAGTAAACGAGACGAAAATGTCGAGGGAGCGGAATAAAAATATCACTCAAAGGTCTCATTAATTCAGGTGAATTATCTCCCCGTCTTTGAGGGTTCCATAAGTAATTATATTTATACCGTGGTGGTCAGCGACAGAAAAGGTAAGGATGTCTGTAGTCTCAAGGAATATCGTGCAGGTAATTTCATCAGCAGCAGTCGATTGGTTAAGTATGTCTGATGTTCTGCAGTTCTTTCGGCATCTAATAGATTCGGTTTTATAATGTTTGTATGCTTATCAATCATTCGAAGTTTGATCATGTCTCTTTCCATTATTTGACTAAACAGAATGCGCCTTTCAACTCTTACATTTAACCGGATATCCTAGCTATTTCAGCTTTTCACACACACACACACACACACACACACACACACACACACACACACACACACACACACACACACATACGCGCACACACACATGATTAAAATCTAAGGATAAAAGAGTTTTTAATCCGTAGAATCTTTACAATGCCCCCAAATCCAAAGCAATATTACAATATATTTCATGTATGAAATACGATGATAAAACAGTTTAAAAGCACATC
>OY757920.1:33912120-33932120 GCA_963585895.1 Sepioteuthis lessoniana
GTTGTTCAGCCAACACTGACACGTCCATGTAAAGGGGTCTAGAGGAAATCGTCACTTATGAGTTCGTCCTTGCTTTTCCAACAGTGTCCAGCATGCGTTGTCTGTCTTATTTGGATGGATTTAGAGATAGTAGGTAGGTGGCTGTAGAGCTGCTGTTTCGTGGGGTGTTGCTTCCTGGATTTATTCAATATAGCTCGTAGCATTCCTGTGCGATTTCAATCGAGCTTTTTCTATATACACTGGCTCAGCGTCCATGTGATGCATACATACGTTTATACATAAGTATGAACTTACATAAGCAGAAACATACGTATATACATATGCATTAACACATATACATATAAATATACATATATATGCATATATATAAATATACATATATACATATACATGCATCTATATTTATATATGCATCTACATATATATATATATATATATATATATATATATACATTTACTTATATGCATCTACATACGAGGATCATTAAATAAGTTTCCAGACTTTTTTCGTATGGGTACTTTTATTGATAGTACACACATGAAACTCTAGTCCCCTTCGAAGTAATCTCCTCCGGCTGCAATGCACTTGTTGTACCGTTCCAACAACTTCTGGAAGGCTCCATCGAAGTCCTCTCGTGTGAGCGTGTCAATGACCTTCAGCATGTTATTGCTATACATCTTATGAGATGACTGGCCAAATTTTATGATTTCCTTTTTTTTAATAGATCTGTTTTTACATTTAACTGTGAGTAAACAAAACACTCTATGTATGCTCAACTGAATTGTTTGAAATAGAATTGTTTATATGTATAAAAACCGGGACATTGGCCCAGCGGTTAGAGTGTTCGCCAATGGCCCGGGAGACCTGGGTTCAATCCCAGGTCGAGTCATACCAAAGACTTTAAAAATGGAACTTGATACCACCTTGCTTAACACTCAGCATTATAAGGTACGGTTCAAGGGTAAAGTGGAGCAATCCTGGGAATGGAGTAGCGCCCTCCCCTACACCTTGGTGTAGTAGCTATCGAAAAGGGAGCCTTCGGGTCACCCTCGACTATGGTCACTAACTTTAACTAACTATATGTATAAAAATAGTTTTGGTATTAAATGATCTACAATGGTTGATATGCCATAAAACCAAACCAAACCAAACCAAACGAAATCATCTCTTCTGCCGTTAATGTTGCATTAGTTCCTGATTCCAGAAAATCTGAAAACGCAATAAATTCTTGCTGATTTTTAACGTTTAAACTACAGATTGTAAGAAAAAAATCAGGATAAATTCATTGGTTAAATAATCAAATTACATTTTTAACCGCTCTTTTTATTCAATTATAATTTTCCGTAGAGTTTTTTTTGGTTGTTTTTCTTATGACATATCAACTTTTGTGGGTTATTTAATGCTAACGTCATCCTTGTAGACAAACAGTAGTGCTCCAACACAAACCAAACAGGGTAGAAATGCATAAGAATGTTCAGACCTCTCCGAAGTGTATTAGTCCGAAAGTGAACGTAATAGCGCCACTGGAGTTCGAACTCACTTTCTAAAATAGCATAGTCCTGTACATTAGCCACTACGCCACGGGGACTCCCTCGGTTATAATCTTATAAATGTTATTCACTCAATACAGATTCGTCTATGAGAGGGCAAAATACACACTCAATGAACGTCTCGGCAGGAAGTTTATATTCTGGATGAGTTTTCTAGCGGAAGATATTTATTAAATAATCAACATTTTGAATAATTAATATTGTGTTCCCCAAATCTAGCCACCCGCTACTTGTACCATGGAAAATTGGGTATCCGTTTACGTAGTACACATGCTTTTACTATTCGTCGTGTAACTATTTAAATGATTTCTTTTGACGTATTTACTTAATGAGTCATATTCGTTGTACGATACGTTTCATCGACCAGTAGGAAGAGATGAGTGAAAGAAAAACCAAAGAATAAATTGATCGAAACGTAGAAATCAAAACATCAAAAATAATGATGCTTGGCTGTTTAAAGAATTTCCGGCAGACATTCATGAAACAGTAACGAAATAGCAATGGTAAAACGATAATGAAATGATAATATGTCACATAAACATGTCTGACAGTAATTATTATTATTATTATTATTATGAAGAAATATTCAAATATTAACCAGGTTTCAAAACATTAAGAACATATAATTATATCTAATTTACGCATATATTGATATACAAAGTCACACACACACACACACACACATGTTTGGTTTCGGCTGTTTAATGGCACATCAACCTTCTTGGGTTATTTAATAAGAGAGAGATAGAGAGAGAGAGAGGGAGAGAGAGTTGGCTATTTTCATAAATAAAAAGTGCTCAGTATTGGTGATAGAGCATATATGAGTGGGTTTCGTGGTGTTATGGTATCGTCGTTGGTAATGGATATGGTGACCTGTATGAGGCCGTTTGCGTTTCACATATTCCTGATACCCTTGTGGGGGGGAAGTATGAACTATTGTTCCTCTAGCTATGGAGGAAGGCAGATTGGGCTCTTTAGCCGTCGTATAGTAACCGGTGTAGGAGAAGGAAAACTCTGAACACAAACCTGTTAAGCATCGCTTAAAATTGGCCTTGTGTCGTAACCTGCTCGTGCGGAGGCGAAGATAAATGCACATATATGGGTGTATGGGTGTGTGTGTGTGCGCGCGTGTGAGTGTTTCAATGTAAAATGAGAATGACTACAACTTATGTTGGTTTTCCTTCAGTGCTTATTTTTTATGATAGAATCACAACAAAATTGAATATAGAACTCGGATGATATTTGGCCCCGTCGGCTAGGGCTGTAGAATACACCGACAGCACCTCTGCAAACGAGTAAGACCCCCCCCCCTCAACGAGTGTCCTAGATATGACACTAAACAATCTGATGGTGAGGTTCCAGAAATGCAGGAGCTTTAGGGAATGTGGAGTAACTCTTCATTGCCATCGCTCCCAAGTCCACTCTGGTTCGGAGTGGTAGCACCTGACAGGGTCCTATCAATGGGTCAAATAGAACTAATCTGTGTACTTGCGTTAAACTGACTTACTTGAAATAGAACTATTTTGACATCTAAAATAGGTACTTGTGCAAAATTGAATTGTTTGAAATAGAATATTTTTGACATTTAACTGTGTGTGGACAAAGACTATACTTATACAAAACAGAATTGTTTAAATTAGAACTGTTTGACTAAACTGAATAGCTTGAAATAGAAATGTTTTTGACAAACTGTGAACACATTCTAAACTGAATAGAACTGGTTATTTGTATAAAAATGAATTTGGCGTTAAATAACCTACAAAGGTTAATATGCCATAAAACCCAAACAAGCAAGCAACCAATCGGACGAAATGGCATTTTTAATCATTTAAAAAAACGTTTAAAACCAGATGATCGTCATTAGCTTTTTTGTATTACTGTCTGTTTCACGATGTCTGACAATGATTTAACAATCGTTATATCATTGCGAAACAGTGACAACAGTTCAATTTTAATCTTTAAAAAATGATTATAAAAAAACAATTTTATGCACTTTCTGTATTCAAATTTATATTATACTATATATTCATTATAGATTTTTATTATTCTATAAACTCATTCTAAATTCATTTATATATTCTATATATTCTATTTTGTTTTCTGAAGTCGCAAATGACATGAAGCACTGTTAGACACCAGTGAAAATAATAAACTATTCAATTTTACTCATACAGATTTTAGATCTGTTGCATTCTTTTCACTTTTACATGGGCCTCACAAGCATCGAAATTTAAACTGAGATCTGAATTAATTTTCAAAAGAAATGGTTGGCAGTATGTTGCTACAGCGAAAATGTTCAGCAATATATTCACTTTCTGTTTAAATTTTAGAACTTTTTGAACGACTCCCGTTCATATATATATATTAGGTGCTATGTCCATTTATTTTTTCCGGGTTTGGATTTTGCATAAAATTGTGTTGCCAAAAGAACTATTTCTTCCTGACACAAACAATCTGCTATATGACGGGCTAGCCGATTAAAAAAAAAGTTTATTTAAATAAACAAAAAAAAAAAACTTGACTGAATATGGAGAACCAGGTTTTATTATTTATTTTTAATTCTAGCTTATGTAACCTATTCTCTTGTTTTTTTTTTTTAAATCAGTGTTTATTTTACCTGTGGTTCTTTTGAGAAAGAGAATGGTAGTAGAGAAAGAAAGAAAAGGGAAAAAAGAGAATGATTTTAAGGAAAAAAAAAGAATGATTTTAAGGGGAAAAAAACGATGAAAGAAGCTAAATAGAATTGATCATAAAGCTTCCAATATTACGTCTCGTTTCTTACGAGCTGCGGTGGGCGAGAGTCCCCGTAGCATAGTGGCTAAAGAGCTAGACTGCGGCATCGACGTAAGTGAGTTCGAACTCCAGTCCCGCTATCCCTTCACTTTCGGAGTAATATCTATGGAAAAAATATAAACATCCCAACTATGGGTCAAATAGTACCCCTAATGTTCTCCTTTAGGGATTGGTTTGGCTCAACCATTAAAAAAAAAAAAGAAACCATAAAAAAAGATAGGTGCAGAGTCCTAGGAACGATGGACAACTGCTGAATTCTCATTCAGGCTTATGTTATGTATCTAACTGCTTTGTTTTACTGTTACGTTAATCATCCAGCCCCCAACTCTTCACTTCGTTCTTTCTTTTTCGTCGTGTTATATTTCTATCAATGTCTGTTCTCGTCCGTTCTCTTGTCGTCTTCTTTGTGTCTTCCCGTTTGCTGCTCTTGCGACCTCATCTGTTCCCAGTTCTTCTACGTTAGGATAAACAACACAGACACAAATTTTAATCGCTTATATTTTATTTATTACGCGGCAAAATTTCATCTTACCGACCGGACGCATTTCAATTGTCAGAGATGGAATTTTCAACCGCACTCGTCGTGCGATTCTTTCGAACTAAACGTCCAATATTTTCTAAACTTTCTAAATATGTGATCACGTGAGCCTCTCGAATCCACTGAAAGTTAAACTTTCAATGGATCCCTCAAACAAGATTTACATCTAACGGACTTTTCGACACTGTTTTAATCTAACATTTCTTCACGTCAATAATAGATTTCTCCATTCAATTAACACGACATTTACTGTTTACTTTAACATTATTTCAGTTTTCTTTTTAACTTCTCTGCTTCCGTCTTGATGGATATCATTCATTTATTAAAAACATAGCAAATTTCGGACTGAAATGAAAGAATGGTATTGTTATATCGCCTTCGACTGTCTTTGAATAAGATGCAGGGAAAAAATGAGCCGAATCAGGTACTAGGGATTTCATCCTATGGCAGCACCTTCTCTCCACTTCACCAATGGGATGAAAGCAATGGGAATCTTTCAAAGCCAGCGTGACAGGGGTCACAAAAGTAGGGCCTACTTTCAGCCTTACCCATACCTTGGGGCTCATGTATTTGCGTTTCTTCGTCAAAATGAATATTTCTTATTTGTCAGCTGGGATTGATGAATATGCTGACAGTTCCTCTGGAGAGGTGTAAAACACTCCCTTGACGAGGTCACCTGTTTACTCCGGGTGGTGACCTGTAATGCTTGAGGACGGGGACGTGGTGGCTGAGCAGTCCTTGACCTGACAACACTCCACTTTGGCCCTTACTGAGCTTGACGGGCGGTCAGAGAGACACGATCCAATGAATCAGCTGGTGATGTCAAGTCATAGCGCCTATATGAATGTCTCAACTATATTCTATAAATTCTTTTGTTGGAAAAAATACTCCAAACCAATTTCATTTTAAAGGTGCCAGAAAGTGTTGGTTGAAAGTCAATTCCGCTAAGACAGCAAAACTTGAAACCATTTAACTGCATACAAACTAATAATTAATGTAAAATATATTTATTAGTGTTCGCAGTACTAGTAACCACTTAACTGTGTGCAAATAAATGAGCTCTAACTCGTTTAGAAATAAAGTTTCTTTCTGACTATACGCTTACAAAACATGTGTGTGTGTGTGTGTGTGTGTGTGTGTGTGTGTGTGTGTGTGTGTGTGTGAACAGGGTTTGGCATTGAATAACGCACAAGGATTGATAGGTCATTAAACCAAATAAGGTGCCCGTGGTGTAATGGTTATGGTCGTAGGAAATGAACACGGCGACACGAGTTCAAATCCTGGACATAGACTGATTGCATTTCACATAGCACTAATACCCTTGGGAAAGGTATGAATCCAATTATTCTCCCTCGTATTCTGTCCTACTATTCTCCTAGTAAATAATAATAATGACAGTAAACTCTATAATACCCACCTCTTTTTTCCTTTTTAATAACAGAATAATAAGTCTGTCCTAATAAGTAGGACAGACTAGGTTCTTCACTCTTGGTTAGGCAACTAGTCTAGGAGAAGGAAAACTCTGAATTCAAACCTGTTAAACTCAGCTTAAAAATTGACCTTGTGTCATATCCTGCCCGGGCGGAGGGGTTGGTAAATAGGATTAAACCAAATAAACAAACCAAAATGATTATCTATAAAAACTACTCTTCAGGAGAAATATTACAAGCGTCATTAAAAAGGAAAAAAGAGGTGGGTATTATAGAGATTACTGTCATTATCATTATTTACTCCTTGAGACTTTTTCACATCAGCATTAGCAGATGGTCTTTTACTGGAGTTTGAGAGACAGCAAGTCTTCTCAAGTCTCCAGGACTCTTCTCAGTATTCTGGTCATTCTCAATAATGTAGTAGTTTGGATGGTCTCCACACGTTCTCTTATTTCCAAGTCCTCCAGTCCCATTATCAGTCCTTTACCAAGAGCACCACTCACAATTAGTATAATTATCACTTTCATGTTCCACAGTTTTTTCAATTCCCAAGCAAGGGCCAGGTATTTATCCGTCTTTTCATTTTTTTTTTCAATTTTACTCTTTGGTCTGCCGGAACAGCAGTTGATTGTTATGAGGTCTTGTCGTCTGGTCGAAATTGGCTTTCAAAATCCCTGAGGAGTTTGTGCATCTCATTTTTCAGAACAGATGCTAAGTTGTACATATACCATTTGTTTGTATGGCCAAATTTTAATTTTTTGCACAATTCTCAGTCGTGTCTAGTCTCATACTCTTTCTGTGCTAATTTGCTGCATTCCCTTATTATGTGATTGATTGTTTCGTCTCCATCACCACGTAACCTACATCTGCTATTTTCTTGCGTCTTATCTGTTCTCGCTTTGATATGATTGGCCCTAATTATTATTTTTCCTTTTTGAGAATTTTTCACATCATAATTATTATTATTATTATTTATTTATTTATTTATTTATCTAGTTAGTTGTTATTCATAATTTGAGCGATTCGTGAACAAGGATTAAAAAGCAGCAACAAATATTTGCGAACGATGAAAATGTATGTTTTGGCGGGAATGTATTGTGTGTTCTGGCGGGAAAACGTTGCTACTTAAGAAAAATTAATATTGCCAAACGTCTAGGGATATCTTATTTTCTTTTATTTGTTACCACCATCAAATGGAATATCTCTAAAAAGGATTTCGATGAAAGGCCATTAAAACAAATGGCAAGATTGAAAAGTCGCAGGTTACTCTTTTAGGTCTCGTTCTCATTTTATTCCGACTATTAGGTCTGTACTTGCAGTAAATTATTTGCTGTTATTAAAATTCGTTTTTTAGTATGTTTCCAAATGAGATATATTAATTTTTGTTTTCAGGATTGAGCTAGATATATGACGGAGAATCTCCGATATTTACGAAGAATAGAAAAAATATTGAAATTCTGATTTGTTTCTTTTTTTTTACTTTCAAAAGTCAAATTTTCATCATTTACGCTGTTATACTGTATCAAAACATTTAGGCGGGACTTAGATTATACTGACTGTATCCTCTGCAGAGCGGTAAGACGCCTCCCTCCTGATAAAAAAAGGAGTATTCTGGGTATGAAATTCAAATGACTCTATCTAATGCTGAGACTTCAGTTCTGGAGATCTAGGCAGTGTATAGTGCCATTTCATTGGCCATTACTCCCAGATCCACTCTGGCATTGAGTGGTAGTATCTGTTCAGGTAAAGTTTATGGGCCAAATAAATTTGTTTGAAAATTATTCACATTAGATTAGAATGCTTGATATCATGCCAACGAACGAAAACAAACAAACAAACAAACTAACTCGTAAACCACACAGCAAATGTAAGTAAAACTAACAGTTGTATACAATTCTCTAAAGCCCATTCGGCTGGAATTGTAGAATACACCGATTGCGTCTCAGTGGAAAGGTAAGATCCCGCCCGAACGAGTGTCCTAGATAGGACACTAAACAATCCAACGGTGAGGCTCAAGTAATGCTGGAACATTAGGGAATGCGGCGTACTCCTTCATTGTCATCACTCCCAGGTCCACTTTGGATCGGAATGATAGCACCAGATAGGGTCCTATCTATGAGTCAAATAGAACTGTTTGACGTTTAAACTGACTTCTGCTAAATTGAATGGTTTAAAATCGAACTGTTTGATAATTTAACAGTGTGTAAACAAATGACTGATGTTCAATTGAATTTTTAGTGATACATTGCAATATATGGATCCATTTAATTGTGTGCAAACAAATGATTAATATTGAATAGAATACTTTAAATTTAATAGCAATAATTGAAACCATTTAACTGAGGAGAAACAAAAGTAATATGAATGTGCAAATAAATTAGTTCTTATCTGTTTAAAAATGAAATTAACGACCAACTAGTCTCTGACATATGTTATCGACCAAATGTCTTTAGAAATCATATATTTGATTTATACGTATAAATAGGATTTGTCATATAACCTGCAATAATTCATGGCATAAAACCAAACCAAACAATTCTCTCACGTCTTGGCTTAAAATAACCATTGAAGGATGACGATGCCATCAAAATCAATCAATTAATCTATTAATTACTGAGTGAGTCTCCACGACGTATTGGCTCATGCTCTGGATTGCAACATTGTTGTAAGTGAGTTCGAACTCCAGTCGCGCCATTTTCGGACAAATAACTTTGGAAAGGGTATGAACACTCTTATTCTTCCAGATAATGGTTAATTAGCTCAATAAGTGTGCTTCTTTAAGAATGGCATTAAATAATACACGATGGTTGATATGCTATTAAACAAAGAAGCCAAAACAAAACTCATGGATTAAAAGAATGCCTCACATTAAATAATCCACGAAGATTGATATGGTATGTAACAATGAAGCCAAAACCGAATTAATGTTTGAAACGCACATACATCAAAGCAGGGGAACGTTTTTATTGCTGGAGGAGGAAGATATGCTGTGTCATATTCTCCTTTACACAAAAAAGAGGAATGATTCAAACCAGCCTTATGACAAGAAAAGCAAACTGGGTGCCTCGGGTGGTGTAATGGTTAGCGAGATAGACTAGCAAACCTTAAGGAGTGAGTTCGAGTCTCATTTAGTGCCCCATTCATACGGCCTTGTGTCATAAGCAAAAAGCTTAGTAAATTACGACTCATCAAACTTTGCAGTTTGTCAGATTTGGCATGAAATCATTTTATAGTGGGAGTCCACGCACAAATCGAGACATACATGGCCATCACAAAAGTGATTAATCCCCACGGCAATCCCTTTTTAAGGCACTTCAAGTGCCATACCATTAACTCAACTTCATTAAGCAAATAATGTCGGTAAAAAAAGTCCCCTGGGATCAAACGATGAATTTATAATTACCAAATTGGCGTGAGCACCAGGTAAGCCCAACCGAAGAGGCTGTTAGATGACGATCACATTTTGGGGATGTTGAGACACGTGAAAATATCAAGCCGCCAGCGACCCGAAAGCTCTCTTTTCAATAGCTACTACACCGAGGTATAGGGGAGAGCCCTACTCCATTCCTTGGATTGCTCCACTTTATCTTTGATCCGTATCTTATAGCACTAAGCAAGGCGGCATCTAGTACCATTTTTGAATCTTTGGTATGACTCGACCTGGGATTGAACCCCTGTCTCCCAGATTATATGCGAACATTCAACTCATTAGGCCAATGACCTGGTTAAAGGCGAAGACTAAGCTGCCGGCAAAAGAACAAAATGGGGGTTATATTTTATGATACAAGTCAAAGTCTTCACAACAAGATTTGGTTTTAACTTACTGTGTACCGCATTAAATAGTTGCCTGTATGCAGCGACACCGAGCAAGGTGACATCGCCGTTGCATGGGATATAACAACTTTGCAAAAACTAAGCATATGTAGAGGGTTCGATTCTTAGAGCACCCCTTCTGCTCTGGCCTACTCCCATTTGCACAATAGTTATTTAGCTCTTCTTGTTGGGAAACTTATAAAAATTTTAGGCTTCCGTTATCGTGGCCTTGTGCCTACTCAATGACCACTTAGTAAGAGCAGATATAGCAAACAATCTAAGGCTTGTCCGTCAGACTAAGCAAAGACGAGTAAATCCTAAGACAACAATTTTTTCTAAGCAGTGTTCCCGTCTATTTTATTGAATTACCGAAGACTAGCATTAATTCAAAATCGGTTTTGTGGATGACCCATCCTTTTTTAAAGTAAGGATTTTAGCCCTCTCTTTCACCACTGAATCAAGTACGCAAATGCAGGGCAGAAAACCTTGTACAAAATACTATTTACGAGTAAAGAAACAATCACCGGCAACAATCGACAAATATTAACGAAAGAGTTTTATTAAAAAATCCTCAAATTATTTCACTGTTAAATATCGCCGTTCTAATTCAACAAATATATAAGGAATACAAAAGAAAGAATAAAGGAAAAAAATGTTTCTTTGCACTCAAAGTCTTTGCCAATAAAATTGAAGGCGTCAACCATGTTTAGCTAAGGGTTAGGAGTGGCAACAACAAGCCAACTTCATTCGACTTACCATATATTCACCCGGAAAAAAGGAAAAAAAGATGTAATTTTATTTATCTTTCTGTTCGCTGACCGTTTAAATATTGCAACTGTTTAAATTGGCAACGGAGTAATTTCAATTGGACCGATCAATTTATTTATTTTTTGCTCTACATTTTTTTAAACCGATCTGAAGCGGAAGGATTTTCCTATTTTGTGTGTGCTTTGCCCTATTTAAGCATTACGTTGACGCCGACAAACCAGCGTAGAAAATAATAAAAAACGATAACATAATAGACGAATAGGTGTCTTTTCTTATCATCCAATTATATGAATATAAAAGGTAATGACCTTTGTGTTCGTGAACTAGTTGTCAAGAAGCTTGAATAAGGTGTGAAGTAGCAACTTGAGAAAAAAGGTACAAGGGGGCGGTTAATTGAAACGAAAAAATCGTTCGTGTACATTTTGTCAAAAGAATAGTATGGGTCTCCTTTGATACTGTCGAATGGTGACGTTCTTTTCTGAAGAATCGACACATTACTCGTCATCATCAATATCATCATGTTACGCAGCTAGCATGGATTTCCCTGAGTTTCTCATGCCATTCGTTTCTATCATCCTTCGTTTCCGGCAGGTCTTCTAGACTACGTTTAGTGTCCGTACAGAGCTGTTGGTTTTTGTTGGTCGGCCAATACTTGCACGTCCGTGTGAAGGGGTTTCAAGGTGAATGTCACTAATGAGTTTGTCCTTACTTTTCCCGCAGTGTTTTGTTAGCCTTATTTGGATGGTTTTAGAGAAAGGGGTATGACTGGACAGCTATTGTTTTGTGGGATGTTGTTTTCAGGAATTGTTCAATATAGCTCGTAGCATTCTTTTGCAGTTTCTCTATACGCTTAATCAGCGTCCATGTGGTGAATCCATTTAATAGAATTGACATAACCGCTGATTGGAAGAAATTGTGTTTTACACATTACTAAAATTCTAAAAATTTACATATATATGCATATACATGTACATATGCATACATATGTACACATACATATACATGCTCTTATATAGATATATAAATACATCGTTAGCAATACATCCTCTGTTGAAAGCAATGTTGGCATACACCTAGCGAAGGTGTCCATTGCTATTGATAGGTTATCAATCATTTGGAAGTCTGATCTATGAAATAAGACGGGTTTTTCCCCGAACTGTGACCGTATCAATACCAATGTATGAATGTACACATAGACGCTAACAAAACGCATGGAGAAAAAACTAGATTGGAACTATACACGAATGCTACGTGCAATTTTGAACAAACCCAGGAAGCAACTGTACGGCCTCTTACTTCCCATCTCACAAATCATTTAAGTAAGACAATCAAGATATGCGAGACACTAGTTGAGAAGTAAGAAAGAACTTATGTGACGTTCTTCTATGGACCTCTCGTCAACGTTCTCATCGTCTATCGCTCCCGACACGTCTTCTCGACTTCAACCAGTGTCCGCACAGAGCTGATGTATGCAAGTTCTCACTGGTCGCCAAACCCTGGCGCATACATGTGCTGGAGTCCAAAAGAAAGCGTCGTTTATGATTTCGTCCTAACTTCTCCGGCTGCATCCAGTATGCCTCGTTCTTCTTACTTGAATGGTTGTGAGACGGGCGGTAAGTGGCCGTAAAGCTACTGTTTTATAGGGTGTTGGTTCCAGGATTTGTTCGAAACAGCATATATCTCTCTTTCTCTCTCTCTCAATATATATATATATATATATATATAATCAATTAATGAATAAGATCGCTTCAAATGAACGTACTCATTGTATGAATAAGTTGTTTGTGACCATAGTCGAAGGTGACCCGAAAGCTCCCTTTTCGATATCTACCCCAACAAGGTATATGGGAGGGCGCTACTCCTTTCCCTGGATTGCTCCACTTTACCCTTGATCCGTACCTTATAATGGTGAGTGTTAAGCAAGGAGGCATCAAGTACAATTTTTTGAGTCTTTGGTATGACTCGACCTGGGATTGAACCCAGGTCTCCCGGGCCATTGGCGAACACTCTAACCGCTAGGCCAATGTCCGGTAGATTGTATGAATAGTGTGGTTCAAAAGTTGTTATCTCACTTCTTACTGCCAGTTACATCACAAAGGTTTCATGCATTTGATAAAATACAAATATCAGATGAACCAAAAACGAAGAGGAAATCCAAGGAAAAATTGAGACTATTAAGACGACAGAACTATTGAAATCGGCCAGGACACTCAGAAAAGCCCTGAAGAACTGAGGAGTCTTTCTGTCGCTTAAAATTCAGTATAAATCGCCAGTTTTTTATAACCCTTGTGAGTCTTTTACGCCGAAAATGTAAAAAACTTTCAAAGGGTATGATTAAAAGGTTGGCTGGTTGTTAGGGTTTTATAGCATATCAATCTTTGTAGGTTATTTAATGCCAAATCCATTTTAAACAAATAATCAATTCTATTTCAAATAATTCAGTTTAGCATGAGTACACAGTTTAATTGTCAAAAACATTTATATTTCAAGCTATTCAGTTTAGTCAAACCGGTCTAATTCAGCTAATTCAGTTTAGTATAAGTATAGATTTTGTTTACACACTGTTAAATGTCAAAACAGTTCTATATTAAACAATTCAGTTTAGCGAAAGTAGTTTCAATGTCAAAAAACAGTTCCATTTCAAACAATTCAGTTGAGCATACGTACGCTGTTTAAATGTAAGTACACAGTTTAATTGTTAAAAACATTTCTATTTCAAGCTATTCAGTTTAGTCAAAATGTTCTAATTCAAACAATTCAGTTTAGCATAAGTATGCAGTTTAGTTCTGTTTAATCCATAGATTGGACCTTACCAGGTGCTACCATTCTGGGCTAGAGTAGACCTGGGAGCAATGGCAATGAAGGGGTGCTCAGCATTCCTCAAAGCCCCCGCATCACTGGAACCTCACCAGTTTTGTTTAGTGTCATATCGAGGACATTCGTTGGTGGGAGTCTTACTCCTCTGCAGAGGTACAGTCGGTGTATTCTACAACCCCAGCTGACTAGGCAATTATCAAAAGGTGTAATATAAACAAATATACAACTCTTATGGCAAAGAACAAAGATAAATATGGCGTAAATATAAAAGAGCTTGAAATAGATTGATAAATAAATAATAATAAAACGAAAAGAGAGACAAATACTTGGACCTTCCCAAACAATTAAAAATTATGGAACGTGAAATAATTGGTGCGCTCGGAACGGTCCCCGAAGGCTCCGTAAGGGTAGTGGAAGAGCTGGAAATCAGAGGACGTGCCGAGACCATCCAAACGACATCATTGTTTAGATCAGCTGGAATACTGAGAAGTGTTCAGGAGAATTTAAGAGATTTGCTGTCACTAAGATTGCAGTGAATGGCTATCAGCTAAAACTGGTGTGAAAAACTCACAAATAGTAGTAGTAGTAGTAGTAGTAGTAGTAATAATAATAATAATAATAATAATAATAAGAAGAAGAAGAAGAAGAAGAAGAAGGAAAAGAAAAAGAAGCATAAAATTCTCTGGGATTTTAAGATGCAAACCTAATTTCAGTCGGAAGATCAAACCTGAGTATAAATTGACGAGGAAAAAATAATATTGATATAAGATAGATAAATACTACAATTGCCAGAGAACTAAAAAAAACAACAAACAAACAAAAAAAACCCCAAAAAACTGCGGAACATGAGGGTGACTGAAATGCTAATTGGGATTGGTGCATTTGGAACGGCCCCAAAAGGCTTCTGAAAAAGGCTGGAAAAATTGGAAATGAAAAGAATCAAAACCATGGAGACTACTCTATTTATTAAGATCTGCTAAAATACGCAGAAGAGTCCTGGAAACCTGAAGAGACTTGCTATCCCTCAGATTCTGTTGAAACTCGCAAAGAGCAAAACAATAAAAATGAATATATATATATATATATATATATATATATATATATATATATATATATGTGTGTGTGTATGTGTGTGTGTGTGTGTGTGTGTGTGTGTTGAATAAAATCGGATGGTATGAAAAAAAGAACACTCCGGGAGGGCACCATGGAGAACTAGATTGGTTTTATCTCAATTAGGATAGCTTGATCAGAAATTAAAGTATTCTATTTTCTTGCATTAACAAAGTCTCCACTTTGAGGCCATATATCTACAGTAACTCCCCTTTTCTCACCAGATTATCAATTAAGAAAAGTGGGGTACTAAAAAGTATAACAAAGTCGAAAATTTCACGGATACGGGATATCAGTTGGAATTGCCGGCTTCCACATTCGCGCAAATGCAAAGTTCTTCTCATTAACTGAGCATTCCGCCTTCGTGTACTCTGAGAGTGACGATAGCTTAGGGGTAAGATATCCGACTGACTTAAAGTCAGCTGTGTTTCGATCCTAGTTTGAAACATCTTGCGTGTCTAACCACTCTGAAGAGTTGTGACATAACGAAACATCTGTGGATGACTTTATATATATAAAGAAAGTAAACAAATGAACGACATATTTCTTTCACTCCTTGTTAAGTGTAGACTTCGTTTTTAGGAAAAAATTTCGTTTCTTTGTTTAATAGCATATTAACCTTCGTGGAGTATTTAACAGTAGTGGTATTATTTAATTCATGGCTGGCGGTGGGGATGAGGGGGTTCATACCTTTTCCAAGGGCATTTGTCCAAAAGTGAACCTAATAGCACGATTGGAGTTCGAACTCGCTTACGACAATATCGCAGTCCTGCACATAAGGCAGTACACCTCGAGGACTCCCGACTTTACGAAATAAAATTACATTTCTGATGAAATTATCTTTATAGTGAAAAATTTTAGTTTAATTTTTCCATATCTTCATTTTCTTTTAAATATGTGCACACGTATATATATATATATATATATATATATATATATATATATATATATATATATTGTAAGGAAATTAAATCCGACAGTATGAAGAAGAGTGGAAAAAAGAAAATAATTAAAAAATTGATGAATTTATAATGAAAGTCGACGTTGAACAATTCGGTTATAACCTTCGTCAGGACTTTAAATTCATGAAAAGTATCGTTAAAATAGCGATGGGTATTAGATAAAATTTCATCCAACATCCATCGATATTTTAATAACATTTTTCATGAATTTAAAGTCCTGAAGAAGGTTATTATAACTGAAACGTTCAATGTACACTCTCATCATAAATTCGTCAAATTTTGAATTATTTTTTAAAAAATTTTCCTCATATATATATATATATATATATATATATATTTCACAGGAGAATCCTGTTAACCCTATGCAGAATACAAGCCACCTTAGTCATATTTGCCAGAAGTTTGATAAGTCAGCAGCTAGGCAAAGAAATCAATTTTTTAATAATTAGAATGTTTGAGTTGTAATTTGAGTGATATATATATATATATATATATATATATATATATATATATATATATATATGTTTTAAAATGAGTAGGTCTACGAAGAGATTTGTATTTTTTAGAATTTATTTATTCATTTTTATTTAATTTGTTCTTACATACGTATATGTTTCCAGCTTGTTGCTTTATTCAGAGAACATATATGGCACAAGGCCTTATTATTGGGGTATTCAATGAGACTTGAACTCACTCGTGTTAGCAGTTTGAATTATTTTCAGTTGGTTATGTGCTTATATAGATGTCATCCTCTCTCTTTTATAGAGTGTGTTTGGTAGTCATATATATATATATATATATATATATATATATATATATATATATATATATATATGTTGTAAAAAATGGAATTAACAACTCGAATTCAAGACCTAGACAAGGCTGTTTGTGGTCTTGGGAAACACATGAATCCATCTGTTCCCCTTCCTGCAATGGGAAAATAGTAGGACAGATAGGGTTCTTTAGCCTTGTCTAGGCAACCAGTCCAGGAGAAGGAAAAGTTCTGAATTCAAACCGGTATAATTCCTCTTAAAAATTGACATGTTACCTCCTTCCTGTCACTGAGGACTAGCGTGGATAGACATACATATGTATGTGTATGTATGTGTATTGCCAGGCACTTGAGCTGTCTTCGTTAGTGTCGGCGGAACTTGGTCAATTTTTGTACCATCTCTTCCATCCATGGGAATCAAACTTCGTAGAATCCGAGAAGATAATGTCTCCCCTGCTAAATAAGCCTTGTGTCACACATCCAGATATCCTATTCGGTGGATAAACTCTAACCGCTTTGTCTACATTGGAGTTACATCCACTTTCCAACATCTTGCTTACCACTTTCTAAGTGCGTCGATTCTTTCACCGAAGACTCTAAATGGACTTTTAAAATGTTTCCATAACCGCTTGTCAATCTCAACCCACAAATAACAAACATAATTTGACATTTACGTGACAATTGCGTTCACATAGGAAGGACCTCAGCGGGTAGGTAAGTGGACTGGCGTTATACGATTTAATGGGAAGAGTTCAGTGATTTAATCAGTGAAGATTGATATTGGCGTGGGTTCACCGAGTGCACTTGGAAATTAAGTGATTGGCAAGGGGAGATAATCTCGTGAAAAAAAAAAGATAATTTAAGTAATGTGACATTAGGATCTATCCAATCATTGAATATATGGCTATTATTATTTTTTTTAATATCCTGACATAGCTTACAAACAAATATGACATTAGTTCCGATAACATATTTTTTAGATGAAGATTTGTCAATCATTATTGTTATTATCATTAAATTATGCAAGTTTTTGCACCAGTATTAACTAGTGGTTTTCCCGGAAGTCCGAGTGACAGTAAGTCTCTTTGGCTTTCACAGGCCTGTCGGTGTCTGGGTCGAATATGCTGACTGTATCTCCTGAAGAGGGGTAAGGACCCATCACAAAGGGGTGTCCTGGATATGACACTAAACTACATCTCATGGTAAGGTTCCTGTTCTGGAAATTACTCCCAGGTCCACTTTTACCCACAGTGGTAATACCTGTTAATTTCCCATCTATGGGTGAAATATATCTATTTAAAAATAACTTATTATTGGAAAGGAATACTTGATATCACACAACTGTAAATTATTTGTATTAAGAATAGTTACTAGAAGCTATTACTAAGGATTATAATAAGTTATTAGTTAATTATTTGATAGAAATACTTGATATCATTTTCTTGTGCGCAAAAATCTCTTAAGAAACAACTACAGAACATATATATATATATATATATATATATATATATATATATATATATATATATATATATATATATATAAACGTACAATGAAAAAACAACAACAAAAAAAAAAACGAGAGGTTATAAAAGAACAAAATTATAATCATTTAAAAATTGTTCAATATTTGCATCAAATTTGAAAAATGCAAAACAAAATCTCAACAAATTGGGTTTACTGCTTTTAAGTTGGTACAGAAAAAAAAACTGTTTTATTTGTATAAACTATAAACAGTTTCCTGTCTGAAATATGTAGCAATTTGATTTTGAATTCTGGGGAAAAAATCTTTTCTATTACTAAAAAATGCTTAATCCACGTTGGCCACTTAAGTCGAAATTTTGCCAACGGGAAGCATTCATCTTGTGACTTTATTTGTAAACGTTGAAAAATGGATATTCACATGGGACATTAATGAAGCATTTGTGAGTTTACAAAGTTTTTCTCTGTATTGCCAATTTCTGTTCGGTAAAAAATATAAGAATAATAAAACATATCTTATAATAAACTATCGTATTTAAATTCAAAATAAGAATATTTTATATTGGTTTAAAATACTTTTTGACTAATCAGCAGAAAAAAAAATGTATATTAAACCTATTGATAAGAAAACAGCGATAGAAAATAAAAATTAAGGTGACATATTCTTAAGAAAAAAATTGTAAATGCAGTATGTCGAATAATAAGAAAACAATAATATATATATATATATGTGTGTGTGTGTGTGTGTGTGTGTGTGTGTGTGTGAGAGAGAGAGAGAGAGAGAGAGAGAGAGAGAGTGTGTGTGTGTGTGTGTGAGAGAGAGAGAGAGAGAGTGTGTGTGTGTGTGTGGTGTGTGTGTCTTTAAGATGTACATAAAACAAGAAAGAAAGAAAGAAAAAAATTGTAAATGCAGTATTGTCTAATAATAAGAAAACAACAATATATTTATATATATATATATATATATATATATATATATGTGTGTGTGTGTGTGTGTGTGTGTGTGTGTGTGTGTGTGTGTGTGTGTGTGTGTGTGTGTGTGTTTAAGATGTACATAAGACTAGAAAGAAAGAAAGAAAGAAAGAAAGAAAGAAAGAAAGAAAGAAAGAAAGAAAAGAGAGAAGCAAAAATTAGGAAGCAAATAGAAAGAAAGAAAGAAAGATAACAGATCAAAAGAAAAAACGGAAAAATAAAATAAAAAATAAAAATAGACGAAAGAAAGAAAGAAAGAGAGAAAGAATAAATGGTAATAAATGTTATGCAGTTATACCATTGTAGGGACTGAAGGTTTTAAATAATGAGTTCAGTTGATATCAAAATATATGACTGATGCAAATATTCCCGGCATTTTTCATGAAAAATCTTTTATTCGTTCACGGAGATGGCGTATTCTGTCATCGATGTACACTGGTGAGTTCAAAAACTACATATTAATCTTTTTTTGTGGGGGTGGGGACAATTTCTAATATATTTTAAAAGTCGACAAGCATTTTAAAATGTACATGCTGCGTTATTGTTTATGTCATGTGACGAATAGTAAAATTTTAAAACAAAATTGGGAAAATAATGACTTCCCTTATTTACTCCTTTTGCCACCTACTTAAGGATTGACTTTTATTAAACTCAAGAAGTAGAAGAGTTTTGTGAATTATCATATTTAATATTTATTGTACAGGGTCCCTCAAAATAGATGCAACCCATTAATATGATAATGATTTATTACTGAAACAAACGCAATGGCGTTCATTTGTAAATACGTCCGGTAAAAAATGCATTCTTTGAACTAAAGACATCAAATCAATGCTTTTTTTTAAAATTGCTATTATATCAACTTCTAGGACATGCAATCTTTTTTAAGTTTCTTGTCTCAGTAATAAATCATTATCATATTAATGGGTTGCTTTTATTTTGAGATCGTTTTGAATGATTTTTGTCTCCAAATAAGTAGTGACGCAAAATATTTT
>OY757920.1:33939620-33996051 GCA_963585895.1 Sepioteuthis lessoniana
GATATCTATTCAAAGCTGACGTTCGTGAGCTGAAATCTGTATTACAAGCGTGTCAACATTCGTAAAATTATTCTCAGTACAAACTTTAAAAAGATAATTCTGTTTAATTATACATGCACACAAGCACTTATATAGACATGTATTGGACACCTGGTATCGAGTAAAAGTTAGCAACATAGACTAACTAGAACATTCATTAGTGTAGTGAGTTTGAAAATCACAAGATGCAACGTTATTGTGACTCTGTACCCAACAAAATTCCTTTATCATCCAGCTGTAGGTTAAATAGTACCACTACTGACCTACAAGGCTTGCATTAGCATTGAATAAACCATGATGATTGATATGCCATTAAAAATGAAGAAACCACACCACACCAAACCAAATAAAACTTAGTATATATATATATATATATATATATATATATATATATATATATATATATATATGCACAATCGTAGTGTGTGCCATAACAAAAATGTTGTTTTTTCGGTTTGAGACTTAGAACTTTTTAAACAACCTTAGTATATATATATATATATATATATATATATATATATATATATATATATATATAGCGCAAATGGAAGAAAACTCAACGGACAGTAACAGTGCCATCATAAATTTGTTCCGACGGATCGTATGTCCCGCCTCTTCAGATGTCGTACAATTTTTTACGGAGAAATGAACATATATATATATATATATATATATATATATGTGTGTGTGTGTGTAGCATTTTTTCATTCCAACATGTTTGATTGAATTAAACATACACTTTTTGTCTATCTATTCTATCCTCGATCCGTTCAAGTCATTGAATGAGTCCTTTAACTTTGGGTTAAAACCAGTTTATAAAGGCACCGTACGTTTCCTTAGTACTTTTGTCCCCATCTTTAGCCATATTTGTAGGAGCGAATGATCTATCGTATGAAAGACAGATCTATCGTATGAAATTTGGAGTGAGAACAAATTTGAGTTGATTTTACGGAAGTTTGTAAATGATTCGCATTTTTACTTGAGGTAATTTTTTATTTTATTTATAGGAAGATTATTAAAGCCTCATTCTAAAATGCTGATTACAGATTTCCACCTATTTTCTTGCCCACCTAAATTTCAGACCTCCATCTTTCTCTCTCGATATGTATATATTAATCTCATTGGTGACGACTGTTTAAGCGCTGAATACACACACACACACACACACACACATACACACACACACACACACACACACACACACACACACACACACACACACACACACACACACACATATATATATTTATTTATATATTTACTCAAAATTGATAATAAACAATAAGTTAGATGTGTTTTAAACCCTCACATTTTATTATTTTTAGCAGAATTTTACACAATCAAAACATATAGTGTTGAGTATTATTTATTACCATACTCTGAGGTATTCAATCTATGTAAGCCAGAAATATGAATTGAAATAATCCCAAAATAAGTTCACCCCAACGGAAGAAGTTATTTTATTATTTCTTATTTTAATTTGACTGGTTTTCTTTTATCTTAAATTTACTTTTCGTCACAGCTTTAAGATTGTAAATTTAAAAAATAAACTGCTTAAACTTATCCCCGACGAGATCTAAACTTACATCCCACAACCATAAACGCGTTTATGTACATCATCTTTACCGATTTGACTATGGAGAGCAATCGTCAAATTTTCCTCATCCTATTATTTAAGACACTTTGTTTGTTTACTATCTAGTAGTAGTGGTTGTTGTTGTTTTAGTTGTAGTATTTTTAGTTGAGTGAATTTATTAGATTAATTACAGAATTGGTCGTAAGTACATCTGTAACAATTTTTACGAAAAGTTAATTTTCTACTAAAGATATCAGGATTCTATTTTTTGTTCTAGCGAAACATTATTCAATTAAAACAGATATTATTAGGTATTACCAAACTCTACGGCATTGTATCTCTGTAACCAAAGATAAAATTGCAACACCGCAATTATAATAGTTAGCATAAAATTCATAAATATATATATATATATATATATATATATATATATATATATATATGAGAAAAGTTGTACTTTATTGTCCGACCACCAAAATGAATGGAAACTCAGCAGTCTAAAATAGCTTCCCATCTTTACACTCTTCTCTCTTACCCCCTATTCAACCCCCCTCACCATCGCTACACGCCCCAGTACCCCCGGTTTCTTTGTCGAAGTAGAATTATTTACGCCTGGTAACGTTGTCTAAAGTTCCTGAAGGAAGAGGGTCTACAAAACACAAACAAACAGCTGGCGTACTAATTGCAAAACACTACCGCTACGTTTGTTGGTTATGTGGAGAATGGGAAAGATCCAGACCCCCATTTCTCAAAACAGCAAGAGAGTCAAAAGAACTGACAAAATTCTAATCACCGAGTGTTTACCTCCCGGAATTCAACCCCGAGACTTTGGAGAAATGACAAATCGGGCGCCAATTCTTATTCCATTGCATTTTTAAAAAAATTGCACTTGTTTTTATTTGTGTATAAGAATTTGTTTGCACACAGTTATATGATATAAGTATTCCTATCTAATTCTTATGAATTGTACAGTCATATGGTATCAAGTATCTAATATTCACTTTTACACAAGTTTTCACATTTGAATGGTGTATAAATAGTAAAGTTTATAATAATTTATACACGATTATAAATGGTATGAAGTATTACTACCAAAAACAAATAATTTATGCACAACTATATGATTTAATTGTCTTTTAATTGGAATAATTTTGAGATGAGAATTAATCTGAGAATTAATTTTTATTTATTGCGGACCTTTTGTCCTCATCTTGGTAGATTTTTTTTTTTTTGTGTTGTTTCTTCTTTCACTACGCTTCGACCAAATTTCACCTCTGGCCTTTTTCAGGTGATTTTTACCGCGACCTCGGATAGGAATGATGAGTCTTGTAACCGTATCCCCAGTAATTACTGCCTTCCATAGTTGTTGTCTATCGCACCACGTTTTTATATGATTTAAAGTAACTATTTCTCATTAAAAAATAACCATATCTCTGCATGTAGTTATCTAGCTTCAAGTATTCCTATTTAACACCAATAGTTTGCAGGCAGTATAGTTTCTTTCTTTCTTTGTTTTTTAATGGCATATCAACCCTTGTAGGCTTTTAATGCCAAAGCTGTTCTCCTAGAATAACAGTAGTGGTACTATTTTACCCTTAGCTGGGAGGATAAGGGGGTTACATACCTTTCCCAAGGGTATTTGCCCGAAAGTGAACGTAATAGCGCGACTGGAGTACGAACTCGCTTATTACGATTCCGCGATCCATCGCTTTACCAGTTACACCAGGAGGACACCCCCCCGGGCAGTATAGTGTTTACGACATCGTAGTAAGAGAGTTCGAGCTCCAATCAAGCCATTGCATTCCCTTTTGGACTAATACCCTTTGAAAAAGGTATGAAACTCCTTATCGCTCCAGCAATGAGTTAAATAGCATTACTGCTATTCTTCTTCAAGGATTACTTTGGCATTCACTAACACACATAAAAATAAACTTTATTGAAAAATATAGCTTCAAATAAATATTCTTGATGCAGATAATTTCGTTTAAAACGGCATCGAACACCTCTGTCTAATATAAATAGCTTTTAAACAGATGTTCCAAACCATACAAATTGGCATAATGGGTTCGGCAATTATCCGGGAGACTGGGGTTCGATTCCAAGTCGAGTCATACTAAAGACTCTAAAAGTTGATGTCTCCTCGCTTAACACACCATTATATGATATGGATCAAGGGTAAGTGAAGCAATCCCTGCTAAGGAGTTGGTCCCTCTCCTGCACCTCGGTGTAGTAGCTATTGAAAAGGGATCTTTTGAGGTCGTCCTCGACTACGGTTAGCCTCTCTCTCTCTATATATATATATATATATAGTATGTTTGCAGGCGTTGTGTAATATTGTTGTGGTAAATGGACTCGGCAAGCAAAGTTCACAGTAGCTTAAATATCAGACAAGCAGCTACAGTACATGGCTGAACTATTTTGCCTCATCGACTGTACAGTTCTCACCTGGAACCCAAAGATTTTCATTTAGACGTGGAATTCTACACTTAAAAGAAATAGACTAGGTTAGGAAATGAGTTTTTCATCCTTTAAAATTCTTTGATTATTTGGTACGTTTTGTGTGCTTCAACAATTAAATCCGTCGTAATTAAAAACACAGACATTACTTTTTGACCGACCTTGATTATATATATATATATATATATATATATATATATAGAGAGAGAGAGAGATCAAAATATGATGTTTGCATTTGGCAAGAAACTGACAGTCATCAAGCGCCATTTACTCTGCACCTTTAGTAAAGTTAGCGACTGTAGTAGAGGATGACCTGAAGGCTCTTTTTTCGATAGCTACTACACTGAGGTGTAGGAGGGAACTCTGTATCTAAGATATTCAAACTTACATCTACTTATGCTCACCGCTAATGAGCACACATTATTTACGAATATAGCAAACCATATTACTATGTTCTTGTTAATATATATATATATATATATATATATATATATATATATATATAGGGAGAGAGAGATATATAAAGAGAGAGACAGAGAGGGGGAGGGAAGGAGAGAAAGAATAAAAAGTAATTTTCATTCAATGATTGTATATGCTAAGGTACCTGACCATTTTTCCGTTGCTTCTTTTGTGGGATATCATCTCTTTAAAGAAATATTTTTAACAATTAAAAGGACATACACTTCTTAATAAAGAATTTTTTTTCTGAAGATGACCTACATTCAAAGCTTGTGGAGAACTATTTTGAAAAATAAAAAAAACAACTACAAGGAAATATTTCTGTCTTTTGTTTTACACTCACACTCACACCCACAGTATATATATATATATATATATATATATATATATATATATATATATATATATATATATATATGTGTGTGTGTGTGTGTGTGTGTGTGTGTGTGTGTGTGGTTGGGTTGCAGTCTTTCATTTAAGCATGTTTGATTAAATAATAAAGATACATTTTGTCTATATGATTTTATTAAGATCCTTTCAAGTTTCCTGATAAGTGCCTTGGTTTCAGGTTGGAATTTGTGGATGTATTTATCATATATATATATATATATATATATATATATATATATATATATATATATATGTATATATATATATATATATATATTTAAATGATGTTACCAAAAACAACAGAAGAAGGTGGTATGGTACAGCAGTTGAAACGTGATTAAAATTATCAAGATGAAAAGAATAGTTCGAAACGATTGAAGCTTGATTTTTTAAAGATGTTTTATATTCTATTAAATTCAGATTCTCTTTGATTCAGAATACAGATAGTGATCATGGTCCTTTTTCAAACCCGACGATTGTAAAGAAAGAAAGAAAAAACGAAGGAAAAGTCAGTGTACTTACTTTTGCATGCTTTCCGATGTTTTATTGGCTTGGTGTGATCTCTGTAGAAACGCTGGCGGCAGTAGTTGCAATTCCGTCCAGCGGTATTATGGCGACACTTAAGACAGACGCCGCCGCTCTTAAAACCGGATAAGGTGTAAATTTCCATGTTAAAGTGACATTGACGTGCATGCAGGTTGCACTTGCACACTGAAAGATAAACAAGAAAAAACAACACGTAAGAATCAATGCACATCAACTCGCTTCAGAATATAAAAGTTGTCTCAAAAATGTATACACACTTTGATTTCTTATGAATAAAATGTTTATTGATATATTTAAGTTTTATTATCCAAGTAAAGAAGACATGTATAGAATATTATGAGGTATAACAAATGTTTGAACTGATGGTCATTCTGGTCCAGACACTGCTGATCAGGGGAAAAGACAGATTTTCAGACATCAATGAGTTATGGCGGGTATATAAAATGAGAACTATTCTGTTAAAGGTCCTGCCAAAAATACGAAGACTGAATAGCAAATTTCATTAATCCTTTCAATTGGTATTTAGGTGCATTCTGTTTCAATTGCTGTTCTCAACTCATTTAATGTTTCAAGTTTAGTTTGGTTTGGTTTTATGGCATATCAACCGTTGTTGGTTATTTAATGCCAAATCCATTTCATACTTAAACAGTTCTATTTCAAATAATTCAGTTTAGCATAAGTACACTGTTTAGTTCTATTTAACCTGTAGATAGGACCCTATTAGGTGTTATCCTTCCAGGCCAGAGAGGACCTGAGAGCGATGGCAATAAAGGGGTACTCCACATTCCCCAAAGTTCCAGCATTACTGGAGCCGCACCATTAGATTGTTTGAGTCATATCCAAGACACTCGTTGGGGAGTCTTACCACTCTGCAGTTATGGAGTCGGCGTATTCAACAGTCCCGGCTAATTGGGCCACTCGTTGAGAGAATCTTCCCCCTCTGCAGAAATACGTTCGGCGTATTCAACAGCCCCAGCAGACTGGGTCACACGTTGAGGGAATCTTACCCCTCTGCAGAGATGCAGTCGGCGTATTCTGCAGCCTCAGCTGACTGGGCTAGACTATTTTAGCTTTTGTGTAATAAAGTTAAATGGGTCAATTAAATGTCACAGTTGCAACAACTAAGCATCTCAGAACCCATATGAACACACCAGAACCCATTGAACACACCAACTAAACTTACTAAGGTTTTCTGTATGGTGTGAATTATCAGTATTGATCACTGATCAAAGTGTGCATCCATTTTTTTAGATACATTTAAGATAAATAAAATTAAACAAAAACATTAACCCCCACCCCCTTAAAAATAGCGTTGATATTACTTTCTTATGAGTGTATTTATGGTCTATTATTGCTCTAGTTTTGGTCATATTGTTTAATGGCATATCAACCTTCGTGAGTTATTTAATGCTAAAGCCACCCTTCTAGAAGAACCGTAGTAGTACTGTTTAACCCACAGCTGGGATGGGGTAAGGAGGTTTCACGCCTTTCCCAAGCGTATTAGTCCGAAAGGGAACGTAATAGCGCGACCGGAATTTGAACTCAATTACTGTGATGTTGCACTTTAGAACATTAGCCACTGTGCCACGGGAACTCCTCTCATCTATAATTGGACACCGTAATTATTAAACTGACATCGGCATAAAAGCACCCACCAAGGGTTAATATATCGTAAAATCAACGCCGATAATCGTAATGCTACAAGCGCCTTGGGAGAAACCGCTCTCCCATAACGAGAATGTCTTGGTATTAGTCAATGAATTTTCTTCCTCCATTCCAGGCAGCGGTCACATCGATACTGCTATATGGGTGCACTACATGGACTCTAACAAAACGGCTGGAGAAAAAGCTAGACGGCAATTACACAAGAATGCTGCAAACAATCTTGAACAAGTCCTGGTGGCAACACCCCACAAGACACCAACTGTACGGCCACCTGACTCCTATCACGAAAACTATTCAAGTTAGACGAACCAGACACGCAGGACACTGCTGGAGAAGCAGGGACGAACTCATAAGAGATGTACTCTTATGGACCCCCACACATGGCCGTGCAAAAGCAAGACGACCAGCAAGAACATACATTCAGCAGCTATGTGAGGATACGGGATATTGTCCTGAAGACCTGCCAGAGGCGATGAACGATAGGGAGAAGTGGCGAGAGAGGGTCAGGGATATCCGTGCTACCAGCGCGACATGATGATGATGATGAATTTAGCGAACTTTAACTTTTCGTAATAAAGTCTCGATACATTTTTATAAACTCACATTTTACATGTCTATTTATATATTGTAAAAATTCTTATTATGTTTGTATTTACATAACGCTATATAATAGCGTGTTTTGGGGATTTGTTAATTGGAGCAATAAAACTTTCAAAATAATTGATTGAATTTCTAATTATGGTTGACATTTTTTATAATACCCCTAGAATTGGAAATTTACTATCAAGGCAGATTTCAAAAACGAAGTTGTGTTATATCATAGAGTAATATATATTTTGGAACAAATTGCCTAATCAGATCAAAAACAGGAATTGTGGAAAAAAAAAAAAAAAAGAAAGAAAAAATAGAAGATTGGAAAAAATAAAACGAAAAACAAAAAAAGAAGATTGAATTGTATGTTTTCAGAAATAATGGCAAGAAATAGAATTAAGGATGGGATTTACGAAAACTATTGTATAAATTTGATCTGAATAAACATATTGTATTAATCCTGTATATGTTCTGTAAAAAGATTCTCTTATCTTTTTTTAAGGTCAATGTGAGAAGATAATAAAAAGCGGAAATACCCAAGGAGGCATAACAAACAAACAAACTACTACTACTACTACTACTACTACTACTACTACTAATAATAATAATAATAATAATAATAATTATTATTATTATTATTATTATTATTATTATGATTATTATGATCTACTGTACGATTAAGTAAGTTTGTGCAGAATATCAATCACTGAAACTGTCTATGAAATACTAAAAAGTATCTTTCATTCCTTCCTAGACAATCGCTTGGACCGCAATTGCAATAGGTTTCCTGGTCCTCTAATGGTAAATAAAAGAAAAAAGAATACAACAATATGGGAAGAACCGATACAATTAAGGTTATAAAACATTTAAGATTTGCTCGAATACTTAGAAGAGTCATGAAGACTTTAGAAAACTTGATGTCATTCTGACAGCAGTGAAAGACCACCAATCACGACTGGTGTGAAAAAACTCAGTGAAATTAATAATGATAATAATAATAATACCAAATGATATATGCGCAAATCAGAATCCGAACAAGAGAATGAAATGCATTAAATTCTCAGTGATTTTTAGATACGAACGGACCACCAAATCCGGGCCAGAAGACTCAGCCTAAAGATGATTAACAAAAGAGAGAGAGAGAGAGAGAGAGAGAGAAAGAGAGAGAGAGAGAGAGAGAGAGAGAGAGAGAGAGAGAGAGAGAGAGAAAATTTGCAGTGTAGTGAATTTTTCCATTACAGTGGAGTACGGCGTGAAAAAAGCAAAGAGATTGACAAATACTAGGACTTTGCCAAAGAACCAAGAAAACTGTGGAACATGAAAACAATGGTAATATCATTTATAGTTTGTGTACTAGGAACAGTTCCCAAATGCTTGAAAGAAAGACTGAAGGAATTGGAAATTGGAGGGAGAATCGAGTCTATCTAGACTAGAGCACTGTTAAGATTGGCAAGAATACTGACAAGAATCCTGGTGATCTGAGGAGACTTGCTGTCCCTCACACTCCTGCGGAAAATCTCTAGCTGAAGCTAGTGTGAAAAATTCACACATAAACTCCTATGGGACTTTAACATACAAACGGATCACCTAATCCCGGACAGAAGACCAGACCTCATAATAATCAACAACAAAAAAAGAGAATCTGCAAAATTGTCGACTTTGCTGTCCCGGCGGACCACAGAATAAATCTGAAGGAAAGTGAAAGGAAGGATAAGTACCTCGACCTTGCTAGAGAATTAAAAAAGCTGTGGAACATGAAAGTAACGATTGTGCCAATTGTGATTGGTGCGTTAGGCACAGTAACTAAAGGATTATTAAAGGACTTGGAAGTTGGCGGGCGGTTAGAAACTATCCAAACGACAGCATTGCTGAGGACGGCCAGAATACTGAGAAGAGTCTTAGAGACTTGAGGGGACTTGCTGTCACTCAAACTCCAGTGAAAAACCACCAGCTAATACTGATGTGAAAAACTCTAAAGGAGTAAATAATAATAATAATAATAATAATAATTGTTATACCAGCGGACCACATAGTGAAAATAAAAGAAGGTGATTCGAGAGACAAGTAATGAGATCTTGTCAGAGAACTGAAAAGGCTACGGAACATGAAGGTGACGGTGATACCAATTGTAATTGGTGCACTTGGAAAGATCTCTAAGGGCAGGGTGAGGGTGCTGGAAGAGTTGGAAATCTGAGGACGAGCCGAGACCATCCAAACTATATCATTGTTGAGATCGGTCAGAATACTGAGAAGAGTCCTGGAGACATGAGGAGACCTACTGTCACTCAAACTCCAGTGGGAACCCATCAGGTAACGTTAGTGTGAAAAACTATCACGACTTGGTTGGTAAGGTGGTCCACTGAGAGATGTACTAGAAATTTATATTTGACCACACAAACAAATGGTATATGCACAACCCAGCATCTGTCCTAGAAAATAACACACATAAACTCCTCGGCCAAAAGACCAGACCTTATAATAATCAACAACAACAAAAAAATGAGAACTTGTAAAATTGTGGACTTTGCCGTCTCGGCAAACCACAGAATAAAACTGAAAGAAAGTGGAAAGAGGAATAAGTACCTGGACCTTGCCAAGGAAACGAAAAAAAGCTATGGAACATGAAGGTGACAATTATACCAATCGTGATTGGTGCTTTTGGTACAGTCACCAAAGTATTATTAAAGGGACAAAAGGACTTGGGGAAACATGGTGTCACTCAAACTCAAGTGAAAGACCATCAGCTAAAATTGATGTGAAAAACTGTCAAGTACTGAATAATAATAATAATAATAATAAGGTGACGATTATACCAATCGTGATTGGTGCATTTGGTACAGTAACTAAAGGACTATTAAAGGGACTAGAGGTCTTGGAAGTTGGAGGACGAGTGGGGACCATCCAAACTACAGCATTGTCGAGAACGGCCAGAATACTGAGAAGAATCTTGGAGACTTTAGGAGATCTGCTGTCACTCAAACTACAGTGAAAGACCATCAGCTAACAATGATGTGAAAAACTCTAAAGGAGTAAATAATAATAATAATAATAATAATAATAATTTTTTATTCTGTTTTTTTAACTAAGATATTACTTTCCGAAAGATTCTCTATTATACCAACGCTTTTGTTTACACAGTGTTATTTTGTGATGGAATACTTTCTTTTGTCGCGCTTCAGCAACAAATAGGAAGAAAAAAACAACTTTTGACAGTAGTGTAAGCAGTTCACGTTTGTTTTTTCTGCAGTGGGGCCGGTCGACTTGCTTAACAAGAACACAAGTTATGCTGATGTTAAACATTTATGAAAGATGATAAATGTGCTGTAGGTTTTCCGATAATGAACAGGATGGGCGAAGATTTCTCATGTGATGCAATGGTTGACAGGCTAAGCTAACAGGCCATTCTTAGTAAGTTGCGTTCTTATTGGTTACCCTGTATCCCTGGCCTTGTACCAAGTAAAGTTATGTTTATTAAATTTCTGACTCATGATCAAATTACGCCGACAGCTCTGGTTCCCCTCCGATCACCAGAGTTAAGCCGCAAAGAATCCGTTCGGTACTAAGATGAGTGACAACTTAGGTGATATTGTGAACCAACTTAGAAACTGTGCCAATCTAGGTAAAACTAAGTATTTCGGATCATTTATCACAAATTATTTTGGTTGGGTTGGGTTTTATGGCATAGAAACCATTGTAGCTTGTTTAATGCCAAAACATTTTTATACATATATATATTAAATATATGCGATTTGTAAACATTTTGTCGACAGTATCTTATAATGAGCCAGAGCTCATTTTTTTTGGCACACAGTTAAATGCTTTCAAGCATTGCTATTTAATACGAATAATTCCATTAACTATTGATCACTTGTTTGCACACATGATTTCAAGTAATGCTACGTAACAATCATTTAACATCAGTCATTTATTTGCACACATTTAAATAGATATACATGAGATCTAAGACATTAGTTTGTCGGTAATTTCCTTTTTAAATGAGTAACAACTAATTTGTTTTCATACTAGTACTGCTATTTTTTCTACACAGTGAAATGGTTTCAATTATAGCTATGTTACACCAATATTTCAATTAAGGAACACAGAGTTTCAAGTATTGCTATTTAACAATAATAATTCTATTCAACATTACTATTCGTCGGTGGGGCTGTAGAATACACCGATTGTACTTCTGCAGAGTACCAACGAGTGTCCTAGATATGAAACTGAACAATCTGATGGAGAGGTTCCAGTGATACTGGAGGTTTGGGGAAAGGGGAGCACCCTTTCATTGCCATCGCTCCCTGGTCCATTCTGGCCCGGAGTGGTAGCACTTGATAGAGCTCTATCTATGAGTCAAATAGAACTAAACTGCGTACTTCTGCTATACTGAATTGCTCGAAATAGAACTGTTTTGACATGTAAACTGCGTACTTACGCTAAACTAAATTGGTTGTAATAGAACTGCTTGACATTTAACTGTGTGTAAACAAAAAGTATACTTATACTAAATCAAATTGTTTGAATTAGAACTGTTTGACAAAACTAAATAACTTGAAATAAAAATGTTTTTGACAATTAAACTGTGTACTTATGCTAAACTAAATTGTTTGAAATAGAACTGTTTATTTGTATAAAAATGGATTTGGTGTAAAATAACGTACAAAAGTTGATATGCCATAAACCCAAACAAACAACCAACTAACCAACGAACATTGCTCATTTGTTTGCACATAGTTAAATGGTTCCAAGTATTGCTATGTATCGCTTACAATTCAATTAGACATCAGTCATTTGTTTATACACAGCTAATGACCGAAAAGTCTGTTTCTAATAATTTAATTCAGCATAAGTCATTTGTTTGTTCACTGTTTAATTGTCAAGCAATTCTATTTGACCCACAGATTGGTCCCTATCAAATGCTACAACCCCGGGACAGAGTGGATCTGGTAGTAATGGCAATCCAGGGGTACTCCACATTCCCCAGAGCTCCAGCATTACTGGAGCCTCGTTATCAGATGGTGTAATGTCATATCCAGGACACTCGTTGAGGCAGCGGGGGGCTTACCTTTTTGAGAACACTTTGTAATAGCCGATACTGAAAGCGTTCTAAGGTTTGCATACGTATTTTTCTTGTCTGTGACACGTGAAACTCGGTGTAATAAAAGAAATTACGCGGGATTATAACTAAAATGTTTAGGTTTCAAATGTACTCTAAAAGCTGGGCACTTTTTTGGCTCTCTTTTTAGATACAACAAACCAAACACACGCGTGCACACACACACACACACACATATATATATATATGAGAGAGAGTGAGAGAGAGAGAGAGAGAGAGAGAGAGAGAGAGAGAGAGAAAGAGAGAGCACTCTGGCGAAGGAATGAACGGCTGCCACCCGCGTAATGCAAAGCCCTTCTAACGAATTGAGCTCTCTGGTATCCGATAACACAAATTGTAAACAAGAGAAAGCTACTACATATGTGTTATAATTCCTGAGCTGACGTATGTCGCCTCATGGCTGAGCGGTAAGATACAAAGACTAACGTAAAGTTGGACGGGTTTCGATCCCAACTTGAAGCGTCCTGTATGTCTAGCCACACAGAAGAGCTGTGATACTACGAAAGTCTGTCTGTGGATATATATATATATATATATAGATAGATAGATAGATAGATAGGGGTATTCAAAATTGAGATGATTTGCTATATACATCTTAATGTCCATTTCAGAATATGGATAATCAAAAATTTAGACTCAATGTTGGAAGTTCCAATGAATATAATATTAAAATTTGGGTGAAATTATGGACTGCTATCGACCGGTAATCGATCATATAGAAATCTAATCTATCTGATAAAATAAAACATGAATTCTTCCTAGTGGTTAGCGGAATCAATACTACAGAATGGCTGCTAAAATTAATTTTAACGAAGTGCTTGAAGTACGAGCTAGATAAGTACTGTTTTGCATTTTATATTCTCTCTCTCTCTATATATATATATAATTTGGCCGACCTTAATCGAGAGTGACCCGAAGGCCCCCCTTTCATAAGCCGAGGTGTCTGGGAGGGGGCTACTTCTTTCCCTGGATTGCTCCACTTACCCTTGATCCGTACCTTATAGTGCTGAGTATTAAGCAAGGAGGCAACAAGTATCATTTTTTGAGTCTTTGGTATGTCTCGACCAAGGACTAAACCCAGTTCTCCCGAACCATTGGCGAACATTCTAACCATTATGCCGGTATATATATATATATATATATATATATATATATATATATATATATATATATATATATATTTGGCAGCATTTCTTCATTGATACATATTTGATTGAACATAATAGACTTTTTTGTCTACATATTTTTTTGTTAATCCTTTCGAATTACCGTATCGATCTTATGGTATTCGGCGGGAATTGGTTGATAAACCTTCCATAATTAGTTATTTCCCAAGTACTTTCTCCCCAACAAAGAGCCATCATCAGGGAAGGATGCATTACAAAAGTGATGTAACTTTTGTATGTACATTACTACTTTGTAAGAATGAGCGTTCCAAATTTGTTTCTATAAATAGCGCCAGTAGTTAAAGACATTTAAGCTGAAATCATTTGACGTGTATAAATACTTGTTTGGAGCAATATTCAGAGGAGGGTTTCCACGTGTTACATTTAAAAAATCATCTGAACATCCTTGAAGTTTTGTAGTTACAATGCAGCAACGGACCTCGTGTAAAAAAAGTGTGCTCTCTCACAAACTGGACGTATCTAGGGATTTGTCGTTATGATTCCTTGTACATTTTTTTTGCTCCTTCTTTCTTTTCAGATTACTCTCCTAATTGTTTTAATCATTCAATTTATTGATTACCAAACACATTTTTTCCTTTGAAAAGGGTTGGTCGAAGGGTCCCTCAGGATCCCTTTTATTCTAATTTATTTTTCCGTTTCTTTCTTATCTTAATATTCCATTGGACTTGTATCACCAGCCTATATATATTTAGCCACCCATAGATAGACTGTTTCGTTGTATTAGAACTCTTCCGTGTGGCTAGATCCAGAGATGCTTCAAGCCGAGATCGAAATCCGGCTGACTTTACGTCAGTTGGATATCTTACTCCAGAGCCATCGTCTATCTCAACGTAACTAAAGGAATTTTTACGTATACCTTTTTTTACATATACGCTATCGGTTATCAGAATGTTCAATTCACGAGAAGAGCGTTGCATTTCAGCGGACAAATTCTCCATTCGAGTGCTCAACCCACGTACATACACACATACATACGACGCTCTCCTGTTAAGTTCGCTTAATAGTTCAATTAAATATCCAAACTGTCTACATAGTTACTCAAATATGCACACGTCATCATGTTAATTTTAAATTTAAAAAAAAATGAGTAGTCAGTCTCGGTAATTTTTAATCGCGCATTGTAAAATCGGCATTAGCCGTGTATTGCAATTCGTTACCTGCTCTATCCTCCTGGTGAGACGACCCATGTTCGAGATGGGAGAGTCACTGACCCTGTATGAAGCATCAGAAATTAGGGGCCACACCCAGTCACGAACTCTGCACAACGATTAACTGAATGTTATCGTTAGCTTATTAGTTTCCCGGAGCCCCGTTTTATTATTCACCTATTTTTTATTGCACTTTTTTGGTAAGTTTTAATGATATTAACCGGCTGGCAGAAGCGCAATTTGACACCCTAAATTCGCTCACGGTAACCTGAATGGACTAATTGAATGACATAGATCATGTTGAAAATGACAAGGCGAACAGCGGCTAAGACGTGTGTGTGTGTGTGTGTGTGTGGACGTATCTCAAAACTCAACTCAGAGAAAAAGAGCGAGAGCGAATGCTAGAGCATGAGAGAGACAGAGAGAGACAGAAAGAATGTATGTGTGTGTTTGTGATAAGCAGATAATTTCTCCTCTCACATATTTGTCATGTCGACATGCCATTTTGTTAGCTTGTGTGTGGTTCTTTTTTGCCTGTGTCACTATCAGGGATAGTGTCATCATAGGCTTGTATGTCACTAGATTACGTACACTCATCGTAGTCGCTGAGCCTTAATATACTCATTATCAATTGCTGGTATGAACACGTGACCAAAACTCCGCTACAATGCCATAATGATAACCAGAAATAAAAATAATAATAATAATAATAGACGCGGCTGTGGGGAAAGATAATACATTGGGAATCGGGCAAAAGATTGAATTTGCACCATCCAAGTGTACTACCCTACAGAAAAAAGAACCCCTCCTAGAAAATGAGATTCATAAAATTCTCTGGTATCTTGAGATACCAACTGATCATCTAATTTTGGCCAGAAGACCAGACCACGAATCGATTAAGAAAAAGAGAAAAAGAGAGATAACTTGCCATCAAGGGGATTTTACTGTTCCGGTGGACCAAAGAGTGAAAATAAAAGAAAGTGAAAAGTTAGACAAATACTAGGACCTTGCCAGAAAACTAAAAAAAGTTGTGGAATATAAAGGTGATGGTGATACTAATTGTAGTTGGTGCGCTTGGAACGCTTCCAAAAGGTTAGAACAACTAGAAATAAGAAGAATCGAGACCATCCAGATGACTGCTTTGTTGAGATCAGTCAGAATTAAGAGTCCTCAAGACCTGGGGTGACTTGTTGTCAGCTAAACTCCAATGCAAGACCAATAGCTAATGCCGGACGGAAAAAATTGTAAAGTTTAAAATAATAATAAAAATAATTATAATAATAATGCACAACTCAGCATCTGTCCGGGAAAATGAGATGCACAAACTTCCCTGAGATTTTGAGATACAATCGAATCCCCTAATCTCGGTCAGACAACCAGACCTTACAATAATCAATAAAAAAAAAAGAGAACTTGCAAAATTGTGGACTTTGCTGTCCTCGCTGACCACAGAGTACAATTGAAAGAAAGTGAAAAAAAGGATAAGTACCTCGATTTTGTGAGGTGATTGAAGAAACTGTGGAACATGAAAGTGACGATCATACCAATTGTAATTGGTGCTCATGGTACAATCACTAACGGATTGTTATAAGGACAGTGGCACTTGAAAACAACAGGATGAGTTGAGACCATTCAAAGTGCAGCATTATTGAGCTAAGCAATATTGAGAAGAGTCCTGGAAATTTGAGGAGACTTACTGTCACTCACACTTCAGTGAAAAACTCTCAAGGAGTAATAATAATAATAATAATAATAATAATAATAGTAATAATTAATTATTTGAATTTTCATATCTGTATCATCACAACCAGAAAGTGACCTCATATGACTAACAAGAGGCTTCGTTGGATTATTTGAATATAATTACTTCTAATTATATATACCCGCGTATAAAAAATGGAACCGCTTATGTTGTGTGAAAGTTGTTCTTTTAGAATCTTATAACATGTATATTCAATATTTTGAAGACGCTTAATCGTGAAGCAATATTTAGGGGACCAGTTGGGCAGATCATGGCAACAAAGTAGTGAGTACGACTTTCATTTAGCGTTCCATTCTTGTGGTCATGGTAATAAAACTAAGCAAAGTAGATAATTACGTTTAATGTCCTGATTTGCTGTAGTGTGCGTTACTAAGAATAAAATACTTCGGTTACTGTTTTCTACATTACAATATTTTGGTTAAGGTAGCGTGTGTTAAACACAATCTAATACTTCTGTTACGGTAGCTTGTGATATTACCAATAAACTACTTTGGTATCTGTCGCTTGTATTACAAACAAATAAATACTTTAGTTACACAAGCTTGACTTATAAACTATCCAATACTTTGGCTACGGCAGCTGATGTTACAAATAACCAAATACTTTGATTACACCAGCTTGACTTATAAACTATCCAAAACTTTGGTCCCGGTAGCTTACGTTATCAACAAACGAATACTAAGGTTATGGTAGGTTGTGTTACCCACAATCTTATGCTTTAGTCGTTGTAGCCAGTGTTACTAACAAGATAATACAGTGAAAACAGTAGCTTGTGTCATTAACAATACAATATATTGGTTATTCTTTCTTGTGTTACAAACGATGCAATACTTTGGTTAAAGCAGCTTGTGGATAAAACGATCCAATACTTTTAATTACCGTGACCGGTAGTGCTGGAAAAGAAACTTGATCCAATTCAAGTCTAGATTGGAGAAATTCTACATCCCATTGGCCATGAAATACATAAAACACGCCAAACCTATTCAATATTTAATTTTCAGTCTCAACTATGGGTACTAATTATCAAATTTGTGACAACTCCCTATATCAATAGTTTGAAGAAATTCACTTACATATAGTTTAAGCTTGTAAGAATCGACTCCATTACACGAAGAAAGAGATAGTTATACGCTAACACAAATACTCAAGTTGGACGTAACAGAATTGCTGGCTTCAATATTTAGGATCTGCTTTCGAAAATTTATCTCTGTTGTCTATCGTTAAACAACACAAATGTACAGTGATTATCAATATTGCTTTCGTAGGAGAAAAGTGGAAGATAAAAACGAAAATAGACAAAAACAAAAAGGATAGAAAAAAACCCCAAAGAGAATAAGAGCAACAACAGAGAACGAAGAAGAAAAAGATAAACACAAGAAAAGAAAAAGAGGGATTAATGGAGGAGAATAGACGAAAACTTAATTGAACTTTGTCGCCAAATTTTGTTTGTTTTTCTTTTTTTGTTTTCTTTGTTATTATTATACGCTTGTTGGCATAGAGGAAAATAACAAAGAAACTTCATTAGGAAATGCAGACACAACAACGACTGTATGAGACAGTTTTTATTTCGTTCTGTCAGGATCAATTATTGCATATTGATAAAATCAGGAGATGATCTTTTTTTTCAAGTACCGCATGTTGATTAGGTTCAGCAATACTTTCCATTATATATATATATTTATACATGAGGCGCTCGTGGTGTAATGGTTATCGTTGTAGGAAATGGACTCAGTGACCGGAGTTCAAATCCAAGACGATGCTGTGCGCACTTCACATTGCGCCAATGCCCTTGCGAAAGGAATGAATTCAACTATTCTCTCTCCAGCTATGGTTAAGTAGTAGGGCATGCTGGGCTCTTTAACCGTGGCACAGCAACCGCTCTAGGAGAAAGAAAACTCGAAATTCAAACCTGTTAAACTACGCTTAAAGAATTGGATTGGTATCACGCCTTGCTCGTGCGGTTTGCTTTGGTTTCATGGCACATCAACCATTGTAGGTTATTTAATGTCTAATCCATTTTACATATAAACAGTTCTATTTCAAACAATTCAATTCAGCATAAGTACACTGTTTAGTTCTATTTAACCCATAGACAGGGCCCTATCAGATGTTATCCCTCTGGACCAGAGTCGATCTGGAAGCGATGGCAATAAAGGGGTAATCGACATTCCCTAAAGCTTCTGTATTACTCGAACCTCGCAATCAGATTGCTTAGTGTCATATGCAGGACATTCGTTGGGGAGTCTTACTCCTCTGCAAAAATGCAGTAGGTGTATTCTGTAGCCCCAGCAAAATAGCGATCTGTTGAGTTTTTCCTCCAATTATATATATATATATATATAACTGGTGGCATCGTATCAATTATACGAGGGATGTTCCAAAAGTAATGCCCATTATCTATTCCTACTGAAAGAACAACAGATACAGAAAACACCGTAACTCTGTTGGATAGAGCAAGTTTTCAGCTACAAATCATTATTTTTATCATATGCTCCACGTAATGGTTATCGTTGTAAGGAAATGAAATCGGTAGCTCGAGTTCAAATCCTTGACGAAGCTGTAAGTGTTTCACTTCGGACTGATGCCCTTGGGTATGGTACAAATTCATCTCTCTTTCCTTTTGCGATGGAAAAAAAAAACAATTTTTGCAAAAAACCAATTCCTAACAATGTAGAGTTTACACTTATGGAAAAAACTCCTAAAAAATGTATTTTGTTATTTAAAAAATACTCTTATCTATTGAATGACCCTCGTAGATAGATAGATAGATAGATTCACCTTATTTATAAAATGACCTTCATAGATAGATAGATAGATAGATAGATTCACCTTATTTATAAAATGACCTTCATAGATAGATAGATAGATAGATAGATTCACCTTATTTATAAAATGACCTTCGTAGATAGATAGATAGATAGATTCATCTTATTTATTGACTGACCCTCGTGCATACAAATGACCATTTTCTCACACAATTATTTGGCAATGCATGTTCGGTGGCGATTATCAAGATCTTGCATATCACCCTTGCAAAAGAATCATTCTGAAATCCATGCCTTCTATTTTATTATGTAGACCTGCAACGTCAGAGCTTAAGGTTGGCGATGTAGCAGAAGAGGCTGGACCTTCCTGTTAACAACACATCATTTCTGAGCTGAGTTGCCGTCTAAAAGTAGCTTCTGATATGAAAGCAAATTGGTATTGTTTCTCCATTGATATTGATTAACGCTTCATAAATGATTACAGAGACCAAATACTGAACACAATTTCAGTGATGTGTGAAGCAAGTTACCTTTAACATAACTATCAACGATATGAAGAGCACCTTCATCATTTCAACCGCGTAAATAGGGGTCATTGAAGGTTAGACAACATGGTGCGAGTGTAGCATCCAGAACCTAACCCCGTGTGGCTTGTTTTTTTATTTGTTTTCTAAACTCAAAATTCACCTCAAAAGATTAGGTATGAGGACGTGCAGGACATTAAAATAAATACAGCAGTACAAATTCCCGCTATATGGTGCTTCGGCCAATGCAAAACTCAATGGAATAAGTATGTAGAATTCAAGGGGGGTTATTTTGAAGAAAATTAGTGTTTCGTTTGTTGTTCATTTCGGTCTTAATTAATAAAGCTTTAGTCACGACACTTGTTAATTTGGGAGAAAGGTTGGGGAAGACCTGGTTAACGAACAGTCGAAACCCCGAAGGAGAATAAGTGGCACCCTCTTCCCCGCAAAAAACGACATGTCTTTATACCAGTGATGTTACTTCTGTCGATGGGGCTTTGGATAAATTGGATGATTGCATCCCAGAACTGCATCCCCGGATTGCATCCTAGGTACAACGTAAAACTAAAGGTGAGACGAGTTCTGGAGCTTTGAGGAATATAGAGTACCCCTTTATTGTTATTACTCCCAGATCCACTCCGATCCTAAGTGGTAATATCTGTTAGTGTCCCACGTATGGTTCAAATAGGTTTGTTTGAAAATTATCTATTTATGTAATTATCTATTTTTTGCAAATTCCCGTGATTTTTGCAATGTATCTTATGTCAGGTCTAACAAAGTTTGCTGCTGGTACCATGTAACCCACTAATAACGAAGAGAAGTCATCGTTGTGTCGAGGCTAACGGGCTGAACAATGACATCGTAGTAAGCGAGTTCGAACTCCAGTCGCGCTACTGCGTTCACTTTCGGACTAATACCCATAGAAAAGGTATGAATCCCTTATTTCTCAAGCTATGAGTTAAATAATACCACACCTATTCTCCTACAAGGATGGATTTGGCTTTGAATAGCCCACGAAGTTTGATATACCATTAAACAAAGACACCAAGCTAAGGATAATTTCCAAGTGGTTGAGTGATAGGCTTTTCACCCTACTTTACTTGGTGAGGAGTGTGACTCGATACCAAGTAGGACGCAAAAAAGGCCTATTAAATGGTGGACGAACCCTGTGACCCGGAGTAGTAATGCCTCTTAAAGTCCCATTAATAGCTCAAATAGATCTCATTAAAGGGGATTCATATTTGACAGTCACGTGTGCAAAAAAAAAAACACACTTATTATTAAGAAATAACACAAAAAATGTAAATTTGAACATACAATGAACACGATTTCCTAACCTCTTGTCGTAAAATAATCCTAGACGGGTCAAAAAGCCGTTAAAATCAATCAATCAACCAATCAATCTAGTGACGTAGATTCCACTTATCTTACAAACTATAAAGAATCACTTCCACAACGAATGACAGGGGGTGGTTCTTTCAAGAAAATTGCTGTGCCACAGGAATTTACTAGTTTTGCTTAGTCAGGTACACGGTTTGCCGATTGCTTAGGGTACCTGCAGTTCCTAAGAAGACTGAGAAGGCTCAATACAGTTTAACCGTGATTTGTCTGTAATCAGGCTTGTTGGGCTATTGATTCGCTAAATCACTAATTACCAGACGATCACTCCTCTGCTCGTTTGTTTCATCGAAATAGGATTTCATCAGGCAGTTTTCGATTTAATACCACGATAGTGAGAACCCTTTATGTAAGAACAGGGCACCGAGTGAGAAACGAATTGATTACGCAAGCGAATTGTTCAGTGAGACGGATTTACGAATCATAAAGCTTCGATGGGTGCGTAAAACATTTTTTTTCTCACAGCCTAGTTAATAGTTTGGTTAACTGTGGCGTCACAAAGTAGTTTACAAATGCATTGAAGATTAAATTTCAAGTGTCTTACTTGATAATCCTTTCCTTTTCAACTAGGAGATGAGTACTACATAACTTTTTTAACCGATTTACTGCACAACCCACTCAGCTGAGGCTGTAGAATATACTGACTCCATCTCTGCAGAGGGGTAAGGCTCCTGTCCCTCAACGAGTGTCCTGGATATGATATTAAACAATCTGATCGTGAGGCTCCAGTCTATGAGATTTGGGGAATGTGGAGTACCCTGTCATTGCCATTGCTTCCAGGTCCATCATGGCCCGGAAGAGTCAAATAGAACAAACTATGTGGACAAGCATATGACTAATGTTAAATTGTGGCTGTCATCGAACAATACTTAAAATCAAGTGTGCAAAAAAGATCTCTGGTTCTTTTAAGAATTTACTAAAGAAAAGGTGTTTACAAGTTATATATATATAAATTTATAAAAAGGATTCGGCATTAATCAACCTTCAATGGTTGATATGGCATAAAACAATACTAGAACAAACCAAACGAAACCAAACCTAAAACTCGGACACGCAAAAGCGAATAAATGACAACGATTGCATTACTTGGATGATATGTATGATATCGAATAACATTATATATATATATATATATATATATATATATATATATATATATATGTGTGTGTGTGTGTGTGTGTGTGTGTATTTGTATATGTACATATAAATATATACATATGAACATAAACATATAAATGTATGTCAACGTATGAGCATATATATATATATATAATCACGTATATATATATATATATATATATATATATTACCTTATAGTGTCTTTACGCATTCATCAGACAAAGCCAGTCATATGAATGCTTAAAGCATGAAACCCAGGGTTATGGACACCATTAAATAATACACACACACACACACACACACATATATATATATATATATTTACATTCCTATAATAGCTCTATCATTAATATTGAGCACTATTAATTATATTTAATTAAACATATATGTATATATATATATATATATATATATATATATATACGCATATATATATTTATATATGTTTATATTTATGTATATATGCATATATACGTACAACGTATATATATATATATACACGTATATGTGTCCATTATCTATTCATGCAAATATTCGTGTATATCTGTATATTTATACTTACGTATATATATATATATATACATATATGTGTACACATATTTTATATATGTATTTACATGTATGTGTATAAATATATACCTATATATGTATATGCATATTCTTATATATGTATATATATATACGTGCATATAAAGGTATACTTACATATTCATAAATATATATATATATATGCGTATATGAATATATATTCATATATGTATATGCAGGTGTGTGGTGATTTATTTAACTACCTACTTGGCAAGAATATGATGGAATGTCGGTTCAGCGCTAGGGATATCCCTCAGGAATCGCACCAGATCGGGACAAAAACAGATTTCGTCCTTAGACGGGAGATAAGTTGTTGCCGGGAGGGGAGGTTCGCCATATATATATATATATATATATATTGTGCCTGTTTATTTGTTTGACCGGGTTCCACGTAAATCTGTGTCTCCAAAACACAGAACCCTGTGTCTCCGGGTTCTCGTAAATCTGTGTCTCTGTTCGCCTTTCCGCTATGCATTCGACTCTACACAAGGTCTAATTTTTACGACAGAGGCGCTTCTACGAACATATGTATGATTGAAAACAGTACCAAAAATAGCTTGTCCCAATCGGTGTAACCGATTTCGGGGATCCCTTTTTAGCCACGATGTTCATTGACTATCTAGACTAGATTAGTTGTTAGGGCACACATCAAAGCAGGGGAACGTTTTTATTGCTGGAGGAGGAAGATATGCTGTGTCATATTCTCCTTTACACAAAAAAGAGGAATGATTCAAACCAGCCTTATGACAAGGAAAGCAAACTGGGTGCCTCGTGTGGTGTAATGGTTAGCAAGCTAGACTAGCAAACCTACACGAGTGAGTTCGAGTCTCATTGGGCGCCCCATTCATTCGGCCTTGTGCCACATCGAAGCAAAGAGCTTTGTAAATTACTAGACTAGATTAGTTGTTATTGAGCACCAAATTCTAAAGTAGAAATTTGAAACTTCCTTCAACTAAATCACAGAACTTTTTTAATAGCTGAATTTCGTTCAATTATTATGTTTATTTTTTGCAGAATTTCAACGATTCTATAATAATAAATTTTTGAAAGTAGATTCAAAATATAATTTTCTCTAAAAATTCTGCTTTTCAACAAAAAAGAAGAAGAAGAAATATTAAAAGTACATAAGAGAGATGAAATGAATTTCAGCAAAAAGATTTCAGAAGGATCCATGTCAAATGTATAGGCGATAAGATATATAGATAGATAGAATCAGATTGAAATTGATTGATGGAATCAGATAGATAGATAGATAGATAAAGAGAGAGAGAGAGTGGGGGGGAGAGAGAATTAGATTGAGATAGATCGATAGATGGATAGATAGACGGAATCAGATAAATTGAGATAGGTTGACAGAGAAATACAGAGATTGAGAGAGAGTGAGAATCAGAGTGAGATAGAATTAGACTGATATATATAGAGAGAGACAGAGACAGAGAGAGAGAGAGAGAGAGAGAGAGAGAGAGAAAGAGAATCAGACTGAGGTATGCCTGGAGATACAATCATAATGATTTAGATATTTTTTGAGATAGCTGACCACTGCAACTGAGACTATTTTCCTGCTAAACTCTATGGTAATCAAACACTTGAGATAAACCCGCGGCTTCTCTCGTTTGAAGTAAGTTTCCTTCGCATCGAGGAATCCAAATATACAACAGAACGTGAAGCACACTCTGATGAATGTGGACTCAGTTAAATGATTTGATGGTTGCTAGACGCACCCCAAATGACTATCCTGTGTCGACTGCACGCTTCTTCAGGGACATCTCCTAAACAAACAAACGCGCTTAGAACGAAAACAAGAACGTGATGGGGTTGCCTTTACCCTTCTCGCCTGGGACTCACACCGTGTGAATTACTCAACGGGGGCTGCCAATTGCAGAACGTGGGTGGCACTGCCCTGTGTATCACTCGGTCTACCACCTCTCGACCTGAGATCTCAGAATTCTATTTGATTTGTATAATTGTAAGTCTTGTGAATATAATCATCTTAACTAACGCAAATTCAGTGGAGAAAAAAAAATACGGTAAATTGCAGCGTAGAAGTCGATTCAGCATATAAGCTGACCCAGATTTTTAGATCAAAATTCTGGGTTAAATCGATACCGGCTGTTAATGTCGACCCCTAGATATACAGTAAGGGGTTCTAGTCAGTGTATCAGTCATATAGCGTTGATATAATAGTTAATTGGTGGAGCAGTTTTATCATTTCAAATTAATTTGTGTTAATTTATTAAATACGTTCACTAAACACGAGTTTAAGGTAGAAATGTTTGTGGCAGTTTGTTCGAGTTATGGTAAGTGGTGTTAATCGTTTATAAGGAGTACTTTTCGACTGGTTGACCATTCAGTGGTAAAAGTTTAGATTTTACACTTGTTGTATAAGTCGACCCCAAGTTTTCTTGAAATTTTTTCAGGCTTTAAAGGTTGAATTGTACGCAGCGATGTACGGTAGTTATTGCCATTTTTTGTATTGATGGGTTCCACAAAAGGAAAACAATATGCCCTATCGGATTTTCCTGATTCATAGCAATAGGATCAAAGGATGACAAATATTCGACAAGATTTGTTGTCAAGGGCAGTATTGATTCTGTCGCATTGGAAAAAATTCTTTTGATACGAACAATTATCATAAAGAGTATTAAAAGCCACTATGTGTCTTTTATCTTAAATTTATAAAGAAATTTCCATTATAGGTAGTTATGAACAAAATTATATTGATATCAATATATATATATATATATATGTATGAATTTATATTTGAAAATTATGTAAAAATTAAAAGAATAGAAATTATTTCTTTTAAGTGAAGTTTGTTTATAAAAAAATGGTTGTTACAACACCGGACAATAACGAGCCAATATCTAAATCATGATTTTAGGATTGATATATTTTATCATCATCATCATCATCATGTCGTGCCGCCAGCACGGATATCCTTGACCATCTCTCGCCACTTCTCCCTATCATTCATCGCCTCCGGCAGGTCTTCTGGGTTACATCCTGTATCCTCACATACCTGCTGTATGCAAGTTCGGGCTGGTCGTCCTGCGTTTGCTTGGCCATATGTGGGGGTCCATAGGAATACGTCACTTACGAGCTCGTCCTTGCTTCTCCAGCAGTGTCCGGCGTGTCTGGCTCGTCTAACCTGTATAGTTTTCGTGATGGGAGGCAAGTGGCCGTACTGTTGGCGTCTCGTGGGGTGTTGTCGCCAGGACTTGTTCAATATTGCTCTCAACATTCTTGTGTAGTTGCCGTCAAGTTTCTTCTCCAGCCGTTTAGTTAGCGTCCATGTAGTGCATCCATATAGCAGTATCGATACAACCGCTGCCTGGAAGAAACTGCACTTCATTTCATCGGTCAGGTCTGATTTCCATATGACTGAGAGCATTTATATAGCCGTCCATGTTTTCGTCAGTCGTGTGTCGATGTCGTTTTCTGTTGATGAGACGCTACTTCCTAGGTAGGTGAATTTGTCCACTAGCCTCAGAGAGGCTCCGTCTAGTGTGGTAAAGTTGCCCGTTTGGTTGTAACACATATATTCAGTTTTGTGCGCTTGACATGGAAGCCAATGCCTGCTGCAGCTCGTTCCAAACTATGCAATAGTGTCTCTGCTTGATTAGGCGTATTCGCCAGTAACGCTAAGTCATCAGCGTAGTCGGCGTCTGTGATTGTTTTTGCGGGGTACCTTTTTCCTCGTGGTGTAATGGTTAAAGCGATGAACTGCGGAATCGTAGTACGCGAGTTCGTACTCCAGTCGCACTATTACGTTCACTTTCGGGCAAATACCCTTGGGAAAGGTATGAACCCCCTTATTCTCCCTCCAGCTATGGGTAAATAGTAGGACGGACTAGGTTCTTAAGCCTTTGTGAGGCAACTAGTCTAGGAGAAGGAAAACTCTGAATTGAAACCTGTTAAACTCCGCTTAAAAATTGACCTTGTGTCATATCCTGCCCGAGCGGAGGGGTTGGTAAATAGTACCTTTTGCTTCTTTTCTTAGTCAGCTCGAAGCCATTTTCTCTGATTTTGTCGATCGAAGTTCTAAGCACATAGTCTAGACAGATGATAAAGAGGTATGGGGCTAGCGTGTCTCCTTGTAGTACTCCTGCAACAATGTCGAAGTATTTTGTGTCTCCATCTGGTGAACGTACTTTCACTTTTGTGTTTCTGTAGAGGATCATTATTGCTGCTACGGTTTCTTTTGGTAGGCCGTATGCTTGTAGTATTAGTTCCATTTTCCCTCTGTGGGTGGAATCGAAGGCCTTGGTAAAGTCGACAAATAGTAATGTCGCCTGAAGGTTTTTTGCCCGAACGCCTTCAAGGATTCTACGGATGGTCAATATTTGTGAGGTTGTGGATCTATTTCTCCGGAAGCCATTTTGGTTTTTCCTAAGAATGTTGTCTATTTTGGGTTCTATGCGGTTTCGTAGTAGGGCATTGTAGATTTTGGCTGCTATAGATGTAAGAGTTATCCCTCGGTAGTTCTTGGCTAATCCGAGGTCGCCTTTTTTAGGGAAAGGAAGGATGCATCCCTTCATCCATCTTTCTATCCTATTTTGACTATAGACTGCGTTGCATTGCCGGAGCAGTATATCGTCGAATTGTCCAGTCTTCCACACTTCTGGGGGAATCTCGTCCAGCCTTGCAGCTTTCCTATTTTTAATTTTTTTAAGAACCGAGTCGAGTTCTTCTTTGGTGAAAGGCCCTAGTTTAATGTCTAATTGCTTACTGATAATTCTGGTGATCGGTTCATCCGTTATTTTCGGCGGGCTTCCTAGTAGATTTTTGAAATGCTGTTCCCAGAGTTTTACTCTTTCTTTTTGGCTTGCAGCTTTCAATTTTGCTTTGGCTGTGTTCTTCCTTCTACTTCGTTTATTGTTTGCCAGGCTATCCTGGATTGTCTATCTTCCACCGAGTCTCTAATCTTATCTATCTGATTTTGCATGTATTCTGCCTGTTCTTTTAGATATATTCCTGCTAATAAAGCTTTATATATATATATATATATATGTATATATGTGTGTGTGTGTGTGTGTGTGTTAATTTATAATTACCTAAATGTCTAAGTTAATATAGAATATATCCCCCAGTATAATGGTCCAAACCATGTATTTCATCAGAAGCTATCTTTTTACAAAAGATTGTTGAAAGAAATTTAAGATGGATCTTATCAGCCAAGTTTTACCTGATTATATATATATATATATATATAATATCCAGCCGGCGTCCGAAGATAATGAGCGCGGATTATTCGTGTACAGAATATATTTCATATAAATACATGGGAGTGTTTGATGCATGGCAATTCCTTTTCAGGTTTATATAATAAAACTCACATACAGAGCGTATACAAGATAGATAGATAGATAGATAGATAGACTCATGTTATATGAATTTTAAAAAATAAAATCTAAAATTTTGGAACGCTAATTACATCACACAAATCTGAAACAGAATGTCAACAACAGAAATAGAATATTTTAAAACTTTCGCATATTTTTTGTTTGATTTGATAACTTACACGGCCTGACGAAGGTCTAAAACTGAAACGTTCAAGGATGGCAAATATTTATACAAATAAAACCATCCTCTGAAGACCTAATGTTTTTTCATCTCTATCGACACGGTCGTATTTATTTACAATTTTCCCCATATTTATATATATATATATATATATATATATAAACACCTTCGTATAAAAAAAAGAAATCACCTCCATATTTCATAAAGTAAAAAAAAGAACAAATCACCAAATTCTTTTATTTCTCTATTATACAAACTTTTTTCAAACAAGATGATTTTCGAATGTAGTAACCATATTCTGAAATGCTCTGCATTTTCCCGCCAATTCTTCCTCATACCTCAAATAAAGTTCCCTTTTATAAAATCTTATCCACTTGTTTCCCTCCTACTCTTTATATAAATACATTGGACTCGTCATTGTGCTTGTTATTTCAAATGTTTGTTCCTCTGAAAATGGCTCCAGCCAGGACCGAAAGTACTTGGGGAAAAATATGGCGCTTTTTTTAATTCATTTCATGCAGATGTCAGGCGACTCATCGGAAGACTTGAACGGATAACTAATCAAATAAACTGAAGCGAAGTGTCTGTCTTATTCAATCAGACATCTTGAAAAGAGGAAATGCTGTGCAGATTTGCATATATATATGTGTGTGTACCTCTATGTGTGTGTGTCTGTGTTTATGTATGAATATATGGTGAAACTTACTAATTGTTTTCGATAAAAAATGATAGGAAGAGACTTAATGGAAAGATTAGATCGTTATGTTTGTTTGTAAGGAAAGTTAGCGACCGTAGTCGAGGGTGACCCGAAGGTTCCCTTTTCGATAGCTACTACACCAAGATGTAAGAGAGGGCGCTACTCCTTTCTTTGGATTGCTCCACTTTACCCTTGATTCTTACCTTATAATGCTGAGCGTTAAGCAAAGTAGCATCAAGTACCATTTTATGACTCGACCTGGGATTGAACCCCGGTCTCCCGGTTCATTGGTGAACAGGTGTTTGTTTGTAAAACATTGTAAAGACCAGCACAATCAAGATCGTTGTGGAAGGAATTAGAAATGAATTCAAAATGGCTCCCAATAATGAAAATGATATATATATATATAGAGAGAGAGAGATACTTCCCTACCCCCGTAGGGTTGAGTTCTCTGGCGAAGAAGTAATCGTGTTGCCATTAGCGTCTATTGCAAGCCTCTTCGTAGATGAATTGAGGTCTCGGCAACCGTTGAACGGATGTATGTAAACAATAGTAATTGTGATTCATAACCGTTTAAAATTTACTTCGCAGCTAATGTCTCCACGTGGCTGAATGGTTTCGATCCCAGCTACGGGAAGATACTGTCTAGCCACACTGATGAGTTCTGATAGAACGAAACAGATCTGTCTGTGGATGACTATATAAATTGCTGTTTTTTACTCACCACACACGCGTTTTACAAAACTTAAAACCGCAGAAAGAAATTCCTATTTGACGATTCTGGTTTTTAAGTACATGTCGCTAAAATCCCCGGAAAAAGCCCCGATGCGCACTCCATCAGTCTTCTTTGCTGGAAGCAAAAGATGAGTTAAAAACTGTTATTGTATTTGCAGGATTCTTTTTTTTGCAAAGGGAGCCGCTTTTACGTCATGTTTACATAGTTTTTTTTTCTGCGATTTTGTTCTGTGGCATTCATGAAGATGAGTTTATCGTCTGTTGTTTACTCAACGGTCAGCGTGACGTTCTGTCATTCTGGGATATTTCTATTTAGTTGGGTTCATCTCAAAAGTTCCGTTCGCCACGCTTTCTACACATGTGCTATGAACGTGTACACTTGAGAAATGGGTTGTATGGGCCAACGTAAGAGTCGAGAGGTTGTTGTTATACATTTTAACGCTATACACACGAACGCTTACATACAAACGCTGAAAGATGTTCTCTTTATTTAAAAATATACGTGGAAATATTCCGACGTATCAATATGTGATTTCGAGGATGGCTTTTTATTTCTTGGGCACCATTAGTATCATATCTTTCTTTTTAGCTATGTGTCCTCCCCATTTTCTTCTTTATGCGAAATCAGGATCACTATTTTCACAATTCCTGTCATAATAATTGAGTGTATATGTATATATATATATATATGGGGGGCTTGTGTGTGAGTGTTAAGTGATAGAACAATCGCCACTAGTTAGAGCAATTGTCAAAACCTCGAAAAAGCTAAGAAAAAAACGGTTGTTAGAACAAATATGATATTATTTAAAAAGTACACCTCAAAATTATCTTTCACTACGCAGTTTCAGTTTAGAACAATTTTCAGTTGAGCAGCAAAAAATACGAATGAAAGCACTAATTATTTCTTTCGTAAATATGTACCATATCCATGATACGGATATGTGAAATGGACATATAATGTTCATAACATTTATACATAGAACATAGAAATCTCGAAACACGAAAAACACTTAAGACTTCTTAGTTCAGGTATGAAACTTTTTATTACCTTTGAGTTTAAAGGTTCTTCGACATAAGGGGAGAGATACACATTCTTTCTATTCTGCTTTTCCATCTTCCCCCATCTTGTGCGACACCTGCCCAAGGCCTCCGCGAGCAAGCGAAAGTCAACCGTCTTCTCCCGTGGTAGGACTCAACTCAACTCAACTCTGACTTTTTCAAAATCCCAAAAATAATCCGCGCGTGCGCTTCCGGTGTATGACGTCATTCACATCCACCGGTCAACCTTTCTATCGGATTTTTATTTTGACATCTATGAACGACACATCCTCCCCGCACGGGCGTTAACACCTGCACCCAAGTTTGCACCTAACTAACCCATGTGCTGAGCCGAAAGGTTCTCAGCCTAACTAAACCCAAAGGCATAAAACGAAATCCCTCGGCCATTATATTACAAATATATAGCCACAAGAGTAGAGTATCATTTATTTATGGGAAAAACGGTTAGTCTCTTTATTTTGTATTTTTTTTTACAGTTTACCTGATTATCGTTCCCATATGAAACTCAGCGTAGTGAAAATGTTTTTGGATGAATATCTTACACTATTGAAATCTTAAAAGAGCATCCTCGACGATATATAACCCTTTGACAATAAAACCGTTGAGGTTAAAATCCACAACAATTATCCTGCACTGGTTTGCCACCGAATAACAGTCTCTGAGGAAGAAGAGTAGTAATTTACAATGTGTTTTGCTAAGATGTGACATAAGACTGTATGAATGTGGCACCCAATGAGAATCAAACTCACTCGTGAAGGTTTGCTGCTGTAGCTTGTTAACCATTAGAACATCCAAAGTGCCCTGGAAGGAGAGTATTATACGACGCACGTAAACGTATAGTCATAAAACTTCGGTATGCAGCATGGTGGATGGGAAGAAAGGTGGATTAATCAAAAACAGGGCAACGGCGCGCTTCACCTGATGTTGAGCAGAGGAACCTCAGAGGTCAACGGCCAAGATCAAATAATTTACTCAGAAAACTACATTTCATCTATAAGAGTGGCGTCTATTGATGAGAAAAAAGAAAAAAAAAACACATAGAAGGAGTACCATGACTCTTTGTCAGGGAATTCCGTGTTCTCAGCATGACTTGATGGCATATATATATATATATATATATATATATATATATATATATATATATATATATAAGGTAACTTATTACTCATCTCTGAGTATATGAATGTATAAACACACATATATAAGTGTATATGGGTAGAAAATGTTCCCTCACCTGACATGTAGCTATTTGATGATTTTTTTATCTGAACTTCGCCACAGTATAAAGTTTGATAAATGTGATTATTATCCAACACTGAATTAAGGGCATTGACAAAGAAAGGGATTATGTCGAAAAATTAAATATCTATTATGTCCCAAAAGCAATTTTTTTCCTCTTTAGGTTAGTAGCTCTTTGATACGTTAACCTTCTCTCTAAAATGTGGCCAATCATGGTTAAAAGGCAAAAAGTGCTCAATTGTATTTCAAATCTATTGATTGGAGACCTGATCTTTAGATTATTCTCATTGATCAATAAAAAACTGATGTTTCCTTTTCTATTTTCACTGCTGAATGTGTCATCAAACTCTATTTATAATTATCTAAAAAAGAAAAAAAGAAACATTTTGTATGGAATTAAGTTTGAAAACTATAGATATGTTAGGTAACCTTGTCATGTGGCAAACGTTTTCACTGTTATTTAATAGGCTTATACAACAAGTTGCAAAAAAACATTAAAAAATGCAAATGTGACGTAAAACTTTGGTTATAAATAGTCAACGATTTTCCAAGACAGAAAATGTATTTATTTACTTTAGTCTTCAAATGAGACGTATTATTTGAAAGGCTATCAACAGCTAAACGCACATAAAATCAAAATTCAATAAAAAAGAAAAACAAACAATATATTAATGTGAATTACGTTTCTTTTCTTTTCTTTCTTTTTTTTTTTAAAGACAATGCTTATTCTTCCAAGGAAAGAAACCATCCCCAACAGCACCACCAGAATCACAAGGTCAGTTTAGCGAGGATTGTTAAAAGGAAATCGCGGATAATAATGACAACTGTATTTCTGGGGGGTCATTTTAAAATATCAACTCGTCGTTGCCAAAGGAAGGAAGCTAAAAAAAAAAAAAGAAAAGAAAAGAAAAAAAAAGAAAAGGGAAATGAAGAAAAAGATATTAAATAATCCCAGGTGACTCTGAATGATGTAATGCAAGTTACGCTGACCAATGTAGAGAGTTTGACTTTCATAGAATGTTCTACATTTATAGGCTTGAGCCAAACTTAGCAAGGATTAATAAAAACGAGTTATTAAAAAAAACAGAGGTTGTATGAAAAATAATGTTTTTGAACTAATCTGTAATAACTATCCGCATCTCTCACTAAACACACACACACACACGCACGCGCGCGCATCATATGTATAAGTGTGTGTCTATGTTGGTTGGTTGGTTGGTTGGTTTTACGGCGTATCAACCCTTTTTGGATCATTTAACGCCAAATCAAATTTCAAATAATTCAGTTAAGTATAAGTATAGTTTTTGTTTACACAAAGTTAAATGTCAAAACGGTTCTACAACTCAGTTTAGCTTAAGTACACAGTTAAGTTCTATTTGACCCGCAGATAGGACCCTGTCAGGTGCTAGCACTCCGGGCCAGAGTGGACCTGGGAGCGATTGTAACGAAGGAGTACTCCTCATTCGCCAAAGCTCCAGATTGCCCAGTCGGCTAAGGCTGTAGAATAAATTGACTTCTCCTCTACAAAGGGGTAAGACCCCCCCATGAGTGTCCTGATATGACACATAGCAATTTGATCGTGAGGTTCCAGTAATGCAGAGGCTTTGGGGAATGTGGAACACCCCTTCATTGCCATCGCTCCCAGGTCCACTCTGTCCACCTGATAGGGCCCTATCTATGGGTTGAATAGAACTAAACTGCGTATTTATGCTAAACTGAATTGTTTGAATTAGAAATTTTTTTACTAACCTGAATAGCTTGAAATAAAAATGTTTTTCACAATTAAACTGTGAACTTACATTTAAATGGCATACTTATGCTAAACTGAATTGTTTGAAATGGGACTGTTTTTGACATTGAAACTGAACTTCTGCTAAATTGAATTGTTTAATATAGAAATGTTTTGACATTTGATGCCATAAAACCCTAACAAACAAACAACAAACCAACCAACCAACCAACCAAAGCTTCAGCATTACTGGAGCCTCACAACCAGACTGTTTAGTGTCATAAACAGGACACTTGTTGGAGGGTGTCTTACCCCTCTGCAGAGAAGCAGTCGGTGTATTCTACAGCCCCAGCTGACTGGGCAATTTATGTGTGCGTGTGTATATGTCTGAGTATGTGTAGTGTATTCAAAAAGTATCTAGAGTGAAACTGTATTTACGAAGATAAATTAACAATACACATCATCATCATCATCATCAAGTCATGCCTTGACTCACACCCTCTGTCTCTTTCATCCATCACTCTTGGCTGGTATTCTAAGCTCCATCCAGTGTCCACACAGAGCTGATATAAGTCTTTGCTGTTCGGCCAACACTAGAACGTCTACATGCCGGAGTTCTTACGAGAAGATCGCCATGAGTTCGCCTTTGCTTCTCTAACAACGTCCCTCATATCTTTTCCATCATGATTGATTGCTTTGTGAGATAGGAGGCAAGTTACCATGCAACTGCTGTTTCGTGGGGTGCTGCTTCCAAGAGAGCATGTCGCATTCTTGTGTCGTTCCAATAAAACTTTTTCTCGGTGCGTCTTCTCAGCATCCAAATCTCGTTTCATTTTATCGGATAGATCAAACTTCCATAAAATCGTTAGCCTGTCAATTCCAATCCTTCGCTAGGTGTATGTTGACATCACTTTCGGTTGATGAGATGTTGAGGCCGTGGTATATGAACAGGTCGATTAATCTTAGAGGCTTGCCTCTTAAAGTGGAGATAGGTCCTTTTTGTATAAAACGCATTTTATTCACATTTGCGGAGAGGTCAATGCCTCCCGCTCTTGGTAACTCAATTGGGAAACAGCTTTCGTCGGTGTATTTGCGAGAATCTTGGTAATCTGCGTAGTTTGTATCTGTCGTAGATTCTGCAGAATATCATCTGCTTATTGCCTTTTTAGTGTAAAGACATTTTCTTTTATTAGATCTATGGACTTTCGAAGTACGTAGTCTACACACATTTACCAACGAATACGTTGTAAATATGTCGAAAAAGTCAGTGTTTCAATAAGGTGAGCAAACTATCGCTCATATACATTTAAATATATATAAATGCATATATAAATATATATTTACACACACACACACACACACATATATATATATATATATATATATATATATATACACTTCCATATAAAAGAAAAAACTTTAAAAATTACTAATATATTTTTTGTTGTAATATTTATTTCAGCAGACCCTGTATTTAAAGAAAATGTTCGATAGGGTCTACAGAAATAAATATTATTGCAAAAAATAGGAGTAATTTTTGAAGGCTTTTCTTTAATATGTAAATATTTGCTTTGTGTCTTATTTTATCATTATATATATATATACACACACATATATATATATAAATATATATATATATATATATATATATCTGAGTACATATATACATATATTCACAGACAGACAGACAGAGAGAGAGAGAGAGAGTGTCCCCATGGTGTAATGGTTAAAGCGATGGACTGTGGAATCGTAGTAAGCGAGTTCGTACTCCAATCGCGCTATTCCGTTTACTTTCGGACAAATACCCTTGGGAAAGGTATAAACATCTTTATCCTCCCAGCTATGGGTTAAATAGTACTACTACTATTTTTCAAGGAGAATGCCTTTGGTAATAAATAGCCTACAAAGTTTGATATGCCATTAAACAAAGAAACCAAACCACACACACACACACACACACACATATATATATATATATAAAACCACGCTCAATAACTAAATTAATCATTATAAAAAAATAGAAATAAGAAAATAGCAGCAACAACAGCAATAACACACTGAAATTCCTTCTAACGGGAAATTTACCAGCAACGATGGCAATAATAACGGAAATTAGAAATAAAAGTGAACGATATTAAAAGAGTCTTGAAGGTTTAGAAAGTTTTATGGTTCCGAAAAAGCACCTACTAGATAAATGTTCTGACACTTCCGGATACCAACAATTTCCGGTAAGATATTTTCGGTATCTTTGCGAACAAGCCGAGAAATTGAAGACAGAAAAGAAATAGCAGCAGCGATCAGTAGACCAATTCTCAGTAAACTTAGGAGGGAACAGAAGTAACTGCAATGATGAGCAAATAGTTTGTAACTTCTTTAGGAGACAAAAGCTTGGCATAGATCATAGCGCACTGTCATTATTATGAGTATGAAGGAAACGGCAAGTCTACTGTCAGCCACACCACCGGAAGCAGTTTAAAGGCACACACAGAACATATCTCTGGGTGGGTCTAACTTCCCACCAGAGAATGCAATCGGTTTACTGTCTACAAGTCTTTAAACAGCCAATCTTTTACCTCTTTTCATTATTTCAAATCCATCGATCCACCACTGAACCAACCGGTGAAAAAAAAAAGGTTTGATTACGTAGAAAGAACGCAGCGTGTTATGAAGAAACTGTCATCGATCCTACCCATCCCATCTTCAACACCGCTTACTTCCGGGCTTTTATTGTTGCTAATCTTGGTTTTTACCGCATTTTTACTCGACCATTTCAGGCATGTTTGTACAGTTAATTAATAGAAAGCACGTAGAGGAAAAGCCGGACCAGAAAGCATTGCTAGACGTTACTAATAGATAAATACCATGCGTAAACAGGTGCCAAAAAGTGAAATTAAAAAAAAAAAAAGAAGCTATATTAACAAACCGACTCACACTACCAATGGTAGAGATTAGAGATTGATAACGAGAACAGCAAAAAATTCCTTTGAAAAGTTGCTAAAAGGTTTTTAAATGAAAGGGGGAAAATAAAATCGAATTAAATTCAGTATGAATACTGAAGAAAGTAACGAATCTTTGAGAATGTTTGGATAACACTTGCGGAATTGACTCCCTTATCTGCCAAAATACCTCTGCTAACCACTGTTAGGTAGCGACACTATAGCATTGCCTTGGCAACAGAGCCTAGAATAAAAGAAAAAGTGAAAGTATCTGTTCAGTCCCTCTGGCACTGAGACATCTATCGCCAACGGTCCTCGAGGTACATTGAACTCGGCACTACGAAATAGAATTCAGAATGTAATTCTGTAAGCTTATATACAGGTAGACATACATACATAAATGTCTAGTAATTCCACATAACTAACAAATAAAGAAAATCTTTTCAAAAATGTAAGTATCTAAAAAAAAACTTTCCTATTTCTAAGAAACTTCACTCACATACTTGTCATAAAGGATAATTCTACTCACACCGTCATTCACTATTTTTCCATGAAATTTCTTTACATATCCTCTTTTTTTGCTCCAGTAATAAAATTTGTTGGGTTATACGAATTGTTTTTCATATATTAGATTTTGAGAGGAATTGATATTTCTCATTCCTGACCCGTCTAAAAATAAAATAATGCTATCCACAGTTTCTAAAGTGAAAACAGGGACTTCACTCGAGAGATCCGGTGATTGTTAAATTTTATAAAATCTGTCTCCTTATTTAATGAAGTATAAATTAAGATCCAGAATATATATATATATATATATATATATACATTTATATACATATACATACATACATATATATATGCACATGCATATGTACATGCATATATATATATATATAATGTTTGGCTATAGAAAGGTGGTAATTTCACTTTTTGGTTACAATTTCAATGTTATTGAGTTTGGTAATCATGCCACGATTTTATTTCTAGTGGAAGACTATACCAGCAAAACAGAGATTATTAAATATCTGTTTTGCCGGCATAAGTAAATTAAGTAAAGTTGGCGACCTAAGTCGAGGGAGACCTGAAGGCTCCCTTTTCAATAGCTACCATACCGAGGTGTAGGGGAGGGCGCTACCCTATTCCCTGAATTGATCCACTTTACCCTTGATCCTTAACTTATAATACTGAATGTTAAGTAAGGCGGAAACAAGTACCATTTTTGAGTCTTTGGTATGATTCGACCTGGGATTGAACACCTGTCTCCGGATGATTGGCGAACATTCTACTCATTAGGCCAATGGCCCAGTAATCCTGCTATAGTTGATTTAGAAGAGCATTAGAATGGCATAAAAGTAGTTGGGGTGTACTTATTTATGGGCGATACTGTAAAGAGTTTCGAGATTTCATTGAATAATGATAATAATAATGCTAATTATAATTAGGAACGACAAGGTAGGAAAGGTGTTCCACTTGGAATTGTGCAAAAGATTAAAATTTGACAATACTGACAGATGGTATATACACAAACTAGAATCTGTCCCAGAAAATGAGATACATAACACTTTCTGGGTTTTTGAGATACAAACAGAAGGCCAGAAAAAAAGAACCTGCTATCTGAATGGATTTTGCCGTCCCAGCTGACCACAGAGTAAAAATGAAAGAAAGCAAAAAGATAGACAAATACTTGGATCCGGCCAGAGAGCTGAAAAATCTATGACGGTGATATTAATTTTCTTTGGTGCCCTTGGAATAGTTTTCAAGGTTCAACAAAACTGGATATTCGAGAAAGATTCAAGATCATGTAGAACAGTACTATCAAAACCAAGTAGAATACCTAGAAAAGTCTTGGAGACTTGCTGTCACTCAAACCTCAGTTAAAAAGAAGTGTAAAAACTTACCAGGAGTAAAATAATTCAAGATAGAATAATAAGTTGTCTTTATTTTGATGGAACTGCCAACTTAAAATTCTGTATAATTAGCATTTGACCCAGAAGAGAAAAAAACTGTATATTTTACTGAAAACAATGTAATAACATTATATATATATATATATATATATATATATATATATATATACAAAGACAAAACAGCATCGTGAACAAAAGCTGATGGATTACTAATAGCAGCGAGGCAGTAGTTTGTAGAAGCTAAGAATGAGCTTTTCTTTGTACCCTTAAGGTTGACGAAATAAGATCAGCTTTTAACGTCGTATTTTTTTTTTCTTACTTTGTTTTTTTTTTTGTTTTTTTGTATTTTGTTTTTGTTTTTTTAGCTAGCGATAATTTATTAGGTGCGGGCAAAAGTTTCCAGTAAAAAGCAGTTTTCAACATTGTATTCAGTCTCTCGTTAATCAAAAGACTACAGAGAATTTTAGCACACACACACACACACATATATATATATATATATATATATATATATATATATATATATATATATATATATATATATATATATATATATATATATATATATATATATATATATATATATATATATATATCGGAGCTCCAGTAGGGTAATTGCAAACGTGCTGGATTGTGACATCATAGTAAACGCGTTCGAACATATATAGCGCTATAGCATTCACTTTTGGATAACTTCACTTATGCAAGATATGAATTTCCTGACACTCTTCTCATATATATTACTATTACTGTACTTATTACTTGGCTTTGGTTTAAATAACCCGCGAAAGTTGAACTGCAATTAAACAAAGAAACCAAACCAAACAAAACCAAACCAAACCAAAAAAATATATATTCATTTACACACATATATATATATACATATGTAAACTAATACATCGTCCCCTGATGATGGCCCAAAGTTGGGCAGAAAGTACTTGGGAAATAACTAAATACGGAAGATTTATCAACCAATTCCCGCCGAATATCGTAAGATCAATACGGCTATTTGAAAGGATTAACAAAAAATATGTAGACAAAAAATGTCTATTATATTCAATCAAATATGTATTAATGAAGAAATATACATATATAAACTAATATACATATTTGTGTATGTAAATATAAAAATATGAAAAAACAATATTCAGCCGATGTATTATTTATATATCATTATATGCCACATTTTCGTTTTTTTGTCTCTTTTTTTTTTTGTTAAGCCATCTTTAAGGTGATGTTAAAATATCATATTATAATCCTTCATTAGGAAATTATTTGGACCGAAAAAAATGAAGAATTTTCTATCATCGGTAATAGTATAGTTTTGAAATCTAGTGACCTAATTAGTGTTCGAGATTTTTAAAAGGATAACGTTTTTACTATAGACGTTAAAAAATTAAACAAAAGAAAACTTTTTATTATAATTAAGGATTTTTAAAAGACTCTTTTTAAAAAAAAAATACATCTATATGTGCTGTTTAGAAATTTTAAAAAAATAATTTATTGAATAGAATAACATTTTTGTAGCAATTCGCAGTATATATATATATATATATATATATATATATATATATATATATATATATATATATATATATGTGTGTGTGTGTGTGTGTGTGTGTGTGTGTGTGTGCTTTTTTTATAAATAAAAATCCTTCAATAGATAATATTTAGTCTAAGCATTAGTGCTCAGTGCAGACATTAGATTCAGTCGAGAAGAGCCTCCTAGAGTGATGGAGGATAGGGACGGATAGAGTGAGAGGGGGAGGAGAGAGGGAGAGAGTCGCAGAACTTTGTTCTATTAGAGTGACTCAATTATGAATAATTAACAGATTAACTTAACCAGAGTAGACATCTTTCAAAAAGAAATTCAGAATTATTACATCCCTAATATGAGACGCGATCATGTAAAGAATGAAACAAGTAAATTTTAGCGTTCAAAGAGATACACACATAGATAGTTCAATATCTCAATCTGTCCAAGAAAAGAACACACTTTAATCGGCCTTCGGGCTTTTGACCTCGTGTCAAGTCCTGTCTGGTGGGAGGCTGCGACAAATAGTGTCCAAGACAAGAACACTCATATCACATACTTGTTCTTGACAATGGCCAAAGAATGGTCTAGTAAGTAAAAAGTAAAGTAAAGTTGGCAACCGTAGTCGAGGGTAACCCGAAGGCTCCCTTTTCGATAGCTACTACATCAAGGTGTAGAGGAGGGTGCTACTCCTTTCCCGGGATTGCTCCACTTTACCCTTGATCCTTACCTTAAAAAGCTGAGTCTTAAACAAGGTAGCATCATGTACCATTTTTTGAGTCTTTGGTATGACTCGACCTGGGATTGAATCTAGGTCACCCGGGCCATTAGCAAACATTAACTATTACGTGAACCAGGAGGAAAAGGCTCTAGAGAGCTCTTACACGCTCTTGATCCTTATATACTTTTCCTCGTCAGGAAACAAGAAAAGGTGAATAGAAAATTAATTAGAAGTTCCTTGCCCGCCCTATTCAGTTTCATTTGCATATAATTACTTGACGACCGTTGTAACAGCACTCCACGATGATACCGAGACTCTCTCTTTAGAAAGGAGTGAAGGATTCTTATTAGTATTTTTTAGTAATCTCCGTTATATCGAGAATTTCGATGATAAGAAAAATTTCAGCGCGTATGCAGACCTCCTTCTGCATATAATCACTAGAAGACCGGAGAACTAGTTCAGTTACCGTTTTAACGGCACTCCACCATGATATCGATGTTCTCTGTTTAGGAAGGAGTGAAGGATTCTGATTAGTAATTTGTAGTAAGCTCCATTATTTTGAGTATTTGGCCGATTAGAAAATTTCAAAGTTGTTTCGATGCACATTGAACTGGAAAAGTTAGAACAGTTAAGTGTGTTTTTTCTGATAAATCACGCTATCGTGTCGTTTTTTTTTTTTGTTACGTTTACGATTGTATACATATATACATATACATATATATATATATATATATATATATATATATATATATATTATGTGTGTGTGTGTGTGTGTGTGTGTGTGTGTGTGTGTGTACGAGGAGTGTTCAAAAAGTATCGAGATTTAAGCTGTATTTTCCTAGACCGAATTAAGAATGTTAATTTTCTTTAAAATAGTCTCATATTATTCCGTACACTTGTTCCTGCGAGTTTTCCTTTCGTGGAAGCACCCCTAAAATTCCTCTTTTGATTTAATCCGAGGCCGCTCTGTAGTATTGCTTTTAATGTTCTTTATATCAACAAACTTTGCCCCGAGATGAATGATTAGTTGAGAAAAAAAATATTACGTCACCTCTTTTGGTCATGGGGTTGCTATACATGTTGAGCAGTATTACCATAACGGAGTCCATTCTTTTCCAGATCGAGTTTTCTTTCTCCTATACCGGTTGCCATTCTAAGGTTAAAGAGCCCAGACAGTGTAGCCCCCTTCCTCTGACGGGAAGGCTAAGAAAATACCGTTTGGATGGAAAGAAGTGGTTGTTTTGTTGGAATGATTTTGTGTAGAATCCGAATCCGAAAAACTAAAACAGCGTACACACACACACACACACACACACACACACACACACACACACACACACACACACACACACACACACATACAGCTATATATATATATATATATATATATATATATATATATTTCTATATGTGTGTGTGTGTGTGTGTGGAAGAAAATAATGGATCGTTATCCGACAATTTGTGAAGAAAAATTGACAAGTAATCCAAATAGAAAGTGGGGAGGGGGATTTAAAGAGAAATAAAGTCTACACTATCGCGTTTCGGTTCTGCTGGACCGTCATCAGGTCTATGAGGGGTTATATTAGGGATGGATGTATAAAAAGTGTAAAAATATATAAAAATTTGGAAAAGTTGTATAACAAGAAAAGTTGGCAGTTTATGACAAGAAAAATTAGCCATTTCTCTATAAATCCCCCCTTTCTATTTGGATTACTTGTCAATTTTTCTTCACACACACACACACACACACACACACACACACACACATATATATATATATATACGTGGGTTCTTCAAAAAGATCCAAGTCTCACCAAGAAAGAAGAACGCTCGCTGAACATTTTTGTTATGGCACTTTTTATAAAACTTATTCAGATTTCAGTCAAAATTTAACGGGAGAAGAGAATATATATATATATACAAAGAGCTCATAACTGTTCAGTTAGCGTTTTTTAAAACTATCACGTGATATATTTAAAAAAAAACAATCACGTGATTTTCTCAAAAATTCTGACAACTTATACTTTTATAATCCTTCGAATTGTTGTATCTCCCAAAAATTCGACTCATTGGCTTTGCAAATCACGTGATAGTTTTTCAAAATAAAAAAGAACGCTAGATTTTGGGTTAATTTTTTCTATTGTCTCTCTCTCTCTCTCTATATATATATATATATATATATATACATATATATATATATATATATATATATATATATATATATATATATATACCATTGTTAGGGAATGAATAGTCGGATTCATGCCTTTACAAATTAGCGGTAAGTGAAATACAAACATCCTCGTTCAAGATTTGAATTCGGGTTGCCGAGTCCACTTTCGCGCCACAACTGCATTCATTTTATGAAACAAGAAAAAAAAAATCGGAGTAGTATAGATGGTGTTGTACTATCACTTGTGTTTCGTCAAAAATGTTGTTCAAAATGTATAGAGACCAACTTCACATCTTTTTTTTTAAATTTGGCCTTGTTATAGGTCTAGACATCAGAATTTTATTATGTATGTTGCTCAGCTACGCACATGGTTTAAACTAAAATCTTAAACTTCAGTCATGATACTTTTGGATCATACCACATTCACTAATACGCATTCATATGTTTCTGGACAGACACACAGACACACACACACACACACACACACACACACACACACACACACACACACACACATATATATATATATATATATATATGCAAATATATATATATATACAAATATATACAAATATATATATATATATATATAATGAGAATTTTATTAATATACAGATGGATTAATAACTAAAACAGTTATTAATAAGAATATGAATTGGATAGTAAACTGTTTTAAATCAGTCGTCCCTTAACATATTTAAAAAGTATCGTTTTTCTAGTACTAATAATTATCAATTTATCACTCTCTTTTCCAAGGCCCCTTAATTTGTTAATTCACAAACATGACAGGCAACAAGTCTGGATTATTTAAACTGCAACTTTTTTCCTTTTCTTTTTTTCTTTTTAAATCGAAACACTTTACATAGAAACCCTGACCCTGTGGAATAGTTGAGGATGGCCGATGAGCGTTTTCTTGAAATCCAGCCTATTCCCAGCTCGGCCAGATTCTGACTGGTGTTTGGAGCGAACACAAATTGACATTTAGTTCCCGCCAAAAGAAAAATCTCGTAATTGGAGATGCAGTATTTCCGGTGTCAGCAGACGATGGTGAGAGAAAGTGTAAAATGTCTTTATATTGAGAAAAATGGCGCAAATGTACGTCGTTTACGTCTTGATTTAATCAGTAACACGAAAGATAAAAAGCAGACGTATCAAAAAATGCATGAACTTTAAAGAAAATTGATGAAGAAAAAATAATAATCTTAGTTCACACCATATTATTTATATTTCAAAATTATCTCCCTTATCAAAAATTTGCATTACAAAAAAATTGTTTAACGCAAACGGAGGACTAACAAAATTAACTTTCACTTGCACGATGAATTTATCAAAAATTAAAAAAACAAAAATCATCAAAAAAACTTAAATGAACAAAATAGTTAAAAAATTTTATTCCTATTTTTAAAAAATTACATATTCTTTACCAGCCCATTGGCCAAGTGGTAGAGTGTTCACCTATGGGCTGGGAGAGCAGGGTTCAATCCCAGGTCGAGTCATACCAAGGACTCAAAAAATGGTACTTGATATCTCCTTGCTTAACACTTAGCATTATAAGATACTTATCAAGGGTAAAGTGGAGTAATCCAGGGAAAGAAGTAAGACCGTCCCCTAAACCTCGGTGTAGTAGCAAAGGGAGCCTTCGGGTTACCTTCGATTACGGTTGCCAACTTTACTTTATTTAGATTAGGAAATCTCAGCAGTAGCCGTGATAGTATAACTGTATTATTGCACCATTTGTACTTTAACAAAATATTTTGATAAAAAATTAAATCGGAATTAGTCAAGGATTCTACGTGCAGCAGGACACATCGGTTGTTTCGTTGAAATGATTTTATTTAGAACCCGAATCCGGGCAAAGAGACAGGAAAAATATATTGGTATATTTCACTATGAAAGAGTTTAGCCTAAAATCTGTTTTCATCGTCACCTTTAGAATTGTGCTTCGAAGGAAGCAGTGGTAACTAGGTGTTATGAACTGCTCCTAATATAGTAGAAGATAAAGCTCACATTCTTTTTCTATTTCCTAAATATCTGAGTTGTACATACACCATCGTATATATATATATATATATATATATATATATATATATTGTTGTGATGTATGTACAACTCCGAAGTTTTGGGAATATATATATATATATATATATATATATATATATATATACTAGAAGATCCATAATCTTGTGATGTTCTCGTTGTTAGCGATCCATGATGATATTGATACTTCTCTTTAGTGTAGAGTGATGTATTCAATTTTAAAGTTATCTCTGGTATATCGAGAATTGGGTGATTAAAAAGATGACTCGTCTAAGATAAAGCAGTTAGCTTTTCACTTTGTAATAATGCCCATGGAAAAAGCTGGCACTCATCTCTGCTACAGGTAAACAGAAGGGCAGGATGGGCTATTTAGTTTTGGTTAGGCAACAAGTCTAGAAGAAGGGAAACTAATTTCAAGCCATTTGTACCCCGCTTAAAAGATTTGACTCTGAGTCATTTCCTACCCATTGCTGAGGGGTTGGGTAAATACATGCACACACATATATATACACTTTCATAATGAGAATTATATATATATATATATATATGTGTGTGTGTGTGTGCGCGCGCGCGCGTGTGTGTGTGTGTGTGCACTTTCTGAGTTTTGAAAGAACTTTAATTGGAATGTTCTCAATCACAAATAAAAGTTATTGAATTAGGGGTTTTGAAATGGTGACGATGTCTATAAAAAGCACAAGGCGTAAAGACAGACAAATACAGACAGACAGACAGACACAGACACACAGACACGCACAGACACACACACACACACACACACACACACATATATATATATGTGTGTGTGTGTATATATATACATGTATATAAATATATATCTGTAGATATACATATTTACATGTGTACATATGTTCATATACATATGTCTAAACATATATACATATGTATGTATACACTAATATATATATGAATATATTTTCGTATACCTATGTACATACTCAGGTTGTTCAAGAAATTCTTAGCCTGACTCAGAAAAATGAGCTGTAACTAAACATTTACTATCACTTCATATAAAACTAGAAATAAACTAGTTAAAATTTCTGTTTTGATTTCTTGTGCAGGTGAGGCCTATACAAAGTTGAGAAGTGTACGACAAAAATCTAGGGTTAGGCTTACAATTTTTTGAACGACTCTCATATATAAATGTTTAGATTAGTTAGTAGGTGTTTTATGGCTTATCAACCCATATGGGTTATCTAATGCAAATCCTGATCATGAATAGATATAATTTGTTGGCGAGCAGTTTGTGGCTAACATTATTTCTAAACAAGTTATTAGAGATAATTTGTTGGCACACAGTTAAATGGTTTCAAGTATTGCAATCTAACACTAATAATTCTTTTTAATATAAATTGTTTACACACATTTAAATTGTTTCTCCGATTGCTATTTAAGATTAGTAATTCAACTTATCAAGTCTTCTTATCTAATACAATTAATTTGTACACAGCTGTACGGTTTTAAATAACTAATAACAATAATCTTTAGTAAATAATTAAATAGTTCTAGTTTATCTATAGATAGGACACTAACGGGTAGTACAACTGTGAGTCAGGATGGACCTGTGAGTAATGGTAATGATGGTGTAGTCTACATTTCTCAAACTTTTAGTTCACCATCAGATGCAATTTAGTAGCTCAGTCAGCTGGGGCTGTAGAATACACCGACATCGACTGCATTTCTGCAGGGGGGTAAGATCCCGCCAGTGAGTGTCTTGGATACGACACAAACAATCGAATGGTGAGGCTCCAGTAATATTAGAACTTTGAAGAAAGTGGTGTACCCCTTCAGTGCCATCGCTCCCAGGTTCACTCTGGCTCGAATTGGCAGCACCTGATAGGGCCCTATCTATGGGTCAAACAGAAATTTTTGACATCTAAACAGAATGCAAACAAATGACTTGCTAAATTGAATTGTTTTAAAAAGAAGTTTGATCATTTAACAGCTGTGTAAACAAATGACTGATGTTTAATTCTATTGTTTGTGATACATAGCAATACTTGAAACCATTTAACTTTGTTGAATTATGCTAAATTAAATTGTTATTAATAGAAGTATTGATCATTTAATTCTGTGTATCTACAAAATTTGTTTACAAATCACATATTTAATATATATGGAAAAACAAGATTTGACATAAAATAACTAACAATGGTTAATATGTCATAAAACCTAACCAAACCAGATGCAGTTTAGTGTCATATCCACGGCACCAATTTCGAGAGGGGTCTTACCCCTATGTTAAACTTCAACGACAGGGTGGATATATGTATACATATGTGTATATGTGTGTGTGTGTGTATGTAAATGGATATATATATATATATATGTGTGTGTGTGTGTGTGTGTGTGTGTGTGTGTGTGTGTGTGTGTGTGTAAATATGTATATGCGTGTTAGCATGTGTCGCTACTTCTCAGGGACTGAGTATCACTTTTATTATCTCCGAGTCGTGGCCAAATTGCCAGGCACATGGTAGGTAGCAGAAGTGGCATTTTTGTTTGAGAAGAAACATGCCACCCGCAGGGTCTGTGGATCTATTTATATACATACACAAACTTATAGAAAAACAACACTTTAAGCGACCCTGTGGGAAATTTTGTTGAAAAATAATGCAAAATCTAACACCAGAATTTAATTGGACGATCGAGTTACCATGGCAGCCAATATGCCGCGCTCAATACGGCAATTTTGTTTACAAAATACCGTGGGCGTCTGCTGCCTCTCTTCCAGGATGGAGTCGGGGTATTATATATTCGGGATATATCTTACTGGTTACCGTCTTAAACACAAAAGACATTCTTCCCGTAGAGATGATGATATTCATCAAGCGACTTGCGAAGAGTTTATTGGGAAGGGGCTTATGCAGGACACATAGTGACCTTGCAAAGAAGTATTATCTGGCTTTAAATAAAAATTTTAATCGGGCTTAAGTCGACTCGTCCTAAGGTCTGAGTGTTCATAGTGACCCCTTGATTCCTGGCCGTAATGATTTTGAAACAATCCGAGGCCAAAGATGGAAATATATCCCGTTTGTCATTCTCCCTCTGATTGACTAATTTTAACGGCATGTCACCCCATCGAGGGTTATGTTATGTCAAGAGGTTTGGGAATCACATTAATTTTACCTTAACATTTACATATTTTGTGTAGTTGTTTTTTAGGTGTTTATTATTTATTTATCTATTTATTTATTTTGCACAGGGTCCTATCGAATACGTATATTTTTCAAACAGATCCATTTGACACGTGGAAGGGAAACTCTTCAGATCAGTGAACCTCAGGGTAACAATAATGAAGATGTACACCATCCCCTCCCCCAATCTCCAGAAATAGATTCTCATCAATTGATGAAGTTTAATTTCATATTCAGGACATCCCTTTTGAGTGTGTGTGTCTGTGTGTGTGTGCGGGGGGGTCTTAACTTTATACAAAGAAATGAGCACGAGTTCGTTGAAAAATTGTTCCCAACAAGATCTTCATTAACAACTTGTTTTTTAATACATACATACATACATACATGTGTGTGTGTAAGTGTGTGTAAACAGGACTTGGCATTAAACAAGGGTCGAGATGTCGAAAAATACAACCAACCAACCAACCAACCTATCTTTTTTTAAGACAGTTGTGAGAAGACAGTAAAAAGTGGAGATACCCATAGCAAATAAATAAGTGGCTATGTCTTATTAGAACTGCATACAAATCATTACCTTTTCAATGTGGTTTTTAACTTTTTCGATATTCTACTGACTTAACATTAATAGTTTCTCTACAGTAAATTAAATTAACTCAAATTAAACTAAATTAAAGCTTTTATGTTCAGACTGCGTTATTCGTTTGTTCCGAAGATTGCACCAAATATCCAAAGCTATGGTTCGGCTCCTAAATAAATAACCGCAACTATTCGGAGTGAAACAGAATCAGTTCGTAAGTTGTGTCACCCTTGGAAACTGTCGACAACAACTGTGTCCTATATTTCGTCAGCTCCTAGATATGTTTGCTAAAAGAGGCTAATGAAAAAGACAGCTGTTGGGGGTGCCGTACTTCAACACCAGCGTCCGATTAAAAAGAAAAAAAAAAGAAAGAAAGAAAAATACATTTAGAAGAGTGAATTTGTTAAAACCTTTTTTTCTTAGTTAACTTGTCCGATTCTTTGGATATTTTCTTGGGATATTTTCTAGGACTGTTTTCAATGGATATTCTTACATGGAAAAGTGGCACAATTTCGATATAGGAACACTCTAGTTAAAATATGAAATATGAAAGCAAAAATTTGCTAAAAAAAAAAAAGCAATGAATGCTATTCTTTCATTTGTTTTGGTTCCTTAGAAGTCCAAAATACTGTGCAGGCTGTAATTTATTGAGGAATATAATGGTGGTTAACTTTATGTATGGGAGCCGTAAGTAGTAAAAAATTTCTGGAATAGGCAACAGTTATTCACTATGTATCTCAAAGCCAGGAGGATGAACCACCAGGTGAGAATCGAAATCATTAATTACATTCTAGCCAAACTCTTTAACACAATGTTGCACAATTCTTTTTCTATGATTAGTTTATTGAGTCAGAATTATGGGGTTCCCTGTGATGTTCTGTCAGTCTAGTTAATGTATCAATTATTCCTATATATACACGCACACTCATACGTATATATATATATATATATATATATATATATATATATATATATATATATATATATATATATATATAATACATTATATATAGATTATCTATATATATCATATGTTATAGATTATAAATACTCACCGGCTTATCGGTCAAGTGGGTAGAGTGTTCGCTAATGGTCCGGGAGACCTGGGTTCTATCCCAGGTCGAGTCATACCAAAGACTTTAAAAATGGTACTTGAAACCTCCATGCTTAACACTCAGCAATATAAGGTAGGTATCAAGGGTAAAGTGCAGCAATCAAGGGAAGGGAATAGAACCCTCCCCTACACATTGTAGTAGCTATTGAAAAGGGAGCCTTCCGGTTGCCTTTGACTATGGTCGCCAACAATATATATACATATATATATATATATATATATATAGTATGTATATACATAATACATTATATGCATAATACAAACACACACAAACACACACACGCAAATGCATACACACACACATATATATATATAGATATAGATAACGTGTATGTGTATACTCTTGTATAACACGTTATACAAGAGTGGACTGAAAAGTTACTATGATGACGTCAGATTCGCCAATGACGACTTTTTACCAAGGCAATCCAAACACAGCAACACCGATGAAAAAGTGTATGAGCCTCAAGAGGTACTATATTGAAAAAAAAACCCTCATATGGTCAAATTCTATGAGATGAAATTTTCAGTCGAACCTCGTATACATATACATTTTACATTTGTTATGTCGAACGGTTCAGGAAAAAAAACTTTAAAAAATAAATGATTATTTGAAGATTGGAATTCAGAACTTTCCTTCTCTTAGACAGGTTGGCTTATCAAATTGAAAGAACCGAGTCTGGCCTAATATCTATTTATAGCTGGGAAAAGAACCGATTGATTCATGCTTCTCCCAAGCAAATTAGCATGAATTAAAGCACAAGTAGATTTGAACTCGTGTCGCTGAGTCCATTTCCATTGACGATAAACGTTACGCTAAACGTTATGCCTTCAGTGACATATATATGTTTGTATACATAAATAAATTGTCATCGACAGACAGACAGTTTCGTTATATCACGACTTCACTTTGGCTAGGCACGCGAGACGTTCCAAGCCGGGATCGAAACCCGCCTAACTTTACGTTATATGCGTATATAATATATATATGCATAAGTACATTATATATATATATGTGTGTGTGTGTGTAAAATGTACTTTTGTGTATTTGCGTATATAGCATTTATACATGGTACCTTCAATAAGTTTCCAGACTTTTTTTTGTCCAGGCATTTAAAATTGTTGTAGACTCTTGAAAATTCAGTATGTTAGTGCTATACATCTTATGAGATGACTGACCAATGTTTATGATTTCAGGTTTAAATAAATAGCTACAGCAGGAATTGGAATACACCCTACAAAAGCCTGATTGTCACAGCTGGTGAATTTCAAAAACGCAATCTGGACGTGAGGACACTTAAGAAGAACGATATGCAATAAAATCGTGTTTTAAACTTGGAAAAAATGCCACAGAAACGTATGGAATGCTTCAGACTCCTTTTGGAGCATCTTGCATGAATCGAGCATCAGTTTTTGAGTGGCATAAGAGTTTTAAGGAAGGCACGGAGTCTGTGAGGGATGATGAGAGGTGTGGGAGGAGTAAAGAGGTCAATACACCAGAGTTGATTGGCCAAAGGGTTAGGGTTAGGGTTACTATGTTGAGGTTTTAAGGGAATTCAGGAAGAGTTTCCGTCGGAAGACGCCAGCACTCTTCAAATCGGGTCAGTGGCATTTCCACGAGGAAAATGCACCAGTCCACAACTCCATCCTTGTCACAGGCTATTTGACCGAGATAGGCGTCAAGACAGTTCCTCACCGTCCCTATAGTCCAGACCTTGCTCCCTGTGACTTTTGGTTATTCCCTAAGCTCACAGGCTGTCGTTATGAGACAATTGAGGAGATGAAAGAGGCTGTGACGAAGGTCATTGACTCGCTCACATAAGAAGACTTCGATGGGGCCTTCCAGAAATTTTTTGAATGGTACAACAAGTGCATTTCAGCCGGAGGAGATTACTTCGAAGGGGACTAGAGTTTCATGTATGTACTATCAATAAAAGTGCCCACACGAAAAAAGTCTGGAAACTTATTTAATGATCCTCGAATATATATGCGTATATAATATATATATGTATGCGTGCATATAATATATAATGTATTCATATAATATATATATACATATGCGTATATAATATATATGACTATAAAATATAAAAGTATATATATATATATATACATATGTATGCGTGTATAATATATATCTATATATACATATATATATATATATATATATATATATATATATATATATGCGTATATAATATATATATTGTGCATATAGTGGTAATTTACAAAGCTTTTTACTTAGAAATGGCACGAAGAATGGGGTGCCTAGTCGGACTCGATCTCACTTTTTTATGTTTGCCAGTCTTGCACGCTATTTGTATAAACTGGATTTAGAATTATATAACCTACAAGGACTGATACGTCATAAAATACAATCAAACCAAACTAGAATTGGTGATAATCAGATGGAAAAGGATTCATAGAACAAGGAGGGTATGCCCTTTTTGACCAAAGTCTTTCTCATGTGATCTTTGCTAGTTTGAATTCTAAGTTTTTCCAGGTTCTATAAAAAGGTTAAAGAGCCCAAACTGCGATACTACTTACCCATTGCGACCAGAATAATAGTTGAATTTATGCTTTTACAAGAGGTATTGGCACTATGCGAATAGTAAACAGCCTTGTCCGGGATTTGAGCTTGAGTCGACGACTTCATTTCCTACAATGATAACCATTTTGCCAACGTATATGTATAGAAATATAAATGTGCTTTTTCCTCCGTGACATGATACTCATACAGAATTTCCTTACAGTGAAGCACGTCTTATCGATTATATTTTTCATTTTCTTGTATTCTTATCTTTTCTCACACTGTTGTCGACGAATGTAGTTCTGTCATCTTTGATGACATTTAGTGTGTTGGCAATAATTACAGCCTCAGGGACGAAAGTCGAAATCCATGAAGTGCGGTGTGATACAGGGAGCTGGGGGAGGGTGGAGATAACACAAAATTGATATCACGGCGGGAAATCCTGGAAAGGAATTGCTAATAAAGGAGTATGCGCAGTAATCAGCAAGGAAGGTCGCTGCTAGATGCGGTTTTGATTAGATTTTGAATTTAACCTTTGTGTGAACTCCTCTATGGAGATTTTCCTGGCCGCGGGCCAGTTGCATTTGTTAGAAGACTGTAGGAGATACGACTGTCTCTGTGTATAACACAGGTTTTGGAAGAATGGAAGAGAAAAAATAATATGGTTACTTGGGAGTAGATCAACAACGAACGTTAGATTAAAACATGGAGCGAAGTGTCCGTTTTGTTTAGTTATTATAGGATTATTTAGGATTTAGAGGGATGCAGACAACAGGTTTCCATCTCAGTGTCGCTTTTTTCCCCTATTCTTGTTCATTTTTTGTCTCTTTTTTATTTATTATTTATTTCTTTTTTGCGGGTTTTTTCTTTGTTTTGATTTTTTTACGTCAAAATACAATCTTTTTTTTTTTAAAAATGTTATTTTTCTCATTTCAGTGACAGTTCATTTTAGACTCATAGATTTTTTTTGTTCACTCTCTTCTTTCCTTTTTTTACTGCCTCTTCTATTTACGTCTACGACCCTTCTTCCTTTCTTGTTTTTAATCGATATCAATTTTAATGAAAAAATAAATAAATAAATAAATAAATAAATAAAATAGAATAAGAGAATAAAAAATAAAAGAAAAACATCATGACATTTTTAAGGATGCGCTTCTTAGTCTCACACGTTGTAGCCTGGAGCCAACATTGTTTCAGCACCTGACTCGAACCCACGACAACAAGAAATAAATTGAAAATGTAACCAAAAAGAATTTTAAAAAATAGAAATAAAAATATTAAAAGACAAAGACAAACAACTCTCATAAAATTGGATCTTTTTTTTTTTTTTTTTTTTTGGAAACCCTTTTTCTTTCCTGATTGATTTATGTCCTCACCCAGAAGGGAAACTAGATATTTCTCTCTCACTTCAACTCTTGGCATCGTCGTTTAATTGCTTAGTGTCAACAGTCAAAATAACTCGGCACTTTTTTTCTCATTTTGTGCAAATAGACAGCTTATTTACATAGTATTAGAGACAAAAATACGATCAACAACAATCATCTTTCGAAAGCAACGACAAAAAAGAACCTTGGAAATTCAGTTACGCTCGAGCCTTTTTCAAAAAACTATTTCTTACTATATATATATATATATATATATATATATATATATTGCAAGAGTGTAGAATTCGTTTTCACACGTTACTCGGGATCTTTATAGCAATCGTAGCTGTTGGTATATGCTTTATTACTTAGTAATGTTCATAGCAAAGGTTTGGATCTTGTTTATAAAGAATAATTTTTAGTTTATCACTAAACTTTCCAGTTCTTTTAAATAATGATTGCTAGGGAATGTTGAAGTTTATAGTACAAACTATTTCTTCTACCTACCTACCTACCTACCTACCTACCTACCAATATATATATATATATATATATATATATATGTGTGTGTGTGTGTGTGTGTGTGTGTGTGTGTGTGTGTGTGTATTACACGTGAACTTCGAATCTGACCTCATTGGTCCCAAAGTTTATGAGACCAAAAAGAATTTTCTACTTTTCATAAAAATCTCCATCTTACTCTATTTAGCCAGAAATAGCTTATTTGGCCGACTGACCTCTGTTGTTAACCTCACGAAGTCTCTCCTTGCTCGTGAGGTCAAGTCAATGACCATCCAAAATCGTCGTCCTGTGATTTTGCCAGGAGAGACAGCTAGTTTTGGCTTCTTTGTTTGATGGCAGATGGCTGTGGGTTATGTATTGCTAAAGCAGTCCTTAAAGAAGAACAGCATTAATGCTTCTTTACCCATAGCTTGGCGGATAAGGAGAGTTCATGCCTTTCTCGAGAATATTAGTTCGAACGTGAATGTAATTTGAACGACTGAAATTCGAACTCGTTTACAACGATATCGAAGTCCAGCATGTTAGCCAATACATCACAAGCGCATACCTTAACAGAGAGAGTAAACGCAAAAATATTTACATAGTAATAATGTAAAAATAATATCAAATGTTCGGACGATTTCCGCAGTTTTGAAATTAAAATCGCCAATCCATCTTCCACTAGACAACTCAAGCGAAATTCACTGATTTTTTTTTCAGATTTATTCTAAAAAAAAGGGCAATGAGCGAAGTAAGAAATTAATTAACTTAGATAATCAAATATTAATGATATTTAGAATATTTTTTAGGAAACTAAGGTGTTAGATGGAAATAAAATATGTAAATAATAATTTTGAAGCGATTATTATGCAATTTCGCATGAACACTAAAAATGAATTATTATAAAATGATAAAATTATTATAGAATGATAAGATTATTATAGAATGATAAAATTATTATAGAATGATAAAATTATTATAGAATGATAAATGAGTAAAATATTCTTTCAAGGAATTTTATTGATTTTTTCAATATTTTTTAAATTTTACTTGGTGACAATGCATATAAAAATAAGCATCGTATATATTATTTGAATATAAAAATAACATACAAATATATCGATATATTACTAAAATTCTTATATATATATATGTATATATATATATATATATATATATATATATATATATATATATATATATATATATATACTTGTGAGTTGTTCATCAAGTTCTCAGCCTCCCACGGATTTTATATTTAAAAGACACACGTTGTTTGGTTAAACAAAAAAAAAAAAAAATGAAAACTAACAAATCGGACACTCAAGTTATTCTATCAGTAGTTTAAAAATTGCAATTAATGATCTTTGTGTATCAGGACATAAATTCGTCATGTGTTTATATATATATATATATATATATATATATATATATATATATATATATATATATATATATATATATAACCGTAACCCTCTAAAAAATATTTTTATCAGAGAAATACAGTTAAAATGTTCTAAGTAAAAAAAAATAATGCAATGTCCAGTTCAATTTGCAACTGAAAGATAACTTTGTC
>OY757920.1:33998751-34013751 GCA_963585895.1 Sepioteuthis lessoniana
ACGAATACCGGAAGCGGACGTCTGTATGGTGCTATCCATAAGAAAGCAATAACATGTTGACACATTTTACAGCTTTGAGTGCATATATATATATATATATATATATATATATATATATATATATATATATATATATATATATGACATGTTTATGTAAACGCATTGTTTCTTTACCAAGATTGATGTGAGGAGTAAAATGCTGAAGTCACGGGTGTGTAGGCAGCATAACTCCTTAGCTAAAAGAACGGAAGTTTGTCATTACCAAATCGATGGAATATGAGATAAGGGTTATAGCAAAACAGCCCCCAAGATTATGCTAGTGATTGTGTCATTTACAGCACATTTTCCTAAAAATATTCGTACGATTATTTCTGAAAAATAATCTTTTAAGATTATTAAGTAATTACTTAATAATCTAAGCTAAAATCAAATCAACATTCGAAATCCTAGCGGTTATTCGGGTTCGAATCGAATCTTAACAAGATCTTCATGCCCCCCCCCGAAAACACAAACAAAAATAAAAACGAAAAACAAAAACCCCAGAGACATAACACTTACGAAAACAAATAACCATCTGGTTAAATTAAAACACGGCATAATTGAACGTAATTGGTCATAAGTCTTATGATTTTTTAAGGTTAGAGATGTTTCTTTTCAGAAAAGTAATAAAAAACAATTGCATCCTAAGATACTTTTTAAAGATTTGATAAAAGTTAGTAATCGGGCTGCAGGGATACAATAAATAATTATCTCTCTTAGATAATTTGCATGTCCAGTGGGGACCCCGTATGGTTTGCAACATGACAATTTCAAAAAGTCATTCTCAACTTGTTTTTACCTCTGGTCTTTGAACATTTGAAATGTTGTTTCTGATCCCTGCCAAAGATCGGTAAAGCCACATTGTTATTTTTATAACCATGACAATTAAACCTTGCTCTATTTTACTGCTTGTTAATGGAACAATATGTCCATAGTTCTAGCTGCTGGGACACGTCTGTGTACTATTTCCTTTTAATACCACTTGTAAGTATATTGAGTATAGAGAAAATTAAATGTTCTTGGTATGAACAAATGAGTTTATCCCGTCTTTTCTTTAATTGTGTTCACCGGACATTGGCCTAGGGGTTAGAGTGTTCGCCAATGGCCCGGGAGACCCTGGTTCAATCCCAGGTCGCGTCATACCAAAGACTCAAAAAATGGTACTTGATGCCTCCTTGCTTAACACTCTGCGTTATAAGGTACGGATCAAGGGTAAAGTAGAGCAATCCAGGGAAGGAGTAGCGCCCTCCCCTACACCTTGGTGTAGTAGCTATCGAAAAGGGAGCCTTTGGGTTACCCTCGACTATGGTCGCCAACTTTTAATATTGATATTAGTATATTAAGAATATATTGATATTGATATTGGTCCTTGGAGAATGGAGACTCGACTAAAACATGTTCCACAACTAAGTAGGTTAAAAAATTATTTCTACGAATTATTGCTACAAAATACAGCGAAAATTGAATTAGAGTATGATAATTGTTGCAATATTATATGATAGATGTTATATCTTACATAATGAAGAATTAATAAATAAAGTACAAATAATACCTGCACTGTCGGCTGGAGCTGTGGAATACGCTGACTACAGCTCTGCAGAGGAGTAAGACACCCCAAACGAGGTCTTCTGTTGGTCATGGGTAGTGACCCGTAATGTTTAAGGACGGAATCCTGGTGGTTGAGCAGTTCTTGACCCGGCAACCAAGTGGTCAAGTGATTTGCAACACACCACTTTAACCCTTACGTGGTTTGACGAGCGATCAAACAGGCCCGATCCAATCAATTGGCTGTTTGCGTCAAGTCCTAGCACCTATATGTTTAGTACCGACCGTATTTTTCAATCTTCACTTGCTGCAAACTTCCAACCATTTTTATCTTATAGGGTCTTGAAGGCAGTGTCTGAAGGTCAATTATGTTGAGAGAATAAGACGGACCACTGTTAAATGGTACGGCAATAAGTATTATCTACTGAGTGCCTGAAATTAGCAGGGGCTCAAAATCTTACTCCCACCTCGAGTATACTGGTTGTGTATCCCCATCTCAACCAAGACGAATGGGTTTCCCCCTTGGTAAATTCACAACTAAAATTGAATTCTTTGCTGAGTGGTAGCGCACAAGAACTGCGAAGAACAAACACTACAATGGCTTTTTCAAATGAAAAAAAAAACAAAAACTATAGCAATCTGAGTCTGATTCGGAGTATGAAGCTGCAGAGTTCCCAAGATTCATCGTACTTGAATCATTGGGAGTCAGCTACCTCCTTTCTTAATAGAGAATGTTATTTCAAGTAGAGTAACTCCTAGGAATATCAAAAAGACAAAATACAGAAGTTTGTTTGTTGAAGTGGATAGCCGGAGGCATGGCGAAAATATCATCAAAATGAAGACGTTCTACACTATAAAATGCAAGGCGTACCTGCATAAGACACTTAACATCTCAAAAGGAGTTATAAGGAGCAGGAAGCTATTCTTGGTTACATCAGAAGAAATAAGAGCAACTTTAGGGCAGCGAGGGAATCATAGACTACATTAGAAGAAGCGGGAAGGAAATTCAGACAAATACATACATCTTAAGTTTCAATCAACTGAAAATACCCCCAAAAGTAAATATTGCCTTGAGAGGGTGGAAAATACATCTCTGCACTCTTAAGGTGCTTTCAATGTTACAGATATGGCAACAACAGGCAGAACTGTCGGGGATGTCTGACATATGGAAGGTGTGTCAAAAAAGACTCGGACAACACGGAGGAAGATTTCCCAAGTGAAACTGTAAGAATACTTGAAATGAAGTATAAACGAAATGTGACTTTTTTTAAGCTTGAAGGATTGTAGCTTCGAAGGCGAACCCAATCAGAAACAGCAATCAAACAATCATAGAGCTCTTATCGAGAAACTAATCCTATTGGAACCAAATGATTGGCCAAAATTTCAGGAGCAGTCGAAAAACCTACACTCGGCCAAAATTCATCGTAAAGAATCACAAACTAAACTAAAACAACTTACAATAAACTAAGAAAATCAATGCAATAGAATAATCAAAGAAAAAAAAAACACAAACAAAATCTACGACTCAAACACAAACCACTCCTCCAAAAAATACAAAATCTCTTTTAAAACAAAGGTCACATAGATCTCCAATCCGTCGACCAAAAACCATCAAAGACAAACTAAAAAAATTGTCTCCCAAAGAGCCAGAATCAATCAAACAAAAACCTGAATCTTCTATTGATCTGTCAAAAAACTTCATATCAACACCAAAGTGAACATTAAAAAACCAAGAAACTCATTCTAAATGGCAACCAAATTCGAAAGAGATCCCTCAACATCAAGAATAACACTAGATCTTCTAGTGTAAAAAGTATGAATATTGAAACTAACATAATTGTAAACCTCTATTTAGAAGATATAAAGTATATCTGAAAACAGTTAGAATTGACACAGAAATATTAATATACAACTGTTTTATCTTTTATAATGATAAAAGAAAAAAAAAATGTTTAAAGATGAATGCAATAATAAAAACCATTTAACTGTAAAAACAAATGAGCTCTAACTCATTTTAAAAAGTTACCTACAAACTATTCACTTAGAAATCATATATATATATATAAACAAGATTCTGGTTTAAATAAACATCAAGGGTTGATATGCCACTAAACTAAATTACCTAACCTAAACAATAAACAATAATAAGACCAAGTTATATACCTCGGTAGCACTATCTTATCAACTGAAAGCGATGTCAACATACGCATTGATAAAGCATGAACTGCAATTGATAAATTTTTGATATCTTTCTAATCTCTTTCATAAAAGGAAACGGGAAATCTTCAAAGCTGGAACCGTGTCAGTGCTACTATATGGTCACACCATTTGAACTCTAACGAAACTCTTGTAGAAAAAGCTAGATGGGAAGTACAGAAGGGTGCTGCGAGTTGTTTTGAACCAATCTTGGAAACAGCGCCCAACAAAACAGCAGTTGTACGGCCGTTTACCTTCTATTTCACAAAACATCAAAGAAAGACAAACGAGACATGCAGAACATTGTTGTAGAGAGGAGCAACGTTCTTTTATGAACTACTAACCATGGATACACCAGCTTTGGCCGACCAGTAAAAATTTACATTTATGAGCTCTGTGCAGGACTTAATAAAGAAAGTGGTATTAGAAAGACCACAGGGTTATTTTTTAGATTAAAAAAAATTCTTTTGAAAGTTGTTTAAATATTTTTCTATGAAAATCTCCATGTCATATCGAATATGCTGACTGTATCTTGCCTGTGGGTAAGACGCTCCCAACAAAAAGGGTATGACACTAAAGTACATCAAGTGCAGAGGTTCTATTTCTGGAGCTTTGAGGAATGTGGATTACCCCTTCATTGCCATTACTCCCAGATCAACTCTAACATTGAGTGTTTGTACCTGTTAGGGTTCCATCTATAGGTCAAATAGATCTGTTTTCATAATGTTTATATTTCATAAGAATATTGTGTATCATATAACTGTGCGCCAAAAAAAAAACCCCAAAACAAACAAAAAACAAAAACAAAAAAAAAAACAACTTTAGAGACTACACCAAAAATGTAAATATGAACATGCAATGTATGCAGTTCTCTAAGCTATAGCCATAAAATAACCCCAGACGGGTTGACATGTCGTTAAAGTCAATGAATCATAAAGATGTTTCTTGACTTGTTCGGTGTGATATTTAAAATTTTATATACGTTTGTGAAGCCATTGTATAGATTTGAGGAAACGTTATCTTTAGCTGTAACCAGTAAAAAGTCGGTGGTAAATACATAATTGTATTTAAGGAGGCGCGTTTAGTGTAACGGTTATCATCATAGAAAATGGAATTGGCCACCCGAATTCAAAAGCTCGATGAAGTTGATTGTTTTACTTCCTGCTAAGGCATGAATCGATCTGATCTTTTTCAGTTATGGCTAAAAAGGTTCTTTAGCCTTTGTAAGGCAACCAGTTTGGGAGATGTAAACCTCTGAATTGAAGCCAGTTGTATTTTGCTTAAAAATTGACCTTGTGTCGCATACTACTCGTATCGGAGGGGTTGGGTGAATACATATATAATTCTACCTACAATGTTTATTGATATATTCTTTTACAATTAAGAAATTTTCAGTTTAGTTTTAGCAGTTATGGAGTTATGGAGTATATGTTCTGCGGTATTTAAAGGGATTCAAACTATTGACACTAATTCCGCAAAGACCATTCATAAGGTATCCGGGGAAATCTGCAATTTCCAACGGCACCCTTCCATTGCACTAAAAAGGATAAGGCTTCAGAGTTCATCCTATGATTGTGCTGAGGGTGGGCTAGAAAGTTAATTGGTTGAAAAATTTATATGAAGATGCCATATCTGCTGTTGATGACTTTTTTGACCAATGGGATACAAACACTGCAACACCGATGGAAGAAATGTGAGGACCGTAGGAGGAAACTATATTGAAAAATAAACTTCATTTAGTTACATTTCATGAGAATGTCTTGTCAGTCTATAAACTTTTCTACTGATCCTCGTATTTTTGCACCTGACCACCATCCCTCGCTAAGATAGAAGAAAAATTCTTGGGTCGCATTTAATCTGCAAGAGAAAACCAAAACTTTTTTTTTTTTTACATATGATCGGAAAAAAAAATCAACAGAAAACAAAAAAAAAAGTTGCTTAACTTCAGCTTTACCAGAAGGACTGAAAATATAATTTAGATTGATAAAAAGAAAAGAGAAATTTTGGATCCAAATCAGAGTAGATTGAATCAAATTTCTAACCGAACCAAATTTTACTCTCTATGTGTTGAGGTCATCGTAGTAGTAGTATTTATTTGTCTATTTTTGAGTGGTGTGAGTTCTTAACTAAGATGGTGCCATCTGAACCAGTTCGATAGCAATATCTCATCGACTGAAAGCGATGTCAACATACGCATTAGTAAAATATGGACAGTTATTGATAGGTTATTGACCATAAGGAAATTTGATCTCTCTGATAAAATAAAATGGGAATTCTGTAGCTATGTCAGAATTACTGTATAGCTGCACCACTTGGAATTTAACAAAACGTTTCGAAAAAAGTTAGATATGAACTACACAAGCATGCTACGTACTGTTTTGAACAAATTCTGGAAAGAATACCTTACAAAACAACCGTTGTATGGCCACTTACCTCCCATCCACACACCATCCAAGATGAACAAGACATTCTGGACCCCGCTGAAGAGGTAAGGAAGAACTTATAAACAACGTTCTCTTACGAACTCCTATACATGGCTGACCAGTAAGGAATTCATAAGTTCTGTGAGGGCACTGGATGCTGTTTAGAGAACTTGAGCAATTGCTGAGAGAGAGAGAGAGAGAGAGAGAGAGAGAGAGAGAGAGAGAGAGAGAGAGAGAGAGAGAGAGAGAGAGAGAGAATCCGTACTGATAATACAACTTTGTGATGATGAGGAAATAAAGAGAAATCTTGCCTTATTTATTGGTTATGTTTTGTTCGTATTTAGTTTTTCTTTCTAAAATAACATTCATTTATTTGACACAAAGAACTGAACCGCATTTCCGAAGGCATCCCGTCCAATGCTCTTACGACCGAGTTATCACACTCTAGAACGAAATGTCATTTCTTATCAAAGTTTTGACATCAGTTGACACAATTGTTTATATTTGAGCATCATTTTATTTATCTTTTTTTTATATGAATATTTCTGCTTGTCTTTCGGAGTGCCTCGCTGGTTTTAAGTTCATAAATTTAAGCAAACTAGTTTTACACCTCATTAAACGAGTGAGAAACGCCTCTTTAAAAATTTACGACACCTACTAACTTTTTCCAAATAAATCTTTTCATATTTTATATGAAATAAAATGTTCTACTTTATAGTAAACTAGAAGAAGCGTCAACCCGTTGGGTTCCCATTGTAAGAGCGTCCCATGATGGCATTGATGTTTCTATTTGGAAAGGAGTGAAGGCTTCTTATAAGCATTTCATCATTTACCTTTGTTTTTGGGAGAAGTTGAATAATTGAAAAAAATCAACTTTAGCGCCAACGAAGATATCGTAACATAATCATTCAGTTGCAAATTAAACTGGAAATTGTTTTAATCCTTAAGACAGTCGATTGAAAAACGAAAAATCTCTCTATGATGCGCCATTGTTTTGGTTACAGTAACCCCTCCATATATATATATATATATATATATATATATATATATATATATATATATATATATATATAATGAGAATTTTTGTAATATATATCCATTGGCAGAGTCTCCGAAGGTATTACTTTTTATTTACTTTGTCGGAAACTGCAAAAGATTTAGGGAAAACAATAACACCGTTAGATATAGCAAGTTTTCAGCTAGAGTCCAGATTTTCTTCAGTGGGTAGTCCTTGTGCTGTAGTGGCTAAAGTACTGGACTGAAACATTGTTGTAAACGAGTTCGAACTCCAGTTGCACTATTACATTCACTTCGGATTAATACACTTAGGAAAGGTGTAAACCCTATTACCTCCACCCCAGATATGGGTTAAAGAGGGTTAAAGAACTGCTGTTCTATAATGATGGCTTTAACATTAAACATTAAACATTTAACGACGGTTGATATGCCATTAAATTAAAAAAAACAAACAAATCAAAATATCATTATACAATTACTGGGATTTGCTATGTATTTTTACTAGCCTGGCTCATAAGAATCTGCACCAACGCAGGCGACCTACTTCTTTTTACAGCTGCGATGACGGCGTCGTTGTCTGTAAAATGTTGTCCGCGTTGTCCATCTTTCATCTACGCATATCGGACGGATAAGCTGATCGAGGCGCTCATCATTTCGAGAGTTGATAGGTGTGTTGAACGTGGTTCGTTAATTACATATTTGTCGCCACTTCTGAAACTCATTAGCCATCGACTAAAAATGAAAACTGTAAAGTCTCCACCAACGTTCAGCTAGCATCGATAAATGTCAGTTTTTTCCGTACGGAGGAATTCAGTGATACAAATCTGCTTACAAGTAAGATGCTATTTTGCTAGACTACCGTTCAGCAGTTATTAGTAACAAGGCAATATATATATGTTGTTGGCCGACCGTAGTTGTGGGTGACCTGAAAGCTCCCTTTTCAAAAGCTATTACACCGAGGTGTAGGGGAGCATTATTCTTTTCCCTAGATTGCTCCACTTACCCTTGATCCTTACCTTATAATGCTGTGTTAAGCAAGGAAGCATTAAGTACTATTTTCTGAGTCTTTGGTATGACTCGACCTAGGATTGAATCCCGGTCTCCCAGACCACTGGCATAATGGTTAGAGTGTTCGCCAATGGTTCCTGGGACTGGGGTCCAATCCCAGGTCGAGTCATACCCAAAACTCAAAAATGGTACTTAATGGCTTTTTGCTTAACACAGCATTATAAGGTTCGTATCAAGGGTAAGTAGAGCAATCAAGGGAAAGTAGTAGTGTCCTCCACTACACTTCGATGTTGTAGCTATTGAAAAGGGAGCCTTCGGGAGTACTTGACTACGGTTGGACAACTTATATATATATATCCAACCCGTTTGTACAATTAGGATGCAACACAGTACATTTTTAAGCAGAGTTTAACAGGTTTGAATGAAGATTCTCGTTGGAGACAGAATTTATTTTTTATTAAGATATCCCTCCTTCCGACCAAATGTCTGTAAATCGCATCCTTAATGCTGGTTTAGAAAAGCAGAAAATAAAGTCCGGTATGAATTATTAAAGGAAGTGTATGTCCTTTTACCACAGAGTAAAACCGACTGAAATACATACAGCGATTTGAAACTATAGAGGATTCTAATGGAGAACAAATGATAGCAAGTAATAGCGGCCGTAACATCGATTACCATTAATACTAATGATAAAACGTTCTTAGCAGATATCACTAGAGGAAAGGGAATCGGTGATCTATCAGTTGATTCACTTTATTATTTATTTTCTCCCAGTATAAATAATGTAAACGAAGAGAATATATACATTTATTCAATCTCTCCGAACGAGCAGAATGTGACATAATTCCAATTCTTTTAAATGAGGAGGTTTAACAGGTTTGAATTCAGTGTTTTCCTTCTCCTAGATCGGTTGTCATACCAGAGTTAAAGAGCAAGGCCTGCTCTATTACTCACCCATAGCTGGAAGAAGAATAGTCTTTCCGAATGGAATGGCGATATGTGAAATCCAAGCAGCCCCATCCAGGTTTTGAACTCTGGTTACCGTGTCCATTTTCTACGACGGTAACCACGAGCGTTTTCACATACATACATACATACATACATATGTGTGTGTTTCGGTTATTTGCAAGAAAGATGAGCCTCTAATGCCATACCACCAACATTCGGCTCAGAGTTTGTGTGTTAAAATGATAAGACAGTAATCTCTTTTGAAGCGAACTTCTTTTAAGCGTGGCTGCAGGCTCTCAATCGGTTTTATCGCTGGCGAAAATTCATCTCAAATCTCAATGTTTGAATCTACAATTGAAAGTCTTTATAATAAAGCTATACCAGCTGGTCTGACTAAATTCCCAAGAGTAACTTAAAATAGCAAGAAGATAATTGTAATTGGTTAACAGAGCTGCGTTTGTCATGAAAATATAAGAAAATCACAAATCTAGAAACTGATACTCAATAAATCGGAACGAACAAACTAGGTACCTCTAGTAAAAATACAGTGGATGGTCTGAAAATAAAGTCTTCTGTTCATTTTCTTAAATCGGAATGAACAAACAAGATAACTCTGGTGAAGATATAATGAACGCTCTGAATATAAAGCCTTATATCTAAACAGATACAAACAACTCAACAATAATATTGGATCAAGCAAGTTTTCAGGTACAAAAAACTATTTTTCACCGTCAATAGATGAACTGCCATTCCAACAACATTTGTCATATACTTTATCGGCCAACATAATAAAATTAGAGTATATGTGTGAATGAACTCTTTTGTCAACAAACAGATTCTTTACATTACAAGTACAAAATTACATCCTCTCTTATCATAGTAACCCATCTGGGTGTAAGTGTAGAGGCGCGAAAACGAATCTTATTCTTTGCAATAGAAGCAAGGACTTAGTGTATCTCTGCAGACGTCCATTCTCGATGGGCCTCGCGGCACAGTAAACGAAACTTTACGTAATACACTCTTTAACACAGTACGAAATGTCGAAAGCTTTTATATGTAATTCTGAACTTAAACAACAAGAGGGAACTCTTCTTAAATAGATAACTACATTTTTAGTAATTTTACATACACATACGTATCTTAAAAGAACTATTCTATATACACACCTTCTTCGCCCTTTTATCTTCTTTCTTGTTTAATTCATACCTCAATAGATCCTTATTATGTTACAAACAAAATTGTCTTAATTTCGTACTCATCAACTTACACCAAAATACACTCCAAGTCGTTAACCACAATGACTTCCTTTACAAAAATGATAACCTCGACGTTCCTCGTTTTATTGCTCTCCACGACTGATAACTTCAAGGCCTTAGAAAAATGTAGCATTCAATCCACAATTAAAACTTGATACGTACCTCATTCTGGAGCTATTCGTGATGTAATTGTTATTGTTGTAGGAAATGGACACCGCAAACCGAGTTCAAATCTTAAGTGAGGCTGTTTGCATTTCACAATTGGAAAAATATGACTCCAACTATTCTTCCTCTAGCTATGATAGAACAGAATAGGTTCTTGGTATGGCAGCTGGTCTAGAAGGAAAACTCTGATTTCTGTTCGAGTGGAGGAATACGTACCTCTTACGAGCGTTGAAATACAGATTCTTAGTCGCTAGCGAAAATGTATAGTGGTGACTATGAAGATAGTTGGTTGTTTGGGTTTTATGACATATCAACCTTTGTAGGTTATTTAACGCCAAATCCATTTTTATGTAAATATTTCTAATAGTTTAATTGTCAAAAACATTTCTATTTCAACATGTTCAGTTAATTCAAACAATTCTAATTAAGCTAATTCAGTTTAGTATAAGTACAGATTTTGTTTACACACAGTTAAATGTTAAAACAGTTCTATATTAAACAATTCAGTAGAGTTTCAATATCAAAAATATTTCCATTTCAAACAATTCAGTTTAGCATCAGCACGCAGGTTAAATTAAAGTACAGTTTAATCGTCAAAAACATTTATATTTCAAGCTATTCAGTTTAGTCAAACAGTTCTAATTCAAACAATTCAGTTTAGTATAAGTATGCAGTTCTATTAAACCCATAGATAGGGCCCTTATCAGATGCTACCACTCCGGGCCAGAGTGGACCTGGGAGAGATGGCAATGAAGGGGTACTTTGTATTCCCCAAAGCTCCTGCATAACTGGAACCTCACCATCAGATTGTTTAGTGTCATATCCAGGACACTAGTTGGGGTGGGGGTCTTACCCCTCTGCAGTGAATCAGTCGGTGTATTCTACAGCCTCAGACGACTGGGCAAGACTATGAAGAGAAAGTTTTGTAGCTGAAAACTTACGCTATCCAACGGTGTTATTGTGCTCCCTGTATATGTTGTAGCAATCGTAAATAGAACGCTTTACTTTTGAAACGTCACAGAGAGGAATGAAATAAATGAAAAAGGCTTGGGTATTATTTAGAAAGTAATAAGATTTATTGTATTTATTCTGGAAGATCTTATCTTGACTTTCATTAGCATTAAGTTTTAATACGATAGATCTGCTATCGCGTAAAACGCCCTCGACATAAATTCATTGGCACATCTAGTGTTGGTTACCGACACAAAATGATTCAAGTGTTTCGTATTTTATTCAAACGATCTGGTTGGTGGCGTTGCTTGTTACAGTGGAAAGGTCTTGGCAGCTTCACAACGTGTATTACATCCTTCCTAGTTGCATCCACAGTTTTAGCTGTCATTATAAAAAAAAAAAAAGAAAAAAAGAAAAAAGAGGAGTATTAAGTTAAAAATGTTTCCATGTCTTAATTTAAAGGCATTTTGGCATAACTACAGAAAACATTCCTTTTTGCCTGGGGATTATTTAAGCTGATTACAGTTACAAGCATTAGAAACATTTTTGTTGCTGTTGTTGTCCGGGGCGGACGTCCTACAACTTGCAGCCGATGTCTGCAATTGCCGCTAATCAAAGAAAACAGATAAGAACATGATTCTCTGCATTGCTTACCTCCCTTAATTTTTGTTTTACTTTAAGTTTAAAAAGCAGAAACAGGCACATATTAAAAACAAATAAGCAACTAAATAAGCATTTTGTTTTTTCTCCACTTTTTTTTTAATTGGCTTTTATCTATTCTTTTAGTTTACCAGATGTGTTCCGAGTCGAAGACATCTGTAACTACTTACGTAATAACATTATTATGTACTTAAAAAAAAAGTCTAGAAAAGGAAACTGTAAACTATGTTGTTCGCGCTCTGAGTAAAGTCACCAATATCACAACACTTAAAGGAAGAAAAGGGCCATTAGAATTTCAAAAATCTTTTTTGAGATGTTCTCAGTAAATGCTTACGTAAGAGTTAAGGAATGTTTTAATCCTAAAGAAGAATATTACACAATCGTGAAAACTTGAAAAATTTTAAGAAGATTCTAATTATTTTCATAATCATCAAGGCATGACGACAGCACGGATTCCCTTAATTCTATCTCGCCATAAGTCCCTATTAGCTATCTCTCTTGATAGGTCCCTGAGACGGCACTCAGTGAATAAAAGTTTTTCCTATTCGGCCAACACTGGTGGGTTCTTATGTAGAGGTCCATAGGAAATCGTCGCTTAGGAGTTTGCCCTTAATTCTCTTGCAGTGATCTTGTTTGTTTTACTTAGATATTTTGAGTGGTGCGAGGTAAGTGCGCGTATATCAGCTGTTTTGTAGGGTGCTGCTTCAAGGATATGTTCAAAACAGCATGTAGCATCTTGCCCTGTCGGCTGGGGCTGTAGAATACACCGACTGCTTCTCTGCAGAGGGGTAAGACTTCCCTAACGAGTGTCTTGGATATGATACTAAACAAGCTGATGGTGAGGGTCCAGTAATGTTGGAGCTTTGAGGAATGCAGAGTACTACTTCATTGCTATCGCTCCCAGGTCCACTCTGGCCCGGAGAGGTAGCATCTGATAGGGTCCTCTCTATGGGTAAAATGGAACTAAACTTAATTGTTTGAAATGGAACTGCTTTTGTATGGTTAACTGGATTGTTTGAAATAGAACTGTTTTTGACATCTTATTGTTCGTAAACAAAAACTTTACTTATACTAAACAAAATTGTTTTGATTATAACTGTTTTACTAAACTGAATAGCTTGAAATAGAAACTGTGAACTTATGCTAAACTGAATTGTTTGAAATAAAACTGTTTATTGTACAAAAGTGGATTTAGCATAAATTACCTACAAAGGTTGATATGCTATAAAACCCAAACAAACAAACAAAAGCACGTAGCATCCTTGTACAGTTCCCTTCAAGCTTTCTATTATATTCTTTTCTCTTAAGTCCACTGTACTGATAAGAAATCGTAGAATGCATAATTATATATATATATATATATATATATATATATATATATATATATATATAAAGGAATAGATTAATTGTATAAAAATGACTCTCTTTAACTCTTTCGTTGCGGTATTTTTCAATTTTCGATTGATCTAAGTGCTGCATTTTTCAGCTCTTCAAAAGAAGGTCCCTTACGAAACTTTGAAATATTTATATAACCACAAATGAATAGGATATTGTACTGGTTCCCTATTAGAGTTGCACATTATGATAGGAATATTAACTGGGAAAATGTAGCCTGCTTATAATAATGAATGAAGATCAAAATAATTACCAACTCAGTATATGTTATTGCAGGTGCAAAACTAGATAGAAAAGATACATAAAGAAATGAGACACAAAAGGGGTGAAGGAAGGTATGAAGAAGAGTCCTTTATCATATGTACGTGTGTGTGAAGTTTCCAAGAGATAAAAAAATTTGTGAGATACTTACATATTTGAAAGAGTTCCTTGGTTATTGGTTACGTGGAATTATCAAACGTGCCATTATGTATGAAAGTAAAATCACGACCGTGTATATTCTGTTTTGTCTTATACAATGCGCCTCGAGTTCACTGAGGATGAACATTTCCCATTAAGGGAAAAAAACAGGTCTCTGTGTCTAGGATATTCTGTGAAGAAAGAGAAGTCTACGCGCCTTTTTCTTTTGTATTAAATTCTGTTGTTTTAGCAGAGCAGTAGTATCGCCACCTGTCGGTCATAAGTAGAAATTATCTGACCGATAAGGGAGGTAATCTCAAAGTACTCATTGGAGATATTATGAAATAGTGTGGTTATTTACTAAGCTAATTATAAACATATTACATAATAGATTGGTGGGATCTATCATTGACTGATAGTATAGCATTCGAATTAAGTTATAACGGTGGGAAAACACTGTGAGTCAACTCAGCTGAATAGACATGTTCTGAACCTTTAAGGGTAGTTGAAAGCTTGGTTCTGATTGGATTGTTTCAATCAGATGATTAAAATGGTGGTAGAATTTAGGAATAAGTTAATTCGTTGGAAACGCACGACTCGAGCAGTTGAATATTCCATCTCTGCCTGATACTTCCCCGCAAACCGGAACGGATGATTAAAGCAAAGTGTCGTAAGAGTAATAGATAAATTATGGGCACAGAAAAATGTGATCGCTTTGTTATTCTTCATCTCAGCGGAGAAGAACTTAGAATAATAGATGACAAAAAAAAAACAAACAAAAAAAACAAAAAAACAACGGCACGGACAGAGAAGAAAAAATGGCGGACGAAAGATCAAGGTGAGAAGATTGGCGATGACCGACTAGACGATCCAAATAAAGAAGTAAGAAGCAGAATAGTACGTAAAGTATTCAGAAGGAGTATCTAACATTATACCTTGAAGGAGTACCTGACGTTATACATTGAAAGAGTACATAAAATCATGCATTTAAAGAGTAT
>OY757920.1:34018751-34271251 GCA_963585895.1 Sepioteuthis lessoniana
TGAGCTGCTATTGTAATTTCCTAGGGCGCCTTGTCTTGGTGTAATGATTAGCAAGCAAGTCTCACAGACCAATTACTGAGTAGTGATTTCGGGTCCTCGCTAGGTGCCCCTTGCTTTGGGCCAAATCTAAGATAAGTTTTATTTTTCTAGGGCACCTTGCATGGTGTGATGGTTAGAGAGCTAGGCTAACAAACAAGCAGCTAGATTAATTCTCACAGAATATCCTTTACTCCTGGCACTGTGTTGCAATTAAGCTAAACTTAGTTAATAACTTGCAATCTCCTGTCTGATCTACATTAGCTAAACATTTAGAGTTTTGTGAGTTGCAATTTTAAAAACTAAATATGACGAATATTAATATAAATCAAGAAAAAATTAGATCGCTGGGAGAAAAGGAAACTTACAAGTACTTGGGAAAAAAGGAAGTGGACATTATCAAACAAGCGGAGATGAAAGAAAAAATTCAAAAAGTATCTTAGGAGAACGAAAAAACTACTCGAAAACAAACTGTATAGTAGAAATCTCATCAAATGGATAAACACCAGGGCTATCACCTTTGTAACATATTCAGGGCCATTCCTAAAGTGAACGAGGAAGAACTTCGAAAAATGGACCAGAAAACAAGAAAACTAATGACGATGCATAAGACCTTACCCCTGAGAGATAACACTGACAGATTATGTGTCAAGAAAAAAGAAGAGGACATGTCAGCATTGAAGATAGCGTCAATACATCGATACAACTACTCGAAGACAATATAAAAAGAGCCAAGAAATTCTAACTGCAGTGACCAAAAACACCCCAAATAACACCATAATCAACCGAACAATAATAACAAGGAAACAAAAATAAGAAGAAAAACAATTGTATGGATATTTCAAGCGACAAACGAAATCTCACATGAGAAGACTTGGATACGGGAAACTTTATGAGAGAAACTGAATCTTTTCTTTTAGTTGCACAAAACAACGCCCAAAGGATCAACTATGTTAAAGCAAAAGTAGATAAAACGCAACAAAATAGCAAATGTAGGTTATAGGGTGATAAAGACGGAACGATCAATCGTATAATAAGCGAACGTAGCAAATTATTGCAAAAAGAGTATAAGACTAGACACGACTGGTTGGGGAAGGTAAGCCACTGGGAACTGTGCAAGTAATTGAAATTTGACCATACGAATAAGTGGTATATGCACAACTCAGAATACGTCCGGGAGAATGAGACGCACAAACTCCTCTGAGATTTTGAGATACAAACGGATCACTTAATATCGGCCAGACAACCAGACCTAGTTATTGTCAAAAAAATAAAATATGCTAAAATAAAAAGAAAAAAAGAGAACCTGCCGAATAGTGGACTTTGCCGTCCTGGTAGACCACAAAGTAAGATTAATAGAAAAAAAAAACAAAAAGGAGAAATAAGTACCTAGATTGTGCTAGAGAACTAAAAAAAGCTGAGGAACATGAAAGAGACGGTGATGCGAATTGTAATTGGTGCGCTCGGAACACTCCCCAAATGATTGGTAGAAGGAGTGGAAGACTTGGAAATAAGAGGACAAGTAGAGACCATCCAGACAACAACATTATTAAGATCGGCCAGAATACTGAGAAGAGTCCTGGAAGAGTACACTTGCTATCACTCAAACTCCAGTGAGAAACCGTCAGCTAACGCTGTGATAAAAAAAACTCTCAAAGGAGTAATAATAACAGTAAATATTATTAATTGTAAGATCTTTATTTATTTCAGTTTGTTCGTTTTTATTTCTTTTGTATTGTTGTGGGTCTCTTGAAAAGGTGGAATCTCGAAAAAGTGAACAAGAAAAGTTTATGGAGATGATCCTGGCGACAAAAAAAAGAGGCCAAAATGTTGTTACAGTTTGGTCCTCACATTTATTAGTGTGTTAATAATTTAGATTGGCCAGCATACGGAGGAGGAAACTCCGTACATCTTATAAAAAAATATGGAAGACCCTAACAACAGCAACAGCAACACCAGACGTCCGCTTTATAGTACCCAAGAAATGTAACGGCTAAAACTCAAAATGCAAAATTTCTCATCGCTTGTTTTAAATGAGATTTCACCCCCAACCTCACTTATCTCTCAAAACCTCTACACTTATTAAGATCGGCCAAAATACTGAGAAGAGTCCTGGAGACACCAGAAAACTTGCTGTCACTAAAACTCCACTAAGAAACCACCAGGTAACGCTGGAGTGAAAAACTCTCAAATGAGCAAAATATAAAAAAAAACAACACACGACAGCGTGTTAGGCTGTAAAGGAAAATCAGGAATAGTTACATTGTTAGATTTGAATGCATTCTACTGGAAAGTTTCCGTGGTCTAATTGGTGTGACAGTTGTCTCGTTAAGATAGGTTGGCTGGAGAAATGGGATGCGAATTGGAGGATAGCCGAAAGCCTTTTTTTCAATTTGCATGGCTCACTAACAACCGGAGATCGTCGGTCTGACGGTTTGAATAAGAAGCAACAGAAATTAAAAATGAATAATTGTAAAAAAAAACCTCAAAAACAAACCCAAGAAACAAAATCAAAGGACGAAAAATAACGAAACAATAAAACAAAAGAAAATAAAGAGAAAAAAACACAAAAACGAAAAACAAAAGACCAAAAATCGAAAAAAAAAACCCTGCAAAAAACAATAAGACCCCACAAAAAAACGAAATAAAGAAAAACAAAATAATACAAAAACAAAGACCAACCAAATAACAAAAAAAAAAAAATGCAAAAAACCTCGCTCCAAAAAACAAAGAATAAATAAAGTAAAGCAAAAAACAAAAAAGCAAAAAAAAAAAGACCCCCCCCCCAAAAAAAAACAAAACAACAAAGACACCTACCCCCCGACACAAAAACCAAAAATGAAACAAAGCAACAACAAAGGCCACTTCCAAGAAAAACAAAAACAAAAGCAAAAAAATTATCTTTCTCTTCCAAAAATAGCAAAAGTAAATAAAAACTAGAAAAAAAATTTTTTTAGAAATTTTATTCTTTTTTGAATTAATCGAGAATTCGGATAAAAAAGAAAAAAATCCGGAAATCCGGAAATACTGAATTGATTCGTCTCCTGTTTTAACAATATTTTTCTTCGTTGAAAATGTTGCTATGATCCGATTAAGTGGACAACTAAGTACAAGTACTAAGTTGATTCTGGAGGATTCGGTAAAGTATCACACCCTAAATATTTAATCCTCTTGGGTTTTCTCTTACTTAGTGCAAGTTTAGATTCTAATTCTTTCGAATGACACTTTGCTATTTTTTGTTGTCAGTCTCATTGCTTTTTTATTCCAACGTTCTGGGTCAATACACACTGACTATTTTAGAGGTCAAAGAGTTAGTGGCGGACTGACAGTAATTTGAACACCTGGTAGAAAGAGTTAACCCTTGATCCATACAACTCAGCTATTATCTTCATACATATACATAAAGGGAAGTCCCTGTGGCATCATAGCTAACGTTTTAGACTGCAATATCGTAGGAAGCGAGTTCAAACTCCAGTAACGATATCATGTTCACTTTCTTGGGAAAGGTATGAACCCCTTAATCCTCTCAGCTATGGGTTAAATAGCGCCGCCACTATCCGTATTCGGCATTAAATAACCGTGAAGGTTAAATACCATTAAACAAAGAAACCAAATCAAACCAATTTAAGGCCGAAAATTAGGTGTAAATGTTGAAATTCTAACATCACGTATGAATCATTTTGTGATCGAGAATTAGAAGTCGATTTACATAAGAGAATATACTCTTTTTGAAAAGAAAATCTTAATAAGGTATAAAAGAATTCTATAGTTCCTTTTTTATCATTGTTAATATTTTTGTCAAATTTAACAATTGTTTCAATTTAGTATTTTTATTCATTTTCATTACTTTTCTAATTGATCTATATATTACTAAAATGTTTATGTTATGTACGAAGTCGATAAGAAAAGTACTGTGTGAGCTATGGGTGGAAGAGGGATAAGCGGATTGGAGGATATAACTCCAGCTTTCTGCAACCGCTGGATTTTTTTCACATGCTTTTGTTAATATCTTCTTTTTTCAGGTCGTTCTGCTATGGGCAGTGAAGAACAAAACATGAACATCGAGCAACGAATAAACTTGAAATTTTCGGGAATATCTTCACAAACATTTGAAACACTTCTGTTAATATATGGAGATAACACCACATCGAGCACACGTGTTTTTAGTGGCACAAAAGGTTCAAAGAGAGTCACGGGGTGATGACTCTGGGAGCGGGGGACCTTCAACAAGCAGGACTGAAGTGAACGTCGATCGGGTGAGGCAGGTGGTGTCTCTTGGTCGTCGGTTGACTGTTTGAATGATCATAAGTCATTTGGATATGAAAAAGGACAGTTTTTTTTAAAAGATTATCACCAAAGATTTCGGCATGTGGAATGTCTGCGTAAAAATGGTGCTAAGACAACTGAATGATGATCAGAAGGAGCAGGTAGACCATCAAGCATTTTCAAATTGAACCAAAGTTGCTTTGTAGAGCCATCACTGGTGATGAGACATTGATTTTTGTATCTGACCCAGAAATCAAGTGCCAGAGCAGTTAATAAACTCTCGTTATTTAATAGCTGTTTTATGCGTTTGTTTGCATATATTCTTTAATATTGTACCCTGCCGACCAAATTAGTGGTAATCCTTAATTTCTAATCCAAGTATTAAAATCTGTTTCACACAATTTTCTTTTGTACTGTTTCCTTTCAGTATTGTAAGAATACTTGATTCCTTGCTGAACTTTTTAGAACATTTGCATAAATACTGTCATTCTTCTTTCTCTCATCATTCATTCAACAGCAATTAATTTAATACAGTTAATAGGTCCTATTCCTTTGACAAGACTTCGTCTCCTTGTCTACACTGGAGCAAGTCAAACTTTTTAAAAAATATAACTATTACATTCAACGTAAAAGCCAATTGATATATCAGTCTTGATTTTACAATCTCGATAATAATGAAGACTCTATATACATTTTAGATAGCAATACTTAAAACCATTTAATTGTGTACAAATAAATGTGCTTTGGCTCGATTAAAAATAACGTTACCTACGAAATATTTACATACAAATTATATATATATATATATATATATATATATATATATATATATATGTGTGTGTGTGTGTGTGTGTGTGTGTGTGAGTGTGTGTGTGTGTGTGTGCGCATGTGTTTGAGTTTTCGTCTAATTACATTATATATATATATATATATATATATATATATATATATATATATATATATATATAAGTTGACATCATGTAACCAGCATGGCTTGATGTACTATGAAACGTATTGAATCCTTATCCGAGAAACATTTTTTTACCAATATTTGGTATTACATTTTATAATCAGAAGTTTTTTCCCTCTCCCTTTGCACTTCCGCTGTTATGACATGCAGTCATTTATTGCATTGTGCAGGGATAAGTCAGTATTCAAAAATTCTTTTTTTTTCGTCCATTTACTCTGGAGTTTCATCTGATGATTGTATTTTTATATACATGAAATTTTTTGTCATGAAACCAACATAAAGAGGTGAGATATTAATTTCTTTATGGCTTTGTCGTGCTCTGTTGGGTAGCATTTGAGCACTTTGTTGCGATAAGAAAAAAAATTCTGAAATAATTACTTTGTCCATTGATGTCTCTCCCTCTCATATATATATATATATACATATATATATACACACAAAACAAATCATTGGGAAACTTTTTTCTTATATTAAGATTTGAGCACTTTTTTGATTTAAGAAAAACGTTAAAAACGATTTGTTTGTATATATATATATATATATATATAGTGTGTGTGTGTGTGTGTGAGAGAGAGAGAGAGACAGACAGACAGAGAGAGAGAGAGAGAGAGACAGAGAGAGAGAGAGAGGGGGTGGGTGGGTGTTATATTTTTGATAAAGTAAACACTTAAAATTCTCTAAGATAAAGAATAAAACAATTTACTGATCAGTTTACTGCGAAAGGATAATTTTGTGGGGTCAGCGGCCACGTTGATCGCCATGTTTTAATCCTTCAAATTTTCGATACATAAGGCATCTATGAGATGATAATTAGAATCCTTTACTCCTTCCTCAGTAGAAGCATCAATATGACAATGGGAACCCAACGAGTTCACGGATCATCTAGTGACCTAATAAAGTCTTGTTTGACTTGTGGCATTTATTTTTTTTCAAATTGTTATTCGAGGGTCTGTCTTCCACAAACGTTCATCGCTAAAATTTCGTCAATGACATTTTTTCTAAACACACAAGACTTAGTTATGCTGGAATGGAACTTTCTATTTTGTGTTTCCTGTAAACTTACCAGGCCTTGGCACTGTCCCGTGTTAAGCGTTTCTCGAAATGGAGGTTATCTTTTCTTGCAGATAATATAGGGCAACGTTGAAAAAATAAACACCCGATACAAGGTGTGAGAATTTGGACGCCGCTTTTTTTTTTTCGTTTTCGCCTTCTAGAAATAAGCGTTACAAAATGGCGCCAGCCGATGAACAATTTCCGCTAAAATACCAAAAAAAAAAAAAATGTCTGTCAAACTCTAGCATAGCCGAACTTGTTCTACTTCGCAGCGAGTCAGCTTATCGCTATTAGTGCCATTCTAACGTGTCTACAATTCAATGAGTGTGCGCGTTTACAAGATACAAGGAATAAACTTGAACAAACGCTGCTTATCTACTTGCTTAAATGCCACCTTCGGTGATTATCAAGCCTCATCTAGAAGAAGGCTTCTGAAAGTGGTCCATATAAACCCCTGAGTATTGAATACAATTTTGGTATCGGGTCCACAGGAGGGTTGTAAATTTACTACTTTGCACTTCTAAATCCTTTTTTTTAAAACTAAAATCGCTGGTGTCTATTTACCAGATATGGTACACCAAGCAGAATGCTTGATTGGGTGTGATGGCCACTCGTGATGTGTCATTCACCAATGGCCTGTTCAAACGATATTGAAATAGAAAGTGTAAATTTGGTGCAAATTTTGACACCTTCCTTAAAGAAGAATTTATTGAAATCCTATATCTAATATATGTATATGTATAAATAGGATTTGGCATTAAATAACCTACAAGTGTTGTTATGCTATAAAACCTAACCAACCAGACTAAACAGTCTCCATCTTTTCACCTGAGGATATTCCAAGAATGTTGACAAAGATGGCTTTGTCAACATTCTTGGAATATCCTCAGGTGACCTCCATCATATAAATTCCTCTTTTCTAATAAAGGTACTCCTATAGAAATCTATTTAATCACCCGTGGACGATTCCCAGCATGTGTTGCCAGGGATGGTAAACATGTGGAGATTGTTTGAAATCATAATATCATAAAGGCACTCTCAAAGAAGCGTTAAAAAAATTTAAAATCACTCTGTGTAGATATTATTTCCAAGATTTCTGATTAAAAATAATTACTTCACACGATGAGAGAAAAGGTAAGTAAAGAAACGTAACAAACCAACAGATATAGAAAACAATTAGTAGTGAACTTCTACAAAACAATAATTCTTTGGGGCTTAGAGGGTAAAGCAGCTGGTGCGTTTAACCCAGTTTTCCTGATGCAAAGGTTTCGTTGTTCTCACAACTAAAAGTAGAGCTAGAAGTCTTCAAATGACTCTGCTTTCACATAGTTTGTCAAGACAGAGTAACAGTTCTCAACAGTTTTCAAAATGGCGACTACAGATCTGGATTTTGATTTTTGGGGATATAAAATAATCCTGTATAGAGAAATAAAGGAATATTCTTTTGGGCCAAAAAACCTATCTACAGAGAACCTTAAAAGTGATGAGACTGATTTTTCAAATATTTTTCAGGTTGACTTATAATTAGCAGATCGATGTGAATTCATAACCAATCTTTCCCACCGTCGATTAGATCTGATGAGATTCCTCTCGTTTGTCGTATCCAAAAAATGGCTTGTGTTACCTAAAAACATGCACTCTAGATAGAACTTGATCGCTCAATAAGCTGTTGTAACTTTTTTTTTCGCAGTAGCCAGAAGCACTTGTAATAATCTGAGATTACTCAGCAGAACGTAAATTCTGAGAGGCAAACATAAACTGAATTTTTTCACGTGTTTAAGGTCAACATCGATCAGCTGATTTCCAATCAGGGTTGCCAATCTGAAAAAAATATCAACCTTTTTACTTTCTAGACCAATCTCTTATCTCCTTTATTCTTCATGCGAAATGTGTTGTGAGAAAAACAAACTTGGTGGTTAAGAAATTCATCTTCGTACTTGGAATTTGTGCTTGTTATACTTCTAACTGATAAATGTTGAATTCTTGCAAATTTTTGTTTGAAACGGTTGGAATGTTAGGTTTGGACAGTAGCCGAGTGATATATCATACAAGAATTGCATCTTTCTGTGGCAGTTTGGTTCTAGAGAAGAAAGTCGTAGTAAGAGTGCTAGAATAATCACATACCATAAACGTAAAGTGTTAGAGGCATTTCCGAGAACATCACTTTGATAAATGCATATTCATGAAAAATGGTTATTTTAATTAATTGTTGTCTGCTTTGGATTGGGTGCAGAATACGTTGCGTGGCCTTTTCGGAGTGGATTGTTTCTCATCACTTCAGCCACTTTCTCATCGTTGGAATGTAGCCACTTTGTCCCTTTTTTGTCGCTACTTTTAGGGAAGATGTTCGGATGAACTCTATTCGTTCGTTCTGCTCATTTGACATTTTTCAATAAGAACTCGTTCGCCTGAAAGAGCATCCGTTCTTTTTTAATCTTCCTCATATCAAAGACATACTCCAAGAGTTTCTTTTCTAGAATATCAGCACTGTGTATAAAACTCACCCAGAAATGTTTTCTATCTATCTATCTATCTATCTATCTATCTATCTATCTATCTATCTATCTCATCGTTTTGCCTAGTCGACTGGCGGGGGCTGTAGAATACATTGACTGCTTCTTTGCAGAGGGATAAGACTCCCCCAACGAGTGACCTAAGTATGACACGAAAAAATTTGAGGTTCAAATGGTGAGGTTCAAGTAATGTTGGAGCTTTGGGGAATGTGGAGTACCCCTTCATTGCCATCGCTCCTTGTTCCAATCTGGCCCAAAGTGACAGCACCTGATCGGATCTTATCTGAGGGTCAAATAAAACTATACTCTAATTACGCAAAACTGAATCGTTTAACTGTTTGTTTAAACTGTGTATTTATGCTAAACTGAATTTTTTGAAATAGAACTGTTTTAACATTTAACTGTGTGCAAACAAAAAACTATATTAAACTGGATTGTTTGAAATAGAACCGTTTATTTGTATAAAAATATATTTGGCATTAAATAACTTACAATGGTAGATGTACCATAAAATCCAACCAAACCTAACTGGTCTTGCTTAGGATGATTTTGAATGTTAAAAAAAGGAGGTAGTTAATATTTGTATTTATCCAACCGATCCGAACGATTAGGATATGACACTAGGTCAATTTTCAAGCGGAGTTGAACAGTTTCGAATTCAGACTTTTACTTCTTTTGATCCGGTTGACATGCCAGGGTTAAAGAGCTCAGTCTACCCTACTATTTATCTATAACCAGAGGGAGAATATTTGGTTGGTTGGTTGGGTTTTATGGCATATCAACCTTTTTATGTTATTTAATATCTTTATGTAAATAGTTCTATTTTAAGCAATTTAGTTTAGCATGAGTACAAAATTTAATTGTCAAAAACATTTCTATTTCAAGCTATTCAGTTTATTCAAACAGTTCTAATTCAGCTAATTCAGTTTAGTATAAGTACAGATTTTGTTTACACACAGTTATATGTCGAAACAGTTTTATATTAAACTATTCAGTTTAGCGTAAGTAGAGTTTCAATGTCATAACAGTTCCGTTTCAAACAATTCAGTTTAGCATAAGCACACAGTTTAAATGTAAGTACACAGTTTATTTGTCAAAAACATTTCTACTTCAAGCTATTCAGTTTAGTCAAACAGTTTTAATTCAAACAAATCAGTTTAACATAAGTATGCAGTTAGTTCTATCTAACCCATAGATAGGGCCCTGTCAGGTGTTACCATTCCGGGGCAGAGTGGACCTGGGAGCAATGGCAATGAAAAGGTGCTCCGCATTCCCTAAAGCTCCAGCATCACTGGAACCTCACCATCAGATCGTTTAGTGTCATATCCAGGACACTCGTGGGGGGGGGTCTTACTCCTTTGCAGAGAAGCAGTTGGTGTATTCTACAGCCCCAGCCGACTGGGGAAGAGAATATTTGGATTCGTACTTTTCACAAGTGTAAGAGCACTATTCAAAATGCCAGCACCTTCGTCCTGAATTTCTACTCAGTTCGCAATGTTTGTTTCCTGCGACCATAGCTATTACACGATGAGATTGTTGATAAAGTTAAGGTAAAAAGGTACATCATCATGGTGAAGAAAACCTCGTCTCGCTGATTAATTACTACTTAGTTGTGAGTTCGATCCTCACAAGAAAAAAACTGAGTTTCCAGAGAATTTTTTAACTACAAGACCAAATCTTTAATTTTTTTTATTGGTTTTACGCCATGTAAACCCTTTATGGGTTACTTAATGCCAAAATTTGATTCATTTGTAAATGATTGATTATAACCATAACTAATTATATTTTCAACGTTTAACTGCAATCATTTTGTTACTCGATCTGTAATTGTGCGTGGTAATCATTTGCACACAATTATATGGTATCAAGTATTCCTATCTAATACTAATAATTTTCAAACCAGTTTATTTGACCCATAGATGGGGCTCCAACTGGTACTACAATTTTCAAGTGTTAAAATTACGATTAGTTACATCTTGCGGCAGTTTGGATAGAAATTTGAAAAATTTTGTATTTCTGTTTTATTATGCATATTTTTGTCATACAGAATCTATTCAATACCATATTTGCTGCCTTATGTTAAATCTAAGCTAAGTTTATTTTTTATATCATCTCGTCGTGGTGTCATGATTAAGTCTCGCAGGTTAATTACAGCTGACTAGTGAGTTCGACCCTCACAAAGTGCCCCATACTTGCGACCTAACACCAAATCTAAGCTATGTTTAGTTTTTTGATGACATCTCGTCGTGGTGTCATGATCAAGTCTCGCAGGTTAACTACAGCTGACTAGTGAGTTCGACCCTCACAAAGTGCCCCATACTTGCGATCTAATACCAAATCTAAGCTATGTTTAGTTTTTTGATGACATCTCGTCGTGGTGTCATGATCAAGTCTTGCAGGTTAACTACAGCTGACTAGTGAGTTCGACCCTCACAAAGTGCCCCATACTTGCGACCTAATACCAAATCTAAGCTATGTTTAGTTTTTTGATGACATCTCGTCGTGGTGTCATTGTAAACTTATCTCACATACTACTGAGTAGTGAGTTCGATTCTTACAAGGTACCCATAGTTTCGACCTTGTAAACACCTTGCGTGGTGTAAAGGTTAACGAGCCAGGCAAACAGAGCATTGTTGGTGAGTTCGGTCATCAGAGAGTGCCTTATACTTCTGGCCAAACTAAACTTAGAAAATAACTACAACGGAGTATAACTAGTTTGAATTCAGTTTTCCTTTTTCTAAACTGGTTGCCCTAACAAGGTTAAAGAACCCAGTCTACCCTACTGAGAAATGAGTTCAGTCTTTACTAGGTGTTCCGAACTTGAGGTTTTGCGACAAATCAAAGTTGCACTTATTTGTTTTTTTACAGTTAAGTCACGCTTAAAGATCAAGGAAATTAACCAATGATGAACTTGTTCAGTGCTAAAATGGGTGACCAGTTAGAAACAGCAGTTGTGTTGAATATTATTCACATCACTGTCGCTACCTCTGAAATACATTACCCATTCCCTAATAGTGTTCATAACAACTGTTTGGTTTCCATAAACGCTTAGCAAGTGTCAGTTAATGTCAGTGGGTACAATTTTTTTTCCTCATGAAGGGATTCAACGAGACACCTCTGCTTTTATGTCAGGTGCCATTTTCTCCGACTGACACTCAGCTGCTATTTGTAATATGCAAAAAAAAAAATCATGAGATATCAGCAAGAAAGTTCCCCCTCTACTGCCTTACCACCAGCATCTGCCTCTAACATTGTTAGTCAGCATAATAAAGTAATTTTGGTTTGGTTTGGTTTGGTTTGTTTAAAGGCATGTCAACCCCTCCATTTGTAAAAGTTTGATTATTATCAAAACAATTTTTCTTTTGCAAAATTGCTGGACGAAGAATTTAAATTTTCAACATTTCATTGCAATAATTTTTTAATTGTACTTTTTAAAAATCTATGATAATAATAATAATGATAATAATAATTGTTTGCACACAGTTATATGGTATCAAGTATTCTAATCTAATTTAAATAATTTTCATGGTTCCTAGTATTTCTCTCAAATACCTATAATTAATACATAATTATATAGTTTCAAGTAAACAATAATTGCTAACACACAGTTATATGGTATCTAATACAAATAATTTTCACACAGTTACATGATTTCAAGTATTCCTCTCCAATACTAATAATTTATAAACAGAATTATTTGACTCATAGATGGTACCCTGGCAGGTACTACTTCACCGAGTCAGAGAGTAATGACAACGAAGAAGTTCACTACGCTCTCCAGAGACCCAGAATTGGAGCCTTACTACCAGTTTAATCTAATGCTCAGGAGATCCCCTCTTTTTGGGGAGGGAGGTCTTACTTCTCTTCAGAGGATAGAGTCAGCCTATTCCAAGCCCTGTTGATATGGCGTAATATAATAGGCGGCAATACTTTCAGAGCAACTCTCGTATGAGCACTTGTTCGAAAATGCCAGTTGTTGTGACTTGTTTTGTAGCAGAAAAACTTCTCTATTTAATGTTGTTATGATCCTTGTATCTGTTATAGTTTCCGTGGAAATAGATAGGAGGCATTACTTTCGAAATGTCCCTCCTATTTCTTTATATATACTTCAATGCCATTATTTAGCAGGAAGAGACGTTAACGATACCAGAATATATAAAATACCAAAGTTTTTGCTTTCTTCCGACGAGTTTGTCACAATGATTAAGCAGGCGTTAAGGCGTGTACATTTTTTTCGGATAATTATTTTGCGACACACTCAAATCCGTAAATAGAATTGATTTTTATGAGTGTTGAGAAAAGCGCAATTAATAGGGGAAAAAAATTGGTATGTGAGTTATAGCCTGAATTTTCTAAGTTAAACACAGTGTTTTGATGGTTGTACTTTTAAATAATTAGTTCGGCAGTTTGGTTCCTGAGAGGAATTTTCTCAGGTTACGCAGAGTTAAATCTAATGAAGAATCCTCAAATATCGTGAAATTATACGAGGAACGCCCCGAAAGTAATGTTTCCTAAATAGCAAAAGAGGCTGATTGATTGATTGATTGATTCTAAAGGCATTTCAATCCGCTTTGGGTAATTTCATGCCTAATGATTAGAGAATTGCATTCCTTGAATGTTCCTATTTAAATTTGTGGAGTTCTTTCTTAGTTGCTTTTTTTGCATATGGTTATATCGGTTTTGGATGGTACAAACAAATGATTAATATTAAATAGAACTATTTGTGTTAGAATATTGGGAATCATTAAACTGAGTATATACTTGTGTGCAAATAAATGAGCTCTGGTTCGTTTAAAGATGTTATCTACAAACTATGCGTTTACAAATCCTATATATAAAGAGGATAGAACATTAAATAATCTACAAGGGTTAGTATGCCATAAAACCCAACTAACTGGGTTGTTAAATGCCACAACCATTCTTATAATAAAACAGTAGTGGTACTATCTAACCTATTGCTGGGGAAGGGGATGAGGGAGTTCATACCATTTCCAAGTGTAAACGTATTAATACACCCGGGGAGTACCCGTGGTGTACTAGCTAATTTGCTGCTCTGCGACATCGTAGTAAGCGAGTTCAAACTACAATCGCGCTATTAAGTTTATTTTCGGACAAAAAACAAAAACAAAATGAAACGAAACAAAACAATAAATAAAAAAACTATCAAAAAGCAGATAAATATTAGCAAATATTGTTTTGCTTTATGCGATTGAATTTTTAACAATCTTTAGTTAAAATTTAGTCAATTTGAAGCTGTACAAGTATGTTGAAATAATTTTAGTTTTATAAATGTATTTTAATTTTTAGATACATATTAGATTTTTAGATACATACTAGACAACTCGAGAATCCATTTGGTTTTTGTTGTAACTATGGTCCATGATGATATTGATGTTTCTATTTAGGGAGGTGTAAAGGCTTCTAACTCCAATTTAATAGTTATTTCCATTATATTGAGAATATAAATGAATAAAGAATGACATTCAGTGCAAACACAGTCTTCGAAATTATTATTCATTTGGAAATTGGACTGGTAATTGCTTTATTCTTTAAGTTGTTATTTACTAAGCTTTGCTTGGTCTAACACACAGCACAGGCGATCGGCTTACAGAAGCTGTTGTTCCTAAATGGCAACCCCTCACAGAACTGAACTGGCTCATCGGTGCTTAACATCAGTGATCTGACGGGAACCGGTGCATTCAGAGTGACTTAGCCATAAGTCTTTACTCTCTAAGAGCATTTTAAGTGTATTGCTCCAATAAAGATCTCGTTATGATGTACCGTTTTTGCAGGTTTACGGTTATATACAAATTTAATACTAGTAATTTTGAAACAGGTCTATTTGACCCATAGAGGGCAGAGTATCCGTGGCGTAATGGCTAAAGTGCTAAACTGCGACCTCGAAGTAAGCAAGATCGAATTCCAGTCGCGCAATTACGTCACTTTCAGACTAATACACTTATAGTCCAAGATATAGGTTACATAATATCACTGCTGTTCTTCTTCAAGGATGGCTTTAATATTAAGTAACCCATGAATTAACCTATTAAAACAAAGAAACCAAACAAAACCTTGACCGCTAGATGGAACTCTAACAAATGTCACCACTCCGGGTCTGAGTAAACATGGGTGTATGTATTTACCTAATACCCTCATCATGATGCACGGTATGACACAAAGTTAATTGTTAGGCAGAATACAACTGATTTAAATTTAGTGTTTTCCTTCTCCTAGACTGGTTGCCTTGCCAAAGTCAAAGAACCCAATTTGCCCTACTACTTACCCGTATCTAGGGTGGGAATAAGAGATAGATTCACACTTTTTCCAAGAACATTAGTGCCAAGTAATACAAACAGCCTCGTACAAGATTTGAACCCAGGTCGCCCGTTTCATTTTCTACGGTGATAAACGTTTGGTTAAGAGCGCCTCCAAGTGAACCTGGGAGTAATAGAAATGTACTCCATACTCCCCATAGCTCCTGAACTTGAGTCTCACCACCTGACAGCGCTCAGTGATATACTTAGGACATCCGAAGTTAGTTTTTAGTGGGGGTCTTTCATCTCTGTAGAGGATCCAGTTAGAGTATCCAAAATTCCTCCAATAGGACTGAGTGAAGATTTCTAATTACCGTTTCGTCCATTATATCGAGAATTTGGTTGGTTGGTTGGTTGGTTGGGTGTTATGGCATATTAGCCTTTATTGGTTATTTAATGCCGAATTCTGTTTGCATATATTAAATATATATGATTTGTTAGCTCATAATTTGTAGATAACATTTTTAAACAAGCCAGAGCTCATTTTTTTTGCACACAGTTAAATGGTTTCAAGTATTGGTATGTAACGCTAACAATGCAATTTAACATCAGTCATTTGTTTGCAAAAAGTTAAATGGCTATAAATTTGATTTGTAAATGATTAGCTTGTAGATAATTCCATTTTTAAAGAGTTAGAGCTAATTTGTTTGCATACAGTTGATTATTGTTATTGTTTGCACACAGTTAAATAGTTTCAAGTACTGCTACTTAAAACTAATTATTCTATTTAACAATATTCCCTCATTTGTACATAATAAAATAGTTCCAAGAATTGCTATGTAATACTAATAATTCAATGTTTGTATACAGTTAAAGGGTTTCAAGTATTTCTATTCAACACTAATAATTCTATTCAACATTGTTCATTCATTTGCTCACAGTTAAATGGTTTCAAGTATTGATATGTAGCACAAACAATTCAATTTAACATCAGTCATTTTTTGCACTGTTAAAAGGTGAAACAGAGTGGGCCTGGGAATCATGGCAATGTAGGGTTACTCCAGATTCTCCAACCTCCGGGACTAGAGCCTCACCATAAGATTGTTCAGGGTCATTAACAGGACACTCTTTAGGTGGGGGTTACCCTTCTGCAGGGATGCAGCCGATGTATTCAACAGCCCTAGCCGATGCGACTGGGAGAAGTTCGATGAGCAAACCTGGATCTGGCTGGGTGTTGGCTTGTTGACAGGAGATTTCCTCTGGCCTCAGGGGCCATCCCCCTAGGCTTTTACCCTCTTCGGGGGGGGTTATTGTCTGGCGCCTGAGGCGCCCCTATTAAGGGGAATGCCGACGGAGCCGAAGGTATTTTTAGCCATACTTGACGCGTGTGGGCTTCGGCCCTGCGACCGGACCCTCCTTAAAAACGGCCTTGTGCCAGATTTGTACGTTGATGGGACGTATGATAAATACCCAAATACCGAGATACCACACTTGATTTACAGTCATGTCACGCTGAAAGCACCTGTTACTGCTAGAACACCGAAGTTGTGCAGCGAAGAACCTGTTCAATACTCAGATTGGGTGACCACTTAAACAAACAGTAGGTACTGTGTACCATATCTAAGCAAAACTTAGTAAATAACCACGGGTACTACTCTAGGGCACCTCGAGTGGTGTAATGGTTAGTGAGCTGGACTAGCAAGCCTTCACGAGTGAGTTCGAGTCTAACTGGGTGTCTCATTCATACGGCCTTGTGTCACATCTAAGAGAAAACGCTTAGTAAATAACCCCAACAACCGATACTACACTTGGAATGCTAGAGTGCTGAGCCATTTGTAAATAATACCGTCATTTTGACGTGAAATGTGTTGATTATGTTATAAAATCCAGGCTTCTCACTGCACCTAAATAAAGTAGAACTTATTATTTCATTCTTCAAACAATCTTCTATCATGTTTTTAAGCATACTTCCCAAACTGGTATTATATATAGATTATAGCGGAAGTTTCTTAACCTCTACTCTTTCCACAGAGCGCGATCCGGTAGTTTAGTTCTTTAATATTATAGGGTTGCTCCTGCTGCCCTCTTCAGGTGAAATATCTCCATTTATTTTATGACATACCGTCTACTGCTATCCATTCATCACAGTTATAGCCTCCTTGTATCCCCACTCCACCAACCGTCATTTGAAGGAGATTGTTTACTATCCACACGCCCAGTTTACGCCCTACACCAACGTTCACATTGTTGAATATGGTATCCCACCCACAACCAGGAAAGTTGCCTGCTTCGGACCACCTGTCTAATCCTTAGCACGGAGACTTGGGACAGGAAGAACATTCCTGACAGTATTGGATTAATAAATAAATAAATAAATAAATAAAAATGATGGGAGAGTAACACTATTGAATATAAACAGAAAAAGAAAAAAACGAAGAGAAAAAAATGTGGAGTGAATGATGAATGGTGGGAGAAGTTTAGAGTTGTACAAGGAAACACGGACGGAATTCAAATGATGCTATATTTCCCCCTGGTGAAGTAAAAGAAAAAGCTTCTTGTGTAGAAAACCGAAGAGGTAGCCAAAGGAACCACAGTTTAAGTCTAGTAATCGGCGTGCGAGTCCTAGTAGTGGTAATTTTTATGATTTATTATTCAAAGCTTTAAATTTGGCACAAAACACAAAACACAAACAAAACAAAACAAAAAATCACCAGCAATGGCTTGTGAGAGCAACACCAATTATCATTCCACGACAGATGCTTTTGTCTCAGATCAAGAAGTGCAGAATTCTCGCAATTTATAATGAAAGCATTGCTTGCTTGACGTACGAATCAAACGTGTTCTCGTCTGTTATCGTCAGTTCACGTTCGATTCTTACTGTTGGTGCCATACTCATGGCTTTGTGTTAAACTAAGCTAAGATAAATAAACTGACTCGCTAACCCTACAAGGTACTCCTGAACTGAAAGTATGAATTTATTCAGACCCTCCCTAACAGGCAGGATTCGACAAGCTTTTATCTTTTAAAATTTTTTTAAATGTAGAATTCAGCTGGTTTTGAATTCAGAGTTTTCATAGACAGGTTTCTGTGACTAAAGGAGCCAAGTCTATCTTACTATTTACCTATATCTTCGAGAGAAGAGATGGATTCATGCCTTTCTCTAAAGCGTTTGCGTGAAATGAAAGGCGAAACAACCCCGTTCATGATTTGAACTCGGGTCGTCGAATCTATTTCCTTTGAAGATAACTATACTTCTGGCCTTACACCAGACTTAGCGTAGCAAATTACTGCAATCATCAGATCAGAAATGTTTTCATAAGTTCCCGTATGTCTATCTATATAAATAGTTGGAAAGAATGTTTGTCCATCCTCTAAAGACAGTCAACAGGTTTGATGCAGAGTTCTGCAGACTTAATACAACTGGTATGTCAGAGAGAGAGAGAGAGAGAGAGAGAGAGAGAGAGAGAGAGAGAGAGAGAGAGAGAGAGAGAGACTCTGTGTGTGTGTGTGTGTGTGTGTGCGAGGGTAGTGTAAAAATGATTTTCCTTAAAAAATGCGGGGTTTTATCAAGATGAGGTCTCCAATGACAATAAACGGGAAGCAATTTTGCTGCAAAGCATTGAGCCATAATTAAGTTATCCTTAGTAAATAAGTAATGGTTAGCAAGGTTAGATAAGTACCGAAGTAGAGAGATCAGTCCTCCGTAGGGGCCACATATTTGTGTAAAAATCTACGTTATTCTAAGAGAAAAATATATTAATTCTAATTATTATTTAATAATTAGAATTAATATATTTTTCTCTCACTCTGTAAGGCAGGGAACCTGACCAGAAGGAAGTTTAGTTGAAGATCAAATTTGAATGTTTTTTGCTTTGTTTTACCCACCTGAATATTTTTTGATGAATACCAAAGAATTGCTCAGCGTAACACCTGCCTTAAATTAGTCCGTAAATTTGCGCCCACTTAAAAAGGAAGAGGCGAAATTTATGAGGTTGCGTGAAAATATTAATATTTCTTAGGATTTTGCTTTCATTTCATGTTTGATAAATAACAGGATGTCTTAGGTAACAATAAAAAAGAGATTCATCAAACAAACAAACACAAAAGTAAAAAAAACGCGATAGTGTTATTTAGATTGAAAGTTGCTTAAAAACGAAAAAAAAAAGAATGGCGAAGATACTATCAGGAACTGTTGGCTAGTTTGGTTGATATAGTTATTTACTAAGCTTAGCTGTGGTACAAAACCAGAAGTATGGGGCACCCAGTGAGAATAGAAATCACTAATAATAGTCTGCCAAACTAGCTTGCAAACCATTACACCACCTAAGGTACCTAGTTATTTACTAAGCCTAGTTGTGGTACAAGGCCAGAAGTATAGGGAACCCAGTGAGAATAGAAATCACTAATAATATTCTGCCAATCTAGCTTGCTAACCATTACACCACCTGTGGTATTCAGTTATTTTCTAAGCTTAGCTCAGCTGTGGCACACGTGAGAACCGAATTCCCTAATAATAGCTCGCTAATATTTCTTGTTAGCCATGAGACTATGTGAAGTTTGGCTGGTATAACGATGGTACCTGCTTTAAGAAGTTAACATCTACTAAGGTCCGACCTGGAAGATATTTAAAAAGTATCGGGTACAGTTTTAATAGGTAGTTGTTTAAACCAAACACATAAAGGACAAAAAGAAAACTACACCTACAATCACTACCGCCGCCACCAAAAACATTCAGTGGAAGTCAACGTGGCGTAATGGTTAAAGTGCTGGATTTGCAGCCTCGAAGTAAACGAGTTCGAACTCCAGTCGTGCTATGATGTTCAATTTCGGACTAATACTCTTAGGAAAAGTAAGAACCCCCTTTCCCTTCCTCAGCCACAGGTGTTGAATAGTATCACTGCGTTTCTTTAGCAAGTATGGCTTTAGCTTTAAATCCCGCACGAGGGTTAATGTGCCATGAAGCAAAGAAACTGAAGCCGAACCGATAACATTCACCATTTCTATTAACAAGACACACTAAAAACAACACATGCCATCACGACCACACCATTTGCCACCATCTTCACCATACATTGATAATACACAACATACTACATATAAAACACATACCTCTGTCACTAATAACTCACACACGACTGCCACCTTGCCCAGTTGGTTGGGGCTGTAGACTACACCGACTGCACCTCTGTAGACAATAAGACCCCCCCCTAACGAGTGTCCTGTATACGACACTAAACAATCTGATGGTGAGGTTCCAGTAATTCTGGAGCTTTGGGGAATGCGGATCACCCCTTCATTGCCATCGCTCCCAGGTCCACTCTGTTCCGGAGTGGTAGCATCTGATAGGGCCCTATCTATGGGTCAAATTGAATTAAACTGCGTACTTATGCTAAACTGAATTGTTTAAAATAGAACTGTTTTGATATGTAAACTACGTATTTATGCTAAACTGAATTGCTTGAAATAGAACTGTTTTAGACATTGAAATTGTATTACGCTAAACTGAATTGTTCAAAAAAGAACTGTTTTGTCATTTAACTGTGTGTAAATAAAAACTATACTTATACAAAACTAAATTGTTTGAATTAGAATTGTTTGACTAAACTGAATAGCTTGAAATAGAAATATTTTTGACAATTAAAATGTGTTTTTATGCTAAACTGAATTATTTGAAATAGAACTGTTTATTTGTATAAAATGGATTTGGCATTAAATAACATAGAAAGGTTGATATACCATAAACCCAACCAACCAACCAACTACAGTCACCACCAATAACTCTCGAACCACCACCACCACAACTACATCACTGACTCACACACCATGTACTAGCAAGAATACACATCATCACCGTCAAAAACAACCCAAAGCAACAATACATATAATATACAAAACATATAAAACATAAAAGAGCACACACGCACACACACACACACACACACACACACACACACACACACACACACACACACACACACACACACACAAACATCATCACCTCCACGATGCACTATCAATATACTCCGTTTCTTGCACAACAAACAAAAACAAAACAAACGTTACCAATAACCAATGACGCAAACACCATCACCTGCACTACCAATACCATTCCAAAACAACAATACTACACACATAAAACACAAATTTCCCCACTCTTTCTCTTTCTCTCTCTCTCTCTCACTCTCTTTCATACATACGCACACACTCTCTCTCTTACACGCACGCTCTCTCTCTTATTTACTCTCTTTCTCTCTCTCTCATATACACACACAAATACACAATCTCTCTCATATACACTCACACAATCTCTCTCATGCATACACTTTCTCATTCTCTCTTTCACGTACACACACACACACTCTCTCTCCCTCTCTCTCTCTCACACACACACTCTCTCTTTCTCTCTCTCACGTACACTTTATCTCTCTCTCTCTCACATGCACACACAAAATCTCTCATAAACACAGTCTCTCTTTCTCTCTCTTTCTCGCACTCGCATACACTCACTCTTTTACACACACACACACACTTTCTCTCTCTCTATCAAGAACACTCTATCTCTCTCTCACACATACACACACACTCTCTCTTTCTCTCTTTCTCACACAGGTACATACATTTTAAATATATTAGAAATCACGAGTAAAGTGGTGACTCCTAGTTCTAGGTTTTCTTCCTGTTGATATACGCATATCAGGGCTTTTTGTCTGTAAACAACAATTCACACCATGGAACTTCGCTTTGTCCCGGTTTCACTGAAACCGGGACAAAGATTTTATACAAAGATTTTTTTGTCAAATATTTCTGGTTTCTTGAATAATTCTACTCTTTAGCTTTCACGTAATTAATTTATACGGTTGTCTTTCTTTGTGTGCTTTGTTTGGTTGCAGGTGATGTATAGCTATAAGCCAGTGTAGAATGACAAACAGAAATCAAGATGAATTTATTATGAGTTTCGATACAGTTGTGTACAAGGAAAATACTTATTCCTCTCAATAATCAAAGTCATCGTGATGTAGTGGTTTAAGTGTTGGTCTGCGACATCGTAGTAAGCGAGTTCGAACTCCAGTCACATTATTACGTTCTCTTTCGGATTAAGGAAAAGTGTAAACCTCCTTATTTACTCAGCTATGAGATAGTACCACTACTGTCCGACGAGGATGTATTCAGCATTAAATAACCCTCAAAGGTTGATGTGTCATTAAATAAAGAATCAAACCAACCAACCAGTAACCAGCCCAGTCAGCTGGGGTTATAAAATAAACAGACTGTATCTCTGCAGAGGGGAAAGACTCCCCCAACGAATGTCCTGGATATGATATAAAACAATCTGATGGCGAGGCCCCAGTCACTGGAGCTGTAGGGATTATTGAGTACTTCTTCATTGCTATTGCTCCGAGGTCCACTCTGATCCACAGTGGTAACACCTGATAGGGTTCTTCCTATGGGTCCAATAGAACTGTTTGACATTGAAATTGTGTGCAAACAAATGACTGATGCTAAATTGAATTGGAGGAAATAGAACTGTTTGATCATTTAACTGTGTGTAAACAAATGACTGATGTTTAGAGATACATAGCAATAGTTGAAACCATTTAACTGTGGGCAAAATAATTTATAGTAAATAGAAATATTCAGTCTAGAAATACTTGAAATTATTTTACTGTGTACAAAAGAATAATCTCAAGCTTGTTTAAAAATGTATCATACAAATGAGTTTACAAATCATTTGATATATGTAAAAACAAGATTTGGCATTAAATAACCAACAGTGGTTGATATGCCAGGCAAATTTCAACCAGTAACCAAACATGTTATCGAGAGATTATGATTAGTGTTATGGTGTTGAGTACAATTTAAAGAAATGTCTTTATTTCCAGAATTATACTTACGATTAAAATGTTGCTTAGGTTGATCCATTTTATAGCTTTCTTCATTTCTAAGGTCAACGAGGAAAGAGGTCTCCTTTCTTAGAAACGAGGCATGTTAAAAAATATCGAGACTAAATACGAACAATTGCAAATTTCTCGCAACGACTCTGCAATATAAAAAGCCAGTGCGATCTCTTGTTGGGTAGAACTGTTTTATGCAGCCTAGTTGGTAGAGTATTCGCCATTGGTCCGGGAGAAATGGGTTCAATCCCAGGTCGAGTCATATAAAAGACTTTAAATATGGTACTTGATGCCTCCTTGTTTAAGACTCAGCAATATAAGGTATGTATCAAGGGTAAAGTGAAGAAATCCAGGGAAAAGAGTAGCGCCCTCCCCTAGTAGTAGCTATTGAAAAAGGAGCCTTCTGGTCGCCCTCGACTATTGTCACCAACTTTACTTTTACGGTCAGAGTGAAACTTTGTTAGAAACAAGAATTTAATGGTAAGAAGGAAGAAACGAGTTCAGCAGAGTGATGAAAAAAAAAAATTTCGATAAAAACAAAAAAAAAAAAAAAAAAAGGAAAAAAAAGAAAAGAAAAGAGAAGCCCGATGAAAAAAGAGTTTTGCAGTGAAAAAGAAAAACTAAGTGTCTAGAGTGCTTTTAAACAACAAGACTGAATCTATTCATGAATATTAAATGAACAGTAAATAAAATAAATAAAATAGTAAATAAAAACTAAAAGTCTGAATCTTATCATTTCTTAATGATTTTATCCGCTTTTTCTTCATGAGTTAAAAAACAAAACAAACCAAAACAACTGATGTATGTGTTTAGTATTGTTATTTTGATGTTCATTTTCATTCTTATTTGTCAAATTTAGATATTTTCATTTTTTGTTATTACGATGAGCAGTCGCTAAAATTTAGGCGTTAGTTACCCAGCAAAAATAGATAAATAAAATCAAATTAAACGACAACAACTGAACGAACCAATCAACGAACCAATCGACACATGATATTCCTGTGTCTAGTTAGGAAGTAGGGAAGACCTCTAACTAGCATTTGATAGTTGTCTCCATAATATCGAAAATTTGGACGATTAAAAGGTGATATTCAGTACGAATACAGACCTGGAAAATTATCATTCATTTGGAAATTGAACTAGAATTGCTTTATTCTATAAGTTGTTATTTACTTTGTCATTTATAAAAGTCGTATTTTATTTGTCTATAATAATAAATTGTTTGCACACAGTTAAATGCTATCAAATATTCCGATCCAATAATAATAATTTTAAACAGATCTATTTGACTCATCGGTGGGACCCTAACATTTTTAAAATTTCAAAATTACTGTTTGCTACGTCTTGCAGCAATATTGTTTCCGGTTGATTATGTTCAGTTATACCATTTTCAGTGAGAAGCCTCCTTTCTCCACGAGGAAAAAGTACATTAAAATCTTTTCCTTGATCAAACAAGAATGTATACTAAATTTAGTAGTTCTATATCAATCAGTTCGGCTTTTTATACAGGACACACACTCTTCCAGTCTCTTTGTTAAATGACATATCAGCCTTCCTGACATATTTAATGCCAAATCCTTCCGAGTAGACGAACAGCAGTGATACTATTTAACCCATAGTTGATGGGGAGGAGAGAATTTAATAGCGTAACTGGGATTCGAACTAGCTTAATTCGAGGCTGAAGTCCAGCACTTTAGCCATTAACGCCATTGAGGCATCCCTTACAAATTCTTTTAAATTATTAAAAAGATTTTTAGAGAAAAAGTAAAGTTTATGTATTTTCTTTCTCCACTTGTCAATATGTTTGTTGGCTGGTTTCTTTGTTTAATGGCACATCAACCTTAGTGATTTATTTAATGCCAAAGCCATTCTTGTAGAAGAACAGCAGCGATAGTATTTAATCCATAGCTGGGGGATAAAAGAATATGCTTGTTGTTTTAAACATTAATTTTCTAAGATTTAGATTTTGACACCAAACAGACACCATCTTATATACATTCTAATTATCTATAACGAACACTATTTTTCGAGTCAAGACGAACGCATCTGTCCGGAAGTTATCAAAATGTATGCGTTCAATACGCATGCTCCCAGCCTACATCAATCTCATCTTCATATTTTCATGAAGTCCAGGCTCTCTAAATCTAAAGTAGCATTCTTGAATAACTATCTTCTGGATAACTTCTTCTTATATAGGAAAGGATTTGAAGTTATAAATATCAAATTTTTCACCCAAAACAGAGCATTACAGATCTGCAGGTTAACCATGAAATCGTTAAACTGCCAAGCTTATGTCGGAAGGCGTTATCTTGAGATATCAGGCTTGTCCTGCTGACTGACGTAAAGTATTTTTTGAAAACCCCAAAAGTTCATAAAGATGTACAAAAAATTACCCCAACCCTATCAGAGCGGTAGCCATTTTTATACTTAAAATCTATCGAGTTTCATTTAGGAACAAAATGGATACTACTTGACATATAGCAGAAAATTATCTCCTGGAATATAGATAAGCGTTAAATGTAATTGACAGTTTTGTAGTTTTTGTACAAGTTTAAAATCTTTCTAGATGTATTAAAAAAGTTGAACTTCATTTTAAAACCATATTTTTTTTACAAGATATAAGATTTTAAATCCTGAATAGATACATCATTGTTTCACAAACATAAACAAACGAAAAATGCATTTACAAAGACATAATTAGAAATTTAAAATGAGTTAGCACATCGTCCCTTATTTGAAGATTCTTTTTTTTCTCATTTTAAAGATTTTTTAACTTCTATTTAAGTAAGTTGAACTTCAAATTAAATAGGTTGAACTTCAGTTTACAAAAGAATTAAAATAAAGATATCTGTTTATAATTGTGAACTGATACTGTATCGGTTGCCAAACAAACCAACGAACAATATATTCATAAAGACAGATAATTAGAAACTGAAAATCAGTTGGCACACTGATGTGCCATCGAGACATATTGTTATGCTAAGTTTGAAGGAAAACATTTTTGATTTGGCCTTTTTGTTTGACGGCAGATTTTGATTGTGATCATAACAATATTTTCAATATTTCCATTGCATTAGAAAAATTGCACATTTTTTATTTATCTTTAATCTTTAATAATACTTGACTTTGACACAGTCATATAATATCAAGTATTCCAACCTAATGCCAATGATTCAAGCAATTATGTAGTTTCAAGTAACTATTCTTATTTGATTATAATATCTCAAGTATTTCGCAAACTGCATGTTTTTAGTTTCATTTTGAAAATGTTGATCTTCAAGTTAAATTAGTTGAACTTCAAATTAAATTGAATAATATTTTTTGATGAAGTGATGAATCTATTACAGATACAGTATTGATTCACAAACAAACTAATGAACAATACTTTGATGAAGATAAATAATAAGAAACTAAAATCAGTTCGTATTTCTATTGTTACCATTTGGAGATGCTGAGTTGAAGCAAATTATTTTGCATGTATTCAACCAGCCTCTCTGCAAAGGGCAGGATGTGACATAAGGTCAATTTTTAAGTGGTGTACATTTGGTTTGAATACAGAGTTTTCCTTCTCTTAGACTGGTTACCTAATTAAGGCTATTTGCGACGCTAGTTTGCGATGCTATTTACCCATTTGTGGGTTAATAGAGATGGATCCACGCCTCTCCCAAGGCCATAAGCGTAAAGTGAAACGCAAACAGCCAACTCCTGGATTTGAACTCGGATTCCATTTCCGTTACGCAATATGCGCAAACTCTTTTGTATATGATTGAATGTTTTCATACAATTAGTAACCAGATCGCAGTGAAAGCATCGTAGCACTTGAACCAAGAAACTAGAACAATTATCTGTGTTTTTTTAAAATAAAAGATCAATATTCCAAATTTGAATCTTGAATTTCCGACATTTAAAATTGTAACGTTCAGTTGTTTTTAATCCGTAGGTTCGAAAACAGAGGCAGACATCGTGTGTGTTTGTGATAACTTTAAGAAACATTAAAATTCAACATTTTTTAAGCTGAAGCCAAAACGATGTAGTTGTGAGTGTGATTAAGTTAGTTGTTTTATGAAGGGTGAAAATAAATGAAAAATTATATCACACATTTTAACAATTAGTACCTTTGAAGTTTTCGGATAATTAGCTAAAAGAATCTAATTATATTATTATTCATTGCAGAACTTTACAAATGGAAAATCTTTCGGGACATTTGAATGCTTGAATAGTCAAGGGGAATAACTCGTATTAATTTTTCGACAGCTTGTTTAACGATGGATAGTTCCCTCTTAAAACAACTTCACCCTACCCGGTTTAGAGGTTCCCATATGGTGTTGCGGTTGTGTCCATGGCATAGAGGATAATGTGCAAGACTATGACATCGGAGTGAGTTCGAACTCCAGCCGTGCTATTATAGTGACTTTTTGACTAATATCCTTGAGAAAGATAAGAACCCCCTTATCTTTCTAGCTATAGATTAAAAAGTACTACCACAGTTCTACTAGGATGTTTTTAGCATTAAATAGTCCACGAAGGTTGATATGCCATTAAACAATGAAACCAAACAAAACTAAACACGTGGTATTAATCTCAATACTATACCCATTTTAATTTCGTCTTATTGTGGTTGGTAAGTATCTCTTCTCTCTCTCTGTATCAAAAAACCAATCCAGATCTTATATCTGAAGCGATGTAGCGTTGAGAGAGAGAGAGAGAGAGAGAGAGAGAGAGAGAGAGAGAGAGAGAGAGAGGGGGGTGATGGTGGTGGTGGATTGTGTGTTGGAGGAATTAAACGTCATACAGTATGGACTTCAAAATGGATGCATGACACGGGCGACAGGCGTTTAACGAAATAACAGAGGGTAATTATTCGGTGAAGGGACAGATTCATGTCCATCTTTAAGAATAGCCGCTGGCTTCTCTTCTGATATGACCGTCTATGTCTGTGTGGAAGGAAAGTCCGAAACCGAATGCATGGAATCTCTTCGTTCGAAAAGTATGTATTACTTTTTTTTATCGAGTTTTTTCTTTTATGGAGAGGACATAGTTTAAGTTGGGGTCATTTTGCTACAGCTGTGCTAGAGCTTCATCTCTCTCTACTCTCGCCTTCTTTTTTAGGACGCGCTGACTTAAAATTATAATACGACTTACTGGTTGACTTTATTCAACTATATCTCTTCCTATATCTATCATAATATTTCTTGACATGCCATTGGTGTGATATTTACATTTTCAACTGCCTAACGTCAACAAGTCTGCACTGAGTGACTTCACAGAGGAATAATGTAATAACAAACCTAACTTCCTTTACGTTATGTTGACTATAACTTTTCGATGGTCAAGTTTTAGGGATTGGCTTGTTTCTCTTTTGTATTCTTCACCACAACGATATGGTATATTCAACCCCTAAATTATTTTATTAGTTTGATTTGTTTGTTTGGTTTTATGGCAGGCTTGGATATTCAATGCCGCAGACAGTTTTCTTTTGCAAGCAATTATATGGTTTCAAGTGATTAATTAAAAATTGTAAACAATTATAGCTCCAAGTAACAATTCTTAAAATAATTTTCACACAGTCATATTCAAGTATTCCTGTCAAATACAAATAATCTATACACAATTATATAGTTTCAGGTAACTATTCCTATTTAATAATAAGGATAATGATATTAAATTGACAAGACACAACAAAATATCAGAAGTAAATTATGTGCTGACTGAGACGAAACGATCAATATAAGCGCCAAACGAATATAAGACTAGACACGATTGGGCGGGAAGGCGATCCACTGGAAATTGTGCAAGAGGTTTAGATTTGAACATACGAAAAAATAGTATATGTACAACCCAGAATCCGTCCTACAAAATGAGATGCACAAAGTCCTTTGGATTTTGAGATACAAACGGGTCATCTAATTGCGGCCAGATGACTAGACCTAGTGATAGTAAAAAAACAAAAAACAAAAACAAAAACCAGAACAAAACAAACAAACAAACAAAAAACCCCAAACAAACAACCCTCCCCTCAGAAAAACGAACAAACAAAAAAAACTACTGAATAGTGGACTTTGCCGTTCAGCTTACCACAGGATATAACTGAAAAAAAGTGAAAAGAGAGGTAAGTACCTTGACCTAACTAGAGAACTTTAAAAAATATGAAACCTGAAAGTGACGGTGAGACTAATAGGAATTGGTACGCTCGGTAAAGTCATCAAAGGATTGGTACTGATACTGGAAGACTTGGAAATAAGAGGACGAGAGGAAATCATCCAAACGACAGCATTATTAAGATCGGACAGAATACAAAGAAGAGTCCAGGAGACTTGAGAAGACTTGCTGTCTCTCAAACTCCAGTAAAAAAACTATCAGCTAACGCTGGTGTGAAAAACTCCCAAAAGAGTTTTTAAAAAATGATGATGATTATAATGATGATGATGATAATTTGTTTATCCAAATATTTATATGTAATAAGAATAACTTCCTGTTAATTATATGGCTTTAAGTATTTCAATAAAGGATCCATATCCTTTATTGAAATACTTAAAGCCATTACTTCAAGTAATTAATAATAATCGTTAGTAAATGATTATAGTTTCAAGTGACTATTCTTCGCACCAATGATTTGAATTTTATGGCATTCTTATCTAATGCTAATAATTTTCAAATATCTATTCGACTATGGGACCCTAACAGGTACTTGCACTCTGAGGCAGAGTGGATCTGGGAGTAATGGAAACTAAGAGTTATCTTCACACTCCCCAGAGCTCCAGAAGTGGAGCTTCATTCCCTGATGTACTTAAATCCGCATATATATATATATATATATATATATATATATATATATATATATATATAAATAAAAGAATTAGCACACGAATTAGTTCGGATCCCTTTTACAGGTGTGTGTGAGTGTGTATGTGTGTGTTTGTGTGTGCATGAGGAAAGACAAGTGATTCTAAAGTGGTTAGGTAGGCCGTCTTTCCTATCGAAGCGTTTGACCGTTTCTCTCGAAAACTGATACTTTCTGTACTTCTCTGATGTAACTATATGAGCCAATTGGGCACCTCAGATGATTTTCAGTGAGGTGCCCCATACTTCTGGCTTTGTGCCGTAACTAAGCTAAGCTTATATGAGTCAATATAACACTTCATGTGGTGTAATGGTTAACAAACAAGATTATCAGACCATTGTAAGGGAATTAATTCTCAGTGGGTGCCTCATACTTACGACCTTGTGCCACATCTAAGTCAAACTTAGTAAATAACTATATGAGCTGATTTCGCTGTTTCAGGAAAACAGATCGCAGAATATAACTTTAAAAAGTCGAGTAGTATTAGGAGTATTAATAAAACCAAGTTTCAAGAAGGAGGGGTCCCCGTGGTATTGTGGGTAACGTGCTGGACTGCGATGTCGGAATAAACGAATTCGAACTCCAGTCTCGTTACTACGTTCACTTTAGGACTATAATACCCCTAGAAAAAGCATGGAATCTCTTATTTCTCTAGGTATGAGGTAAATAGCACAACTACTGTTTTACCGCGAGGATAGCTTTGACATTAAATGACCCACGTAGGTTGATATGTCATTAAACAGGGAAGTCACAAAAACAAGTATTGTTCATTGTTTATTGAAATATTTTGGTTAAGTAATTAAATTTCAAAAGTTGATTTAATGATAAATTAGAAATGTTTTTGGAGAACGTTGGTGACAAGGAACGTGGAAAAACGTCGATCACCCTTATAGTTTCATATCAATAAATGTTCCCGTTTCTTTTCGGCCCGAATGAACAAATTGTGGCCCAGTTGTTGGGTACCTCTGGTATAGCTAACCGATCCACAGTGTTTTTTCCCAACACACACCATTTATGTAAGGCAGGGAAAATTTTTGGGGCATTTGTTTGGCTGCAACAATCCCATACATCTAATATCCAAAGCAGAGTTGAGAGGAAAGGCTTTTCTGAAAACGCCTTCAGGCTCCTACCAAAGGCGCCACCCTTAAAAACTCTATACATTTACCAGATATATTTGATCCCTAAATAGGTTGTTTTGATTTCTTTGTTTAATGGTATATCAACCTTCGTGGGTAATTCAATGTTAAAGCCAAGCTCAGTTGGCTGGGATTGTAGAATACGCCAACTGCATCACGGCGGAAGGTAAGACCTCTCACCCTAACGAGGGTCCTGGATATAACACTAAAGCCTCTGGTGATTCTTCCAAGTTAAAAGTCTGTTCTGGATATGACACAAAAGCGCATCGGGTGGTGAGGCTCCCGCTCTCTAGAGTGTGGTGTACCCCTTGAATTTTATTAATCCTAATTTCACTCTGAGCCGGGTCACATCTAGGGCCAAATTGATTTCTTGAAAATTATTAGTATTGGACTGGAATGCTTGATGCCATATGACTGTGTGTAAAAAAATTATTATGATTAGATCGGAATATTTACTTGAAACAATATAATTGTGTATGAATTATTAGTATTTGATGGGGACCCTTGAAAGCATATGACTGTATTTGAATGAGATAAGAATACTTGATATCATATAACTGTGCGTGAAGACAAAAAAGGAAGGTTCAATAAATTAAAAAAATAGATGCAATGAAAAATTGAAAATAGAGTTACTATTAATAATCAGACATTTACAAAAAAATTAAATTTGGACAATAAGTAATCCATAGGGAGTTGATATGTTAGTTAAATACCCCCCCTAAAAAAACTTTCCCTCTTTCCTCTTTTTATTTCTTTCTCTCTCTCCTCTTCTCTAGTGTTCTGGACATGACAGTAAACTATCTGATGGTAAGGTTTCAGCCTTGGAGATTTGGGGAATGTGGAGTACCCCTTCGTTGCCATTGGTCCTACAATGGTTGATATGCCATAAAACTAAACCAAACCAAAACCTCTTCACTATTTTTTTCCTTTATTCCCTTTCTTTATTCCTCTCTCTTCTTCTCTATTATAATCAAACATTAAAAATTTGATTCATTTATAACTGAATCAAGTTTTAGCAGTAAATAACCTATAGGAGTTGATATGCCGTTAAACAAAACTGGAAGTTTCTTTATAACCGTGGCTCGCTGTTACAATCGAAATCAGCAAGTTCATAGGTCGTCTAATACTCATTAAACTATGTATTCAGCAAAGTGGCGAATAGTTTTTATATATTTTAGTTTACAACAAAATTTGCTTGTCAACAAGAATTGTTTATAACAATTTTCACATGCACATCTTTGTCCTGAACATTAGCATTAAATGATTGCAAGGCATAATTTGAAGCTATGCTGCCGAAGATAAGAGATAGAGTTTTTTTATGTTGTCTGATAGAATCGTGACAGTTGTAAAACGGCAATGCTGTTATTTTAGTTTTCTTTAAGTGCTATGCAGCAAAGGTCACATTTAATAATCTTTTCGTAAGATTGATCATCTTTATATTATAGCGTTAAAAAACCCTCTAAAACAAAAACAACAACAAACAAAATCGGCCATTGTTATCAAAAGTGGTAAGTATAATTTTTCATAATGCAGCTGCGTTCGAACTGACGTCGAGAGTGTTTTTACAGCTGTCGGGGTATAGAAGTAGAGAGTAGCCGGTGAGGTGGGATGGGGTATCAGGCACTAGCATGACTGACAAGTCATTCCAATTCACTCACCTTCCCGTTGAACTAGCAAAAACTATTTGAAACTTATCTGACTTCTCATTTCCATGGGCCACCAGGGTTGCAATTTAAAGCATTACTCTGGCCCAGCTATTGAAGGTTTTGAATTAACGTATATTTATCTAATTAAATCCTTTCGAAGAATCACAATGTCAAATATTGCGAAGAATCTAATCCGCTTTTTATTCATTAGCTTAAAGAAAAAAAAACATCAACTTACGTATGTGCTTAGTATTATTATTTTGACGTTCTCTTTCATATCTCATTTCTCAATATAAAAAAGTTAATACGATAAGCAGCTGCTTAAATTTAGCTGTTAGTTGCTAAGTATAAATAAATAAAGAAAATAAAACGCCAACACTCCAACCAATCAACTAATAAAAAAGACAACCAACCGACCTATCAACCAATTGTTAACCACCCAAAAGACTAACTAATCAAAGGACAAGCAAGCAAGCAACCAACCAACCAACTAGCCAGCCTGCTTGCCAGCTCGCTAACCAAGCAACGAATGAACTACTAACCAACTAACCTGCCAGAAAACCAACAAACCAATCAACTAAAAAAAGAATTAACAAAATACTCTCAACCAATTATAAGATAACCAACCAACCAACCAACCAAGTGACAATTAACCAACCAAATAACACACCAAACAAAATACAATCAAACAATTAAGAAACCAATTCAATCCTCCAAACAATCAAAAACTGACCTAGTGACGATCAACCAACCAACCAACCAACCGAGCGACGACCAGCTAACCAACCAACTAAGCAATGTCAACCAACCAACCAACCAACCAAGCAACGGCCAACCAACCAACTAACCAACCAACCAAGCAACGATCAGCCAGCCAGCCAGCCAAAACAAAACCAGCCAACCATCCAGTAAACCAATCCAATCAACCAACCAACCAACAAAAAGACAACCAACAAACCAACCAAACAGAATACAGCCAACCAACTAAAAATCAACCAGCCAACCATCCAATAAACCAACCAATCAAAGAAAATCCAACCAACCAAAAAACTAACGCACCAACTAATCGACTATTTAAAGAAAAAAAGAAAATACAACCAAGCAACCAGCCAACCAACCAAATGACAACTATCCACTTAACCAACAAAAGGACAAAAACAAGAAAAATGATACTCCCCAAAGAAAAAAATAAAAAATAACTCACAAGATAAAACAGTCCAAAATCCAACAGAAATAAAACGAATGAAATTATTTTCAGTTAGGGTTTTCTGAATAGAAAAACCGTTAATACACTGAAAAACGTAACAGTTCAAATTCCAATCGAGACAACTAGAGTTCATTTCCCAATAATGGCCTTGCAAAAGACAAACCCATCTCTTTCTCTCTCTCCATGCGATGAGCAAGATTTTGAGACAATAATCGGCATCCAGTCAAGGAGGAGGACAGCTAAATTCAAAATCATGTGATTTTGGCGCTAGCAACTCCAACCCGTTGAAAACAAAACTTTTCTTATGAAACTGCAGCTGCATCACTGACGTCATCAGGTTGCAGCCCTCTGCTCTTCAACAAGGAATCTACAGTTAAGTTCTAAGTTAAACAAGCAACATAACTGCAATAAACATGCGAGTAATTTGCTAAGTAATGTTGATCTTAAGCTTAATGTAGATACACTCCTTGACTTTGATATAAAACATACTTCCTATGATTTACTAAAATCTGGCATAAGATCAATACACCATTAAAAAAAGTGTTATATTAATAACAAAGATTTTCCGGGCTTTTTTAAATTTGATATCTGTTTCAATTCAATTTCTAATTGGATTTTTGTTATCTATCATTGAAAAAAAACTTGAGAAGAGCATTTTATGTACAACTAGACGACCGGTGAATCCTATTGTAATAACAGTCCATCCTTCTATTTAGGAAAGATTGAAATAAAACTAATACTATTAATAATATAAAATAATTTTCTTACTAAGATGTAAATAAAGTTAAAATCACGGAGAATCTAATGTAAATAACTAAAGGAATTGTGACGTTGGTGGTGACGTAGCTTCAGTTACAGTTTTACACATAATCTACCTCATAATAGGACATGTAAAAATATGCTTAGGCATGCCTGTAGATTGTATTTGCTTAGATAAAAATCTCGATTCGATGAGCGGTTTTTGTTAAATATACACGAGCATAATGAGAATTCTAGTGATATATAAATGAATGTTTAGGCTATGATAAGTCTGGAGATTTTATTGTTTTGATAGAAATCTCGCTATAATGTGTCTTTTTTTGTTACATATACACAAGTATAATGAGAATTTTTGTTAAATGTAGATATGTTTTTAAGCTGTGATGTGCCGGTGCAGTGTATTGCTTTGATGAAAATCTCGCTATGATGTGCCGTTTTTCGTTACATAGACACAAATAATGAAAAATCTAGTTATATGCGCCTGTAGAGATATAGTCTGCCACTAAGAATGAATGTGTGTTTGGGTATGTGGACTCATACGCGTATTCATATAAGGTCGTGGTCATGTGTCGGTGTGGTGTGGTGTGGTGATGCACACATATACACATACATACATACATACTTACATAGATACATTTTATTTTGCAGCTATGACTAAGATATGGGGAGTAGGTACAATATAACAATACTACCACGCTCTCATTAGTGAAAAAGAAAAAAGAAAGGGAAAAAAAGAAAAAACAGAAAGTGTAAAGTAAGTTTTGATTGCGTTTGCCGCCCCCAAATCCTCAGCTGCAACGTAGATGTCTTTTCAAGACAGTTTCAGGGGATTTTTTTTTCTTTCTCGAAGCGATTTATCCTATTCAGTGAATATTTTCGTGTGATAAATGAGAACGAGGCTATTAAGCATCCAATAAGAGAATTTATGAAGACTGTTTTGTCTTGTTAGTGGGCGATTTGTTTGTCTGTCTGCATCGCTTATGAATATGATGAATTTGATGTCAAGATTTTATCGTTCTTCGTAAAGAATAGTCTGGCCACAACAGTGGGCCACCCGTGAGGTTTGAACTCGCTGCACTAGCAAAGAGGAGCGTGTGGTGTAACGGTTATCATTAAACGATGTTCCAATCACGCACGAGGCTGTTTATGCTTACACTTCGCGCTAATGCCTCTAGGTATGGAGTAAGTAACTGCACAGATTGAACTCTTCATCTTTGTCATGGCAACTAGTCTAGTTGAAGGAAAAGCCCTGTATTCAAATCAGCTAAAAATTTGACCTTGTGTCACATCATGTCCAGTAGCGATGGGGTTAGAGTTTAGGTTTAGGCTATTTGGTTTAATAGCATATCAACCCTTATTGGTTATTTCATGCCAACTCCTGCTTATACATATATGTATATATAATCTGTAAGTGAATAGTTTGTAGGTATTTTAAAAATATTTTCCCAAGAGCTACAGAAACGTAACTCTTACTTCTATAGCTGTTTATAATGCTCTGCTTTTCAACGGTATCAAACTTGAAATTAAGAAAAATTTTAAGAAAAATTAAAACGGTTTTCGGAGGAATCGATCCACAGCAACTTAGATTTTGACTATTCGTCAAATCATCGAAGGAGTACGAGCAAAATTTTTTTGAGGCCACACTATTGCTTTCAGATTTCTCGAAGGCATTTGATTCGATACACAGAGAGAAGATGGAGGAAATACTATTTGCATAGGCTCTACCCAAAGAAACTGTTATAGCTATAAAGATGCTTCAGAGAAATCAAGTCTGGCTGACCGTACGGTTTTCTCGGACTCTTCCCCCACTCTCTCTCTCTCTATCATTCATCACTCCTGGCAGGTCTTCCAAACTACATCCTCTGTTCATACAGAGCTGATGTAAATAAGTTTTTGTTGGTCGGCTAACACTGGCACATCCGAGTGTGAGGGTTCAATAGACCAATGTCAATTATGAGTTCGTCCTTGTTTCTCCAGTTGTGTTCCAAATGTCTTGATCATCTTGCTTTGATGATTTCTGAGATGGGAGGTAAGTAATCGTACTGATGTTGTTTTGTGGGGTGTTGCTTCCTGGATTTCTTTTGGAAATAGCTAGAAACTTTCTTGTTTAGTTCCCATCAGGCATTTTCTCTATGCGTTTTGTTAGCGTCCATGTGGTGCATCGATACGGCCACAGAAATCCCGTTTTATTTTATCGGATAGATAAAGCTTCCATATAATCGATAACCTATCGATAGCAATCCACACCTTCGCTAGGCGTATGTTAAAATCACTTTTAGTTGATGAGATAATGCTCGTCCATTTAACTGAGTGCAAACAAATTAGCTCTGTCTCATTTTTAAAAAAATCATGATGATCGAGTAAGTGCTATTTTGTTTGCATACAATTAACTGGTTTTAAGTATTGCTATTTATTGTTTGCACATAGTTGAATGATTTCAAGTATTACTATCTCACACTAATAATTCAATTTAATACTAATCATTTATTTGTACTCGGTTAAGCGGTTTTGAGTATTGCAAACACTAATAGTTTTATTTGCTAATCAGTCATTTATTTGCACACAGTCAAATGGTTGCAAATATTGCTATTTAAGATTAATTATTCGATGCTATTCATTTATTCATTTGCACATAGTTAAAGGGTTCCAAGTATAAGTATGTTATACCTATAATTCAATTAGTCATTTGTTTATACGCAGTTAAATGGTTTCAAATATAGAAAATTATTAAATATTTCTGTTTGACTCATAGATGGGATCCTAACAGGTACTACCACTCTGAGACAGAGTGAACCAAAGAGCAATGGCAATGAAAGAGTACTTCACATTCACTAAAGCTCCTGAACGGGAGCCTCACTATCAGATGGTTTAGTGTCATACCCAGAACACTCGTTGGGGCGGTCTTACCCAACTGCCTAGTTGTAGTTGGCGTATTTTACTGCTACGGTGTGGTTGGATAAATGCATCCACTACGCAGACTAGGTAACCATCGTACCACCGAAAGTTTCTTAGTTAAGACTTACAAGGAACTTAAGGAAATATGCAAGGCCTCAAATCTATCTTATATATATATATATATATATATATATATATATAAAATAAATATATATTAGTTTTTATATATATTTAATAGTATGAATGCTTATCTGTGACCATTGGTTTCATGCCATCTTTATACGATAATCATCAGACAGAAAAAGAAAGATTTTGGAGAAATCTAAAAAAATCGAAAAATACAATCAAAATAATGTTTACGCTAGAATTGTGTGTAACTCTTTGTGTGCGCGTGTGTGTGCGTGTGTGGATTATATTTGCGTATTGTTGTATGTGTTTGTATATGTGATTGTATGCGTGTGCATATTTGAGTTTGTCTCATGAATATATATGCAGTGATGTGTAAGGTAAGGTAGGGAAGTCGGGAGACAGTTGGGGATTTGGCTGAATAAAATTAAAATTTTATTGTGTGTAGTGATGATTTTAACTAAGAGACAAATTTATCATCATCATTGCATTATGAAGAAAATGAACTTTTTGATTTGACATGTAAGTATAATAGACGAAAATGGAGGCAGGATTTAAAACGTAAGAGTAATGGGTGAGGTAGGAAAATCATGGTGTTAAGAGACATGGTATATTGCTATATACTATTATTAGTATAGTATCATTCAGTACTAGCATTCATATGTTGAAATATGTTCAGTGTTCAATTGCAATATCTACGTTATGATAATTTGTATTAGTTGCCGATGTTGTGTTAATGTTATATTACGTATACATTATTGTAACCTATGATGGAATGTACGTAAGGAATATGGTAAATATACTGCATTAAGATATACTTCTAACAATCATGGAATTATGGCAAACATTCTGTCAACAGGTGGTGAAGGAGATAGATATAAAGGTTCAATTGCGGAAAATGGTACTTACGGTGTGGTGGGTGTATTGTGGGTTTATTCGGGAAGGAATGTGGACGTTTATGTAATGGAGGTGGCATTGGTATAGTGGACGGTGATAGTGAAGATAGATTATGCGTATGGGTCAAAATGCGAAAGCAGATGTTTGTTTTCATGTTGGCATTTGGATGATATTTCAGATTTTTTGTATAGCAGGGTGTTTTGTGATTGGTAAGTGATAATTGCGACTTTCTCTTGGAGGCAAAGAAGGCATTTTTTAATGTTTTGCTGTAGGCAGGTGCAACTTTTGGTATTTCCCAAATAATGGTGGATGAGATGTTTATGTCCAGTAGGTACCAGGTGTGTGTGGATAAAGAAGTATTAGTTGAGTAACTTCAGTTGGAGAAGGAAAGTTTGTGGGCATATATCCTTTGTTTCAGGGTTTCCTCCGTTGCACCTATGTACTGCCTGAGTTAGTTTTTACAATGGCCCTGAAAACTACGTTTTTTATAGGCAGTTGCTTTGTAAAGGTCATGATTTTTTGTATATCTGTCTCTGTCACTCCGTCTTTCTCTCTCTGTCTCTGTCTCTCTCTCTATATATATATATATTCGGGGGTCTTTCAAAAACTTCAATAGCCCACCCATAGCTGAACATTTTACTGGGGCAACACACTGCCGCTTCTTATGAAATTAGAAAAAGTAATTCAGATTTTTCTAATTTTACAAGAAGTTGTATTGTGCTGCCACAACAAAAATGTTCAGTTATGCTCTTCTTTATGTGTGAGGCCAAGAAATTTTTGGATGACCCTCATATATATATATATGTATATATATATACTTTTTTTATATTACAACATTTTATCATGGCAATAAAGAGACTAACATTCTTATGATGAAAATTTAAACCGAAAAGATGGAAGGCTTACTTATAGGTTTCGTTCCTTGCTTAACAGTACTAAACTGAGAAAAATATATAATTACAAACAAAGAAATATGTTGTGTGAGAAAAATATTTATTGAAGACAACATCAAAATAAAACTGAGTCCAAGCAGACATTCTCTGTTTTCAGAAAGATGCCCTGCGAGACAAAATATGAAGAGTCTCCAATCTGTTTTGGTGAAAAGAGGAGTGTGACTTACTCAATATAGAGAACAAGTCAACATTAAATTTCTTAGCATAATCACGGTCATTTATTTGGTGATGTGCTGTTGATGACCCGTATGTATTATTAAGAATTTCATCATGAATAAAACCTTTGGTTTCTTTATTGCCAATGCATACATACATACATACATACATACATACATATATTGACCTTTTGTCAAGTCCTGTCTGGTGGGAGGCAGCGACAAATATCACACACACACACACACACATATATATATATATGTATATATAAAACTTATATTAGTATATAATCACAGAATCATTTGAACTTATTTATCATCACCAACATGATGAATTCTTCGTTAACATCTACACAGATCTCTGTCTGTCTGTCTGTCTGTCTCTCAATATATGTATGAGTGTGTGAGTGTATTTTAATAAAATTCTCATTATATTTGTTTATATATATGTATGCAATTCAACAAAAACAAAAATCATTTATTATAGTATTGCTCTAATTTGAAACATAAAACAGGTTCCAGCCCAATTTGAAACCGAATGGTTATCTGGTGGGGTCAGAATTTGCGTTGAACGTCATTGGGGATCAGACTTGATATCTCGGAAATAACTAATTTGTATCTTTCACTCTCACCTAAATATAAGCATTAATACAAGCATAGACCAGTGTTATAATGGGAGAACAACGTGATCACGATTCGTCTACATATTAGTATGCGAATACTTTTAAAATCTAGAAGTAAACGCTTATACTAGTTGTGCTAAAAAGATCTCAAGCCAACTAAAATGGGAATAACATATTCACAGATTCATTGTGTAGTTTCTTTCACAGGTTTCTTTAACCCTTTCAAAATAATTCATTTTAGCAATTTTTGCCTCGAATGTTTCGACATTCATCCGTGCTTAACAACTCCAAAATAAGCAATATCTTCCCAGTGAGGCTTAAAATGCACTGTCTGTATCTCCTACAGAGGGTTACGACCTTCACAAAAAGGGTTGTCGTGTGTATTGCATCCGATGGTGAGGCTCCGTTCGGGAGTTCTGGGGGAGAGTGTGGAGTACTCCTTCGTTAACATTACTACCACGCCCACTCTGACTTCGAGTGGGCGTATCTGCTATGATTCTTACTATGGGTTAAATGTTTGAAAATTATTACTGTTAGATATACATAAAATAAGCAATTTAGCATATTTGAAGTCATGTAACTGTGTGAAAATTATTTGTGACGTATTGGCTAACTTGGCGGATCGTGACATCATAGTAAGCGAGTTCGAACTCCAATTGTGCTATTACGTTAATTATTGATTTTTAAATTAAACCTACTTGAAGCAGAGTGGGCATAATCAAAAAATAGACCAGCTTGGACGCTAGCTCTTCCAGACTTTCATTGCCATTTTGCCAAAGTTAACAATTCACCAAAATTGAACTGTAATGAATAGAATTACAATTATTTCTTTTTATTAATAAATTTCTTTTCAGACTTTTCAACGGGATTTTTGCCTCCATTTATCAAAATAACACCTAATAATTAGAAATCAGTAATACCAAGTAAGTATTTATTAAAAGTCATTGGTCTAGTAGGTAAATTGTTCGCCAATGGCCTGGGGGACCAGGGTTCAATCCCAGGTCGCGTCATACCAAAGACTTAAAAAATGGTACTTGATACTTCCTTGCTTAACACTCAGCATTATAAGGTACGTATCAAGGATAAAGTGGAGAAATCCGGGGGAAGGAGTAGCGCCCTCTCCTATATCTCAGTGTAGTAGCTATTGAAAAGGGAGCCTTCGGGTCGCCCTCGACTACGGTCGCAAACTTTATTCATTAAAATCAAATTCTTAAGAACAATATGCAAATTAGCCTTCCTGTTCCCACAGTAAACGACTATTTGATTGTATATATGAATACAATTGTATGTTAGGCTAATGATTTAAAATACCGATATGTTGATACTGATTAATATATATCCAATACTAATAATTTTCAAACATTATTAACATCGTAATGTTCATAATATGAAATGGGCCCTTTGGGTGGCATAATGGCTGGTTAGCTAGTCTAATAAACCTTTTCAAGTGAGATCGAGTATCATTGGGTGCCGCTATTCATTCGACCCTGCTCCATATCTAAGTTAAAAGCTTAGTAAATTACAATTAATAACATAAAATATTATCTTAATAACTGATATTTAAAGGGAAATAAAAGCAGGGAGAATGTGACGTAAATTACTAAGAGAATTGTAATGTCGGTGGTGACGTAGCTTCACTTACAGAGACGTAATCTCCATTATGATAAGATTGAAAAATTAATAATGAGTGCCATGGAACGTTGAAAATCTGAATTGTTACGACCATAATCAGTTATTTACATATAAATCATATTTCAGCATTAAATAACCCATAAACAAATAACCCAGATCTATTTTATTATTTTGTCCCACAACGCCAGATGCAGATGCTAATGGTATGGAAGTAGAACTGGAACTCTACAGCAGGTAACTTTGTTTTGAAAACTATTTATACTTGATAGGAATACTTATAATCAGATGACTGTTTATGAATTATTAATATTTATAGGAATACTTGCAACCAAATAAATATTTTATTTATGAAAAATGATTATAATGAAAAACGGGATAAAGACACAAGACACTGAGTTTCACATTGCCGATTCTCAGGGATGCTAGTATGCGACACGTCTGATATCTCTGAGATAGAGTCGAATCTAACTGACGTTAGACGTCAGACGTGAAGATTGGCAACCTGAAACCCTTTATCATTATCCTATTTTGCCGAACATTGGCATGTTGTTTAGAGTGTTCGCCAATGGCCCGGGAGACCTGGGTTCAATCCCAGGTTGAGTCATACCAAAGACTAAAAAAACTGTTACTTGATGCCTCGTTGCTTAACACTCAGTAATATAAGGTAGGGATCAAGGGTAAAGTGGAGCAATCCAGGGAAAGGAGTAGTGCCCTCCCCAACACCTCGGTGTAGTAGCTATCGAAAAGGGAGCCTTCGGATCACCGTCGACTAAGGTCGCCTACTTTACTTTTGCTATTGTTGAAATATATATATATATTTTTTTCATCATACAACGTGTGAAAAAACGTGCGATACCCTGCCTTCATCAGCCGCCAACCAGGGTGATAACACAGTTTCGGTAGCTCAAGGCGGTATTGACACTCCTGGCGCTTCCAAGCAGCTTTTGCCACCAGACAGGGTATTTAAAAGAAATATATATATATATATATATAGTGTATCACAAAAGTGAGTACACCCCTCATATTTCTGCAGATATTTAAGTATATCTCTTCATGGGACCACACTGACAAAATTACACTTTGACACAATGAAAAGTAATCTGTTGAATTTCCTGTCGCAATCACACGTTGTAGCCGGGTACATATCCAGATCGTTACCGTATGAGCAAGTATGATGGGTGATATATTCTCCCTCCCCGCTACAGACAACCAGTGGGCATTTTTCTTTCATTGTATTATTCAGGATGTCACTCCAACTTTCTGAAGAGTCACTTTGTCTTTCCAAAGAATCATCTTGCTTTCCAGAGAGTCTTGGTGTTCAAATGTTTTCATCATTCAACGTGTGAAAGCACGTGCGATACCCTGCCCTCATCAGCCGCCAACCAGGGTGATAACACAGTTTCGGTAGCTCAAGGCGGTACTGTCACTCCTGGCGCTACCACCAGACAGGGTATTTAAAAGAAATATATATATATATATATACGCCAGATCAACTAAAAACAGAGATGAAGATGAATGAACGTCCAAGTTCATTCATCTTCATTTCAGTGCCGTTTATGATTTAAATACGCGTTTACTTTCAGCCGTTGATGTCATAGCAACCGTTTCTTGATGTTGAGTAATCATACGGGAATGGTGGTTCCGCATGAATTTCATTCATGTTGAAATCCCGTCTATCCACGACCTCTCAAATATTAACCATCCGTAGAATCCTTGAAGGTGTACGGGCAAAAAACCTACAAGCGACATTAATATTTGTTGACTTTACCAAGGCTTTCGATTCCATTCACAGAGGAAAGATGGAACAAATCCTACTAGCGTACGGCATACCTAAAGAAACCGTAGCGGCAATAACGATTCTCTATAGAAACACTAAAGTAAAAGTACGATCACCAGATGGAGACACAGAATACTTTGACATTGTAGCAGGAGTACTACAAGGGGACACGCTGGCCCCGTACCTCTTTATCATTTGTCTAGACTACGTACTTAGAACATCGATTGACAAAATCAGAGAGAATGGCTTCGAACTGACGCAGAAAAGAAGCAGAAGATACCCCGCAACAACAATTACCGACGCTGACTACGCCGATGACATAGCGATACTGGCAAATACACCTGACCAAGCTGAAACACTACTGCATAGTTTGGAACGAGCAGCAACAAGCATAGGCCTCTATGTTAATGCACACAAAACGGAATATATGTGCTATAATCAAACGGGGGACATCTCCACTCTAGAAGGAACCCCTCTTAAACTAGTAGACAAATTCACATACCTAGGAAGCAGCGTCGAATTAACCAAAAAGGACATCGAAACCAGGTTAACGAAAGCATGGATAGCTATCAATAGGCTATCGATTATATGGAAATCAGACCTAACCGATAAAATGAAACGAATTTCTTCCAGGCAGCGGTCACATCGATACTGCTATATGGCTGCACTACATGGACGCTAACAAAACGGCTGGAGAAGAAGCTAGACGGCAATTACACAAGAATGCTGCGTGCAATCTTAAACAAGTCCTGGCGGCAACACACCACAAGACACCAACTGTACGGCCACCTGCCTCCTATCACGAAAACTATTCAAGTTAGACGAACCAGACATGCAGGACACTGCTGGAGAAGCAGGGGCGAACTCATAAGAGATGTACTCTTATGGACCCCCACACATGGCCGTGCAAAAGCAGGACGACCAGCACGAACATACATTCAGCAGCTATGTGAGGATACGGGATGCTGTCCTGAAGACCTACCTAGGGCGATGAACGATAGGGGGGAGTGGTGAGAGAGGGTCAGGGATATCCGTGCTACCAGCGCGATATGATGATGATTCGTCGTCTGTTCGGTTCGTTATGAATATATATATATATATATATATATATTGATCATACAACGTGTGAAAGCACGTGCGATATCCTGCCCTCATCAGCCGTCAACCGGGAGTGATAACACAGTTTCGGTAGCTCAAGGCGGTACCGAAACTTTGTTATCACCCTGGTTGGCGGCTGATGAGGGCAGGGTATCGCACGTGCTTTCATACGTTGTATGATCAATATATATATATATATATATATATATATATATATATATATATATATATATATATTAATAACAAACCGAATATATATATATATATATATATATTAATAACAAACCGAATATATATATATATATATATATATATATTCATTCAATAAATAAAGGGGAAGTTTTTAAAATACACGAAACATTTTTTCAGATCTTTTTTCCATAAATGTAAAATCTACATTGTTGGATTTGGTTTATTGCAAAAATATTCTAATCTCGCAAAATAGAGGTTGGGAAGTGCAAAGTTAGTGAAATTTACAGGAATTGTGAAGAATTTGTGATGTGTATGGAGGAGCATGTTTTAGTCAAAAAATGCTTACAAATAGACCTAAGTTGAAAAGACTGTCCATGGAGCCGAAACACACTGACTCTCCGGTAAAGAAAAAAGTTATGGGCGCTGTGTTCAGTGAAAAGGACGATATTGACAGTCTTTTGGGATATGAAAGGACCCATCACTATTGATTTCCTAGACTACTTAAACAAAATTCAGTTTATTTATTGAATAACCTTCTTACACACACACGCACACGCACACACACACACACACACACAAATATATATATATATATATATATATATATATATATATATATATATATATATATATATATATATTTCGTTGATCAGACTGAAGTTTTTAGGTTACTCTTTATATGTTCAAATTTGGTACATGTCGCCTAATGTTACGTTCAATAGTCTCCTTTAAAAGACATATTAACCATTACCTGGTGCATCCTGAGTTTCCCTTCCACTCAAAACCCGTTTTCCCTAAAACAAACAAACAAATGAACAAACAAACAAGCAAACAATTAATAAAATAAAAATTAATAAAAACACGGATTTCTGATTTATTAAGAACTGATATGCGGCATAACCAACCAACCAACCAACCAACCAACCAACCAAACAAACAAACAAACAATTGATAGATAGTAGGCTAGACTGACTCTTTAACCTTGGTATGGCAACCTGTCTTAGAGAAGGAAAACTCTGAATTCAGACATTTTAAAACTCGCTTAAAAATTGACCTAGTATCACAACCTACTTTTGAGGAAGGGTTGGGTAAATACATACCAGAGTGCTCTCTCACTAACAAGCTTGGCGCTGCACAATCTTTATATCCCGATTCAGCTTTGTGTCGTTCGAAGCTAAGCGAGGCCGTATTTGTTAATATTGTTTATTTTAAGATTTTGAGATAGATAAAGCAACAGAAATGCCCCAAAGTCATTAAATCATATACCTACATTCTGTGTCACTTGATAAGAATTATCCATAGACTCCGTTGAATCACTATTCCAAATCTCTTCCAAATAATTTAAACCGGTTTCTTTGGGGACATGGGACACGCTAGAAATAGCAAAGTAATTACATCCTCACTATACATAAAAAAGCTAAAAAAAAAAAATAACAAAAACAACAACAACAACAACAAACCCCCAAAACAAACCGAAAACAATCAAAAACAAAAAAAAACAACAATAAAACAAAAAATAGTACAAATAAGAAAAACAATGTAATTTTAACCAAAGTTTACTTTTTTCACGTTTTTTTTTCCTTTCCGCTATTGGTAGAAAGTCAGAGTCGAACAGTGTTAGATTCCATCGCTTCATTAAAACTTTTGGCAGGTTTACAACGGGACAGGAAAAAATAGAGAAAAAAGAAGAAAAGGTAGAGAGTGGGAAAGAGACACGTGGAAACGAAAGAGAGGGAGAGAGAGAGAGAGAGAGAGAGGAGAGAGAGAGAGAGAGAGGTAGAGGATCTATACTTGGAGACGAATAAAATTATATATATATATACACATACACACATGCACGCGCATATATATATATATATATATATATATATATATATATGCGCGTGTGTGTGTGTGTGTGTATGTGTGTATAAGCTTGTAGTAATCGGTAAGACTTAGCAAGAGAACTGAGAGAGAAAAAAAAAAAAAAAGAGCGGTAGATTATCCGACGGGAGACAGAGAAAAGAGTGAGAAAGAGTTTGATAAACAGAAGAAAGAAAAATAGGTCGGAGGACTTACAGAAATAAAAGGAAGAACTGAAAAAGACGGTTGAAAGATAAGATTTGGATCACATTATTATAGTTAACTAGATGATCGGTGAATCCGTTGTAAAAGAGGTTTATGATGATATTGATTCTTCGATTTAGGAAGGATTCCAATTAACATTACATAGCTATCTCTGCTATATCGAGAATTTGGATAATTAAAAAAAAACGTGTTCAGCGTGAATGCTGACCCCACAAAATAATCATTAAATCGCAAATTGGTCTGGAAATTCTTCCTTTTTTTTATATTTTTTTTTTATCTAAAAGCATTTTACGTGTATTACTGTAATAAAAATCTAGCTGTGCTGTGACGTTTTTTGTGAGTTACGGTCACACACACACACACACACACACACACACACACACACACACACACACACACACACACACACACACACACATGTATATATATATAAAAGAGGTTTATAGTTCTTACTAGTTCACTTGGTAAGTTAAGGGGGGACAGACTGTTGCAGTATTGTTAAATAGCGCCCAATATCAATGATAGAGCATTTATATATAGAAATATATACATATATATATATTATATATACATATATTACATGGTACTGTCTGTGACCCATGGTTTCATGGAATTAGCAATCGTTGGACAGACGACTGCTGATTACATATATATATATATATATATATATATATATATATATATGTGTGTGTGTGTGTGTGTGTGTGTGTGTGTGTGTGTGGCAGTGACTATGGCTTTCATGCTTTACGCGTTCGTCTATATATATCATCATCATAATCATCTTCAGAACTGTTGTCTGGAATAAAAATAATACCCTAAAGTACATTTTGAAAAACAAGAATTTATTCTTCAAGAGTTTCGGAAGATTTTCTTTTTAAGCATAAATATTGGGGCGGAGGCGGAGGTGGAGGCGGGTTGTTTAGTGAGGCATATTGACCAAACACTTTGAAATCGAAGTTTTAAAAGTAATTTTACTCATATTATCACAAATAAAATCCCCCCCCCACAAACATGCGTATATCAAAATTTGAATCTCTATCTCCAAATTTCACTGTCTGTCTCTTTTTCTGTCCACACACACACACACACATACGGAAAAGTTCCCTTGGCATAGTGGCTAACGAGCTGGACTGCGATACCCTTGTGAGTTTGAGCTACTGTCACGTTGTTAAGTGCACATTTGTACTAATATCCTTCGCAAAGCTCCTCTCACCTCCCCAGCTACGGGTCAAAAAGTACCCCCATTGTTCTACAAGGGTAGCTTTGGTATTAAATTACCCACAAATTTTAATATGCGAACCAAATCTCACACACACACACACACACACACACACACACACACACACACACACACACACACACACACACACACACACACACACACATATATATATATATATATATATATATATATATATATAATGAATATTTCAATAATATATCGATAAACACCTGATATAACGTGATTTATTACAGCCATTGGAACATGTTAAAATCTTCACCGAATAAAATAGAATAAACAACTCCTCCCTAAACCCCCAAAACAACAAAGAAAATAAACAAAAAACAAAAACAAACAAACAAAACCCAAAAAAATCCTAAAAAGAACAAATATTTTGGCTGTTTTTTTTTTTGTTTTGTTTTGTTTAATACAAAACTAAGCAAAAACAGCGATGGTATTTGAGTAGGTAATCAAAATCAACGTTTCGACTTTTAATGCTATTCCTCTGACTTCACCGCTACTCCGTTCAGCAATGTTTTGGGAGTTTTATCTAATACACTGATGAGAAAACATTATAATCAGCAAGAATGACAGCTACTCTCTTGAACAAATGGATATGGCACGGTCAGAGATATAAAACAGGTAAGCCGGTTTCAAGTACTATCATAGGTTGTTCGTACATTAAAACCTAATGTATAATCTTAATCAGTCATTTGTTTCAAAAGCTCCCTATTCCCCAAAATATAGACGACCTGTTAGTTGATCTTTGAATACGCTAGTGGTACACCTTGTAAGAACCCCCAGAAAAAAGTGCATCTGGTGGCAAGGCTCTAGTTGTGGTGCTCTAGGGAATGTGGAGTAACTCTTCGTTAACATAACTACTGGGCCCACTCTAACCCGGATTGGAAGCACTTGTTAGGATCTTATCTCTGGATCAAATGTTTGAATATATTATTAGTATTGGATAAGATTATTATTGTTACTCCTTTAAGAGTTTCTCATGCCATCGTTAGCTGATAGTTTTTCACTGGAGTTTGAGTGACAGCAACTCTCCTGAAGTCTCCAGGTTTGTTTTTAGTATTCTGGCAGATCTTAATAATACTGTTGTTTGGAGGGTCTTCACTTGTCCTCTTATTTCCAAGTCATTTAGTCCATTTACCAATACTTTGGAGATTGTTCCGAGCGCACCAATTACAATTGGTATTACCTTCATCTTCATGCTCCATAGTTTTGTTAGTTCTCTTGCAGGGTCTAGGTACTTGTCCCTCTTTTCAGTTTCTTTTATTTCTACTTTGTGGTCTGCCGGGACGGTAAAGTCCACTATTTGCGAGGTTCTTTTTTTTTGTTGACTGTCACAATGTCCAGTCGTCGGACCGAGATTAGATGATCCATTTTATCTCAAAATCCCAGAAAATCTTGTGCGTCTTATTTTCTAGGACAGATTCTGGGTTGTGTATATTCCATTTGTTCGTCTAGTCAAATTTCAATATCTTGGATATAGTGGATATTATTACTATTATTATTAGTGGATATTACTACTATTATTATTATTAGAGTTTTTCACACCAGCGTTTACTGATGATTTTTCTCTGGAGTTTGAGTGACAGTAAGTCTCCTTAAGTCTCCAGGATTCTTTTCAGTATTCTGGACAATCTCAACAATGCAGTAGTTTGTATAGTTTCCACTCGTCATCTTATTTCCAAGCCCTCCAGTCCCTGTATCAATCCTTTGGTGAGTGTACCAAGAGCACCAATTACAATTGGTGTTACCGTCACTTTTATGTTCCACAGGTTTTTCAATCCTCTAGCAAGTAATTATCCTTCTTTTCACTTTTCTTTCAATTTTACTCTGTGGTCAGCCGGCATAGCTAAGCCCACAATTCGGCAAGTTCTCTTTTTTGTTGATTATTACGAGGTCTGATCGTCTGGCTGAGATTAAGTGATCCGTTTGTATCTCAAAATCCCAGAGGAATTTGTGCGTCTTATTCTCCAGGACAGATTCTGGGTTGTGCATATACGATTTGTTCGTATGTTAAAATTTAAATTTCTTGTACAATTCTAAGTGGATCACATTGCCAGCCAAGTCGTGTCAAGGTTTATACTCTTTCTGTATTGGTTGTATTATTATTATTATTATTATTATTATTATTATTATTATTATTATTATTTACTCCTTTAGAGTTTTTCACATCAGTGTTAGCTGATGGTCTTTCACTGGAGTTTGAGCGACAACAAGTTCCTCAAGTCTCCAGAACTCTTCTCAGTATTCTGGCCGATCTCAATAATGCTGTTGTTTGGATGGTCTCCACTCGTCCGCCAACTTCCAAGTCCTCCAGTCCCTTTGATAATCCTTTAGTTACTGTACCAAAAGTACCAATCACAATTTGTATAATTGTTACCGTCATGTTCCATAGTTTTTTAAATTCTCTAGCAAGGTCGAGGTATTTATTCTTCTTTTCACATTCTTTCAGTTTTATTCTGTGGTCAGCTGGGACAGTAAAGTCGACAATTTTGCAAATTATCTTTTTTTTTTTGGTGATTATTATAAGGTCTGTTCTTCTGGCCGAGATTTGGTGATCCGTCTGTACGTCAAAGTCCCATAGGAGTTTATGTGTCATTTTTCTAGGACAGATGCTGAGTTGTGTATATACCATTTGTTCGTATGGTCAAATTTAAATTTCTTGCACATCTCCCAGTGGATCCCCTTGCCCACCCAGTCATGTCTCGTCTTATACTCCTTCTGTGCTAATTTGTTGCATTCGCTTATTTTGTGATTGATGGTTTCATCTCTGTCACCGCATAGTCTACATTTGCTATTTTGTTGCGTCTTATCTATTTTTGTTTTGATATGATTGGCTGTTATGGCGTTGTTTTGTGCTGATATTAGGAGAAATTCTGTTTCTTTCTTAAAGTTTCCTTTTCTCAGCCAGGTCCAGGTTTTCTGGTGTGAGATGTTTATTAGTCGTTTAAAACGCCCAGAGTTGTTTTTCTTCCCATTTTTGTTTCCTAGTTATTGTCATTCTGTTGTCGATTGTGTTTTCAGTATTGTTTCTGATGGCTGTAAAAAGTCCTCCTTCGTATTTTCCTATGTAGTCTTCGATTCGTTGTATCGAGACATCAACGCTATCTTCGATGTTAGCAAGTCTTCCTCCCTCTTTTCTTGATACATATAGTCTGTCAACGTAGTCTCTGGGATGTAATGCCTAATGCATGGTCATCAGTTTTTTTGTTCTTTGGTCCATTTGTTCATCTCTGGTTCACTTCAGAAAGAGTCCCGAATATTTAACGAGAGGTACAGCCCAGGTATTATTATTATTATTATTATTATTATTATTATTATTATTATTATTATCATTATTATTATTATTAAGTAATAATAGTTACTTGAGACGGTTACATTATCAGTATTAGAAATTCTTGAAATCATGTAATTGCGTGAAAATATTTTGTATAAAAATTTCGGCATTAAATAATACATAAGGGGTTGATGTACCGTAAGCTAATTAACGCTAAATAAAATTCGGTGATAATGTTGCTGTTTCAGTTCCAGGTTTTTTTTATTGGGTCGTATGGCTGGCGTAATGCTCTCTGGTTTTTATTCAATATTTTTTTTAGCTTTCTCCAGACCATTTTGCCTACCAAGAAGACTAGAGAGCCCAGTTAATCCTACAATTTAAACATAGCCGAGGGGAAACTAGGATGGGTTCATTAATTTTCCTAAGGGTATTAGCCTAAAGAGAAATGCAGACAGCTTCGTCAAAGATTTGAACGAAACAATACACCACCTGCATATCTAGAAATGCTGAGAAAAACCCAAATTTATTGATATGGTATTTTAATACATATTGTTACTGGAACAACAATTTTCTCAAATCGTTCAAACTATTCAAGTGGTGGCTAAAAGCCCCAAAGTTTTTTTATGGTTTAATATAAACATGAATATGGCAATCATATTTGTAAAAGAAAACTTCAACATACTGTCTATAGTTTTTACAAGGGTCATGAATTTTAAAAAAATTATTCGGAAATTAAACTCCTCATTGTTTGTGTCAAGTTTCGAATGATACATTCTTCGGAAACAAATGACACGAAATGGAGTCCTATGAAAAGATACGATAAAAAAGTCCATGTAAAAACAACAAACAAACAAACAAAATGAACAAACAAAAAAACAAAAACAAATAAAAACATAAAACAAAAACAAAACAAACTGCTGGATGTTAATTTTTCTTTGCAATCAAAAGAAAGAAACTGGAACGAGATTTTTTCCCGACAGAGGGAGGGGGCGTTTATGTTACATCTGAAGAAGGTCAAAAATGTACCAGGTGAAGGGAGTCTGAACAAAATACAAAAGAACTAAAAAAAAAAAAAAAAAAAAGATTGAAGATTCTTTAATTCTTTGAAGAATTCTTTGAAAGTCCCTGATGGAATATAAGATGATATAAGATTCCTAATTTTTTAATCCATGCTAATGTTATTCCTAATTTTTTAATCCGTGTTACTATCAGACTTAGAATTTCATAATCCGTGTTAATATAAAATTCCCAATTGTTTAATCCATGACATAAGATTTTCCATTCCCAAATCAGTGTTATAAGACTATATTTCTTAATCCAAATTTCTTAATTCCGTGGTTACAGAGATTACCATTAAAGGTGCTGGAAGCAATGCCGACTGAAGAGGTTGAAAATAAACAGGTCTTCAGTTATTTCTGTGTAGGATTGTTCACGTTGGAAATTGTGGCTCTTAAGTTATCACCTAACTTGCAGTTCTTGATCAGATGAAAGAGTCGCGAAGAACAACTAGGAAAAAAACCGGAGAAAAAGAAGAAAAGAGCAAAAGTAAAAGCCAAAAAGAAGCAAGGTCATTAGGTGAGGGTGTGGAAGAGTATAGGATGTGGAGAGGAGCCAATTAAGACAGTATAAGATTTTGTTGGTCTTTTCTTCATGTCGGTTTTTGACGTATCCGATGTCGGCCTCTGGCGGTGAGAGTTGGAAGATTAGATACTTACAACTGACATTTTATTTTTAGTGGTCCTACTTTCTATAGTTAGTGGTAGTTGTGGGAATATTTTCGCATTAACTGAACACCCCGGAGCTTCAATTGCTGAACACTTGTTTGCCTTTGGAAACTAACGCAGGAGAATCTCAACACGGTGATAAAACAGAACAGGGTGGGAATATAAAAAAAGTAAAAGTACAAGTGAAAAAAAAAAAAGCCGTGAATTGTTTTCCCTTACATTTTTTTAAGTTAAACAAGAGGTGTGGTTGACTTAAGTGTTAACGACACAAAAAATGTAACAGGCGTACAGAGTTCAAATTCCGGGTTAGACAGTTTGTGTTCACTTCGCACGAATCAACTTGCAAACGATGACGTCTATTGTACACATTTCTTTTTCATAGGCAGCTGTGGATAAATATCAAGACAGAATGGACCCTCTAGCTTTGGTTGGCTGTGAGTCTAGGAGAAGACCGACTGAATTTAAAACTATGTGGATGTGTGGCCAGAATTTTGGCGGAAAAAGTAAAATAAATATCACAACTCTATTTTCAGTCTTCTTCATATATTGTTTGCCTCTATTGCTTAGAAATCTGGAATCCGTTAGTTTCACGAGACAATGGATCTATGCCCGGATCTCGGTAAAGGCCTGGGCATATGAGCATCCTGCTAGTCTCCCTTCTTGATGACACAGATGTTGCCCAAGGGAAAGGTTTGTATTTACTCGAACCCTTCCCGTAGCATTGTGGTTAAAGTGCTGGACTTCGGCCTCGAAGTAAACGAGTTCCAACTCATGTCGCACCATAGCGTTCACTTTTGGACTAATACCCTTTGGAAAGGTAGAAACCTCCTTATCCCCCAGCTAGGGGTTAAATAGTACCACTACAGTTTTTCTACAAGGAATGCTTTGGTATTAAATAACCCAGGAAGATTTATATGCCATTAAAATAGCAACCAAATTAAACCTTGCCCACTTCCACGAGGTCAATTTTTAAGCGGAGTGAAGCAAATCTGAATTCAGAATATTTCCTTCTCCTAGACTGGTTGCCTAACAAAGGCTAAAGAAACCAGCCTGCTCTTATATTTACACATAGCTGGGGAGAGAAGAAATGGATACTTGCTTTCCCGAAGGGTAAAGAGAAACGTAAAAAGCTTCGTCCAGGATTTGTTTTCGGGTCGCCGATTTAATTTCATGCGACGATAACCGTTACGCCAAACGCGCTATATAACTTGACGCCTGTGTCGCTGCTGTAGTTGCCACAACGAAGTGGAACACAACTTAAGACAGGGACTTCAATAGGAAGCTTGAAGTCAGAGGTTTCCTTCTCCTAGACTGGTTGCCCAGACCAGTGCTAGAGAACCCTGTTTACCGTACTATTTAATTTCCCTTCGTTGAAGAGACATTAGAGACAAGTGAAATTCAGCCTCATATAGAATTTGAATTTGGTTCGCTGAGTTCATTTCTACAACGCAACATGCGCTTCATATTTTGTATTTGTCTTTAATTATCTGAACTGAGAGATGAAATATTTTAATTATTCTTTTTTGAATATTTAAAAAAAATATTTCTTACTTGTTTTAAATCAATTTTCTACGCTGAATTCCCTCTGACCGTAAATTCCCTCTGACCGTTGAATTCCCTCTGACCGCTAGATTATGAAACAAAATCGAGTCCCGACAAAATATTTACATCTAAAGTAAAAGTACGACCCCCCACCACAAAAACTCCTTAGACTTAAAACATGAGAGAAATTAAAGTTATTATTATTGTTATTCGTTAGGATTAAGGAGAGGGTTTGGTTTGGTTTGGTTTGGTTTGGTTTGTTTTTTGTTTAATGGCATATCAACCTTCATGGGTTTATTATTGCCTGAGCCGTCATGTTGAAGAACTGCAGTGATACTATTTAACCCATAGCAAGAGGACAAGGAGGTTAATATTTTTTTCGAAAATGAACTTTAGAATGCGACTGGAGTTGTAACTCGCTTACATCGAGGCTGTAGTCCATCATTTTAAACATTTTGCTACGGGGACTCCATCGGTAAAGGTTGGCGATATATATTTTTGCTTTATTAGAGAAAAACAAATATTTTTAGCATTTAAATGATATTTTATATTTTCCATGAAATTTAATAAAAATCTGGCTGATCTGTATAAAAATTATTTTCACACATTTTTGTTTTGAATAAATCGAAAATTTAGTTCTCAGTAAGAAAGAAAAGTGCACTTGGCGTAACAGTTATCATCCTGAGAAATAGAACCTGCGATTAGGGTTCAAATTCGAGACGAGGTTGATTGCTTTTTACTTTGGACTAATGTTCTTGGGAAAAGTATGACTCTATTTTTATACTGCCAGCTATGAATAAATTGCTGGTCAGACAAAGTTAGCCAATCAATTTAGGAGAAAGAAAGATTCTGAATTCTAAACAGCCGTATTTCACTTAAGATTTGATCTTATGATACATTCTGTCCGTGGCGGAGAGGTTGGAAAAATACATAAGAATAGGAAAAATATAGACTATGGTTTTAAAATTCGGTATATTATTTTTCCTGTGTTATAAGAGAATTTTTTGGCTGAGGATAGATTTGGTGGGTGTTTCATCGCACATTTTTTAGGACTTACAGTCAGGACTCTCTAAAAACATCCGCTTTGCTAGGTCACTGAAGTTAAGCAGGGTTGAGCCTGCTCCGTAGTTAGATTGGTGCCAGACTGAAACTTACTAATTTCTAATTTTTAATTAAGACAGTGACAACTCCTCATCAAACAGAAGGCTTATGAAATTAGCAGACCTGAAAGCGATGTCAACATACGCAATGGGTAGGGCATGAATTGCTATTGACAGATCAACGACCATATGGAAACCTGATCTCTCTGATAGAATAAAATAGGAATTCTTCCAAGTTGTAGCCATGTTAGTACTACAGTGTGGTTGCACGGTTTGCACTCTTACGAAAAGCTAGATGGAAGCTACGCATGGATGCTGCGTATTGTTTTGAAGAAATCCTCTGAACAGCACTCCACAAAAAAGCAGCTGTACAGCCACTTACCTCCCATCTCACAAGAGATCCAAGTAAGACATGCAGGACACGGGTAGAGAAGTAAGAACGAACACATATGCGATGTTCTGTGAACTCCTACTTATGAATCCACCAGTTTTGACCAACCAGCAAAAACTTACATTTATCAGTTCTATACGGGCACTAGATGACGTCTAGAGGACTTGCCAAGAGTAATGAACAGATTGCAAGAGAGACTCAATGGAATCCGTTATATCAGCACAACTGATGATGATAATGATGATTCTCAGAGAAAAGATTTTTCGCCATGAATATTCATCTCTTTGGCATGATTTACGCCCAGTTCCGTTTGCTGCCGTCAGCATGTATTGATATGTACGGCATTTACTTGTGCTGCCACCTATGTTTACAAATATTATCCCCCACTTAGCAGGAACTAAGCGAGGCTTGAGAATCTTAAACAAGTTGCTCAATTGTTGTTCACTCCTTTGGTTCCAATGAAATCAAATGAGCCAGTACAAGCTTTTTCGTCAGTGAAGAAAGATATAAAACTCTTGTTTTGTGGAGAACGTGAAAATACTGGTAATAGAGAAAGGCGACAGCAATTTTGGGCGGAAACTTTTATGGAGAGGGCGGAAGTAACATACACAAGATTTCTTACAAAGATGGGTAAGTGGGGTGCTACAGATTGTAGGGGGATATATGGCAGGTTGTAATTTGTTAGATGATGGCCTCCCTTTGAGAAGTCCACATTGACGCCAGCCCACCAATCGACACAAAGATTCGATTTCATTTCACCAGCCCAGTCATTTAGGGAAGCCAAATGATGGTAAAGAGATGAAAACGCTAAAATGGGGTGAGGAGTAATCTACTTACGAATATATCATTTTCTCAGATAAGAAAGATCGCTCAAGCGGTTCAAATATAATAAGATGGATTAATGGTTGAGTGGTCACTATTCAGAGCCAGGCAGTTGGGATGGGAGAAATAATCATCAAATTTTAGATTTCAAAGAATTAAAAAAAGGAAATGCTTCTGATTGCCTGGTTTCATTTTGTCTGAATTTAAGTATTTTATAAACTCAATTGGGAAAGGCTTGTATAGTATTGACCTAAGACATCTGTAAATTACAAAAATTATCATTATATATATACATATTCAAATATAATATATATAAGCATTATATATATATATATATATATATATAATCATTATATGTATACATGATTAACATATAAATATGTATATGATTATGCATATAAATATGTACATAATAATTATATATACTAGTTATGAATATAATGACTATTTATAGTAATTACACACACACACACACACATATATATATATATATATATATATATTGAAGACTGTATATTTAGGCAGAAAGTTATATATATATACCGGCACAATTTCCTAGTGGGTAGAATGTTCACCAATGGCTCGGGAGACCGGAATTCAATCGCAAGTCGAGTGATACTAAATGGTACTTGATACCTCCTTGCTTAACACTTAGCATTATAAGGTACACATTAAGGGTAAAATGGAGCAATCCAATGAAAGGAGTATCGCCCTCTACTCTACTTCAATGTAGTACCAATTGAAAAGGGAGCTATCGAGTCGCCCTCGACTACGATCGCCAACTTTATATGTGTATATATAAAATGATATCATGTATATATATGAATGTATTATAAATATTATTCATATAACTATATTTATAATTGTAGTAATGATTACATATATTATTGTTATATATTTATATAATGATTATCTGTGTATATATATATATATATATATATATATATATATATATTCAAACAAATGTATAATGGTTTTATATAAATATATTCATAAAATGGACGAAGGAAAAACTCAGACAAATGGATCAGACAAATGGATCAGAGGACAAGAAAGTTGCACAAAGCCTTACATCTGAGCGATGACTTATGAGTGTATATTTATCTAGAAAAGAAGTAAAAAGAATCGCCAATATTGAAGATAGTGTGGATGCATCAATACGACAACTCGTAGACAACATTTAAAGAATAAAGAAAGGCTAAATACATCGACCAAAAACGGCATTGACAAATAGGACAACAATAAGTAGGAAGCAGAAATGGGAAGAGAAACAACTGAATGAATATTTCAAGAGAAAAACTGGCGAAAACACACACGAGAAAAAGTGGATATGGCAAAAAAGGGAAATCACAAGAGAGAAATTGAATCTCTTCTAACAGCGTAGGTTATATGATTGGTTGATTGTATTTTGTAGCATATCAACCATTGTCGGTTATCTAATGCCAATTTCAGTTTTTGCATATATCAAACTTTATATTTGGTTGTTTGGGTTTTATGGCATGTAAACCTCCATAGGTTATTTAATGCCAAATTTGCTTATATATATATATGCATATGTTTAACCAAAGATTTTCAAGTGAATGCTTTATAGATAACGTTTTAGATAATCTGGATCTCATTTGTTTGCACAGGATTAAAGGATTTCAATTCATCATATTTTTGGTACAGCCCTGTCTCTCTCAAGAAGGACAAAACGTCATTCATTTTGATATTGTCGAACAGACCCCTCAAACGATTCACCTTGAAAAATCGCTTTCTGATGGGAGCGAAGGCTCTATATTCTATGGGAATGTGTTTAACGGTGCAAGGCGTTTGACATGTCGAACGCTATGGTTATTGTTCCTGTTTCAGTATTAAAGGGTGAGAAATCCATGTATGACCAATGCGCAATCGGGATATTATGACTTGTTCTCTTCTTGATTTTCTAAAATCTCGTCTCTGTTCTCCCAAAGTGGGCTGGATCTGGAAGAGTTTATTGTGGGTGTTATTATTCCAGCGTTGTTGCCATTTTGCATGAAGGAGTTTATTGATTTTGGGTTCCAGGTCAGTATATGGAATCCTTAAATTGTCGGGGTCAGATCTAAAGACGATTTGGCTACTGAGTCTGCTCTTTCATTTCTTCTCACTCCAATGTTGCTTGGGATCCAGCATATAAGTATTTCTTTACAGTTTGTCATTGAGTTTAGTCTACTCAACAGTTTAATGATAAGAGGGTTCTCAAGTTTTTTTTTTTTTGTGAAGATGGAGCTTTCTGTTGGAAGAGCTTTCTTGATAATTGTTTTATTTAAAACAGCTGCATATGCCATTTTGTCATTGTCCTTGAAGTCATCCGTGAAGATATATTGGTGGTCGGAATGGAGTTGGAGGATATTGCGAAATTTCTGATAAGTACTGGGATAGGTTTTGTTTTGGTGAGTTCATTCAGTTCGAAGATCACTTCGGGTTTTTTTAATGATTCAAGGTGGTGTTTGAGGCATTTTGCTTTCGTGTATATTATTCAAAGAGATTTTTGATGCTTGGAGAGTAGACTTCATCCGAAGGCCAAAAGGTTTTATTGATTTTTCTTTTCTTTCAAAATGTTGCTTGTATTTAGGGTTGAAAGTGCAGTTATTAGCTGGGTTGAATGGGCAAGATCTGTGTTTTGAGTAGTATTGGAGAGCCAGTGCACACATTGAGTTTTGGATTTAGAGAATTTAAAACCGTTGTCTATGGTCCATTTATTTATTTAGTTGAGGTTCAGTTGTAATTGATGTTCCATTATGTTCATGTGGGTAGCTCGATTGCAGAGGACGAAGTCGTCGACGTAGAGAGTACAATCGACTGTGGAGCGTAGGCATTTGACAATATTGTTGATTATTTATTGAGAATAAAGTGACTGATAGGATGCTTCCTTGTCGAATACCTTCCTCTTGATTTTGCTGGTCAGAAAGAGTGGATCCCACGCGTACCCGGGAGTTACTTTGAGAAAAAGAAATTCTGATGAAAAACGGCAACCTTCCTCTTTAGCCCAGATTATATAGGTCCTACATGATACTATCCTTCCAGGTAGTGTTGTATGCCTTCTCTAGGTCGAAAAAATGCCGCCAGATGTGGCTTTTTATTAAGGCTTACCTGATGAAGATTTCCAGGCTGATCAAGGGGTCTACAGTTCCTCTCTTTTTCCGGAATCCTTTCTGCATGTTGATTATTAGTCCGTTTGACTCAAGGTATCACGTCAGTCTTTTATTTATCATCCACTCCATCGTTTTGCCGAGACAGCTAGTTAATGCAATGGGTCGATAGTTTTGCGATTAGAAGAATTTTTGCCTGTTTTGGGGATGGGGACAGTTGTAGTCTGTTTCCATGTTTCTGGAAAGGTACCACTTGTCCAGATGTTATTAAATACATTTAACAGGAATTTTCGAATTTATCCGGCAGTTTTTTGAGGAACTCATTGTGAATCTCATCAGCTGTGTTGTGGGATTTATTAATGGAATCTACTAGTTCAATTAGAGTGAATTGTTTATTGTAATGTTCGGAACTGTCTGATTTTAGTGAATTTTGTGTTGATCTGACCGGAAGAATTTTTGGAAAATGTTTCTGGTCATCGGCGATGACCTTTTTTTTCTATTATTTTTTCTATTATTTTTTTCTATTATTTTCTATTATTTTTTGTTTGTTACAGAGAAGTGATTTGGTGGAGTTGTTTGTTTTTTACCGGCTATTTTCCGGATCATATACCAAACTGTTTTTTATTTTGGAGGAGGAATTCAATTTGCTGACGTAGGTTTACCAAGACTTTTTTTTTATTAGGCCTCTTTGATAATTTTGCGTAGAATTCTGTAGAATTTGAAGGAGATTAAGTAGGAGGTTGTGGGGTCTAAATTAAATTTTCGCAGAGCTGCTCGTCGTAGACGGATAGCTTCTCTGCATTATTTGCTGAACCATAGTCTGTTCCGTTTATGAGTGGTTGGTTTGTGTGGAATACATATTTTTTGTCTGTAAAGTGGGCAGCAGAGTAAGTTTTATTTTGTATGAGGTGTTTGAGACATAGAGATCGAAACTCTTCCCAGTTAGCTTTATTCAATCTCCATCAGGGAGGGTCCTCCTCTTGGGGTGCAAACTCTGGATCACAGATTGGAAATAGTCACTCCCGCATGTATCGTTATACACCCTCCAGGAGAAGTTGAGGAGTCGCAGAGGGTTAAATCAATGGCTGAGTAGGTTGCAGAAGATGGGTCGATATGTATTTGAGATTTGGTGTTGAAGAAGCATAGATTATTATTATTTATAATATTTTCAAGTGTTCTGTCTTTTTAGTTTGTGTTTTTATAGCCTCATATAGTATTGTGGCTGTTAAAATCGCCTAGAAGGATATAAGGTGTGGGTGGTTGCTGTAATATGTTGTTGAGTTTGTTTTCGTTAATTGTGTCATGTGGCGGAATGTATAGTGTGCCGATGTTTATTGTTCTATGTAAGGTTACTTTGACAGCAATTGCCTGGAGTTCAGTGTTGAGGTTGATTTTTCTTTGGGGGATGTCATTCCTAATTATGATCGAGAAACCACCCGAAGCTCTGTGACCGGTATCGTGAATATGATTATAGCTTTCGTAACTTTTTACGTTAATGTAATCGTTCCCTTTGATGAACGTTTCTTATAGGCAGATGATGACAGACTGCAGGTTCGTCTCCAGTAAGAGCAGTTCGTTCCTATTGGCTTTGATCCCGTGACAGTTCCATTGAACTTTTTTGTAGTTCATTATCAAGCCCTGGGTCTAAAAAGAAACCACCGACTGTTCGGTGGTTTCTTTTGAGCTTTGTGCTTAATTGATTGGGGGCTGTTCTCTGTCTCCATCTTTTCTAAGAGCCTGAATTTATTTATTGTTTCTGACTCTTGTATTTTTTGTTTTGAGGTAGGTTTTTATTTATCTTTAAGTGTTTTTTTTGTTTTGTTTGGAGAGGTGTCAGTGGAAGTTGGTGGTCGTGTTGGGGATCTTAAATCTTTTGGTCTTGGTTTGCTGGGAGATTTTTAATTGGGCTTTTTATCAGTCGGGTGGACGGGGGTATAGCCGTTTTCTCTTCCTGATTGATTTTATCCATGGAGGTCTGTGTTTCGGCGGATAAATTGTCTTTGTTTGTTGCACGGTCTCTTAGAGTAGATGTTTTTGAAGCTCTGGTGGAGTCATTTTTTTTCGAGTTCAAGCGAGGCTTTTATCTCATTGATAAAGTTTTTTCCAGTTTCCCGGCCCCAGCTGAATTAATATCTTCACAACCTCATCATATTTCTTGTGTGGAGCTTTTCCTTTTTTGATTACGTGAGAATTGGTTGGGATATTAAACCCTGCTACCATCTTCTGTGTTTCATCAGAAGGAATGCTGAATTTTGTGTTTTATTGCAATGATTTCCTTTTCTAGTTTCCAACTTTCACAATATCTTGCGTTGACCGGATGATTACTGTCGCAGTTAGCACATTTATTTGGAAGTTCACATTCATCATTGTGGTGATCAGGGTTTTGTTGACCACATTTCCCGCATAGTTGTCTTTGTAATGGCCATATTTTTGGCATTTATAGCATCTCAGGGGATTTGGTATTGCTCGACCCTCTCCAACGTGTAGCCCACTTTTATTCATATGTGTTGGTTTCTATCATTTTCTCCTCTTTTTTTATGGATATTCTTTTAACATCTGTAACCCCTTGCCTTTTAAGTTCTCTTTTGATTTTCTCAATTGTACAGAGTGAGAGTTCTCTGCTTCGCACATCCCCCTTACTTACGTACAGGGATTTGTGAGGGCAAATTTTGACAGGGATCCGCATATTTTCTTTTTTTCCACCTCCACGAGCAGAGTTTCATTTTTATTTATTTTTTTTACAGATATCGGCGTTAAGTTGCTTGATATAACTTTTTCTATCATGAACGGAGATAGATTTGTAATGAGTGAGCTTGTAGATTCAATTACTATGAATCTTGGGAAAGATAATTCAACTTCTTCATCCAAAAAAGAATCTAATTCTGAGAGGATACGTTTGAATTTGGTATCTGAGAAAGCCATATGTATTATTTGTTTTTTGCTGGTCCTATGCTCCACTACCCACCACGGAGTCCAACTTGTGTTGGGAATGTACTAAGGAGGAAACCCATTTGCCTTGCTTAAGACGGGGATACATTACCTGTGTACTCGTGTTAAGAGCAAGATTCTGAGCCTCTGCCAAATTCTGGTTGGGTCAAAACGTCTGTTCCTCTTAACACAATTTATCCCCGGCCCTCGCCTTCTAGCACCAATAAGATAAATGGTTGGGCATTTTTCTGTTTGAACAAATTGGATAATACGTTCGGGAGAAAATATATATATGCTATGGCATGGCGGGAGCAGTCTATTAATTCAAATCGGGCCTATCCGACCGTCCGTCAGACCAAGTAAGGGCCAAGTGGTGGGTTGTAAGTCATTGACCACTCTGTCATCAGATCAATAGCCGCTCAACCACTAGGATTCCGTACTAACGTCTTACAGGTCGTCACTTACGGTCAACAGGTGGCCCCATTGGGGAGGTATTACTCCTCTGCTGAGGTGCAGTCGGCGTATTCTACACCCCCAGTCTACAGGGCGGATGTTATGTGGTGATAGAGACGAAACGATTAATCCCATGACGAGCGAATGCAGCAAACTATAAAAGGAGTATAAGAGATAACCTAATCTTAGCTAGACGACCAGACCAAGTGATAATTATCAAAAAGGAAAAATAGAATAATTGAACCCTCCGAATAGTTGACTTTGCTGTTCTGGCGGACCACAGAAAACGAAAAGAGAGACAAGTACTTGGACCATGACAGAGAGCTAAAAAAACCCCGTGGAGCGAGAAGGTGACGGTGATGCCAGTTTTAAGTGGCGCACTTGGAACGGTTCCCAAAGGTTTGTAAAGAGGGCTGGAAGAGTCAGAAATTGGAGGACAAATCAAAACCATCCAAACTACAACATTGTTAAAATCGGCTAGGATGCTGAGAATAGCCCTGGAGACTTGAAGAGACTTGCTGTTACTCGGACTCTAGTAAAGGAGCGTCAGCTAATGTTATGAAATAGCCGAGGGATTTCGGTTCATGCCTTTGAGTTTAGTTAGGCTGAGAACCTTTCGGCTCAGCACATGGGTTGGTTGGGTTTAAGATTGAAGCAGGTGTAAACGCGGGTGCGCGCGATCGGATGGAGGTGTCACTCAGATGTCATAACAGTCCGAGACGATACTGGGTGACAAGGTGCGGGTGACGTCACGCACCGGAAACACGCAGAAGTTTGTGTGAGAATTTGAAGAAAATAAGAGTCGGGTTTTGGACGCCGAACGAGAAGGATCGATTTTGGAGCTCGCAGGCGCGAGGCGAACGTGCGCCCGATGGGGGCCGCTCGAGTTGGGGGCCAAATGAATAAGACAGCATAGAAGATTGTGTCTCTCCTCCTTACGTCGGAACCTTTAACTCAGAGTTAATAAAAAGGTTTCGTACCTGAACAAGAAGTAGTTACGTGTTTTTGAGATTCCTGTTCTTTATATATTCTATCGTTATGAACATTATACGTCCATTTCGCACATACCGTTAATTGCGAATATCGTACATAGACATATTTGGTGCCAGAACTTGGGCATATCGTTCATGATATTGTTTTCGACTGGGTTACCATGGTTCCACGAAGACGATCAGAGAAGCGGCTAAGAACAAGGATGAATCTATTTCGGAGCAGCTTGTTCAGGCGATCGAGGGAGAGAGAGAGAAAACACAAGGCCCCAGAAAATAAGAAACAAGGAAAAGAGACCAAAAACACGAAGAACAAATTCGGCGCCCCCCAGAAAGAAAAAGGAAAATGTCCAGCACCGAAAAAAGAAGAACAGCGCAACCCCAAAAGAAAAAAAAAAAAGGAAGGCGTGAAAAGAAAAGAAAAAAAGAAGTAACACAACTCAACTCCAAGAAAAAAAAGGCATGAAGAAAAGAAAAAGAATAAGAAGGTATTTGCTCATTTACGTCTGTCATAGTTTAATTTACGAATAGAGTTTGAATGGTTGTGGAGGATAGATTTGGAAATAATTCTAAAATTAAAAAAGAAAAAGAAGAAAAATCGTTGGTAGCATAGAAAATTATGATTACTACTGTATGTGACTTTGTACCGTGGTGGGAGGAGAGAAAGAAAGAGTAACAGAGAAATAAGCTCGTAGTGACAGAGAAGAAAGAAAGGTGGTCACTGTGGGGACAGAGGATTGTGTCGCGCTCATGATTGACAGCGATAGTAAACAATATTTTGTAAAGAAATTTTATAGTAATAACGTATATTTATGAATGGATTTTACGATAGACGGGGTCATTGTAGGTGAAGTTTGTAGTAAATAACGTTTTTATGAATGAAAACTTGTAACTTGTTGGTGGTCCGGGCTAATAATATTCGGAGATTAGAATTTTGATTCGAGACCTTGGAGATTTCGCTCATCGATGGGATTGCCGGAAGAATTTCGCATGTCTGTAGTTAGGACCTTTGGGACAGGTTTCGATGTTGGAGAATCGATGTTTTGGGCGCTGAAGAAATCAGGCCAGGTTTTTGTTTAGGTGGTCGAGTCCGACTAATCGGAGGCACAGTGGAATGCTTCGGACGCTTCGTTGTCCGTATCGACTGGAAAATTGTCTCATATCTCGCCAGAGAGGCAGATCAACGAAGAGACGGATGTTTATTGTGTCTGACAGGGCAGACGGTTATTTTGTGAGTTCCCCCTGGAGTGGGACTGTGAGGTTTTGTTGAGGAAGATGTTCGGAAAAACATGGGTTTGGAGATTAGTTATTTAAGATATGCGCAGGGTTTTGGTGGTCTCATTGGATGTGTTTGGAAAATTCGCGGACTCGATTTTGTGTCGAGGGAGAAATTTTATTGAGTGAGCTGATAAAGGTTTGGGTGGTTTAGAAAAGAACACCCGGTATTTTAAGGGCGAAAGAAAGAAAGAAGATAAAAAAGAAGGGTACTCGTAAGCTGTTGAAAAGATGTAAGATAGACCGTTTGACGGTGGTCAAAAGTTAGAAAAAAACGGGGAAACATGTATCTTGGCTCGATTACGAGCTATGCTTGGTTGTGGGAGGTTAAAATGTGTACATTAATTAATGACAGATATTACGTGAGAAGGAGATATAAAGTTAGCAGTAATAAGTACGGACGTAGAAGGAAGGCAAAAATGCAAAATACAAAATGAGCAATTGACCTGAGATTTAAAAAAAAAAAAATTCAAAAAATATGAAAATAAGAGAACAAATTAAAGACTGAAAAAATATACATGCCGAACGAGTGACTGTTGAAAAAAGAAAAAAAGAGAAAAAAGAACCAGAAAATGTGGTCGGAAAAAGAAAAAAAAAAATGAAAAAAAAAAAAAAAACGATGGACAATACGAACACTTTTTATTTTTATTTCAGTGACTTTTGAGTTTGGGACTGACGCATGCTTTTTGTTGTATTATTTTGTTGAAATTGTATTGCTGAAGATTTTGTTGCTCAGTTCGACATAAGGGGGAGCGGCACAATAGTTTAAGAAAATAATTTGTCATCATCGATGACAAATGATTTTATTGTGGTTGGATAGGTATGTTATGAAATAGCCGAGGGATTTCGGTTCATGCCTTTGAGTTTAGTTAGGCTGAGAACCTTTCGGCTCAGCACATGGGTTGGTTGGGTTTAAGATTGAAGCAGGTGTAAACGCGGGTGCGCGCGATCGGATGGAGGTGTCACTCAGATGTCATAACAGTCCGAGACGATACTGGGTGACAAGGTGCAGGTGACGTGTCACGCACCGGAAGCACGCGGAAGTTTGTGTGAGAATTTGAAGAAAATAAGAGTCGGGTTTTAGACACCAAACGAGAAGGATCAATTTTGGAGCTCACAGGCGCGAGGCGAACGTGCGCCCGATGGGGGCCGCTCGAGTTGGGGGCCTTAAGAATAAGACAGCATAGAAGATTGTGTCTCTCCTCCTTACGTCGAAACCTTTAACTGAAAGTTAATAAAAAGGTTTCGTACCTGAACAAGAAGTAGTTACGTGTTTTCGAATGCCGAGATTCCTATGTTCTTTATATGTTCTATCGTTAATGAACATTACATGTCTATTTCGCACATGGCCATATTCGTGTATATGGCTACGCAACACTAACGCTGATGTGAAAAACTCCCAAGGAGAAAAAGAATATTCGAAAGAAATAGACATAAAAGATAAAACAACACGGACAATAAAACATATAGAAAGGAGCAAAAACAGAAGGACTAAATCAATTGAAAACACCTGGCAACAAAAACCTCTACATAGATGATAAGCATAAAGAATTAGAAATGCCGATATAGATATAGTGAAAACTGATGGCTGAAAAGTGTTGACTGAACACGGAGATAGAGAGGTTAATGATAGCAGCACAGGTCAGAGCTTACCTACTAGAAACGAGGGGGTGTCCTCGTGGTGTAATGGTTAAAGCGATGAACTGCGGAATCGTAGTACGCGAGTTCGTACTCCAGTCGCGCTATTACGTTCACTTTCGGGCAAATACCCTTGGGAAAGGTGTGAACCCCCTTATTCTCCCTCCAGCTATGGGTAAATAGTAGGACGGACTAGGTTCTTCAGCCTTGGTGAGGCAACTAGTCTAGGAGAAGGAAAACTCTGAATTCAAAACCTGTTAAACTCCGCTTAAAAATTGACCTTGTGTCATATCCTGCCCGAGCGGAGGGGTTGGTAAATAGTACCTACTAGAAACTATCGGGCGAACACTAAAAAAGCCCTATGAAATCCAGTATTTTCATTGGGCAAACAAAACAATGAATCAATTGACTTCTTTGCTTCCGGTTGCCTAATTCTAACACTGATAGAATATAATGAAATGCATAATAAAATAGGACATTATATTCATTGAAAAATATGAAAATACTCTGGAAATCTGAAATCTGAAAAATTGTCTGAACACGAACCAGAACCATGCTAGAAACCAACGGATTCACTATCCTAATTGATAAAAAAATAAAGAGTAATAGATAAGATATAGTAGTTAAGGACTATATAAGAAAAAACTCGCCTTCAACTTGATATATCAGTGCCAACAGATAATAATAACATGTCAGTCAAAATTATAATAGAATAAATAAATGCAAAGACCTGGAAACAGAAATTGAAAAAAAAAAAAAATCTGCTATCTTTAAACTACCACCGCGCCAGTAATTATGGAAGCTCTGGTTATGATCAAGAAAGGGACTGATAAATATTAACAAAATACCTGGTAGTTTCATCCAACATGAAATACAAAAAAAGCACTTTGTGGACCTGCACATCTCCTTAGGAGAGTACAATAAATGTGATTGAAAAATATCTACCAAAAGAGCCAGCAAAAACAAATATATAGAATGCATATAATCATTAGCTTCCTTCACCCTAGGTCTTGGGCAAAGACTCGATAAAGTATTGTAAGAAAGCGAAAATAAAATTGAAAATTAAGAAATAATAACCGGCGCAAAAGAAATACAAAATCATGATTGGGTGGGAAAGGTGATCTACTGTGAAGTTTTCAAGAGACTAGAGTTTGGCCGTGCTAACAAATGGTATATGCATAAAACAGAATTTGTCGTAGAAAATGAAACTCATCAAATCTTCTTTGACTCTGAGATACAAATAGATCATCTAATCCCGGCCAGAAGATCAGGAGTAATGTTTATTACGAAGAAGAAAAAAATTGTCCTCTAGTGGTTTTTGCTCTTCAAGCATACCACAGTGAAAATAAAATAAAAACGAAAAGATCAACAGAAACTTGGATCTGACAAGAGAACTGAAAAAATTGTGGAACATGAAAGTGACCGTGATACCAATCGTAGTTGTAACCTTTGGAACGGTTGCCGAGAACCTGGAAAAGAGACTGCGTGAACTGGAGATAAAAAAATCGAGACAATTCAGACCACTGAATTTTTAAGATCAGCACGAGAGTCCTGAAGATCTGAAGAGAATTGCTGCTACTTAAACTTCAGTGATAAACCACCACCAGTAGGGAAAGCTGTGAAAATCTCGCAGAGAAAATAATTAGCATAATGATAAAAACAAAGAGAACAATGATAGATAAAGAAGAAAAATAAAAACAAAGAGAATGATGTCTTTGAAATCAAAGAGAATGCTTAAAAATTGACCTTGTATCGCATTTTGCCGGTAGCAGAGGGGTTGGGTCAACAACAAAAATAACAATAGTAGCAGCAGCAATAATAATAATAAAAATAATAATAAGTAAAGTTGGTGACCGTAGTCGAGGGGTAGGGGAGGGTGCTCCCCCATTCCCTGGATTGCTCCACTTTACTCTTGATCCTTACTTTATAATGCTGAGAGTTAAGCAAGGTGGCATCAAGAATTATTTTTTGAGTCTTTGGTATGACTCGACCTGGGATTGAACCCTGGTCTCCCGGACCTTTGGCGAACATTCTATTTAATAGGCCAATAGGTGACGGTGATACCAATTGTAATTGGCACGTTCGGTACGGTTATCAAAGGACAGGAAGATCTGGAAATAAGAGATCCTGTGAAGGCCATGCAAACTAGAGCATTGTTGAGATCGACTAGAAGACTAAAAAGACTCTAGGAGACTTGAGGAGACTTGCTGTCACTCAAACTCCAGTGGGAAACCATCAGCTAACGCTGATGTGAAAAACACTCAAATGAGTAAAATAATAAAGAAAAAATTGATGATATGCAACAGAATAGCAAGTGAAAGTTATGTGGTGAAAGATATGAAACAGTTAATCATACAAACAATAAATGCAACAAACTAGTCTTCAAAAAATGTACGGACAGGTACAATAGAGTAGGGAAAGGGGACCCTCTGGGAAATGTGCAAGAAACTAAAATTTCATCATGCTGACAAATGATTTATTCACAAAATAGAATCTGTCCTAGAAAAAAAAAAGACGTATGTGAAATTTACAGAAGAATGTGTGATATGTATGGAGAAACATGTTTTTTGTGAAAAAGAAAAGGTTTGCAAGTTGGCTAAACATGAGTCGAAAACAAAACGTCTCGGTGTATAAAATTCACTCCAGAAGAAAAGAACCTGTCATATAGTCAATATTGCTGTGCCAGCAGACTACAGATTTAAAGTGAAGGAAGATGAAAAATTGGAAAAAATACTTGGATCTTGCCAGACAAAATTGAGGAACAACAAAGTTAAAGGAGACGAAGATACTATTCGTAGTTGGAGACCTTGAAACCGTCCCCAAGAAACTGGAAAAGCGACTGCATGAACTGAAGATTTAGTGGAAGAATCGAAAACATCCTGACCACAATACTGTTTTGCAGTGTTTTGGTCTAGATCAGCTAGAATTACAGAGACCTGAGGAGACTTGCTGTCACTCATACTCCAGTGACAAAACCACCTGTTAAAACTGGTGCGTAAAAGTAGTGATATAATAATAAATAATAACGCACAATGGTATCTACTTTCTGGGTTAATTCACAAGTAAATGTGTTCTAAATCAAAATTTGCGCAATATATTTAAATGAGTTGGTTTTATAATACTGAGAGCATTCAAAATAAATCTAACCATTTTCAAATGTATAGATATTTAAAAGTATAACATCTCTTTGTGCATAAAACGAATACGAACACATAAACAAATCTCACAAAAATATAGCCGTCTCGTTCTTATCTTTTTAGAAGATACTTTTTTCTTAACACTTAACGAAGCGTGTACAACTGACTTGTGTACAAATTAGGAATGCTTTTATTTTACATCGTCTTTTGCTGGCAACCAAATCACGAAAGTAAAAACATCAGTTGAAAGTTCAGGATTAATTAATATGGGAGTGAATAGACGACGAACGGGGTTATTTAGATTTCGTGCCAATGGAACGGCTGTATAAACATTGGAATTTTTTTTCTGTCTATGGAAGTGTTTTTTTATACTTGGATACATATAAGTCGTAAGACAAAAAACTTTGGTTATTTAAGAACTCAAAATTGAGTTTCTCATGGGGTAAACGCATTTTTATTAACTAATGAAAATAGAAAGGAGAGGTAGATACTAGCTCTTAAGTATTAAAGTTTTAATCTTATCTGAAATTTTATTACACCAGTTCCTACTTATCCGCTGAGGATGCATGAAAGTGCGGATAGTATAGGACTCTATATAAAAAAAAAATTAATTATAAAATTTGATTTATTAATCATATGCCATAGTTTATTGACGACTAATAAAATAAAACAATCATGAGAATAAACAACTGAAACAGAGGAAATGTTACGGTTTTATTAGTATTTATCAATCACGGCACCTGTTTTGGCAATGTTGTATGAAAGAATAGCAGTTGTTAAGGTTCCTTTTTGATGATACTTTAAAAGAAGGGAAAGGTACATCGGTATTAACACAAGAGTTGCCAGAAGGAGGTTGAATTGAGAGTTCAAGAAATTTCTGAATTCAAAACCTCAGGAGTGTTATTCGGAGGATTTGCTGAACTATTCTTCTCTTATTAGCGCACTTATTAAGTACGACTTATACAAGCCTTTACCTCGATAAATAAATCACATGTGTAGGTTGTTCTACGGTTGTTCGTCCATTCATATGTATAATAAAATAAACTAAATGACTTAAACAGATAAACTAAACTAATGAAAAAAGACATTTTACTCACTTAAATTCATGGAAAATAATGTTTTTGGTAAAAGTAATTCTTCTTTTAGTTCTTTGATTTTCTTTAATTTTGGGCAGCGCAGCTTTCACTTTAATATAAAAAATTATATGTTAATAATTTTCAAAATTTAAACATTAGAACATTTTTAGGACTTATAATAGGTTGATATTTATAGACTTCTTCTTTTGAGTTGCCCAGTCGGCTTGGGCTGTAGAATATACCGACTGCATCTCTGCAGAGGGGCAAGATCCCACCCCAACGTGTGTCCTAGATATGACACTAAACAATCTGATGGTGAGATTCTAGTGATGCTAGAGCTTTAGGGAATGCAGAGCACCCCTTTATTGTCATCGCTCCCAGGTCCACTCCGGTCCGGAGTGGTTACACGTGATAGGGCTCTATCTATGGGTTAAATAGAACTAATCTGAGTACTTATGCTAAACTGAATTACTTGAAATGAAACTGTCTTGATATTTAAACTGCGTACTTACGTCAAACTGAATTGTCTGAAATAGATCTGTTTTTGACAGGAAAACTGTACTACACTAAATTGAATTATTTGAAAGAGAACTGTTTTGACATTTAACTGTGTATGGACAAAAAACTATACTTATTCTAAACTGAATTGTGTGAATTACAACTGTTTGACTTAACTGAATACCTTGAAATAGAAATATTTTTGACAATTAAACTGTATACTCATGCTAAACTGAATTATTTGAAATAAAAGTGATTATTTGTATAAAAATCTATTCAGCATTAAATGACTTACAAAGGTTGATATGCCATAAACCCAACCAATCAACCAACAAATCTTCTTTTGAGAGTTAATGCACAGCATTAGCTGATGGATTATCACTGGAATCTGATGGATTATCACTGGAAACAAAGTGACAGCATGTGTCCTGAAGTCTTCAGGACTTTTTTTTAGTATTCTAGCCGATCTTAAAAATGCTGTTATTTGGATGGTCTTCACTCGTCCTCGTATTTCTAAGTCCTTCAGTCTCGTTACAAATCCTTTTGTGACTGTTCCGAGAGCACTAATAACGATTGGTAAAACTGTCACTTGCATGTTCCGTAGATTTTTCAGCTTTCTAGCAAGGTCCTGGTACTTATCTTTCTTTTCAATTCTTTTCAGCTAGAACGGTAAAGTACACTATTTGGCAGATTCTCTTTTTTTGATAACTATCACAAGGTCTGTTCGTTTGGCCGAGATTAGATGATCCATTTGTATCTCAAAATCCTAGAGAAGCTTGTGCGTCTCTTTTTCTAGGGTGTATTCTGGGTTGTGAATATAACATTTTTTCATCTGGTCAAATTTAAACTTCTTACGCCATTCCTAGAGGATCAACTTTCCTACCTGCTTGCGTCTAGTCTTATACTCTTTTCGCACTAATTTACTGCATTCACTTACTATGTGATTGGTCGTTTCGTCTCTGTCACCATATAATTTATATCCACAATAGTTAGTCGTTATAGCATTATTTTGTGCTGCTATCAGAAGAGATTCAGTTTCTCTCTTAAGATTTCCCTTTCTTAGCTATTATTATTTACTCATGAGAGTTTTTCACATCAGTTTTAGCTAATGGTCTTTCACTGGAGTTTGAGTTACAGCAAGTTTCCTCAAGTCTCCGGGACTCTTCTTAATATTCTTGCCGTTCTCAATAATACTGTAGTTTGGATGGTCTCCACTCTCCCTCCAACTTCCAAGTCCTCTAGTCCCTTTAATAATCCTTTAGTTACTGTACCAAAAGTACCAATCGCGATTAGTACAATAGTCACCTTCATGTTCCATAGTTTTTTCAATTCTCTAGCAAGGTCGAGGTACTTATCCTTCTTTTCACATTCTTTCAGTTTTATTCTGTGGTCAACCGGGACAGCAAAGTCGACAATTTTGCAAATTCTCTTTTTTGTTGTTTATTATTATAAGGTCTATTCTTCTGGCCGAGATTTGGTGATCCGTTTGTATGTCAAAGTCCCATCGGAATTTATGTGTCATTTTCTAGGACAGCTGCTGGGTTGTGCATATACCATTTGGTCGTATGGTCAAATTTAAATTTCTTGCACATCTCCCAGTGGATCACCTTGCCCACCCAGTCATGTCTAGTCTTATATTTCTTCTGTGCTAATTTGTTGCATTCGCTTATGTGATTGATAGTTTCGTCTCTACCACCACATAGCCTACATTTCTTATCTTTCAGTGGAGTTTGACTGACAGCAAGTCTTCTCAAATCTCTATTGGATACTTCTGGCCGATCTTAATAATGCAGTAGTTTGGATGGTCTTCACTAGTCCTCTTATTTCCAAGTTCTCCAGTCCCTTTATTAATCCTTTGGTGACTGCACCAAGAGCATTACTCCCTCTGAGTTTTTTTTTTATACCAGTGTTAGCTTGGGGTCTTTCATTAGACCAAGTCTCCTCATATCTCCAGGACTATTCAGTGCATTATAGCCGATCTTAACAATGCTGTGGTCTGAAGGGTCTCGATTCTTCCTCTGATATTTAGTTCCTCCATTTATTTCTTCAAGCTTTTATAAAACATTCTAACATACCAACCACAATTGCTGTCACCGTCATTTTTATGTTCCAGTTTTTTTTTGTTCTCTGGGAAGTTGCAAGTATTTGTCTATCGATTCGCTTTATTTTTATTATAGTTCGGCGTAACGATGACATTCACCTGATAACAAGTTTTTTTTCTTGTCTGGTTTTCTGGTAAGGTGATCTATTTGTATTTCAAAATTCCAGAGAATTTTATAAGTCTCATTCTCTAGGACTGGTTCTGGTTTGTGGATATATCATTTGGTTGTATAGTTGAATTTTGCTTTCTTGCACAGTTCCCATTAGATCATCTTTTAACCCAGTCGTGAAATATGTAGAAGTTAAAAAATAAGTACACCTCTTCTTTATATTCATGCAATTTTAGTTTTTGTTACAGAAATGTTAAAGTTTTATCTTTAATTACAAAATTTCAGTGCTGTAAAGTTTATTGATAGATAATACTGGAAATTATCCTTTTAGATTGCACATTGTTCTATCAGAAATGATAAAAGTCTGGTATCTTTGGTTTAGAAAACATAACCATTAAAAAATGGTATGGGGTGTACTTATTTATGGGCAAAAATGTACATAACTTCTTCAACATTTCCTTTTTCATCAAGAAAATTTTTTTTAAAACAAGTGTTTATCCTTAGTAAAATGTTTAGAACTATCACCGAACATTTTTATGCTTTCATGCCTGAGCTACTATCCACTATCATGGAAAATAGCTCAATATAAAGAAGAATGAAAAAAAATGGGATTAGGTTAATCCCTAATAATCTTTGTAACTGTTGACAATACTGTAAGATAAAATAAATTCTTGTGAAAATTGTTGGTGTGAGAACATCTATACGAGATAAACCGGGTTATTTGAAGGTAAATTGGAGACATAAAACGCCCAGTTAAGAGGTAAGACTTCCCCAAAAGAGGAGCTCTGGTTATAACAATAAACTGTATCTAAAAGTGTGGCTCCAGTTCGGGAGACCTGTGGAATGTAGGGCATCTTTCCTTACCAATGGAGTGGTATACCTGTTAGGGTCACATCTATTGAAAAAAAAACAAACAGATCTGTTTAAAGATAGTTAGTTTAGATTGGAATACATGATGACACGTGACTGTAAATTATTTTTTGTTTAGAATAGTTATTTGAAACTATAATTGTTTACTAAGGATTATTATTATTCATAAGTTGGGTTTTATGGCATATCAACCCTTGTTGATTATTTAACACTAAATCCATTCTTATGTAAATAATCAGTTCTATTTAAAACAATTCAGTTTAGCATGAGTACACAATTTAATTGTCAAACACATTTCTATTTCAAACTATTCAGTTTATTCAAACAGTTCTAATTCAGCTAATTCAGTTTAGCGTAAGAACAGATTTTGTTTACACAGTAAAATGTCAAAACATTTCTATATATAACAACAATTCACTTTAGTGTAAATACAGTTTCAATGTCAAAAAACAGTTCAATTTCAAATAATTTAGTTTAGCATTAGCACGCAGTTTAAATGTAAGTACGGTTTAATTATCAAAAACATTTCTATTTCAAGCTACTCAGTTTAGTCAAACAATTCAGTTTAGCAAGAATATGCCGTTAGTTCTATTTAACTCATAGATAGGGCCCTATCAGGTGCTACCACGCCGGGACAGAGTGGACCTGGGAGCAATGGCAATGAAGAGGTGCTCCGCATTCCCCCAAAGCCCCAGTATTACTGGAACCTCGCCATCAGATTGTTTAGTGTCATAAACAGGACACTCATTGGAGGGGGGGTCTTACCCCTCTGCAGAGGTGCAGTCAGAGTTTTCTATAGCCCCAGCCAACTGGGTAATATTCATAACTCGGAAACATATAAATGAGTGCACTTAATGTTCTATAACTGTTCAAAAACCTCTTAAAAACTTTACAAGAAGGGTAAATATTAATGGATGCAATATTTCTAGGCGTGAATTAATATATATATATATATATATATATATATATATATATATATATATATATATATATATATATATATATATGTGTGTGTGTGTGTGTGTGTGTGTGTGTGTGTGAATATGCAAATATGAGGCGAAATACTGTTAGTAATAAATTATAAGCAAATTGTTAAAATTTGTGAATGTTGAGGAGAATTTTTTTAGTTCCGATCGTTTAATGTATTTCACTTAATATACAACAGTAATTAGTTATATTATTTATTTAATTTATATCTTAAAATTACGGACATTCGGAAAATTTTGATCGTTTTCCGTTTCACACTTTTTAAAGTTTGTTAACGACCGACGTTCTTGATTACGTTGCCATGGTAACCTCATAGGCAGATATAACGTTCTCCAATATTTTCACCCGAATCATTATCAAAAGTCAGTCAGTTATCGAGTGAACTATATAATCTAACTAAAAATAGTATGTGCCTCTGTGTCGTTGTCAAAATACTTTAACAATTATCAGGGCTCAAATTGTGCATTCTAATATTTTCTTGATCGAAAAGATGTTGGAAAGGTGATTGTAAATGATGAACTAATTCTATCTTCAAGCTCAAATAAACAAGAAAGAAAGAAAGAAAGAAAGAAAGAAAGAAAGAAAGATTTGTGAGCTCGAGTGGAACGGAAATGTGTCTTCCGGCGGAAAGGGTGACTGTAACATGAACACAAATAAATAGTGAATATCAACATTTTATGTGACTCGTTTAATCCCTGGTCAGTTGATCTGTTCTCCTCACTCTTCTTTCATCATTTTTTTAAAATTTCATTCTGGAGATAATAACACCTTTTCACTGACAACGAGTCAAGGTATCAAATAAAAACTTTTTCGGATTTCATTTGTAAAAGTAGAGCACTGCACGGGAAAACAGAATCCTACAGACAAAGAGATATTAAGATCTTGGTTTGCTTTCTTTGTTTAATGACATATCACCATTCGTGAATTACTTAATGCTGAAGACATCTTTTTAGAAGAATACCAGTGTTACTATTTAATCCATAGCTGGTGTGATGAGGGAGTTGATACCTTTCTCAATGGTCTTGTTCTGAAAGTGAAAGCACGACTGGAGATGTCTCATTCCGGCACTTTTTAAATCACGCCACGGGAGCTTGCTCTTAGATAAAGGTCTTAACTTAACCAGAACTTCATTCCTGACCCTCGATAAAGAGTCATGGATATATGATTTTATTTTATTGATTGATTTTAACGTCATGTCAAGACATTTAGGATTAGTTTATGCCTAGAGGTTAGGGAATCATTTTCATTATACGCTCATATCTATAATTTTTAAGTTATGGCCCCTAAAGAGTTATTTTTGCGCACTGTTATATGATATAAAGTATTCTTATCTAATTCAAATAATTTGCACTCAGTTGTATTGTTTAGTGACGTGTTTCTATGGACCCCTACACATGTCCGTGCCAATGATGGCCGACCACCAAGAACTTATTTTCATCAGTTCTATGCGGACACAGGATTTAGTTTGGAAGACCGTCCGGAAGCAAAGGAAGATATATATATATATATATATATATATATATATAGAGAGAGAGAGAGAGAGAGAGAGTCAGAGAAACCCGTGCCGTCCTCATGACTTGATGACGATGAAACAATTATTATAGCTTCAAAGTTTGCTTTGTTTCTTTATTTGATGGGATATCAAACTTCCTGGATTACTTACTGCCAAAGCCAGTCATATAGAACAGCAGTGGTACTGTCTAACCTACACCTAGGGGAAATGGGTAGTAGTGTAATGCAACCCACAGCTATAGGATAAGATGGCTCATACTCTTTTCAAGGCTTCCGGTCCTAAAGTGGACGTTACAGCGCGACCAAAGATCAAACCAGTTTTAATATGATGTCACAGTTCAAAACATTAGGCACTCCTCCTCTTATTGCTTCAAGTAACTATTCTTTGTACAAATAATTTATAATTATATGGTATCAAGTATTCTATCAAATACAAATAGTTTTCAAACAGTTCTATTTTAAGCAAGGAAGGGGGATTCCACACCCCAGTGCTCAAGAACTGAACTCACATCATAACAAGCAATTTGGTGTCATACGCTAGATATCTCTTTTTTTTTTGACAGGGGGTCTTACCCACATGTAGGGGGATACAATCAGGCTATTCTAAGTCCTGCAGACAGAAAGGATTAACGGTTTGATTATTACCATAAAAAACAGTAAAAAAGGAATGAAATTCAAGTTTTTAAAAATGGATAATTCATCGCTCTCTAAGATCAATGATGTAAGATAATTTACACAGCTTAATTAATTTTTTTGATGGAAAGTTTTCAATGAAATACACTCCTGGACTTTAGTAATGTTTCTAAGTGCCTATGATCGAATCGATAGAGTGCTGCCACGTCAAGAAGGTGCCTTAGATAAAATATCGCTCTTAAATAAGCACATCCCAACACAATTTTAATGACAAGCTAATTTTCATTTAAACCAAAGATACGAGGAATTTATATTTATTTTAGAAGAAAATTAATTGTAAAGGGTGCACATATTTATGAGTGATATTGTATTTATTGTCTTTTAATCGTAATAATCATATCACTATTTCACTTGGTGGGATTTAGAGTACGCTCACTGTACCCCCCCCCTTGCAAAGAGGTAAGACCGACCACAAAGGTTTTTTGAGTATAACACTAAACTGCATCTGAAGGTGAGGCTCAATTTCTGGAATTCTTGGGAATGTTGGGTACCCCTTCATTGCCATTACTCTGACCCGGAGTGTTAGTATTTGTTAGGGTCCCATCGAGGGGCCAAATATGTTTGAAAAATCTTCTTCTTCGATAGAACCGTGTACAAAATAATACCTCATAACAACACAAAAATATAAATATGAACGTACAATGAACGCTCGTCCTTAGACGCGTTGACATGCCGTTAAAATCAATCAATCTGATCTGACCAGATTTATAAGTATGCATTTAAAATTATAAAATATTCTGTGAGAATTAAACTGACTTCGTTTATCTTGGGAGCTTTCTAACGGTGATAGCGCTCTATCGATTAGACCATGGGTCTCAAACCTGCTGCCCTCGAAGCCTCTGCGTGAGGTTTTCTACCATACTATCAAAATTTTCTCCTCGCCTTTGGATGTAAACTGTGAAGAAGTACCATTGTTATTGAAGAGGGAACTCTTTGATCTTCTGTGTTTAAAAGATTTGAAGTCGAAGTTTCTTGTTTCACATTCTCGATCTCTATAAGAATCATACACTTCCATCTGAACGATCACCTAACCTTATTCTTCACACTCAGCAAGTAGTGAGCATGTTTGACACTACATACCATTGTAAACAGTTGTTATCCAAAATGAAGCAAGCCAAAGTATCCTGCATTCACAATCGTCAAATCATCACATGCCTGACGTGTTTCTTCAGTTAATCATTTCATTTAATCATCGTATTACATCTTTTTTATAATTGCAAGAAACATTGATAAATTATGATAGTCACCTAGTAAATTTAGTTGTCTTACTGTTCTTTTAAGATCGCGACTCGGACTTTTTTAGTCTTCGGGGTGAAAAAGTTGGGATTCCTGGACTAACCACAGACACTTCCCTTCACTTAGAGATATCGCTGTAAACATATACCTATATTAATTAACAATGCTTCAGTTAAGAAATATATAGATCATTACATTTAATAGGGTGTTTCGGATCTTTATTCAGTGAAATCTTGATAAAGTGCCAAGTATTTATATAGTATAAGCATTTATTAGTGATAAGAATTAAATCATTTCTACTTTCAGGACGATATCTTTTTTTTTCGATAAAACGAACCGATAGACATGTTACGGAGTAATGATTACCAATGTAGTCTCGCAGATGACCACAGCGAGTTTGATTCTCTCTCGCACACACAGACACATTTATATATTGGGTAATTATATATATATATATATATATATATATATATATATATATATATATATATAGCCAATAATGTCAATAAAAAGACTGCTCATTAAAAGATAAAGTTAACTGACTCGCAGTTACAAAGTATGCGATAGAGCAATTAAGTAAATATGGCGCAAACTTCTTCAACTTGCTGCTTTGAGTTTCACGCTTTTAGCGTCCATTATGTCGTGAAAATTATATATATATGTGTGTGTGTGTGTTTAAAAAACAAGAAATTTAGAAACTGAATTGTATTCCATTTCCGTAATAAATTTATTTCGCTTATTCAAGCACGACAGATGGACTTCAAATGGATTTTGGTTATTTTTTTCTTTTTTTCGTTAAACGCTGGCGATATATTTCACTCTATAATGCGTCGTGATCTATTCTACTTAAATATTAAAGGGTACGAAATTTTTCTTTTTATTTACGGTTTTTGTCGTTATTAATTTTGTTCATTCCATATTAGTAACCTGATTCTAGATTTATGAGTATAATTTGAAAGCTATAGTGAGTTTTTATAATTTTTGTTCAATTGGAAAATATTTTTTTAAGATTTCGAATAAATGTTCTTTGGAGTATATAAATAATTTTTCAAAGTATTCAATTGTTTGCTTGTTTCAAAGAACTATTCATCTCTCTTTATATTTATATTTATATTTTAGTGGTATTGAGGCTCTATTGAACGATTTTTATCATTTGATTTAGTTCTGTATATAAAAACTTATTTTTTACAATAAATATTAATTTCAATTTTTTAAATTTTATCATTTAAGGAAAGAAATTTTTAATTATATTATTATAAGGACTTGGTGTGTAGATAAAGACAAAGAGAATTAATCGGATGATTATCTTAGTTAAAATATATAAACTATACCTATTTTTTAGTTATTATATCTATATAATAAAAATCATTATAAGTTGGTTAAATATGATTTGATTATAAAAGTTATTTGGTAGCATATCCAGCATTTATTCTTATGTCTATATTTACCTATAAAATATTTTCTTTAATTCAGTAAACTAATAGTATCTTTATATTTTACAATACTAATTTTTTCATCTAGGCATAAATTACACCTGCTTTGTAAACTGCTTGTTATTGATGATTTTTTCAAAATTTTTCAATTTATTATTGGGGTTAACCCTTCTTCTTTTATTTTCCAGTGGTATTTTGATAGAGTAGTTTGATTTTTGAGTAAGGGGTTATTAAATGATTGTCTATGGTTATAATACTTAAGCTTCCTATTTAATGATGAGATTCTTATGTAAACTTTGCTATTTAATTTACCTTCTTTAGTGGAAATGTTCACTAGGTAAACAATATTCTCGATGTTAGATTTTCACCCAAAGGGCATTATTCTTTATTTCTACAATTGCTGAAGGAATTACTTCTTTATTTTCCTCGTTTAAGTTTGCTAGTAGTTTTTTTATTGTGGTTAATGATTATTTTCAATATATTATTGGTACATGAGTAACTGATTTTTAAAGTGTTTCTATTAAATATTTTACTTAGGATGTTGTTTTTTTGAAAATGTTTATTGATTAGATTTAAGAAATATTCATGATATGTATGTTTACAAAAGGGGGGCGTTAAATCATTAATTTTCTATGTTTGTTCTTGTTCTTATTTATTACTATTTCCTAAGAGCTCATTACTATTGTTAGTGTTATTTATCCTATATTTAGTATGTTGAGTTTTATTATCTCTATATTTATTGGCTCTATTAAAGTCTAAAAACTCCAGCTTCACGTTGAAACCGCCGTCATGTAGGGCTTAATTATACGGCTCTTTGTTATTTTCAAATATTCTTTTTGATTATGATAGTCTATTCATTTTAAATTCACAGCAGTAGGAATCTAAATAATACATCTATTAGGACTAGGACTGCAGAATACGACGACTGCATCTCTGCAGAGTGATAAGACTCCTCTAACGAGTGTCCTAGATATGACATTAAACTATTTGATAGTGAGGCTCCAATTCATTGCTATTACTCTCAGGTCCATACTGATCCGGAGTGGTAGTACCTGTTAGATTCCCATAGGACTGTTTAATCATTTACTATACTTGAAACCATTTAACTGTGTGCGAATAGAACAATTACTGTTAGATTGCAATACTTGAAACTATTTGACTGCATGCAAATAATAAATTGTGATACATGAAACTATTTAATTGTGCGCAATCAAATGAGCTCTGTAGTTCGTTTAGAAATGATGTTACCTACAGACTTACAAATAATATCTATCTATCTATATATATATATGTGTGTGTGTGTGTGTGTGTGTGTGTGTGTGTAAACAGAAATTGGCAGGAAATAACCCACAAGGGTTGATGTGCCATAAAACAAAACCAAACAAAACCAAAAGAAGTGTATAAAAGACTCAGAGATAACACTTCAAGTTAATAAAGGTGTCCGTATTCTATAGGGTAATATTTCTAAAATCCACATTACTAGAATAAATTCTACTGACATTATTATTAAGTTCAGTAAAAATATTGAGGGTGCTTAATCCTGTCGATAGGTGTTTTAACAGTTGGAGGTATAATGATTAACGTGCTGGACTTCGATATCGTAGTAAGTGAGTTCGAACTCCAGTCACGCTATTACGTTCACATTTGAAAAGTTATGAACTCCCTTTTCCCCTACCTGTTGGTTAAATAGTGTCATTACCGTTCTTTTACAAAGATAGCTTCAGCATTAAATAACCAATGAAGATTAACATACAAGTACCATTAAACAAGGAAAGCAAACCAAACGCTTACAGCAGAACTTGTCAATTTGTCTCATTATATAACCATTGCGCCATGATTCAGTAAACAAGATGGCAATGGTCGGTGGTCTGTCGAAATATTCAATGTTATTGTAGTTCTGTAACCAGCGTTTCAAGGGCGGACAGGAATAGAATAAAAGTTTACATTACTATTTTTACATGAATAGAAGGTTTCTGTTTAGTGAAGGAAGGATGCGGCCATGAACTTAAAACGGAACGCTGATCAAACAGATTTTAGCGTTTGAAAGTGGCGCGAAAGATAAAGAGAGCGAAAATGTAATGAGCCCCCTCTCAACCCCCTAAAAAACCCTAAAAGAAAAACCCAACAAAAAACAAACACCCTTTCCTGGTAATGGTGAATGAAATGGAGCGAGAATAATAACTGTGAGAAAAAGAATAACGAAAACAAACAGAGAGAAGCGAGAAGAAACCAGTTCTTTGTCACGAAAAGAATCCTTTATTCAGTTTATCTGAAAAGGAAGTAGATTTATCAAAGCCGATTTTGAAGAGGGTTTACAGAAACTGGCCATTGAGAAAGGGACAGTTTAAATCCGAGCACAAAGGTGACCATGCGTGGATGTGAATCACCGGGTGACAGAGGCGTAAACGCTGACCTCTTAAAGCATTACGACCGACAATGAATAGGAAAAAGATTTACGAGAAATAAATCTATCGTTTTAAAGTTAAGGAACAGTCAATGAAAACTTCAGGATTAGTCATTGGATTAAAAGAAGAAAAATCCTATCTATCTATCTATTTATCTATCTATCTATCTTATTAAAAATCTCATTATGTTCGTATTTGACCATAAGTTGGCAAAATCAGTACATCGAACCAAAATCTTTGTTTTGAATAAAATACTAAAAAATAAATAAATAAATAGATAAATAAGTAATACTAAAAGAAAACTAAAAAAAATAAAATGTTAAAAAAAAAAAAATTTCGTGTCCAATTAGCAACTGTACAGAACTTTTTGGGGCTCTGTTGTCGCCTTAAACGTAATTTAATCAAGTGAATTCTCGAAATAACGAAGACGACTGTGAAATGTAAACCGTAAAACTCTGTTAAAAAACCTGAACTCAATGGTCTCATCCGATTGGTTGGTTGATTGATTGATTTTTACGGCAACTCAACCTGTCTGGGATTATTTTATGCTTAGAGGTTAGGGAATTATAGAAATTGTACCTTTTTATTTAACCTATTTTTGTAGTTTTTTAAAAAAGTTTTTTTGCACACAGTTATATATCAAGGTTAAGTGAGCTTATTTGATTAAATGGCATATCAATTCTTGATGATTATCTAATGCCAAATCTTTTTATACATATACAATGTATGATTTTTGAGTGAATAGTTTGTAGGTAACATTATTATTTTTTTTAAACGAGCCTGACGTCATTTGTTTGCACACAGGGAAATGATTTCAATTATTGCAACCAAACATTAATAGTTCTGTTCTCACACAGTTGAATGGTTTCAAGCTCGCTATCTAATACTAATAATTCAGTTTAATGTTAATCATTTTTTGCACACAGTTAAATAGTTTAAAATATAGTAAATGATTAAACAGTTCTATTTGACCCATAAATGGGACCCTAACAGGTGTTACCACTCCATGTCAGAGGGGACCTGGGAGTAACAGCAATGAAGAGGTACTTCATATTTTCCAAAGCTCTTCGACTGAATTCTCACCATCAGATAGTTTAGTATCATATCCAGAACACACGTTGAAGGAGAATATAGAACAAGCATTCCAATCTTATACAAATAATTTGCTAATAAATCTATTTGACCATAGATGGGACTCTCTCAGGTACTACCGCTCCGGTCAGAGTGGATCAGCGAGTAATGTCAATGAGGGGTACGCCACATTCTCCAAAAGCCTCACCATCAGACCATTTAACGTGACGACCAGAACATTACTTTTTCGATGGGGGGAGGGTCTTACCATGCTCCAGGGGATAGAGTCATCACCCCCACCAACAGGGCATTGCATCGACGTCTTGTCACCTTATAAGACTAAATTACAACAGACCTTTTAATTCACTGGGGAAATATTTCAAGACCTTTCTGTGGATGCCTGAAACTTGATAATACCGAACACAACATATGTAGTTTATCCTACGAGAAGGTTTTATTTATAAATTTGGCATTATAATATCAATTACAATAACAAATAGACGATCCGGAAACCCCATGGGTTCTCATTGTAATTGCGGTCCCTAATGCTATAAGTTATCTCTGTTATATCGAGAAGGTAATTTCTTTGTTTTAAATGGCATATCAACCTTCGTAGGTTATTTAATGTTAAAGCCATTCTCCTAGAAGAACAGTAGTGGTACTATTTAACCCATAGGTGGGAGGATAATGGGGTTCATAGCTTTCCTAAGGGTATTTGCCCGAAAGTGAACGTAAGAGCGGGACTGGAATCCGAACTCGCTTACTACGATTCCGCTGTCCATCGGTTTAACCATTACACCACGAGGACAACTCCGAGAAGGTGAATGATTAAAAATGATGTTCAGCGCAAGGCAGAGCCCACAAAATTATCACTCAGTTAAAAATTGAACAGGAATTTGTTTTCTCATAGAGAATTTTAAACGTATTGCTCTATAAAAATTTAACTTTGATGTGCCATTTTCGCTAAATCATGGCTGTATGGAGAAGGAATATAAACAAACTGTTTTTATTGAAGCATTATTTTAAATTCCCATTTTATTTTATCAGAGATCGTTGAAAGATTGTTGAATCTCTTGGAACGTTTGGAGAAAAAGCAACATGAGAATTACACCATGATGCTGTATTTTATTTTCAACAAATCCTAGAAGCAACACCCTACAAAACACTTGTATAACCACTTATCTCCCATCTCACGATCAATCCAAATAAAACGAGCCAGACATACTGAGCTCTGAGGGAGAATCAAGGTCGAACTTATAAGCGACGTTCTCCTATGGACTCTTACTCACGGACACACCAGTGTTGGCCGACCAGTAACAATTTATATTCATCAGCTCTGAGGGAACACTGAGTGCCGTCTAGAGATATTAAAGAGCGATGAGTGATAGGGACAAATGGTGTGTGTGTGTGTGAGAGAGAGAGAGAGAGAGAGAGAGAGAGAAAAACCCTAACAGGTGTTACTACCTGAGAGAGAGAGAGAGAGAGAGAGAGAGAGAGAGAGAGAGTCAAGGGAATCCGTGCTGTTGGCACACCATGATGATGAGGATGATGATGATGATTTCCAATTTGATCTCAAAAAGCATGTTCAAAATTATTCATACTCATTACAAAACGTAAATGAACGATTCAGAAAGGGACAATTTCATTAGAGACTTCTTTATTTTCTTTAAAACGAATGCAAACTAGGTTAGTATATTATTGCGGTATTGTAAATTATATCGAGAGCATTTACAATCTATGTTATTTCTCATCAGAAAATCAATCACCATGATTAAAATTAAAGAACTTATTAAGGACATCAGGTTAAAGATTGTGACAGCCCTCAATGAAGAGAAAGGTCAAAAAGTCATATCCAAGTAATTTCAGGTGCCAGTTCCAACAGTTCAAGTATTATCAAGAATGCACCCACCGTGAAAACAGTCAAAAGATGAGAAAGGAAGCTTAAAGTATCATCTTGTGTGGCATGAAAAAAAAATCAGAGACGTTAACAACAATCAGAGTATCAGTGTCAAAGATATTATCACCGATCTGAATCATTCTTGTATCGAAATATTTCCTCAATTTCTGACGAAATATTTCGATACAAGAATCATACAGAAATATTTTTTAGGATGCTGGTTCCAGGATTTACTGTTTTGTCGGATGGTCATTCTAGAATCTGTTCAAAACAACATGCAGCGTTGTTGTGTAGTTCCCATTTAGCTTTTCTCCAAACGCTTCTTTCATGTCCAATCGGTTCAACGATACAGCAATATTCACACGTCTTGATCTCAATGATCAAACGGGAACTTTAAATAATGTATGAGGCTGGTCTCCGTAGAAGATAACCAAAGAAGATCTCATTTATCCAAGCCAAACATGTAAAAACTTGTTTAACTTTGGTTAGGGATTATTTTGATAAAAGGATTCAAGTAACTGAAATGACTTTCCATATATGTTTAAATTTATAGAACTACTGATTTGCTTCATGCTAATTTAAGGTTGATTCAATTTCTTTGTTTTATAGCATATCAACCTTCGTACGTTCCTCAATGCCAAAGTCATCTTTGTAGAAGAACTCTGTAGTGGTACTATTTAACCCATAGATAACTTTTTAAAACTTTTTCCAAGGGTATTAGATCGAAAGTGAACGTAATATCGCAACTGGAGTTCGAACTTGCTTACGATGATGCATCAGTCCGGTACGTTAGCCTCTATGCTACGTGGACTTCTATAATGAAAGATGATCTGATTTTTTGTTGATATTTTCTAAGCTTTGCTTAGATATGACACTGGTCTCAGGTTGTTTACAATACTTGCTGTTGCTTAAGTGGTCACCCATCTAAGTATAGAATTGGTTTATCGCTGCAAATCTTTGTTGATCAAGAGAAAACCAATGTTTTCAGCGTGACTTCACCGTTTGTCCATCGTTACTCTATTAATTACTTTTTGTTTGGTTTGTTTGCGTTGTATGGCATATCAACTCTTGTGGGCTATTTAATGTCAAATACTGTTCACACACACACACACACACACACACACACACACACACACACACACACACACACACACACACACACATATATATATGTATATGTATATGTATGTAATCTGTAAGCAAATAGATCTTAGGTAACATTATGCTTAAACAAGCCTGTGCTCATTTTTTTACACACCGTTAAATAGTTTCAAGTATTGTTATCCTACGCTAATAGCTATTTAATATTAATCATTTGTCTGCGCAGGGTAAAATGATTTAACTCTAATAATTCTAGTTAATATTTATAATAATCCCTTGCAAATGATTAAATAGTTCTTTTTGACCTCACATTCCCCAGCTTCAAGACTGGAGTGTCACCATAAGGTACAGTTTGATGTCATTGTATGAAATTAGGACGTGAAAGGGGTGATACTTTTCTGAAATACAGTTTTCCCCAAGTAACTCATGCATTGTTTTTCTCATTCATCATTTATGAGTCAATAACATCCAGAAAAGGGCATTTCTTAACAATTTTTCACACCAACATAAGCTGGGGATCTTTTACTGGAATCTGAGTGACAGCAAGTCTCTTCTGGTCTCCAAGACTATTTTGAGTATTCTGAATGGTCTCGACTCTTCTTCTGATTTCCAATTTTTTCGGTCTTTCTTCCAAGCCTTTTAGGACCGTTCGAAACGAACCAATGGCTATTATTGTTTTTACACCTTTGAGAGTTTTTTTTTTATTTACATCAGCGTTTGCTGATGGTTTTCTATTGGTGTTTAAGTGATAGCAAGTCTCTTCAGATCTCCAGGACTCTTAGGAGTATTCTGTAGTCTGGATGGTCTCGATTCTTCCTCTGATTTTTTATTTCTCCTGTCTTTCTTCCAAGCATTTTAGGACTGTTCAAAGCGAACATATTTCAATTGGTATCACCATCCTCCTCATGTTCCACAGCTTTTTAGTTCTCTAGCAAGGTCCAAGTATTTGTCAATCGCTCAGCTTTCTTTTATTTTTATTCTGATCCATTTGTATCTCATAGTCCCAGAGAATTTTATTCGTCTTATTCTCTTGGACAGATCCTGGTTTGTACATATACCATCGATTAGTGTGGTCAAGTTTTGATCTCTTACACAATTCCCAGTGGATCACCTTTCCCACCCAGTCGAGCCTAATCTTGCATTCCTTTTGTGCTAGTTTGTTACATTCACTTCATCATCATCATCATCATCATCATATCGTGCTGGCAGCACGGATATCCCTGACCCTCTCTCGCCACTCCTCCCTATCGTTCATCGCCCTAGGTAGGTCTTCAGGACAACAACCTGTATCCTCACATAGCTGCTGAATGTACGTTCGTGCTGGTCGTCCAGCTTTTGCGCGGCCGTGTGTGGGGATCCATAAGAGTACATCTCTTATGAGTTCATCTCTGCTTCTCCAGCAATGTCCTGCATGTCTGGTTCGCCTAACTTGAATAGTTTTCGTGATTGGGGGCAGGTGGCCGTACAGTTGGTGTCTTGTGGGGTGTTGCTGCCAGGACTTGTTCAGGATTGCACGCAGCATTCTTGTGTAATTGCTTTCTAGTTTTTTCTCCAGCCGTTTTGTTAGCGTCCATGTAGTGCATCCATATAGCAGTATCGATGTGACCGCTGCCTGGAAGAAACTGCGTTTCATTTTATCGGTTAGGTCTGATTTCCATATAGTCGATAGCCTATTGATAGCTGTCCATGCTTTCGTTAACCTCGTTTCGATGTCCTTTTCGGTTGATTCGACGCTGCTTCCTAGGTACGTGAATTGGTCTACTAGTTTAAGAGGGGTTCCTTCTAGAGTGGAGATGTCCCCCGTTTGGTTATAGCACATATATTCCGTTTTGTGTGCATTAACATGGAGGCCTATGCTTGCTGTTGCTCGTTCCAAACTATGCAGAAGTGTTTCGGCTTGGTCAGGTGTATTTGCCAGTATCGCTATGTCATCGGCGTAATCGGCGTCGGTAATTGTTGTTGCGGGGTATCTTCTGCTTCTTTTCTTCGTCAGTTCGAAGCCATTCTCTTTGATTTTGTCAATCGATGTTCTAAGTACGTAGTCTAGACAAATGATAAAGAGATACGGAGCCAGCGTGTCCCCTTGTAGTACTCCTGCTACAATGTCGAAGTATTCTGTGTCTCCATCTGGTGATCGTACTTTTACTTTAGTGTTTCTATAGAGAATCGTTATTGCCGCTACGGTTTCTTTAGGTATGCCGTAAGCTAGTAGGATTTGTTCCATCTTTCCTCTGTGAATGGAGTCGAAAGCCTTGGTAAAGTCGACAAATATTAATGTCGCTTGTAGGGTGTAACCTATATGGCTATTCAGTTGCGTTTTTCGATTTTCTCTTTAGTATAATTGGTCTTTATGGCATTGTTTTGTACTGCTATTAGAAGAGATTCAGTTTCTTTCTTGATATTTCTCTTTTGTAGCCATTTCAATGTCTTCCCGTGAGCAATCTCGCCAGTCTATCGTTTGATTGTTATTATTATTTGCTTGTTCTGCCTCCTTGGGCATCTCCGCTTTTTTACTATCTTCTTACATCAACCTTGAAAAAAGACAAGAATCTGTGCACAGAACATAGACACTATTAATACAATATCTATCTATCTTAACGAAAAACAATCCAATCCGTTTGTAGACTAAGTTTTTTTTTTTTTAATCTGTCTTGACAGTAAATTCCCGTTCAAGGAGAAATTTTGAAAAAAAAAAAGTCAACCATTATTAGAATTCTATTATTTATTTTGACAGTTTCAATTTGGATCCCCTCATTCTTCTTTCTAGAAAAGTAGTTAATCGTAATTCCTCTCATCACTTCCTGTAAGTACAATCTTTATTTTTTAAAATGATTTTGTCCCCCTTTGAATGCTTTATAATCTCAATATTAAACACCTATTTTCATGTGTCAACACTGGAGCCCCAGCCTGAGTACAATATTCTATATGAGGTCCTATTAGGGTTTTACGTATTTTTAAAACTGCATTTGCCTTTCTTGAAATAAAATTTCTTTAATGAAACTATTTTTTAATGAATCACAAATTTTGTTGGGTTATAAATATTTTCGTGCTTAAATGTATATAAAAATGAAAAGATAATTGTCCTTGGCACGAGATTAGAAGCATGAGACACGCAGGGAGAATCAAGCTCACTAACCATGATATCACGAGAGGTGCCCAAGTAAGGATTTTAGTAATAAAGAGAATAAATAGAATTAATATATTACTTATTTTTAAACACACACACACACACACACACACACACACACACACACACACACACACATATATATATATATATATATATATATATATATATATATGAGAAAAATAAGTGGAAAAGTAGATAAACCAAAGACTAACAACGAATTTAGCTATGATATTCCGTCTTTATTTTTGAAAGACTTCCACAGAATCTGACAACGGGATTAGCAATGATTTTCGTCTTTATTTTAGAAAGACTTCCTCAGGTTTTGAGGAAGCCTTTTTTAAAATAAAGATGAAATATCATTGCTAAATCCGTTGTCAGTGTTTCGTTTATCCATTTTTCCACTTATTTTCATCATCTTGTTAGATTTACCAAAATCTACCGTTTCACCATATATATATATATATATATATATATATATATATATATATATATATATATATATATACATCAGATAAATAAGAATATTACATTATTAAAAATATTTACTGGTTAAAAAAGAAAGAAAAAAAGAAAAACCTTTGTCAAGTACATTTTTAAACCGGGAAATATTTACACGTGTATGATGGGACGAATTTAATTACCAAAAAAAAAAAAAAGAAAGAAAGAAAGAAACAACAAAAAAGGTATAAAAATTATAACATGGCTTGAAAAAACAAACAAAAACAAACAAAAAACAACTGAATTTGACATGAAATAGTTTAAGTTGAGTTGATATACTCTAAAACCAACTAACCAACGATCTGGGTTCATTGTTGTGAACTTGTCTTATACACAAAATAACTGATATATTATAATTATTTCCCATTAAAACTGTCCATACACATTTAGAAGGAAAATTTTCTCAAGGCAATAACGTCTGTCTCCAAAAAAACTGACATAAAAATAGGTTTGATACCTAAACGCCCACGTCGAATAGATTGTGCCGAATTGTACCAACCCCCTTTTAGTTCACCATCATGAGGGACCCAAAGCCAATCGCGAAAAGTAAACAAGCAAATGAAAAAAAAAAAAAAGAGGAAAAGAAGGACAGCCAGTGGGGAGCGAGATGGAAGGTGCGAATAACTGAAAAAAAAAAGTCAGAATAGTGGTAGTGTGTGTGTGTGTGTGGGGGGGTGAAGGACACCTGCTTTTCATTTGACCACTCGTGTTTGCAGCTACAGAGGAATCCCTGTTCTAGAGGAAAAAGTATAAGCTTTTCAAAATATAAGCTTTTCAATTCTTAAAATAACATTCCGGCTTTCTTCGTAAATAAAGAACGCCTTCATTTGTAAATAGTCAACAAAAACTTGTACAATTTTGTACTCTCTCTCCTCTTTTATTTTTTTAGCATTTGCTTACACCCGAGTAGATAGAGCGAGACATGCAAGAAAATATCAGTGGTTGGATTATGTGATCATCTTGCGCCTTACCACCGTGCTCCTGGTAATTTTAAAAAGAAATGACCCCTTGGTTGATGAAGAACAGTTTTATGAATTAGTCATGTATTTGACCTCTTTATGCTTGTCATATTTCCCGGTGGTAATTGTTCGTGTCGGATAATGCAAGCCTGCATCGTACAAGGGTGACACGAAACCTGTTTCGGGAACACTCGATTGAGCCCGGTACTTTCCAGGTTTAAACTTTACTATATTTATGAGATATGTATGTTGGTTGGTTGGTTCCATGGCATTCCAACCCTTGTTAGGTTTTTTAATGTGGAAGTCTGGATTTTAAAAGCAATTGTATATAGCAGAAGTCTCATAAAAAGGATAAACACCTGGACTGTCCCTCAAGTAAGAATCTCAGGACCATTCTTAAAGTGGAGGAGGGAAGAATTTCAACAAATGGGCAAGAGGACAAAAAAAAAAAAAAAATTAATGACGAAGCATTAGGCAATACATTCAAGAGATCATATAGACAGGCTATATGAATCGAGAAAAGAAGAAAGAGGAGGATTTACTTGCATTAAATATAGCGTCGATACATCGATAAGACGACTCGAAGACTAGATAAAAAAAGAAAAAAGAAAGACTACTTACAGCCACCAGACGCACAAGTAAGACAGGGACCAACAGAACAACAATAACGAGAAAACAAAAGTAGAAAGAAAAACAATTGAATAGATATTTCAAGTGACAAACAAGCGAAATCTCACACGAGAAGACTTGGACATGGATAAGAAAAGGAAACCTTAATAGAGAAACAACACCATAAGGACCAATTATGTTAAAGTAAAAATAGACAAGACGCAACAAAATAGTAAATGAAAGTTATGTGGTGATGGAGACGAAACAATCAAACATATTATAAGTGAGTGCAGTAAATTATTGTAAAAAGAGTATAAGATTAGACACAACTGGGTAGGAAAGGTAATCTATTGAGAGTTGTACAAAAAATTGAAAAAGGATCATACGAACAAGGGTATATGTACAACCTTGAATCCGTCCTAAAGAATGAGACGCACCAAAGTTTTTTTTGATTTTGAGATACAAACGGATCACCTAATCTCGATCTAGTGATAGTCAACAATAACAAAAAAAAAAGGGAAAGAAAAGAAAAAAGTGAACTTGCTGAATAGTGGACTTTGCCGTTCCAGCTGACCACAGGGTAAAACTGAAAGAAAGCGAAAAGAGAGATAAGTACCTAGACCTTGCTAGAGAACGAGAAGGTTTGGTCTGGTATCAATTAACAAAAAAAAAAAAAAACCCAAACTTCTTATTAAGTTGATATTGCAGTTCCAACTGACCAGAGTGGAAATGAAAGCAAGTGAAACGATAGACAAATACATGGACCTTGAAGCAGAGCTGAAAAAGCCGTCGAACATGAAAATGACAGTGATACCAAACACAGTCAGCGCCCTTGTATCAATCTCCCATAAACTCGGAAAATCGATGATCTGGAGATTAGTGAAAGAACTGAAACCATCCAGACAACAACACTACGAAAATCAGTAAGGATACTCAGAAATGTTCTAGAGACCTGAGGAGACTTGCTGTCACACATACTCTAGTGGAAAATAACCTGTTAAAACTAGTAGGGAAAAAACCTGCAATAATGATGATAGTCGGTGCGATTGGAACAGTCCCGATTGGAAATCAAAAGAAGAATCAAGATCATCCAGACTACAACATTGTTGAGATCAGTCAGAATACTCTAAAGAGTCCTAGAGACCTGAGAAGACTTTTTGTCACTCAGACCCCAGTGAAAGATCACAAGCCAACTCTGGAGTGAGAAACTCGCAAGGAATAATAGTAGTAGTAATAATAATAAATACCTGGGCTGTCTCCTACGTAAGATACTTGTGACAATTCTTGAAGTGGAACAGAGAAAAACTCAAACAAATGGACCAGAGAACAAGAAAACTAATGACCATGCATAAGGCATCCTCGAGATGTGTCAAGGAAAGAAATAGGAAGAGGACTTACCAGCATTGAAGACAGCGTTGATGCATCGATATAACGACTTGAAGACTACATAGAAAAGTGCTGAGGAAGACTGATTACAGCTACCAGAAACAATACTGACAACACGAGGATCAGCAGAACGACAATAACTAGGAAACAAAAGTGGGAAGAAAAACAACTCTATGAACATTTTAAACGATTAACAAGTGACATCTCTCACGGGAAAACGTGAACGTGGCTAAGTAAGGGAAACCTTAAGAGAGAAACTGAATCTTTTCTAATAGCAGCACGAAACAACGCCATAAGGAACAACCATATTAAAATGAGAATAGATAAGATGCAACAAAACAGCAGATGTAGGTTATGTGGGGATAGAGACGAAACCATCAATCACATAAGCGAATGCAGCAAATTAGTACTGAAAGAATATAAGACTAAGCACAACTAGGTGGGAAAGGTGATCTAATGGAAATTGTACAAAATATTTAAATTTGACTATACGAATAAGTGTTATATGCATAACCAAGAATCTGCCATGGAGAATGAAACACACAAACTCCTCTGGGACTTTGACGTCCAAACGGATCACCTAATCTCAGCCAGAAGACCAGACCTTATTATAATCAACAAAAAAGAGAGAACTTGCAGAATTGTGGACTTTGCTGTCCCAGCGGACCACAGAGTAAAATTGAAAGAAAGCAAAAAGAGGGATAAGTACCTCGACCTTGCTGAAGAACATGAAAGTGATGGTTATACCAATTGTAATTGGTGCTCTTGGTACCGTTACCAAAGGATTGGTACAAGGACTGGAAGACTTGGAAATAACAGGACTGGTGGAGACTGTCCAAATTACTGCATTATTGTGTCTTTGAATCGATGATTTAGTGTAAAATTCCAATATCTTCTATATTGCAAGAACCTGTTAATAAGAATAGATTAGATAGTGTCCGGAAACAGATACAAAATAGGAACCAGAAGGCGCTATTCCTTCCTAGGGGATTAATCTCAAGCGATAAGTAGTTCCCACTGGCTCTGTGCCTTAATTAGCACAAATTTACATCACGACCCTGAAATTCTAGTAAACAGGCAAGGACTTAAAATAACCCCGTGTAGTTTCAATATAGATTAACCACGGACTTTTTACTAAGTTAAGACTTATTCAATATAAGGGTGATTTTTTTACACCCACAAGCTAAACCTCAGAAGCCATGGGAAGTAGCATAGTGGATGTAAACTATGGTGGATGAGCCCGGCTCAGGGCAAACAGCGTACTTCACCGAATATTGAGCGGATGACCCCTACCAGGTAACGACTAGGATCAAACAGTTCTGTCAGGAAACTACTGCTCCTCCTCTACAAGTGTAGTGACTATTGCTGAGGTTAATGTAGCCGTCACGTTTGTTATTTTTCTTTGTGTGACCAGCTTAAAAGTGCCCTTATTTAAGAAAACCAAGTCACGTCTGACTCAGATGCGCAGATTTTAAACAACCCCTGGGTCTGGTAAAGTCACAATATACCACCCACGATAAATATGTCGAATCAAAATATAACGCAAAGTGGGACGCAGGCAATAGGCCTGGGTATTATGATCGACAAGTGCTCTCATGATTGCTACCACGGGAGACCTAATCGTCATCCTGCGAATGCTGGCTGTTCTTGTTTCAGGTATACGAACGACGATCTAAGGAACTACATAAAACAGAGACGTAAACACAAAACATGGACTAGGGAAGACAACCAACTTGCACTGCACAGCAATTTTAAGAGCAACCCTACACTACGATAATATAGAAAAAAATGATAAAAATTTGGTAAGAATGTGCAAGTTTTCAGACAACAAGCCTACAAGTACAATAATAAAGAAAGGTTGGTTTTCTGACCATGAAATACTAAAAATACACCAGAAAATAAATAATGAGCAAGACACTATTACAATGTCAGACACACTATGTTTTGACAAACAAGAATAGTCTAACCGAAATGAACCGCCAACTTCTGAAAATAGAAACACCACACACCCAAACAACACTGAGCAAACACTAACACAAGAACAAAAAATGAATTTAGAATATCTAAAGAGAATTATGAATGAAAAAAGACAACCTTACTGTCACTAAGAAACATTAAATGGAGAATAGTCAAGACGGAAACAGAAAAAAATAAATCAAGTATTAACATATATATCAACAAGAAACATAACTGAATTAAGTGAACTAAGTTATGCCGGAGCAAAATTAGTTAATGAGAAAATCAGGGTTCCCTTAAAGAGCACTAACAAAAAATCAAAACCTGGTTGGGAAATTCGACTGGAAACGTAGATAAGAAATCTACGAAAACAAGCAAAAATGATAAAACAAATGAAAAAACGCTAGAACATTCTAGGACAAAAAGGAAAAACCAGCACAAAGAAAAATAACAATAAAACTTGAGGAAATAAACCAGAAAGTACTGGCGAAATAGGGAAGATTAAAAAGATATCGACAAAGGTAAAACAATACAGACAAAACAGGACATTTCAAAACAACGAAAGAAAATTCTACCAACAAAAAGAAGACACGAAAACATACTAATAACCGGATGCAAGAGAAGATGAACAATTTTGGAGTAAAATGCGGAAACCAAGATATCATAACAAAAAACAAAAACAAATGAACAAACAACATGGCAAAAGATCTAGAAGGAATCGAAGAAAGACCGAAAGCAGAAATACACATAGATTTATTCAGAACAACACTGAAAAATATCAAATTGGAGAACGCCAGGCCATGAATGCAATCTTTAATGATACATTTAAAGCTGACAATCATATTTTGTCTAGTGTATATCGAGGGAAAATGGAATAATTGGCTTGATGGTTAAAAATTTTACTTCAAGGGAGACAAATATTGTTTTACTATATATAAAACCCTAATAAGATGTAAATAATCATCTAATATAATTTATCTATATACTCCTACACAGCAAATAACACAAGATCCTCTTCCTGAATTATCATCAAGTAAAATATTCAAGAATATGAAAACAAATAGAATCTTTTTTTAAGAGTAGGTTTACAAATCTAGAACAGTATACCCATTAATATAAGAAAATTGCAAAAACCAAATTTCAGATAAAAATTAACTATTGTCAACTAAAAATACCTAGTAATAGGGGAGCCTTGAGTCTAATCGATAAACAAAATACCTGAAAGACACAGCCTATTTGAAATGCGAAAAAAAAATTGCACTTTGCAGAACTGCTCATCTCGTTAGGAGAGTACTATCAATATGAGTGAAAAATATCTCAGAAAAGAGACAGCTAAAATACAAATACATAGAATACAAATATTTACAACCATTCGTCACCCTTAGTCTTAAGTAAAAATCCGGTGAAAGACTGTAAGAAAACGAAAATAAAAATGAAAATGAAATAATGATAATAATAATAATAATATTAATAATCCAAGTGAAGATCGCAACATTCAAACTTTAGGATAATAATTTGATAATAATTATAGGCAAAAGAATTTGGTGATAACGTGGCTTAAAGTCTACTTAGAACTTTCGAAGCTTTTTGCTTTCTTCAACAACACCATAAGGACCAGTTATATTAAAGCCCAATTGTTAATACACAACAGAATTGCACTTGTAGATTGGTGATGACAAACACGAAATGATTAATCTCAAAGTAAATGAATTTAGTCAACTAGCATAAAAAGAGTATAAGACTGGACACGACTAGGTGAGGAAGCTGATCTACTCGGAATTGTATAAGAAATTAAAATTTAACGGTACGAACGAATCCATTCGAGAGAATGGGACGCGTAAAATTCTCTGTGATTTTGAGATAGAAATAGATCATCTAATCCAGGCCAGGAGACCAGACATAGTGAAACTATCAAGAAAAAAAAAAAAAAAAAAAAAAAGAAAGAAGAAAAATTGAAAAAAAGAGAACTTGCCATTTAATGGACATTGCAGTCTCTGTGGACAACAGAGTGAAAATCAAAAAAAAAAAAAAAAAAAAGTGTCAAATACTTAAACTTTGCCAGAGAACCGAGAAAGCTGTAGAACATGAGGGTGACGGTTTTACTAATTGAGATAGGCGCACTTGGAACGGCCCTCAAAGGCTTGGAGTGGGGACTGGAAAAATTGGAAATCGGAGGACGAATCGAGACTATTCAGAGAATAGCATTGTTGAGATCGACTAGAATACTCAGAAGAGTCCCGTAGAGTTAAAGTAACTTGCTGTCACTCGGATTCCTGGGAAATATCACCTGTTAACGTTGGTGTGAAGAGCAAACAAACACTCAAGCGTGCACGTGCACACACATAAATATATTTATACGTTCAATATTATTTCCCTATCAAACTGTATTTTATCAATTGTAATAGTAATGTATTGTGGACTCTTTGCATAAGCGTTTACTTTACACCATTTAATGTTTGGATTACTTTGAAATTTGACCTGAAATTCACACACTGTGATGCTCGAAATTATCTTTGTTTGTTTATTTGGGTTTTATGGCATATCAACCTTTGTTGGTTATTTAATGCCAAATCTATTTTTATACAAATAAACAGTTTTATTTCAAACAATTAAGTTTAGCATAAGTACACAGTTTAATTGTCAAAAACATTTTTATTTTAAGCTATTCTGTTTAGTCAAACAGTTCTAATTCACATAATTCAGTTTAGTATAAGTACAGTTTTTGTTTACACATTGTTAAATGTCAAAACTGTTCTGTTTCAAACAATTCAGTTTAGCATACAAAAACAGTTCCATTTTAAACAATTCAGTTTAGTATAAGTACATAGTTTAAATGTCAAAGCAGTTCTATTTCAAGCAATTCAGTTAAGCATAAGTATGCAGTTTAGTTCTATTTGACCCATAGATAAGACCCTATCAGTTGCTCCCACTCCGGGCTAGAGTGGATCTGGGAGCGGTGGCGGTGAAAGGGTACTCCATATTTCTCAAACCTCCAGCATTACTGGAACCTCACCATGAGATTGCTTTGTGTCATATCTAGGAAACTCGTTGGAGGGCCATACCCTTCTGCAGTGAAGCAGTCGGTGTAATCCCAGCCGACTGAGCAAAACTTATTTTGTACCATTTCCAAAGTATACATAGCCAATGTATAGTGTTTGAATATGTTTTTTTTTGTTTTATTTTGCTTTTTCTTTCTGATTTACAATAATCAATCTCTTAATATTTTCGTTTCGATTTTTTTCGTCTGGTTCTTGTTTTTTCTTTCTTTACGTACATTAGTTATTTAACATAGAAAACACATCAGACAGTGATTACTGTAAGATGTTTTTTCTATGTTAAATAAATTTGTACTAACCTTGGCTAATTGACAGGAAACAATGGTGTCAAATCTTCGGAAGGAATCAGTCAACACTTCTTTCAATTCTGGGCTGCACCTTCATCACAACTGCAAGACTTTAAACTGGCGTTTGTATCATTTTGGCCTCAAGGAGAGCCAAATAAATATATTTTTAGTTTCGATTTCTTTGTTTAATAGCATATCAATCTTCGTAGGCTATTTAATACCCTAACAATCCTTGTAGAAGAACAATAATGGTACTATTAAACCCGTTGCTGGTGGGACGAGGGGGTTCATATCTTTCACTTGGTTATTTGTCCGAAAGTGAACATAAGAGTGCGACTGGAGTTCGAACTCGCTTACTTCGAGACTGTAGTCCATCACGTTAGCCACTACGCTATTGAGATTCCTCCTAAGTACATCTTCACCAAAACTTCGCACTCCGAGGCACCTGGCCCGAGGGGAGATCAACAACCCACTTCATGGAATTTTGAGACACCGCTCTGAGTGCGTCTTTGGGATTCTGTGATGTTGTCTTAACACGGAACCATATGCTACACTTATAGACAAGAGAACTTTATCCTCACATGTTTGTGTTTGGTTAGCTATGACATCATGTTTTAAATTTAGCCAATCAAATAAGATTTTCCATTTAGCTATATTATGCTGAATAAATTATATATTGGAGAATGAAAATCTTACAATTCTGCCCAAATTTCAAAACAACTTAATATTCTTTACTTGTCATCGGCTGGAGTTGTAGAATACACCGACTGCTTCTCTGCAGAGGGGGTACGACCCACCCCCTAATGATATGGCAATCTGATGGTGAGGGTCCTGTAATGCTGGAGCTTTGGGGAATGCAGAGTAGCCCTTCATTATCATTTCTCTCAGCTCTACTCTGACCCAGAGTGGTAACACCTGAAAAGGTCCTATATATGGGTCAAATAGACCTATATGATCATTTAACTGTATGTAAACAGATGACTGATGTTTAATTGAATTGTTAGTGATAGATTGCAATACTTGGAACCATTTAACTTTGTTGACTTATACAAAGAAGAATTGTTAGAAATAGAACTGTTTGATGTTAACAAATCATATATTTAATATATCTGTAAAAACAGGATTGGTATTAAATATCTAACAATGGTTAATATGTCGTAAAACCAAACCGAACCAAACCAAACTAAACTTGTCATATTTCAAATAGTATCCTGGGTATGACATTAAACTGCGTCTGAAGGTGAGGTTCCAATTTAGAGTTTCGGGAATTTGAAGTACACCTTTATTGCCCTTAATCTCAGGTCCACTCTGACCTGTAGTGGTTATACATGTTAGGGTCCTATTAATTGATTAAATAGAACTTTTCAATCATTTACTAAGGGTTATTACCATTAGTTATTTGAAACCATTTAACTGTGAGCAAGTTTATTTTATTAGAAAGGAATAATTGATAAATAGTATTATTAAAGCAAAATTGCAATATTTGAAACCGTCCAACTCTGTACAAACAAATTATTAATATTAGATAAAAAAAATATCAGTGTTGGGTAAGAATACTTGAAACCATATGACTGTTTGCAAAAAAAATGATTAATATCAAATAGAATTATTAGTGTTTGATAACAATACTTGAAACTATCTAACTGCGTACAAACAAATGATTACCTTTAATTAGAATTATTACTGTGAGCAGTACTTGAAGAATTATTAGTGTTAGATGACAATAGATGAAAAATATTTGAAACCATTTAACTGTATATAGACAAATGAGCACTGGCTTATTCAAAAATATTGTAATCTACAAACTGTTCAAATTATATATATATATATATATATATATATATATATGTGTGTGTGTGTGTGTGTGTGTGTGTGATTTGTCATAATAATATAAATAACCCACAAGGGTTGATGTGTTATAAAACAACAACCAAACCAAACCGTATTATAAATAATGGTATGCATTCATGTCAGCTGAAGATATTTTTCTTATTCAAAAATATGATCCAGTCTTCTTTTACCAATAAACGCCAAATCTCAGTATTTTATGATTTTATTTTTCATCAGCACAATCTATGATTTGTACTGATACTATTTTTCTGCGCGGTAAAATCCTAAAAGAGTTGATATGCCGTAAAACAAATGAACCAAACCTTACATTTTCAGAAAAATCAAGTATATCAAAATGTTGAAATGAAAATTGTATCCAGTGTACTAAAAGAGGAATTACTCTTACGAAAAATATTGTTTATCGCAAAGTTACGAGAGCCACCTTGCCTTGGCGTAATGGTTAACAATCAGATCGATTACTGCTGTGTAATGAGTTCGATCCCTATTACATGTCGCAGTCTATCGGCCTTGTGCTTGATTTTAGAAGGGATAATTCACGTTGTGCAATGGTTGACGAATTGGGCTAATTGACCATTGTTAGTTCATTTTATGCTCCCAGGCTGTCATATATTTCTTGCTTTGTGTCAAAATTAAGCTAAGCTTAGTAAATTTCAATTTCTATTTAATCTATTTTGTCGTATCTATGTATTTGATTCTTTAACCTTGATGCGGTTTCTTTGAGTAATGGCATATCAACCTACGAGGGTTATTTAATGCCAAAGCCACCCTTGTAGAAGAACAGTAGTAGTACTATTTAACCTATAGCTGGAGAATAGTTGGAGTTCATACCTTTCCTCAGGATATTAGTCCGAAAGTGAACGTAATTGTGCGACAGGAGTTTGAACTCGCTTACTTTGAGGCCGCAGTCTTGCACTTTAACCAAGTGGTTGCTTTTAATCAACCCGTATAATTTCCACAGTTTCAGGTGGTTACCATTTAAGTACTTGTAAAATCACATACCCTGAATATATAGCCACTCACACATACCATGAAAAGAAGATACCCACACTAATCACATCGTAATGACACCCCCTACCATTTTCTGTGATCCCCCACCTTTTCGTCTCTAAATGTCTTTACACCAAGTAGGCCACCCAGGACCGGGTGAAAAGTTCAACGCTAGTAAAAACATATATTGCCAAGGGGGTGATAGAAGAATAGGATGAAGTGGTTGAATAAAGGACCAAATCGGAACTCTTTTGTGCCGGAGGTATTGTTAACATTGGCGCGAAGCCTTTACGAACATATGGTATAGTCTAAGTGTGTATATTGTGATGGGATGTTTGTTGTCAGTGTATTGGGCTCAATTATTGGTTGTGTAGATGTCGCTATTCATAAGAACATGTGTAAATCTTGAGCTCAGCTTAATATTCTTAAAACAAGATTTATTCTATATCCAGGATTCTGTGTGAAGTGTTTAGGAAGAAGTCACGGATAAGAAAGGGTGGGCCTATCACCTGAAAATAGAAAGGAAATTACATTTCGCGATGCTCTTCTCTTAAGTTAACTCATTTGTCTACGACATCGGTCATGAAAGTAAAGACTAATATTTCAAAATTTTAGTTTTCAGGTCGGCAACTCTAATCAATTTCAGTATACATTATTTTCATAATATATCCGGACGGTCTAAATTCCGGTCGGATATATTTTAATTTTTAGAAGGGACGTCTCACGTCGTGTAATGGTTGATGAGCTGGGCTAACTAACCATTGCGAATCAAATTCTCAGTGGTTGTTGTGGGGTGTATCCGTGCTGGATTGTGACATCGTAGGAAACGGGTTCAAACTCTAGTCATGCTACTGCGTTCACTTTTGGACTAATACACTTAGTAGGAGTATGAACCTCTTATCCCCACCAGCTATGTCGTATTATTACTGTTCTTCGAAAAGGATGACTTTGGAATCAAATAACAAATGAAGGTTAATATGCTATTGAAAATAGAAATCAAACCCCTGGCCGTTCCATATTTCTGGCCTTGCATAGAAGTAAGCTAAGCTTAGTAAATAACATGCACTTATGTGCAAAATATTTTTTAGTAGTTACTTTCATTTCACTTATTGAATTTAACTAAGTTAAATGAACTCTTTATGAAATAAGTAAGCGTTTATTATTACCATAAGAAATAGTCAACTTAATGCTGGTAACTTTTAACTTTTAGAATCCGGAGCCCCTCACATTAGTAAGACTTACAACTTTGTACTCTTGACTGAAAAATATCTGAAAATATAAAATGTTATTCAACAACATGTACAGCAATAGAGATATAGAAATCAGAATTCCCTTGATAGAATTCAAGCTTCCTGTGATGAATATATACTTCGAGATAGCGGTAAAAAGAACGGCAGTTTGTGTTGTAAGGATTAAAGCAACACACTTCTTCACTTGCCATGCAAAAATAGATTTCGCAGAAAATGCTTATGATTCTTAAAGAAGATAATATTTGTCTTCAGGATCAGTGAATAGACTATCAAAAGCAAATCCAAATTCTATCAATCATCGTGGTATCGAATATACAGGAGGTTGATCTTTGAAACTCACAATATTGAAGGGGGTGTCCTCGTGGTGTAATGGTTAAAGCGATGGACTGCGAAATCGTAATACGCGAGTTCGTACTCCAGTCGCGCTATTACGTTCACTTTCGGGCAAATACCCTTGGGAAAGGTATGAACCGTTATCCTATGGGTTAAATAGTACCACTACTGTTCTTCTAGGAGAATGGCTTTGGCATTAAATAACCTAAAAAGAGTTGATATGCCATTAAACAAAGAAACCAAACCAAACAATATTGAATATTCGAAGTTTCATAAAATCACCAGCAGATGCAGATTAGTATCTTACCGAAACCTCTTTTCTTTAAAGTGTGTGTGTGTGTGTGTGTGGAGGGGGTCTTACCCCTCGGCATATTCTAAACCCCGCCGACCAGGTAATTAACAAAGAAAATGTCTTTAAACAAACTGTTTATAACAAAAATTTAGACGTGTAATCCTATGACCATTTGTGCTTCACTGTTTGAATCAAGTTATAGCTTTGACGAAATAACGTTTACTTAGAAGATAGAGAGAGAGAGAGAGAGAGAGAGAGAGGGAGGGAGACTCGTGCAGAGGTGTTTAAAGTCTATTTTCTTTTTTCCAACAGTACTTACTGACGGATATTCTTGTAGCCGTACCTTAAAATAGATAAATCCATGATATATCTGTAAATATAATTAAGACATGATTCACCCTAACTTGCCTTGATGAAAAACACTTGGCATTTGAAAAAAATTCCTGAATATATATATATATATATATATAATGTAATATATATATATATACATATATACTATTGTAATGCTTATCCAAGCGTCATTCAGTATCACCTAATTGTTTATTGACTGAAAAAATAATTTATCTTTGACTGGTGAAAAAAGAATTGGGATTGTTATAAATACGTAATACTACCATTTTTTACAACCCAAAAAATAGACCTAATGAAAGTATAAGAAACCAAAATTTCTTACCATCGAATTTTCATCACTTGATATTCAAGTTACACTGTCACCAGCGTAACGCTTATCGTAGTTGGGAATGAAATTGGCAGACCGAGTTCAAATCCTTGACGAAGCTGTTTGGGTTTGCCTGAGAAAGTATGAATCTATCTCTTCTCTCCCACCACCGCCAGCTATGGGAAATAGTTGACCAGACGAGGTTCTTTAGCCTTGGTTTGGCAACCAGTGTAGAAGAAGAAAAACTCTGAATTCAAACCAGCTGTACTCTGTATAAAAACTGATCTGCTCGTGACAGTGGGGTTGTGGCAAAAGCTGCTCATAAATAATGACCCAAACAACTTTCTTCTAGGGAGGAGTCACTGTGGCTGAGTGGCTAACGAGCTGGATTGTGACATCTTCGTAAGCGAGTTCAAACTCCAGTTACGCTAATGTGTTCACTTTTCGAATTAGGAAAGGTACGAATTCCCTCATCCCCCAGCAATGAGTTTAATAGTGCTACTACTGTTTTTCTACAAGAATGGCTTTGTCATGCATTGAATAACCCACGAAGGTTGATATGCCATTTAAAAAAAGAAACCAAAAAAAGTTTTTTCTAAACCAAAGATACCAAAATTTTATAATTTCTGATAGAACATTAATCAAAAGGGATCTAATTTGGTGTTATTTCTGACCAAATTCTATTGCATTAAAAATCTGTAATCAAAAACCTGAATTTCTTAATTTCCTAAAGTGGGTGTTACCCTTATTTATATTTATTCAATTTCATTTTTGGTTTCATTTTTAGTGTTTAGTGGTAAATAACAGCAAATAATATCCATTCTGATTCCGCTAAAAAGGATAAATTCCAGGTAATTTTGGTTTAGAATAAAAATAAGTTTTATAAAAAAAAGTTGGTAAAATTGTACTCCTTTATGAACATTAATGTGATTTGTGTAGTTGCTTCTCGTCCTCCTCATTATGTTTAAATTTCAACTTTAAAAAAATTGTCACTCATGTGTAGGCTGACATAAATTTTTGGCCTAAAAATTAAGTCTTTAAAATTCGACCTATATACGAATGTATACAATATTTCTACGTACTTTGCTAACATTGATACCATTGTCAGAAAATTGATTTAACTTTGATAGGCAGTCTTTAAATGTCCTGATTAACAAATAGGAAATTAAAGCAATGAATAAACTGATATAAAAGAAAGATATATGGCAATATAAACAGAAACGAAGGAAATCATTCATAAAAAAGGTGGCGTAATGGCTAAAGTGATGGACTGTGGCTTCAAAGTGAGCAAATTCGAACCCCCGACGTGCTATTACGTTCACTTTCGGATTAATACCATGCTAGAGGTTGAATGGTATCTGCTGTTCGTCTACAAGGATGACTTAGGTGTTAGATAACCCACGAAAGTTAATATATCATTAAACTAATCCATCTACACAAATGTAGATATTTAGTGGGGATAAAGCACATTATCTATCAATCAATAACATGTAATAAATGCATATACTCGTATATAATTTGATATCATGTCTAGAAGATGATCTATACTTCCAAATGATACATTTATGGAATCATTTTTTGTAGCCACTCATTGCCCTTTGTCCTTCTCTTTGAAAAATTTGACTAATAAACGAATATGCACTGTATTTTCACGAACTTTGGAGAGCTTGATACCCGCAACCGAGATTGTACATAAAAAGTTTAATTTAACGTTTAGAGGTGTTGCAATTTTGTTCTTTATCATAGAACTGATAAACATTTATACAAGAAATTTTTGTCTAATCTATAGAAACAGATTTGTAGTCTATTTTAAAGATTCATTTTAGCTATAAAAAGCATTTCATTATAAACCGAATTTCTATTATATGCAGCACCAAATTAACGTAATATCAATTAAAAAAGGGTTTACAGTCTTCAAATCTACTTTCTTCAGGTATAAGTTTAGAATGGGTTACCGGTATATGATAGAACTAGCTAGACAACTTATTAACTGTAATTGTAAACAGTAGTTGGGAAACTGGACTTTTGAGTCTTGGTATAGCAGCCAGTTAAAAATGGCAACCAAAAAATCATTATTTACTAAATTTAGCGCAAGGACAGAATGATGAATCTCATAGTGAGAATTGAACTTAAAAATAATGATTTATAAGTTTTGCTTACAGACACCATGTAATATGTCCTTTTATAAAGCTAAGTTAAGTTTAGTTTACCAGGATATTCTAAACCCCACCGACAACAAGCTGACACTTCTAGTGGCATGGTTAACAAGCCCGGTCCACTAATTAAATGAATTTGATTCTCACTGAATGCTCGACAACTGTTTATTATACGCCAGAATCGTACGTAGGTGTATATAAAAACAAGCATCTGTGCCAAATAGATAAGTCTATATAAATCAATGTCTTCACCAGTGTGCGCACAAGGTGGCCGATATTTGTAGCACCAGAGATAGCAGAAGGCGACAGTCGGTGCATTGCTTGGGCACACCCATCACTCACCGTAGAGTTCCCAAGGTTAAAGCCAAGATAAATAATAGATAAACAAAAATTAACGAAGTGGTGGCATTAAGAACACCTGAAAGCAACTGCTCAGCAACTTGCATGGAGGGTCAAAAAAGGTGATGTATTTGGGTGGTGCTTTGTACTATATATCTTTATAGGCCGATGTCATGTCTTATTGCTACGGCAACTGATTGTAAAGTACAAGTAATGTCTAGCTCATGGCCTACCTAGGCACCCTCTAACAATTAGCAAATTATAAGGAGGTGCTCGTAATGGTTATAGTAAATGGGCACGGCGACCCGAGTTCAAATCCTAGATGAGGTTGTTAGCATTTCACATTGTGCTAATACTCTTGGGAAAGCTAATGGTAGATCGAGCAAACTGAACTCATGAATCTGATTAAAGTAACCTGTCTAAGAGAAGGAAAACTGTATGATCTTAACGGTATGTCGACCCGGCTTGGGTTATATTATACCAAGAGGTCATGGAATTGCGTCCATTTTTATTTATATTTTTGTGTAGTTTTTAAAGATGTTTTTTGTTTGTTTGTTTATTTGTTTGTTTGTTTTCACACACGGTCTTATAGAATACGAATAATTTTTAAACAAATCCATTTGATTCATTGGTGGGACCCGAGTAGGTACTACTCGTTGGAATTTGCGCAGCTATCTTGCTTTCAGATGCGCGATGCAAAAGAACGTCTTCTGAGTAACAAAACGGGAATACGTGCTGGTATCTGTCGTTGCTCATATATGCTTTAGTCATCTCTGATTCGCCAATTTACTGCTGCTGCTGACGAGCGAGCTTATAAATATTTGCTGACAATTTGTATACGGCTGATTCCGACTAGCAGATCTTCCCCAAACAATCCGAGTGGCTCGGGGAATAATAGTAATGAAGGGATAATTCACATTCCTCAGATCTCCCGAATTGGAGCCTGACTATTATGCAGTTTACTGTCATACTTCGGACACAATTTTTGGGGAGGTTCAACTTCTCTTTAGGAGATACAGTCAGCGTATAAAATAACTCAAGACGGGTTGACATACCGTCATGATTAATCAATCAATCTAGAAGAATCTCCTAAAAGGCAACGTAAACAAGAATGGTCCTGGTGCAATGATTACAGTTTTAGAGAAATGGACACGGTGACCCGAGTTCAATTCCTGGATGATGCTGTTTGCATTTTAACATTCGGCTAATATCCTTGGAAAAGGTATGAATCCAGCTATTCTCCTTCTAGCTAACTTGTAGTAGAACAGATCGGGCTCTTTAACCTTAATATGGCAACCAGTTTAAGAGAAGGAAAACTCTGAATTCAATCGTATTAAACTCCGCTTAAAAATTGACTATGTATCACATTCTTCTCTTGTAGTGGGATTGGGTAAATAAATATACTTGAATGCTCGAAGAGTAATGGAAAATAAATATTTAAGAATCTCCAACTTGTAGTCAAATAACGTTGAAAACACAAGTTCCCACCAGAACATAGAGTATATTTACCAAAAAGTTTGTTACTTTATATTTTTGTATTTTCTTATGTTCAATAAATAAAAAGTAAAGTTGGTGACCTTTGTCGAGGATGACCCGAAGGCTCCCTTATCCATAGCTACTACACTGAGGTGTAGGAGAGGGCACTACTCCTTCCCCTGGATTGCTCCATTTTACCCTTGATACGTACCTTATAATGATGAGTGTTAAGCAAGGTGGCATCAAGTACCATTTTTGAATCTTTGGTGTGACTCGACCTGAGGTTAAACCCGGTCTGCCGGACCATTGGCAAACACTCTTACTCATTAGGCTAATGGCTCGGTTCGTCCAATGAATAATGAATATTAAACTAAAGGAAATGTCTGATTATAATTCCCTCAATGTCCGTCAGACCGTACATCAAAAGCTTCGCCACTTTTGGTCTGATTTCAACTAAACTTTCAGCGTTCATTAAAATTGTAGGTTTTAAACTATCGTGGGAGATCCAGTATAAACTGATTGTCTTTATATAGTTTGATTGGTTGTGTTTTATGGTATAACAACCCTCACTTACAAATTATATATATATATATATATATATATATATATATATATATATATGATTTGTTAGCAAATATATATATATATGAGGAGAGGATTTTACATCTTTGTAGAGGCACAGTCGGCGTATTCCACAGCCTCAGTCGACATGGTGGTCTTTAGTTAGATATAGGCTGTGAAGAGACAATTTGGATCGAAGATACGGCAAGAAATGGACACGGTGACCTGGGATCATGGTAAGCCCCGACTTTTCAAAAACATATATTGAGTAATGAATAATGGTTGATTTTGAGGTGAAAATGGGTCGTAAAAAGTCGTTCATGACACAAGAAATATTTAGTATCTATTTCATTACATCTGCTGTCATAAATATGGACACAAAGTCAGTATCCAGTTTAGCTTAAAGCATGTACTTTCTAAATCGAGACCTCTCTTTCGAACGATACCACTTGCTTTGACTTTAAAACTTAATTTTTCAAAAAAAAAAAAAAAAAAAAAAAAAAAAAAAAAAAAAACTCCTCCCACCTCAAAAAAATGAAACGTGGTCATTTCTATACAGAACAGATAAAACTACAATGGAAAGAAATTTTTCAAGCAAAAATAGACACCTTTGTAACCTCTATGAATACGGACATTTGAAATTTTTATTTTATCAAACAAGGTGAGTTGAACAATTGATTGAATGAAATTGATTGCATTTTACTTCAGTAAATGCCCTTGAGAAAGGCATGACTCCATCTCTTTCCCCACCTTAGGTATGGATAAATACTTGGGCATACTGGATTCTTTTGCCTTTGTTAGGCAACTAGTCGAGAAGGAAGACTGTGAATTTAAATCTGCTTAAAATTGTCCTTGTGTTGCATCTTGCTCGTGGTGGAGTTGGGTAAGTAGAAAAAATGAACAAATGCTTCACAATCAATGTTGTCTATCCAGAAGAACAAGGTGAATAAATGCTTCAGTCATTAGAATATTTATTTTTCTGGTTTTGCCTGCCTTAATCGAAACAAGGGGTTTTCGTTTACTTTGTACATAAATTGTGGGTACTTTTGTCGTGTGGAGATTTTGTTTGGACCCGAAAGGTAGCATAAACAGCTGAACCGACTACCGACATCCTGGAGCCCCTTCAGTGTCCCACAAAGGCTCCTATTTTAAACGGGATATTTCCATACTTCCAGCATTATAACCAAAACGGAAGGATGCTAGTCCTTGAAAAATCAAAGGAGGCTTTTTGGAATCTCGGCAGACAAATATATTCTACAAGCTTCAGTACCGACGGCGACCGAATTCTCACGTTACTATTTACAAATTTAGAAAGGTGTTAGAATTTCTGCTTTGGTTTGTACATGTGGAAATTACGAAATGTATCTGTTTTGTAAACATTGTAAAAATGTCTTGTGCAGACAACGCGGCAGCTTAGAATATAGAAGTTTTTGTCTTAGTCAGTCAGTGTGTAGAAGGATAAGACGGAGTGTTTCAACATTGAATTAGTTTAAAAAAGAGCGCAATGTGGAACGATTCAATTTTTGTTTTCTCTGTGTTCATATCCAACTTAAATAAAATGGTATACATTTTCCACTTGGGACGTCCCGGGTTCTTACTTGGATTGTTTGTGAGATGGGTGGGAAATGATCGTCCAACTGACGTTTTGCATTGTTCGGCATTCAGAATTTGTTAAAAGCAGCATGCAGCATTCTTGCTTTTTCTCCTGTCATTTTGTTAGAGTAGAGGTGGTGCAACCATACAGTAGTACTGACACGGCTACAGCTTGGAAGGATTCCCGTTTTATTTTATCAGAGAAATCAGATTAACATGTCAATATCAGTGCATACCTTTTCTATAAGTCTGTTGACATTGCTTTCTGTAGATGAGATATTGCTTCTAAATTTGTCCATAATTATAGAGGCTTGATATTTAATGAGGAGAATCCTTATTATAATTAGAATTTACCGATAAATAGAATAAATTGCAATATCACGATATTTCGATTATAAAATAAGATAAAATAGAGTAAAAACTCTGAGTCGTGTTTAGAGTGTTCGCCAATGTTCTGGGACACCTGTATTCAATCCTAGGTTGAGTCATACCAAAGACTGAAAAAATGGTACTTGATGCCACCTTGCTTAACACTCAGCATTATAAGGTACGGATCAAGAGTAAAGTGGAGCAATCCACGGAAAGGAGTAGCGTTATCGAAAAGGGAGCCTTCGGGTCACACTCGGCTACGGTTTCCAACTTTACTTACTTTACAATTTTATTTTATCGTTGAAATATCGCATATATATATATATATATATATATATATATATATATATATATTACAAAATGAAGCAAAAATCAAAAAGAAAGCCAAAACATATAAACAAAAAAAAACAAACTTTCAAAATAACAAGGTATTCAAAAGTTGATTTTATTCATAGTTGAATCATTTGCCAACATTAAACGTTTCGGTTTTTATACATTAGACCATCAGAGTACTTAATATGTGGTGTTTTATCTTTTGATTTATATCTTTTTCTTGAAAAATGAAACTAAAAAATGAAAAAGTTTTACCATTGTTTCCGTTAGTAGCGTTCAGTTTCAAAATTATATGACGTAATTAGTTTTCGAAATTTATTTCAAAGCATAACGTATTTCCAAAAATTCATTATTTAACAGTAATTTAGAAAGAATTATGATTAGAAGTGTTTTTGAAAAAATATATTAAAAGTGAGTATAAATAAAAAAATATAATCGATAAAAACTTCTAAAGAGGGTTACTTGAAACTTTTTAGCACTAATTTGAAAAAACCGAGTTTTCATTTTATAGTATTGTAATTAGAACTAATGCTAAATTCAACAACCTCTCTGATTTTTTTTTGTAATGCATATTCACTAACATTTTAGAGTCTTTATAGTTAAAGTTGTGATTAGTTTCTAAATTATGTTGCACCAGTGCGTTCTTTAGACAGACACACACACACACACACACACACACACACACACACACACACACACACACACACACACACACACATATATATATATATATATATATATATATATATATATTCCAACTAAACCAAGAGTGTATACCAACCAAACCAATTTCATTGAGTTAATAGCAGTTTGAGAAAAACGAGAGAATAAACACATACCAAAAAGAACAATTACAATACTTTCAAGGCTAAATCAATAAAATCAGAAACTAAGTTGAGGATAGACAATTACGATTAGCATGATGGACAGTAAATAAAGTATGGAAGGAAGAGCCTCTCGAAAGCAAAACTAAAAGTTTCCAGCCAAGAAGAAAGACAACAGAAGTGGAAAGAATATCTCAAAAATCTGCTCGGAAATCCTCCGGAAGTGAAGTCATCGATAAACCAATTAAAAATATTATTAGCCAACTAGATATGAAATTAGGACAATTTACGGAGGAAGAACATGACGTAGGACTGAAAAAAAAAGAAAAAGAAAAAAGAAACCTACAGGTTTCGACAAACTACATTTGTTACAATCACCAAAACTTATCAATTATTCTCTGCGCTATATCAAACTTCGAATTTTATTAAATCTATCTATCTATCTATCTATCTAAGGTTACATTTACATAAAATTTTTTCCGACGAAACTCCTCACCACAAAAAACATTACAATTTTAAAAATCAAAATCAAATAATTATTTGATTTTTCATTAAAACTTTTGGTACTTATTTAATAAATGAGGGAGTTTTCTTTCTTTTTTTAATTAAAGGTCCATATTCCGGCGGCAGCAATATTTAAATAATAATTCACGAGAGAAATTCATTTTTTTTTTTTTTACTTCTGTTTAAAACTTAGTAAATTCCAGCTCCATTCGGAGGCCTTACTTTCGAAATTAACAACAACAACAACAGTCCCATATATATATATATACATATGATTTTTAAATGAATAGTTTGTTGATGAATTTATTTTTAAACGAGTTAAATTTCATTTGTTTGCACTCAGTTAAATGGTTTCAAGTATTCTTATTCAGTCCTAATAATTCTATCGAGTATTAATCGCTTGTTTGCACTCAGTTATATGGTTTTAAGTATTATTGTCTAACACAAATGATGATATGTAATATCAATAATTTGTTAGCACACAGTTGATTTTTTTAAGTATTGCTATTTAACATTTGTAATTCTATTTTTCAAGTATCCTTATCTAATTTAATACAAATCATTTGTTTGCACACTGTTAGATGGTTTCAAGTATTGCAATTTAACACTTTATCACTAATAATTCTATTTAATATTGATAATAATACCAAGTAAAGATTTAAATGGTTTTAGATATTGCTATTTAACTCTAATAATTTTATTTATTAAGAATAATTTATTTGTACACTGTTAAATGGTTTCTAATATTGCAATTTGTTGTTTGTACACAGATGGTTTCAAGCATTGCTATTTAACTCTATTTAATTCTATTTTATATTAATGAACAATTCTATTTGACCTATAGATGGGACCCAAATGGGTACAACCACTTCGGGTTAGAGTGAACCTGGGAGTAATGATAATGAAGGGTATTCCACATTTCCCAAAGCCCCCAAACTGGAGCCTCACCATCAAATGGTTGGTGGAGTCTTATCCCACTGCAGAGATGTAGTCAGTGTGTTCTAAAGCCCCGGGCTGGGTGGACAGTCAGAGAATTTGCAATAAAAACCAAATGAAATTAAGATGAAAGAATTACTTGTTGAAAATTAATGTCTGCAGAGATGTTTGCCGTTTCACTGTAATCGCGGCTATCTGATACGCGTGCTTTAAATTAACCGCCCTACAAAAGTATAACTTGCAAGGTGGGTTGGTAACAGTTTCAGTGAATCACTCAATGTTAAGTATACTTCGGGTTTATTTTTAGGGATGCTGTAATCTAGCAAAACCTTGCAAGATGGAGGGGGAGACAAGTGGTATATTTTTGTATAAAAGCATAATAGACAAGTTAAAACGGACATTGTAGTATTTTAGTTTGGTTTGGTTTGGTTTTATAGCATATCAACCGTTGTTGGTTATTTAATGCCAAATCCATTTTTACACATATAATCAGTTCTATTTCAAACAATTCAGGTGCTACCACTCCGAATCTATGGTAATAAAGGGGTACTCTACATTCCCCAAAGCTCCAGTATTACTGGAGCCTCACCATCAGATTGTTTTGTGTTATATCCTGGACACTCGTTGGGGGAGTCTTACCCCTCTGCAGAGATACAATTAGTGTATACTGCCGCCTCAGCCGAGTACTTTAAGTACACTAGTCTGTTACTGTAAGAAGACTGTGCAGTGTCAATTTCAAATTCGAAATTTCCCTATCTTTAAATGTAATGACTGATTTCCTGGCTTTTTGCTAAAGAAGGAACACGGACTAATCGTATAGAGGATGAATACCATAATCTTGTCTATATAATACACACTCATGTATTACACGTACCTCTAAATTTGGACTTCGAAATTCTGGAAAAAATCTCGTGTATAGAATACATTGACTTTTTAGAATTTGTAGAAGTTAAATCGAACCTAAATTTAGCATTTGTTCAACTTTTTAACGGTTCGTACTGAATAGAAATAAGAACTTATATAGTTTGTATAATGTCTCAAAAAACAAAATTGAAACAGTATTTAGAGTAAAATCAGGGACATGTTCATACCAAAATGCAACAAGCTTTCGGCAAAAATAAGCTCACATTTGGAGAAACAAAATTAAAATTACGTTTAAGTGGATATTATTTATTTTCGGTCATCCCCTCACGATGAATGTGGTCAGAAAAAAGTTAATTATAAAGTCTTCGAGTATAAAACGCACCACTCATATTTTGCTGAAAAATCTTGAAAAGTGGTGCGTCTTATACATAAATATTTACGGTAGTAGTGATTTCAGAGAAATCGAAACTCTAATTTATTACAATAGAAATAAACGGTGTCTAAAATTGATTAAAATTTTAGTAAAGTGGTCACCTATTTGAGTATTGAGCTGACTCATAGCAGCTTAGATTCGGTCATCTTACGGGAACCAATGCATTAAGCATAGCTTTAATTACAGGTTTATCAATATTCTTAGATTAAATAAGATTATATAATTCGAATCAAATTAGAGGCCTTTCCTAAGAGGTGAGCCATGTTGACACGCAACAATGTTGATAATTATGCCAGATACGATGTTGTTTCAGTTTGTTTGGTAAAATACTTATTTTCAACAGTGACTTCATTGAACAATTTTTATGTTATCCCACAATCTTTTTGGGAGCTTTATGGTTTCATCCTCCAACTACTATTCTGGCCAAAGAAATGCCCAAGGTGCTTTTTCAGTCTTCAATGGGCCTTTCATATTAGTGTTACTGGGTGGAGTTCATCTTCTCTCCAAGTAGCATGCGATAGGTTGTATTGGGTTACAATACTGTTACAGGTAGTATGGAACGAACCCTGTTCTGACTCAATACAACAAGTTACACTGTTGGAAGGGCGCTTTAAATCAGTTTTCCTTCTAGAAAGATCCGCATATTATATTCAAAAAGGTCTGGTTTGGTTTGGTTAGGTTTTATGGCATATCAACCTTGTAGGTTATTTAATGCCAAATCCTCTTTATACATATATTAGATATGTGATTTGTAAACACATTTCAGCTCTTTTTTGCACACAGTTAAATAGTTTCAAGTATTTCTATCTAATACGAAAAATTCCATTAACTATTAATAATTTGTTTGCACAAGGTTCACACAGTTTAAATATCAAACAGTTCTATTTGACCCATAGATAGTACCCTATCAGGTGCAACCACTCCGAGTTAGAGTAGACTTGGGAACAATGGCAATAAAGATGTACTCTACATTCCCCAAAGTACCCGAACTGGATCCCCACCGTCAGATGGTTTAATGGCATAACCTGGACACTCATTAGAAGAGTCTTATCCCTCTGCCGAGATGTAGTCGGTATATTCAACTGCTATTCAGAAAGGAGTGGAGGGATATAACTATCATCGTAGACTCTAATATTTAGTTGCAAATTAGAGTGAAAATTATTATATTTTCTAAGATTGAGTATTTTAAGAGTGTTGCTCTAATAAAAGTCTCGTTATGATGTGCCAGTTTTACTGGGTTATGATTACATATATAAACAGATTGTATGAAAACTTAGTTATTTAGAGGTCGATTCATGAAGTTTTTACTAGAGTTTCCTCATAAAAGTTAGCCCTTTTTGAATTTAAACAGATTAGCAACTCATTACTGAGATTCTACATGTTAAAACACGCCTGTATTGATTAAGAGCCAAGCCTTTCTTACCTTTTACCCATAGCCCGAGGAAAAAGAGATGGATTCATGCCTTTCTCAAGAACTTTAGCGCCAAGTGAAACGCAAACTTGAGATGCTAAATCTATTTTATACGACGATAATTTTTATGTCATACACGTTTCATTACATTGAGACAATTCTGTAAAGACCAAAATACGTTATTGGTTGGTTAGTTTCACTGCATATCAGCTCTTATCGGGTTATTTAAAACCAAAATCAGTTTCCCTTTAAGTTTTTACGAAGTTTCAAGTGATTATTCATATTTAAGAATAGTTATTTGTAAACAATTCTAGCTTCAATCAACTAGTCTTAATACAAACAATCTGTGCGCAATTAAATGGTTCCAAGTATTCTTATCTAATACTAAAAATCTGCTTGCTGTAATATACTTTCATGTAACTAATAAAGCTAGATTATGAAAAATAACGTATACAAAATGATAAAAATGTCTGCAGGTATATATATATATATATATATATATATATATATATATATATATATAATGTAGCGGCCATAAGTTAAGGAACGGAACAACAACAAATATCTAAATGATTTTTACTTGGAAAAATGTGCATGTATGTTTGAGAAATTTTCACAAAATACACTTGGAACATATATGTATTTATTCCATATAAACTTTTCTAAATTTTTTAATAGTGAATTAATAGTGTACTAAAAAAACAAAAATTATATATTTTGCCATGGTCAAAAGTTAAGGAACGCTTTTGAATTATAGTAATTTAGGTAATCTTTAAACAACTTGATTGCTAATTTTGATTTATAGTCAATTGTCATACATTGTTGGAAATGATTTAAAGAAAGATGGAGCCGAAAGCACGTAATTGTTTAACTCAAGAAGAAGAAAAGCTCATTTTAGCAAATCATGAAGAAGGTAAATCGTATTCGGAAATTGCTGGTATCGTATGAAGGTCAAAAAGCGTTGTTTATCGTGTAATCAGTAGATTTAAGGCTGACAAGACACTTGAATCAAAACCAAAAACTGGCAGGCCTCCTATGACTATCAAATGGGAAGATCAGATGATTGTTAAAATGTCTTTAAAAGACCGTTTCGATACAGCAACGTCTATTTATCGTGCACTTTGTGAACAAACAAGAAAATAATGTCAAGAAAAACTGTTTCTCGTAGGTTCAATAAGGAAAAATTAATGGCTCGGATTCCATGTCGCAAACTTTTGATTCCAAAGAAAAATCAAAAGGTTCGTCTTGACTTCGTCACAGAGCATATCTTGTGGACAGAGGAACAATGGAATATGGTTAACTTTAGTGATGAATCTAAATTCAATTTGTTTGAATCTGATGGTAAGATGTTTGTAAGACGTAAAAAGGAGGAACACTTATCTCCTCAATGTGTTAAGAAAACTGATAAAATTTGGAGGGGGCGTAATAGTGTGGGGGATGATTTCTTCAGCTGGAGTTGGACCCATTGTTCGTTTTCACGTTAATATCAATGCCAATGTTTATAAAGAACTTCTTTGCCAGCAACTCTTCCTCATTTACATAAAGGGACAGTTGAAGCTCCAATATTTATGCAAGACAACGCGCCTTGCCACAAAGCTAAAACTGTGTTGAGTTTTCTTGAAGAGGAAGGAATAGCTGTTATGAAGTGGCCACCACAAAGTCCAGATATGAATCCTATAGAGAATGTATGGAAAATCAAAGGAGAGAAAGCACAGAATAGAAATCCTCAAAATATTGATGATTTATGAGGTTTTCTGAAAGAAGAATGGGAAAGTATCTATACCACCTTTTGTAAGAAGTTAATTGGCTCACGTGGTTGAAGATGCAATGAGATAATCCAATGCAAAGGAAAATTCACGAAATATTGAATTTTTCTTTAGTTTAAATATTGATCTAATAAGGATTTATGATGCGTTCCTAAACTTTTTACAAGGGCAAAAGGTATGTTTTTATCTTTCTGTTGACTATTGATTTACTGTAAAAGAAAATTTTTAAAACTTTATATGTAATAAATGCATATATGTTCCAAGTAAATTTTGTAAAAATTTCATAAACGTACATGCAAATTTTTTCAAGTAAAAATCATTCAAATATTTCTTGTTGTTCCGTTCCTTAACTTATGGCCACTACTATATATATATATATATATATATATATATATATATATATATATATATATATATATATATATATATATATATATGTATATATAAATTTAGTAGATTTAACAAGTTTAAATTCAGAGTCTTCCTTCCAGACCGACTGCTATATAAAGTATAAAGAACCTAGTCTACCTTACTATTTATCAATAGCTGGAGGGAGGATTACTGGATTCATACTTTTCCCGAGGTTATTAACGCTATGTGTGAAATCCAAACCACTTCGTTCAGGATTTGAACTCGGGTTGCCGCGTTAATTTCCTACGATGATAACCATAGTAGCACGATATGTATATATATATATATATATATATATATATATATATATATATATATATATATATATATATGTGTGTGTGTGTGTGTGTGTAATTTCTTATATTCATCGTTCAGATAAGATTAAATTTCATCCATTTACTTATTATTATTATTATTATTATATTATTATTATTATTTTTACAGAATATTTATATAAAAACATCTTCTACATTCTCCAATTCACGAATCCACCATATTTCATTTGTCTTTTTCTATTTAGAAAATGGTGACCTTCGGCCGATTGTCGATATTCAATTTTAGGGACTAAAATATGACTGTTCGGTCAAAAGGAAATAACTGAAAATTACTTTTATTTAGACGGTGAATATAAATATTTAATTTCTATATCTTTTTTGTACATCATATATTCAACTCACCACAATTCAAGCATCGGCAGTGACAAAAAATATCGACTTATGACAGATTGTTGATAAAATGTAACTGTTTAGAACAAAAAGAAAAAAAAATGAAGGAAATGACAGAAGCGTTATCTTATCTGGATGGTAAATGTATTAAATTTCTATATATTTGTATATATATTACCACAGAAATTTTCTCTGAGTGATATTCTGAGTAAGTACCAAAGACTGATTTTAGTAGCTGACCAGAAAATATTTTAATGACAGAAGAACGTTGTTATTGTGCTACCTGACTTGTCAAACCTGATAATATTGATCTGTTTGTGTGAACAAATGTTTCTGGAATGTTAAATTCAATAGAAGTATCATTAGTTGTAAGCATGTGAAAGTAATCTGAACAGTGCTGGGGTAATATGAAATTAGATTAAAGTTACGCCAAGTTATTAACGATCTCAGATTACTAGGGAGTAACTTGAAAGAGGGGATGGCTTTTTTAAAAACCGGTCTGAATGAATCTTTTGATTCTCGGGAAGTAGATAATTCTTAGGCCGATCATAGCAACATTGATTTTAATGGATGATAGACCGGTTACATGAGTTTATTCAAGTTGAAAATTATATGAAATACTTTATAACGCTATTTTAAAACATTTAATACTTGTATGAAAGAACATAAAAACAATAAGATTATACAATATTTAAACTTGATTTTTTTCTGAGGCCTTTTTACTTTAAACCTCGCTTTCTATTGATTAATTTGAACGGCATGTTAATTTGTTTAGGTTAGCTTTATGCCCACATTGTACGTTCATGTTTACATTTTTTGTTGAATTGATTCTTAAGAGTTATTTTTCTGGCACACAGTTCAATTGAATATGAATAATTTTTAAACTAATCTATTTGAATCATTGAATGGGGCCTTAAAAGGTACTAGAACGTGTCAGAGAGGACCTTAGAGTAATGACAATGAAAGAGTGCTCTACACTTCCCAGAACCCCAGAACTGGTCTCACCGTCAGATAGATTATTCTCATACCCAGAACACCCTTGGGATTTGAGACGGAAATGCCAACAATAGCGTTAGAAGATCACCGAGGATTATTTCATTTTTATTCCGGATGGATATCCTAAGTTGCATGCGGAGGAAGTGAGTTTTTTGTTTTCCGTTCCAGTCTTAGATCTTTATTTTCTACTTAGACGCTTAACCAGGTAAAATAGGTATAAATAGACACCACCTGGTCATTGAGGGGACTTATTGTCACATGATCTTTAGAAAAGAGTTACTAGATATTAATGGTGTGAAAATCCAATAATATGTACACGTGCGTGATAGAAAGGCAATCTACGTATCTGATGTCTGAGGACTGCAACTTAACCTCACTGGAAGTCTCATAAGTTACAATTAGACACGGAAGATTTTAGTTTTTCCCAGATTTCATATCCCACCGAATCTGATGTCAGCAGAGTTTATGCTAGTATCTATAATCACTTGTCTCTCTTTAAAATGACATGGCAGTTAAGTAGACATTAATGAAACTATATTGCCAAGTAAACTCCGAATAAGATTTAGCACGCTAAGCTCGACACAATAGGATTTCTTTCATTTGGCTATCATTCCAATATGTGCATTTTATATAAACATTATCTAGTCTCATACCCAGGGGATAGGTCTTAGCCTTCTGCAAGGGATACATCATCATCATCATTATCAAATCGTGCTGATTGCACAGGGTTCATTTGACTCTCTCTAACCATTCGTCCCTATGAGTCATTGCTCTTAGCAGGTCCTCTAGATTGCATCCAGTGTCCGCACGGTGCTGATGTATTTAAGTCCTTGCTAGACGGCTGACTATGTCTCGTCCAGGTGTAGTAGTCCATAAGAGAACGGTGCTTATGAGTTCAACCTTATTTCTCCAGCAGTTCCCTGCATGTCTAGTTCGTCTTACTTGGACGGTTTGTCAGATGGAAGGAAGTAACAGAACGGTTGTTGTTTTGTGGGTTGTTGCTTCCAGGATTTGTTGAAAACAGCACGTCGTATTCTTGAGTAGTTTCCATAAAAAAGTCAACTCATCACCAAATATGATAAGATCAATCCACAAAATCTGACGGAAATAAGAATGGATAGCTGGACTTATATAAGTTGCTATTTACCAACCCCTTCGCTCGGGCAGGATATGACACAAGGTCAATTTTTAAGCGGAGTTTAACAGGTTTGAATTCAGAGTTTTCCTTCTCCTAGACTAGTTGCCTCACCAAGGCTGAAGAACCTAGTCTGTCCTACTATATATAAGTTAAAATGTAAGAAATTTCAAGGCGTAAGTATAAAACTTTTCTGAGAAGCAAAACTCAGTTTATCAAAACTCTACAAGAATAAGATTGGAGATGTATAACCGTGCAACAATAAAATTGAAGAGGTTAAACTCCTCGATTGTTTTTCTGCCTCAGCTCGTCCTTGGATAACTGTCTTAGATGGAGAAGAGTCAACACAAGTGTACAGCCAAGGAAACCAGGTGCAGCATGGTAGTAGTGAAACAAGGTGGATGAATCCAAAGGCGAGTAACAGCGCCCTTCTCTAGATGCTGGGAGGAGGAATCTCATTGGTTAACGGCCAAAATTATTCCAGTCAAGAAACTACTTCTACGTCGGGTGGCATCTACTGAGGAGAAAAAAACAAAACAAAACAAAAAAAAAAAAACAGCCACCAAAAAATCACCATGATTCTTATTCAAACTCTACGTCCAATTCATATCGCTCTTCTGTAGGTAAACAACAGGCACGTCCTGCGGAAATTGAAGCTCTCACCTTACTGTTCGGAAAAAAATCATTGGGGATATAGTCAGTGTATTCTAAGCCCTGTCGACTGGGCGCAGAATGTTTAAGTTATTTTTTTTGTAGTAGTAGTAGTCTTAATGAGCTGATAACAAAAGAATTGTGTATCAATATGCCACAGATTCTCCTGAACAACCCTCATCAGATTTTGAATTCAGATTCTTAAACTGGTCGAATGAACATACCTGAGTCCGTCTTAGAGAATGGAACTTTGAGATATAAACGGATCACCTAATCATCAGACTTGGTGTTAATTAACAAGAAAGAAGAATTTGTAATCAAGTGGATTTTGTCATTTCGGTGGACCACGGAGTGAAAATAAAAGAAAGCGAAAACACTGACTAATAACTGGACCTTGTCAGAGAATTGAAAAATCGTGGAACATGAGTGTGACGGTGATACCAATTGTAGTTGGTGCACTTGGAATGGTCCTCAAAAGCTTCGAAAAAAAGAGTAGAGGAATTGAAAATCCGAGGAATAATCAAGATCATACAGACCACAACATTATTAAGATCAACTAGAATACTTAAAAGAGTGCAGGAGACATGAGGAGACTTTTTATCGCTCAGACTCTTGTGAAAGACCCTTAGCTAATGTTGGTGTGAAAAACTCACAAAACGTGAAATATATGGAAAAGTAAGTTGGCAATCATAGTCGAGGGTGACCCGAAGGCTCCCTTTTCAATAGCTGCTACACCGAGGTGTAGGGGATGGCACGACTCCTTTCCCTAGATTGCTCCACTTTATCCTTGATCCTTACCTTATAATGCTGAGTGTTAAGCAAGGTTATTTTTTGAGTCTTTGGTATGACTCGACCTGGGATTGAACCCCAGTTTCCCGGACCATTGGCGAACACTTTACTCCTTTGGCCAATTCTGACGAAAAATATAAATCCAATGAATTGCTTCGGGAAAAATGTTGAAGAAAGCAGAAAGCGTGCAAAGTAAACTTCATGCTATATTATCACTAATTTCGTTTTCCTGTACTTACTATCAAATGAATATCTGTAAAGTTTAAATGTTGTAATGTTCACATGAATTTAGAATACTACAGCAAAAAAAAAAAAAAAATAGTCAACTGAAATTGGGTGGGAAAAACAAAGACACTCCCCAAAGTAATAATAAAAACAAATGATTATGTCCTATTACCCCCAAATACCAAAAAATGAACACTTCTCAAGCTTAAGTGCATGAAAATTATGAAAAAATGAACACTTCTTAAGCTTAAGTGCATGAAAATTCTGAAAAAGGGGTTTGTGGACTTATTCAAATTAAGACTTACTTCCTAAAAGGTGTATCTTTTTTTCTTATTTTTGTGACACGCTGATGTGTTTTCTTCAGAAGAATACCAGGTCACACCTGTGATAAGTGCATTGATAATAATAAGCCACATTATAATACCCAAGAAAAATGACAAATCCAAATCCAAATGAACGTCGGACTCAGATTACAGATCTGAGTGTCATGATCGGCAGATGCTCCCTTAAGAACCAACATGGAGGATTGATGCTCAGAATCCTATGAATGTTGGCTGTTCTAATTTCAGGTACACGAACAACAACCAAAGGAACTTTTCACCAGAGAGATATCAACGGAAAAAAATGGACCAGAGAAGATAACAAAAATGTACTTCTCAGTTATTTTACGAGCATTCCTATACAAAGAGGTTACAGAAAAAGAATGTTTGAAATTTGGGCAAATTCTTCAAGGCTTGCTGACTAAGCTAGAATGATATTTTAAAAAAGTTGGTTTTGCAACTTCGAGTTACAGGAATTATGTGGACAAATAAATCGTGAAGAATATGAAGAAGATCCCTTGACTCAAATTGAAATACTAAATAGTGAAATGCAAAAGCTCCTGACAGAATTAGAAATCAAAAGTCTGGTAACCGAAATACCTCGGACCTCACAACCACAGCTGTTAATTCCAGAAAAAAATTGATTTGAAATTGATAAAGAATATCATGACTGAGTATAAAACTACATTACCATTCATCAGAAACCAAGACTGGAAAACGTTAGGGTAGAAACCGAAAAGGTAAACAAATTATAAGCAGATATCCCAATAGACAACATCACTGAACTCAACGAGCTGATCTATGTAGGATCGAAATTAGTCTGTGAAAAGTTCTGTACTCTCCTAAGGAACCGGAACTGTAATTAAAATGAGGATGGGAAATTAGGCTGGAAGTGCTGGTAAAGAACTACGACAACTAGCGAAAGTGTCAAGGGAGGAAAAACACACAATGATATGTTAGGATGATAGGATCAAGACAAAACAGCAGACAAGACTGACAACGCAACTTGAAGCGATAAATCAAAAGATATTGGCAAACGAAAGTAGATTTAAAAGATACCGAGACAGGGTCAAGCACTGCAAACAAAACGGGACGTTAAAAAATAACGAAAAAAATTCTTACAAGTCGGTTGAGAGTGCACGTGGATAAACCAATAACCAGATGCAAAGGAGGCAAGATAATTTTTGAGAAAAATCTGGGAACTGAAAAAACATAACAGAAAGGACGAATGAATAAATAACATAGAAAAACGAATTACAAAGACTCTAAAATGGACCTGAGGTGAATATACACGTGAAATCATTCAGGGCAACACCCAAGAGAGTACTGATGGGGAAAACACAAGGCCATGATGGCATACATGGATTCTGTTTTAAAAAATTCACGTCCATTCATGGCAGACTGGGTCTTGAACTGAGTAGATGTTTCTCAGAAGTCAGAGTGGTACAATGAATGACTCAGAAAAACCCCGAAAAAGAAATCATCTATGACAACTATAGACCGATAACATGTCTAGCTGTGATGTAGAAAATCCTAATCGCACATTTAGGGTGGAGATCTATCACTCGCTAGTTAGTGTTGGATTGTTTCCCGAAGAGCAGAAAGAGTGCCATAAAGTAACAAGAATAGGTGATCTACTGTACATTGATCAACATATCCTCAAGGTTAGTAAAGTCTGTTAGAAAAATGTAGGCATGGCATAGATTGATTACAAAAAAATTGCCTATGATATGGTTCGTAAAACTGGAGAGTAGATTACCTGAAAATGTACAAGATATCTAACGAAGTCATGAATTCATCATAGAAGCCATAAAAAAATGGAAAACTGAATTAACTGCTGGGGAAAAATCTTTAACATCTGTGAAAATCCAGAGAGATATTATCAAGGGAGACGCGCTTTTGCCTTTCCTATTTGTAAAAGCAATCATACCACTCAATTATCTACTTAGGAAGTGCATAGTGGGTGTCTAAAATTTACAAAATTGCAAGAAAAGACAAATCGCCTTATGTGCAGAGGCGATATTAAGCCTTTGAAAAAATGAAATAGAAATTGAAACTCTAATACAAACAATAAGAATATACGGCCAGGATAATGGAATGGAATTTAGCATAGAAAATGTCCCGTACTCATAATGAAAAATAGAAGAGAAAAACATCGGAAGGAAGAGAATTATCAAACCAAGAATGAATCAGAACGCTCGGAGAAAGGAAAATTAGAAGTATTTGGGGATATTGGAAGCAGATACAATCAAACAAGTGGAGATAAAAGAAAAAAATAAGAAGAGTAACTTAGACGAACGATAATACTTCTCGAAAACAAGCTCTTCAGCAGAAATCTCATTAAAGGGATAAACACCTGGGCTGTTCGCCTCATATAATGCTCTGGGTCTTTCTTAAAATAGATAAGGGAAAAACTCAGACAAGGCCTTACATTCTAGAGATGAAATTGATATGTGTCCAGAAAAGAAGGAGGAAGAGGACTCTCCAGCATTGAAGATGGTATGGATGCATCAATATGAGGACTCAAGGACTACATTAAAAAGAACAAAGAAATATTTATTACAGCGACCAAAAACAGCACTGGCAACATGAACAGAACAACAATAACAAAGAAACAGAAATGGGAGGCAACACAACCGACGAAATATCATACGAGAAGACCTGTACTTGGCTATGAAAGGGAAGCTTTAAGAGAGAAACTGAATCGCTTCTAATAGCTGTACAAAACAACACCATAAGGACCAATTATATTAAAGCCAAAATAGATAATACGCAACAGAATAGCAAGTGTAGATTGTGTGGTGAAAAAGATGAAATGATTAATTACATAGTAAGTGAATGTAGCAAACTAGCACAAAAGAAGTACAAGACTAGACACGACTGGGTGGGAAAGACAATCCACTGGGAATGGTGCAATCTGCCTAAGAGAACGTCACACATAAAAGAATTGCGATACAAAAAATCACCTAATCTCGACAAGAAGACAAGACGTAGTGATAACTAACAAAAAAAGTCTAAATTATCGTATAGTGGACCTTACCGTTCCGGCAGACCACAGAATAAAAATCAAAGTAAGCAAAAAGAGTGACAAGTACTTGGACCTTGCCAGACAACTAAACAAAGCTATGGAACATAATGGCATAACGCCCCAACTACAATTATTGTCACAATAATTGCAGTTGGTGCGTTTACAACAGTCTCCAAAGGACTGATAAAGCGGCTAGAAAAGTTGGAAATCGGAGGACAGGTCGAGAAAATCCAAACTACAGCATTGTTAAGATCGGCCAGAATACTGAGAAGAATCCTGGAGACCTGAGGAGACTAGCAGCCACTCAGACTCCAGTGAAAAGTATCAGCTAATTCTGACGTGAAAGACTTGCAAAGAGTAATATATTAATAATAATAATAATAGGAATCTTGGAGGCTGACACCATCAAACAAGTGGAAATGAAAGACAAAATTCAAAAAGAATATCAGAGGAGAACTAGAAAACTACTCGAAACAAAGCTCTCTAGCAGAAACCTTATCAAAGGATAAAATACTTGGGCTGCACCCCTCGTTAGATACTCGGGACTCTTTCTGAAGTGGACCAGAGATGAACTTAGACAAATGGACCAAAGAACTACAAAACTAATGACCATGCACAAGGCATTACATCCCAGAGACGACGTTGACAGACTATATGTACTAAGAAAAGAGGGAGGAAGAAGACTTGCCAGCATTGAAGACAGCGTTGACACATCGATACAACGACTCGAAGACTACATAGAAAAACACGAACGAGGACTGATTACGGCCATCAGAAACAATACTGTCAACACGATAGATAAGAGAATGACAATAACTAGGAAACAAAAATGGGAAGGAAAACAGCTCTGTGGGCGTTTTAAACGACTAATAAACAAAATCTCACACGACAAAACCTGGACATGGCTAATAAAAGGAAACTTTAAGAGAGAAACAGAATCTCTCCTAATGGCAGCACAAAACAGCGCCATAAGAACCAATCATATCAAGGCGAGGATAGATAAGATGCAATAAAATAGCAAATGTAGGCTATGCGGTGACAGAGATGAAACCATCAATCATGTAATAATCTAATGCAGCAAATGGGCACAGAAGGAGTACAAGGGTGGGCAAGGTGATCCACTGGGAGATGTGCAAGAAATTAAGATTCGACCATGCCAACAAATGGTATATGCACAATCCAGCACCTGTCCTAGAAAATGACACACAAACTCCTATGGGACTTTGACATACAAACGGATCACCTAATCTCGGCCAGAAGACCAGACCTTATAATAATCAATAAAAAAAACGAAAACTTGCAAAATTGTCGACTTTGCTATCCCGGCTGACCACAGAATAAAAGTGAAAGAATGTGAAAAGGCAGATAAGTACCTTGACCTTGCTAGAGAATCGAAAAAACTATGGAACATGAAGGTGACAATTATACCAATTGTGATTGGTGATTTTGGCACGGTAACTAAAGGATTATTAAAGGGCCAGGGGGATGTGGAATTTGGCGGCCGAGTTGAGACCATCCAAACAACAGCATTATTAAAGACGGCCAGAATACTGAGAAGAGTCCTGAAGACTTGAGGAGACTTGCTGTCACTCAATCTCCAATAAAAGACCATCAGCTAACGCTGATGTGAAAAACTAATGAGTAAATAATAATTTTTATTAGTATTTTTTTTTCATTTTTTAAAATTGTATATACTTTTTATCACAAATCACTAGGGTCATTATTTCCGTAACAATGAGGAACAGCGCACATCGGAATCAACAATAAAGAATAAACTCCTCGTTAGACTCGAACTCATGTCTCCTATTGTCATGGTTAGGGACTTGATTATCTTCACCCTCTGCGTCACAAAACTGTCATTTCTGCTCGTTTAGATAAATTCCCGTCAAAATCCCTGAATTTGATTTATCCTAAAAAAGAATGCAAATACTCGACTATTGAGCCTTTCAAAATAAATATTCAAGAATTGCTAGTTGACGGTTGCAGTGTTTAGAGATTTTAGAGAGGTTGAAGGACGAGGGATTAAAAAGACATTCAACCTCTCCGAAAAAAAAAAGACCTAACAAAAATAAAAAAACCAAATACCTCCTCCATCCCACTCGCTTGGCTTACAGTCAGTATCGGTTTGCTTCGAAAGATACCAACTGAACGATCGTAATTCTCGGTCAGTCAACTTAGACAAATTGGCCTACGCAAAAGTCGGAAGTCGTAGACCTCACTGATGGTACTAGACCATACACCCCTTCCCCAGAAGCATCTACCTTCCCTCTTCTTTTTTTCTGTTCAGACGTGTCTCTTTTTACATCTAAATCCGACCTCTACCAAATATTGTTATTCTAAACTTAGGAGGGGGCAGCAAAGGTGAATGTTTTTCATTTAGAAAAACATCGTGCATTTACACCTTCAAAGAACCGTTTGACTATTGCCGTTGGGAGTTCTTGTTTTTACTCTTCTCTTAAAGTTTCTAGTTGACCGCCTACAAGTAATGTCGAAAGTTATACTTCCAGCGCCCCGCTTTTCCGTTCGAAATTCCTTCTTGCAAAAAGCTGGAACGTGGGTAAGTCCGGAGTGAAAAGTATGGATGTTACCGGAGAAACTGAGGAAAACTAAAAGGAGGGAATGGAGAATGTGAGTTGAATATGTCTATTTTTCACTCTCCCTAAAACGGTCCCCACAAATCTGCTGTTGAAATGTAGGCTGCAGCTATAATTTTGCTCCATTTTTCAACGATGTCTAGATAAATGTCTAAAATCGCGGGAACCAAACTAGTTTATAGAAGACCATCGATTTCTGATTACGCGGTTATTTTAAACACACACACACACACACACACACACACACACACACACACACACACACACACACACACACAAATAAGCAAAAATAACAACGAAGAAACAAAAACAAACGTGAAAATAGCATAATTCTGTTGGCACATCTAGAATGCTGATGTACTTTAATTTTGCTACTTTATTCATTTGAATAAAAGTAAATTTATTGCGTGTGTTTGTACGTATGCAACACCAAAACGACCAACATAATGTTAAATAGTTAAAACACATGATCAAGGTGCCATGTATATCATTGTATTAACAAATGGTGTTAATCCCAGTCATGGGATATCTAATTCTAAAATGCAGATTTTAACAAATAACTGTTACGTATCGCACATTTGTAATTTTGTTGTTTTATTTTCATATATATATATAAGATACTTTTGTGTATAACTTTTGTAAGAAAGTTATGAAAAAGAAATGAACTTCTAAAATGAGATATTTAAAAGATTTTTTTGTGATGACTACAATGAAAAAAAGACACACGCTTTTGGTAACAGTCTTTATTTTCATATCGCATCATTCAAGTTCTATAAGGTGGCAGCGATTTTTGTATATAAAAGTGTTAAAAAGAAATCAATTAAGGTCATTCTTTATTACAAATTTACCCCCCCTAAAAATATTATAAAGAAGAACAGGTACTATGGCTAGTATGGAAATAAAAATTAGTTTGTATTAACATAGACATACACACACGTTCACACACCTAATATTATCGATGGAACTTTTGATACCATCTTCAAAATGAATCCTCCTCCCCTTTTACTAGTGACAATTCAAACGTAGTTTACCTTATTTCTGGCACAAAATGTTTTGAATTTGGTGGATATTCTCTTGTTTATTCTGGGGGAGAAATCACTGTCACATTGCTGTTAACGCACAATTGATTAGACAGACAATGGGGTGGGGGCAGCTAAATGCTACGGTCATCTGGGACTGAACATAATCTATTCTTCAGTTGAATTTGGGCAAAACAGGGTGGCAATAAATATCTCCTCTTCTCATTCTGTAGGTCTTTTACCTCATACTCATGCCACATCCCATCCAATTAAGTAAGTGGCGATACCTCACTGCTATTGTCTTTATCTGTTTTCCTATTTGTGTTCAAATCAAACACTACAAGAAAAAAAAAAAAAAAAAAAAAAAAACACGCGCAGAATTTAGATGAGAGAACAGAGAAACCTGCATGAAGAGATTAAACCGTTGAAGGCATTGCGTAGACCTCCCGATCCCCCACTATCTAGATTTATGTAACTGATTTATGTAACTGTGGTATGAAAAATCCGGGATAATGATTATCAGTACCATCTTACTAGACTCCAGTCAGTAGTCAGAGTCTACTTTAGCGTAGATGAACTAAATCTGTTTTGGGTTGTATCCTCTTCGGCTTCTATCTAACCCGCAATGCAGCAAAAAAAGAGGTTTGGAACATTAATGTGAATAACCTTTTTTAACCACAATACCTTATATGGAACACGATTAGAAATTATTCATTTTGGACATCATTGTCATTATTTCTTCCCATCAGTAATAATTGGTGGCCTTCACTGAAGACTCTCTAGCTCCTCAGGGCTCTGCTAAATATTTTAACTGATATAAGCTTTGCTGTCGTTTGGGCGGTTTCAATTCTTATTCAAATCACTTGTTTTCCCACTTTCTTTTCTAGTTTTTTTGTATTGTTTCGAAAGCTCCAAATTGGTATTACTAGCATTTTTATGTTCCATAATTTCTTCAGTTCTCAGGCAAGGTCTACGTGTTTGTTCAGTTTTTTGCTTTCCTCTACTGTGGTCTGCAGAAACGGTGAAGTACACTAGTTGGCAAGTTCTTTTCTAGACTAGGTTTGGTCTTCTAGTCAGGATTGACTGATCCGTTTGTATTTCAAAATCCCACATTAATTTTCGTATCCCACTTTCCAAAGATTTTATATTTTGGACGGGACGTGAGTCTACTATCCCTGGCTTAGGAGGCCAGTGCAGTATCTATCTATCTATCTATCTATCTATCTATCTATCTATCTATCTATCTGCATGTTTGGTAACTAAATTTCAAACATGCAAAATTAAAAGCATGTTGAAAATAACAATTTATTCGTATGCTTCGCTTATACAGCTTCAGATACTACGAAATTTTCTTTTGAAAATGGTTATGGAAGCAGATGCTGAAGATTAGTTGTTTGGGTGCTTTTGAAATTTGAAAATTATTTGAAAAATCTGTTTGCAATAACTAATATCCCATTGAGATGTAACTAAAGATTACTACTGAAGGGTTATATAGTTTGTGATTAATTATTAATACTATAAAATATAGCTGAAGATAATATTGTACTCACTCAGTCTGTTTTAATGTAATCTATTTTATTTCGTCATTTATATTCTATTTTATCTTAATATCAATTTAGCAAAAAACCCAGATATTTTAAAGAACCCAGATTGTTGTTTTATTCTTTGGTATTGTGAAAATTAGTGTAGGCGCCAAGCATTGGTATTTTGATAAGAAGCTAAAGAATTTGATAAAGATGGAATATTTTGTAACATGATATGGGCAAAATTAGTCAAACTGGATTTTTGTTTGTTCTATAATTGATTCACAGATTAATCTCAACTACTTCTAAGATCAAACAATAATCCGTAAAAATTATGTGCATGTAAATATGTCCGAAGTAAAACCTTCTAGCGCTCAAGAGAATATGCATCTTTCGTGGCTTATCAGATACAAGTTTGATCAAGGAAGTAAAAAGATTTAATTAAAAAATATTCAAGCTGACAACCTGAAAATCAGCTGATCATTGTTGACCTTGGGCACGTGTGAAAACATTCAGTTCATGCCTTTCGCGCAGAATTAACTTTCAGCTGAGTTATCACGGATTAATACAAGTATGTTTGTTTAAGTTCATCACAAAAATGGAAAATAACATTAAATTCTGTATCAAGACTTCAGAACAATACGACGTAAACATTTAACAAGTTAAAAGAGGCAGAGTTTTTTTTTTTTTCGGTGAAGCAAAGCGTTTTTGAATGACTGAGAGACTTGAGAAGATCCATCTCCTTCTGGACGACCGGCCACATGACAAATTGAGGAAAAAGCTACTAGATTGAAGATTTATCACTTCTGATCGATGTTTAGTGGTGAGAATGAATGCTGATGAATTAACATTGATCAGTTGATTTTTAATCAGGGTTGTCAACCTGAAAAATAATCAGTCCATTATTTTTTAGACACACACTTCTGCTTGTCCTTACTCCTCTGATCTGAAGCCAGGTGACTATCTCCCATTCCCAAAAATCAAAAGCCAGCTTTGTGGTTGTCATTTGGGAACTATTGAAAACATATACAACAGACCGGGACAAATCACATGAAGTTAGTGTCAGTTGAAGACTTCCAGCTCTGTTTTTCCCAACGGAACTATTTTAAAAGTTAAATCTAATTTGTGATTAAATTGAAAACATTTTTTATTCCTACAACCAGTTTTATTATTTAATTGGCCGACATTTTAATTAGTCAATTAGAACTTTAGTAAGAGACAATGATTATTTATTTTTCAAATTTTAAAGTCTTTCTGGTTTCCTTTTCACAGTGAGTCGTCTTTTACTCAAATCTCCCCACTTCTCGTACAGTCAAGTTGACTATCAGTAATAGAAAAACTAGACTATCTACTTCTCTAATAAAAATGGGAATGGTACATAACCTTTGGAAAGTGACGCTGTCGACCTTGCTACAACGAGGGTGAGTTTAAATTTCAAAATGTCAAGCCTTCGCATCTAAGTCCTCTTTGCTTTGGCCCACATAGTGGCGAGTCTGTCAGTGCTGCCAATACAGAATTTAAGCTTGTCTTGGAACTTTTGAATGCAATAGGACGATGTTCAGTAATAGACATTAAGATTGTTGATAATTGGACACAAGTGGAGGTTAACTAAGCACACATTTTCCATTTTAGACATTACCCTCGAATGGTTTAGAGTCACACATAGGTATTTAGTAATTCGTGGGAAATCACGATGGTGCTGTCCGTAAGCTGTCATGATCGGGTAGCGATTAAACGTGAAATTCGTGCGTGTGCACTGTCGTAGTTCATCTGGTAAAATAGCAGATACTTTAAAAAGGTTAAAGTGGAAGTAGTATTGATTGCCATTCATATATAAACTTTTCATGGATTTTTAACGCAATTTAAATGTGTAAAATTATGTATTCCTGATTGATTGATTGATTTTAACGTCACGTCAACCTGTCTGGGTTATTTTATGCTAAGATGCTAGAGAACTGCGTTTCTTGATTATTGATATTTGCATATTTTGTGTCGTTTCTTCAGAGAGTTTACATACAGTTATGATATAAAGGTTTGGTTTAGCTTCTTTATTCAATGGTATATCAACCTTTGTGAGTTATCTAATGCCGAAGTCATCTTTGTAGAAGGACAGTAATGGTACTATTTAACCCTTATCTGGGGGATAAAGGGGCTCACACTTTTCCCAAGGGTATTAGTCTCAAAGTGGACGTAATAATGCGACCGGAATTCCAACTCGCTTACTACGATGTCGCAGTGACTTAACATACAAACGGATCTCCTAATCCCGGCCAGAAGACCAGACATTATATCAACAAAAGGTCAGTATCTATAATTTAGATAGTCGCAGTCAACAAAAAGAAGAGAATTTGCAAAATTGTCGACTTTGCTGTCCCGGCGGACCACAGAATAAATCAGAAGGAATGTGCAAAGAAGGATAAGTACCTCGACCTTGCTAGAGAATTGAAAAGGCTGTGGAACATGAAAGTGACGATTGTACCAATTGTGATTGGTGCTTTTGGCACAATAACTAAAGGATTATCAAAAGACCTGGAAGATTTGGAAGTTAGCGGACGGGTAGAGACTATCCAAATGACAGCATTGCTGAGAACGGCCAGAATTCTGAGACGAGTGCTGGAGACTTGAGGAGACTTGCTGTCACTCAAACTCCAGTGAAAAACCATCGGCTAACACTGATGTGAAAAACTCTAAAGGAGTAAATAAAAATAAACAAAAAAAGGAGGAAGAGGACTTACCAGCATTTAAGATTGCGTTGATGCATCGATAAAACGACTCAAAGATTACATAGAAAAGTGCGGAGGAAGACTGATTACAGCCATCGGAAACAGCACAGACAACACAAGCATCAACAGAACAGAAATAACCAGAAAATAAAAATTAGAAAGAAAACAATTCTATGGACACTTTAAGCGACAAACAAACGAAATCTCACACGAGAAAACTTGGACATGGCTAAGAAAGGGAAACCTTAAGTGAGAAACAGAATCTTTCCAGATAGCAGCACAGAACAATACCATAAAGTCCAACTATATCAAGGCAAGAATAGATAAGACGCAATTACTTAACAAATATAGGTTATGTGGAGATAGAGATGAAACGACCAATCACATGATAAGCGAATGCAGCAAATTAGCGCTAAGAGAGTAAGGACTAACACGACAGGGAGGTAAGGGGATTCCTGGGAACTGTGCAAGAAATCTAAATTTGACCATGCGAAAAAGTTGTATATCCACAACCCGGAATCCGTCCTGGAGAATGAGATATAAACGGATCACTAACTCTGGAACAACAAAAAACAGAGAACCTGCCGAATAGTGAACTTTACCGTCCTGGCAGACCATAGAGTGAAATTGAAGGAAGGCGAAAAGAGAGATAAGTACCTGAACCTTGCTAGAGAACTGAAAAAAAACTTTGGAACATGAAAGTGATGGTGATACCATTCCGTTACCAAAGGATTGGTAAAGGAGCTGGAAGAATGGGAATAAGAACACGAGATGAGACCATCCAAACGACACCACTGTTGAGATCGGCCAGGATACTGAGAAGAGTCCTGGAGACTTGAGCAGACTTGCTGTCTCTCAAACTCCAGTGAAAGACCATTAGCTGATGCTGGTGTGAAAAACTCTCAAAGGAGTTTAATAATAATGATAATCTTTTGTAAACAATTATAGCTATAGTAACTCTCCTTAATACAAATAATTTACAGTTATATGGCATCTAGAGTCCCGATCGAAAACGAATAATTTTTAAACAGATCTATTTGATTATCTTTAAACAGATCTATTTTATTCGCAGGTACTACTCCTCCGAGTTAGAGTGGACCAGCGAGTAATGGCAATAGAGGGGTGGCTCTCAACTGTCCAGAGCTCCACATCTCTGACCTTACTATTTGATACAGTTTATTAAAGGTTTTGCAGGGGACATAACCAGCATATTCTAAGCCCTACTGACAAGGCATATGTATTTGTATTAATTTTCAATGCTGAAATAACAATGTTATTTGGAGTAAAGAAATTCTATGAAGAAGAAACAAATAAAACAAAAGATAACAAAAATATAATCAGTTACATTTAATATATAGATAACATGTTGAAAGAGAATTCACATAGACGTTCACAATGAACAAAATGTATATAAAATGCAAAATACAAACTGCATGAAAGACTGAGACGATATAAATTATAGATACTGACCTTGAGATGGATCTTTAACTCTTTAAAACGGCGTTTTTGTGAGCAATGTTACATTTTTATAAGGCCTTGAAACGGTTACGATAAACCTAGGGAGCTTTGCGGCAATAATTTTTGTTGTGGAAATTATGGTTGTTAAATGTCAAATTTAAGAACGACTTAGAGTGTATATTTGTGTAAGTTAATCAGTAAACACTTCAAAACAATTACATGTGTTACTTAATCTTTATTCAATGTGTAAACTAAACGATATGATACAAAAAAAGTGAATGAAGTGTCTATGTAGAAAAATTCTTTAACTACATACGTGGGTTTAAAATTATTTACTTAATTCCTTATGGTTAAATGTTTCCAGAATTATATGCAGATGCTTTTGATATCGTATTTAGTATCAAATAGTGTCTAGTGTGGAGTCTGTTATAGCATAATTGTTTGTTGATAAATGTAACATTTTTATAAGGCCTTGAAATGGTTACGATAAAACTAGGGAACGTCGCGATTACCATTTTTGTAATGGAACTGAAGATTGTTAAATGTCACCATTTTTGAACGACTCGGAATGTATATTTGTGTAAGTTGATTAGGAAAAAATTTTCCTTCTCATAGCTCGGTTGTTGTATCCAAGGCTAAAACCCTGTCCTACTATTTTACATATATTGCTCGGGATGGAGAAGATGGATAAATGTTTTTCCTAAGCGTATTAGCGCAAAGTGAAACGCAGTCTTGTTTAGAGTTTGGATGTGACAGTATGTGAAATACAGTTAATTTTTGGAAGGTCAGGTGGGATGTGACACGCAGTAAACCTTTGGTGGGTCAGGCAAAATGCGACACACAGTCAATTTTTGGTGGATCAGGCAGCATGTGACACATAGTCATTTGGGATTTGACACACAGTCAATTTTTGATCGGGGTATGACTGGTTTGAATTCAGAATTTTCCTTTTTGACTGGTTGCCCACCGAGTTACATCACCCGGATTTCCAAGACTAATTAACCAAAGACATGTCAGTAATAAGATACTAGTCTTATAACAATATATTTAGTTATTTGAGCCTAAGTTTTAAACTTGTCGAATGTTATGTTCAAGAGATGGTAATGATGATATTAAGAACTGCGACAGTTAGATTGCATATTCAATTGTCCCAAAGTGCTCAGTCTGTTGGCTTTTACCATAGCTGGAACAAATCAATGTTTATCTAACCATAGTAGTACTTGTATGTATTTATCCAAAGCCTTCCTTCATGGGCAGGATGTGGTACAAGGTCAATTTCTAAGCGTGGTAAATCGGGTTTGAATTCAGAGTTTCCCTTCTCCTAGATTGAATACCTTATCAAGGCTAAAAGAAAGTCTGTCTGACTATTTACCTATAGTTGGGGTGAAAGAGAACAAGAGGCTTCATGACTTTTTCAAAGGCATTTGTAACGAAGTGAAACGCAGTCGGGTCATGAATTTGCATTCGGGTCACTGATTCCATTTCCTTTGACGATAACCGTTACAATAAGCGTGCCTCTATATCAAGGTATTAGCAATGGGTATAAGCATTTGTTGTTTAAATATATTATGTACATCAGTTTGAAACCCTGTCCTAATATGTATAAATTGAAGATTGTGGCATGGCAACAGTCACTGCACCGTAATACGTTAAGATACATACAGGTAAATTTAAAGAAACACACACACACACATACACACACATGTATATATATACACATTTAACCAGGTTTGAGTTTTCTTCTTACTGCATTATATATATATATATATATATATATATATATATATATATATATATATCCTGAAAGTAATAATGATTATTTTTTATTCTAGGTGTATAGATGACATATTCTTTACTTACACACGAGAAGAAAAACATAAACAATTTCCTTACTAGCTTAAACACTGTGTAGGATTCTATCCAATTTGATTACGAACAATCCGCGCATTCCTTAGCATTTTAGACCGAAAGTTTATATTGATGGATATAATCATTTACCAAAGCTTAATCATCAAATCTGCCCAACTATTTTCTATGAGGTTAAAGAAACAAGTCTGCATTACTATTTACTATGGAGGCAAACAGATAGAGATATGCTTTAGCACGAAGAGTAACATAAACAGCCTCGTTCAGGGTTTGAACTCTGGTTGCAAATTCAACTTCCTACGACGTTACCTGTTACGCTGTGCTCACCTCCTTGTACTTGCATTAAAAATTTAATCGCCTTTAACGTTCAGTTTTATTTATTAAAATGTCACAAATTTAGTGAAAAGACGGTCGTTAAAAATGGCTGTCTACCTACCAAACTACTTTCCAACACAAATTAAAGTCAACTTCCGCTGTTGGTGAAAAGTATTTTATCTCTTTTCTACTTTTCTTTTTATTGTTGAATCTAAGTCAGCAACAATTGTAACACGGAGTACTTTTAAGTAACTTCTCGGATAGGTGATAATCTGGCTTTAGGACGGAGATTTTATTCTTTATTACACTAAAATGCCACCTGCTTCCTCGATTGTGTGCTAAGGGCATGTCACAAAAGAAAAGGAGGTCCTTACAGAGTCATATGACTGATTATTGCAAGGCTGTGTTCAAGCTTAATTTTTATGGAATGATCCTTATTTTGATATTACTCGTTTAAAGGTGGCATTCCATGTGAAGCTCGAGTCACATTCTATTTATAGTTTATATAATAGCAAATAAATAAGGGAAAATGTTCTAATTAGTATTTAATAATAATTTCTTTTGATGAATAATGACGTTTGTGGTAAGAGTAAATGCAAACCCCACACGCCAGTTGTAAATTGGATTGAAAATTGCAGCAATTTCTGCATTTTAATTCATCCGCGCTAACAAAAACCTAATTGTCAAAATTGTTGTGTTACGATGAAAATCCCTAAAAAATCCGATTATAAAAAAGAAAAAATGACTTGCTGTGAAATTATGATCAATCTAGGTTTAAAAATTAAGTGCAGAGTTCAATCCCTACTGATGTTTCGCTTTTGGGGTCTTGTGTAAGATTGAGCTTATACTAACACACACTTGGTTCGGTTTCTTTGTTTATTGGCATATCAACTTTTGTGGGTTATTTAATGCCAAAGCCATCCTTGTAAAAGAACAGCTGTAGTGCTATTAAACTCATAGCCTGGGTGGGGAGAAGCTCCAACCCTTTTTCAAGAGTATGAGTTCGAAAGTGAATGAAATAGCACGACTGGAGTTCGAACCAGCTTACTAACATGTAATTCAGTTCAGCAGCCTCTACGCAGCGGGGATACAATGTCTATTTGGTGTTTCTAAAACAATTTTAATAAAAATTAGACTGCATAAAACTTGGCTCAAAGGACGAAAATAATCATTTAAAAACAATTTAAATTCAAACAGTGGCAATATTTTCTTGTTCGTAATTATATAGATATTTACCCAACCCCTCCATATAAGCAGGATGAGACACAAACACAATTTTTAAGCTGAGTTTAATGAATTTGAATTAAGAGTTTTCCTTCTCCTCGATTAGTTGTTATACCAAGGTTAAATAGCCCAGTTTGCCTTACTGTTTCCCCATAACTGGAGAAAGGATAGTTGGATTCATACCTTTACCAAGAGTTTTACCGCTATGCGAAATGTAAACACCCTTGTCTAGGATTTGAACTCGGTCACCATCTCCATTTCCTACGATGGTAACCATAAAACCACGAACGCCTACTCGTAACAATATTGGAGTTTCAATCAGTTATTTTCGGAACACAAGGCCAGAAGTATGGGACACACTGAGAGAATCGAAATCACAAACAATAGTCTGTTAATCTAGCTTATTAACCATTATACCATGTGAAGTGTCCACTGGAGTTTCAATTAAATTGTCACAAAGGTTGTTACAAGTCACATTAGAACCCCCACCCCACAAAAATAGCAACAACAACCATAACAACCATAACACCCCCCCAAAATAAAAGAAATAAAAAGTGATCTGGCAGTCAACTCTGCTTTAAATATGACCGAGGATTAAAAATTAAAAATTAAGAATTAAAAATTAAAAATTTCATACACTGACTTGAAATCCAAAATCTATAAATTCTTCCATACAAAATGGCTTCAACGCTGGAATAACAACACACATTGTGTTTCAGAATTTTTGAACCAAAATTATTGGGCATAGATCAAGGACAATAAATGATAGACTAATGGAAATTACATTTATTGAAAGGTAAAAGGATGATATTTTAGGATCTGCTACCATTCAGTCTCAAATATGAACCAAATATTTCAAGAGGAACTCTTGAGTACATGCTTCAGAGGTCTGATATTCAGCTAAAGGCATTGTTGAATGCAGCATGCAATGATGTTGATAATACGTGCACAGTACAACTGGGTGATTTCAGGTCTATATGGTGAGGAATCAATTGCCCTTCTATCTTCACAAGTGTCATATGCTTCAAAATACTTGACCACCTTAAAAATCTGACTTCTGTTTGGAAATGTGTTGAAATGGAACTTTTTTCTCAATCTTGTTTGAACAATCTTGAAAGACTTAATTTCATTATATGTCTTCAGACAAAAGATCTTCTGTGCCATCATCCAAGGCATGATTTAGTTATATTTGGTTGAATATATCAAAATGTTAATTATTTCTCAGCAATAATCTGAAAAGAGAAAAAGAATAAAGTCAACAGGGAAGATCTGAACAGTTGCTGCTTTGTTTCAACTGGAAATGTAGAAATTTTAACTACTGGTTGTTATTTTCATTTTAAGAGATATGATGAGACTATATATGAGTTTTGAAAATTGAGAAGAGTGTGTCTATCCTCAAAAAACAGCCAAATGGTTTGATGCAGCTCAATCAAATTTGGTATTGTGCATACACATTAGATCCAAAACATTTTAATGTGAAAAAATGTTTGTTTCTCACGGGAAAGAAAGGCTCTCACTAAGAAGATGACTTTTTCAATAAAAGTAATAGTTTCTCTTGTACCATTAATATTTTGTAAAGAGTGTATTTTTTATTGCAGCTAAAATTCAACCAGGAAATACTTTTAAAGGGTGTTTCACAACTTTTGAAACAAAAATGATCCGGCACAAATCAAGGGCAACAAATGATTGAGTAAATTGAAATTACAAGAGGAACCCTAAAGTACACGATCCAGATGTCTGCCATTCAGTTGAAGGTACTGTTAAATACTGCATACCAAGTAATAGATGATGCGTGCATATTCTCAAACTGATGGCTGCCTTCAATGCAGCAATACTGCGAGATTTGCCTTGGAAAAGGTTGTCCTTGAGGAACCTCCAGAGAAAGGAATCTGGGTGGTTCAGGTTAAACGAGTTAGATACCCATTCTACTTGGACTTTACAGCTGATGAGACGCTCCCAAACTTTTTACTGAGCCATGTCGTGATAACTTAAACAGTGTGAGGAAGAGTACCATCCTGCCGGAAACGCTCTTCCTTCTCATCAAGGTCTTCACGCTCCTCGAGTTCACCACAGAATTGCTCAAGTACTGAAATGTAACGCTCTTTTTTATTTTTTCACTGTCACTGCATTATCTCGATCATCTTCAACGAAAAATGGTCCAATGGTACCATGATTCGAGATTGCAACCCATGTCGTACACAATAAACCCTGTTTGATAAAATCCACTTTAGAAAAATGGAAATCAGCCTTCCGATTACGCATTGGTCACGCAAGACTTACGTATTCCCTTATATTCAAACAATAGAAACGGCTACAATGCATCACCTTATAGTGTTAAAACTTTCTTTATCATCAAAAAACGCTTTTTCAACGAAGTTATATGAAAGATCTATTTGAAATTTTCAACATTTTGTTCTTTAGAGAAACAAAATTACACCAAAAATTATTAACGAAAACATAATCGATGCCATGCAAAGTAATATCTTAACATGATTTCTGAACCATTTAGGAGAAAACAATCTCAGACGATGTTGACATCTCGCGGAAGACCTCATAAAATTATTAGTATTTGCAATGAATATATGAAGCCATACAACTGTGTGCAAATTATTTGTATTAGATAGGAATACTTGATATCGTATAATTGTTGGCAAAAAAAACTCTTACGAAAAACATACACAAAAAACAGCTTTACAAAATGTGAATATTAACATACAATGTACGTGACTCTCTAACCTTTAGGTGTAATATAACCCCAGACGAATAGACATGCCGTTAAAATCAATTAACAACTGTTGCTATTTACAAAGTTTTGCTTCGTCTGGTTCACGGGTTCATGTTCCAGCAAAAGAGTTCAGGTCACCCATCTAAATACTGAACTGTCTCATCGCTGCTTAACTTCGCTCATCTGTCGAAAACTGGTGCTTTTAACGTGACGAGAGTTAGTGAAATCGCCGCAAAAGTTTTGGGTAATTTTTTGGTGTGCTCGATATATATCTTACCCTAGTGAACAAAAAACGAAAGTCTTTAAGGAAGGCGTGAATATTGACACCACAATCTGAATATTTGACACAAGATACACTGGTAGGAGAGAATTACATAATTTCCTCATGGTCTGTGTTTAAGATTTTTGAATGCTGATTTTCAAAGCAGACACACACTCACCTTCAAAACTCATTTTCCTGCATTAATTATCATATGCCCTTGCTCTCCACCTCTCTCTCTCTCTCTCTCTCTCACACACACACACACACACACACACACACACACACACACACACACACACACACACACACTAGCAAGCATAAACGTTGATATATCCCAAATGGAGCTACCTACGCATCTACAGAGACTTGGGCGTTAAAAATTGGGCGGACATTTTAAAATTGACTGATCACTTAAAGTATGGAATTCTAAAAATTAAGACACAAACCTGTTTATGTTCGTATACTAAAAGGGGATATTTTGTTAGAAAAAATGTAAATAATTTTAAAGTCAATCCCTACCAATTTATTTAACAAGTCAACACTTTCAACAATTTTTTGGCCGTTGCTGAGTTTCTTGTTTTCATCAGTATATGCTCGAACATGTTTGAATTCGACCTTATGAGTTACATTTCACTTCTACGTATGGTAGACTGGGGGATATTAGCTTTCTGTTTTTATTTTTTTAAGTATCTATTCACTCAACACCTCCACCACCGACAGGATGATACACAGTAATCTTTTAAGTGGAGTACAGCTGGACTGAATTCAGAATATTCCTTCTAGATTAGTTGCCTTACATAACTTAGTCTGTCCTATTATTTGCCCGTAACTAGAAAGAGAAAAGATAGATTAATGTTATTACCAAGACCATTAGAGCAAAGGAAAACGCAAAAAGCCTCATCCAGGATTTGAACTCGGGTCACCGATTCCATTTCCTCTGACGATAAATGTTATGTTAAGAGTTTTTATTCATGAATATATTTTCTGATTCACAATATATAGAGGATGATTATGGAAAATTTTCCCGAAGTTATATCCTGGAAGGTTTTTAGCGCAGTGGCAAAAGGACCAGACTGCGGCATCGCTGTAAACGAGTTCAATCTTCGGTCGCGCTATAATGTTCATTTTCGAACTAATAACCATGGAAAAAGCTCCTTAACTCCTCTAGCTATGGATTATATTGTATCATTATTGTTCTTTTACAAAAATTTGGCATTAAACAACCCATTAAAGTTGATATACCATTAAACAAACCCCCCCCAAAAAAAACAATAATCTATGACAACAAAAAGTAGTAAAAAATATCTTTTAGATATTTTCTAGGTCTTTATCATTAAACTGTTATCTCCCTTGATAAATTATGAAAATCATATTTTAGTTCCAATTGGATTTTGTTAAATTTTATATTTTTCACTTATTATTAAATTTTATATTTTTCACTTATTGTTTTAAAACATTTTGTCATAAGTATTAGAAGAGAACAGTGATAAAGATAGTTTTAAAACATTTAAATATTTATTCAAGTAAATCAAATTCTGAATGGGGATGTTTGCATTTCATTGAAAATGAATGAGAAAGGTAAGAATTTAACTATTCTAATAATAGGGTGGACTGAATCTTTAACCAGTCTTGGAGAAGGAAAATGCAGAAGTCGAACAGTTGTAGAACGGGCTCTTTTCTGCCCAAGACACACTACATGAGCTGTACCCCAATGACCAAACTAGGTTATAGGACCAGTGAATAAATGAACATAGATATTTTGATTGCCCAACGCAAATTTTGTCTATGTAAACAATTTTTAGAACAGAAAATGTCCAGTTTTACATGGATCACAAATAATATTTGTATAAGAGTTTTTTTTCTCACAGCATAAGAATGAAATATAAAATAATAAGATTGATGTTAAAAGTTTAGAACGTTTTTGTCAAGACACATCTTTTGTTATCAAAATTCCGTGAAGGTGCCTTCATGCATACATTATATATATATATATATATATATATATATATATATATATATATATATATATATATATATATATATATATATATATATATATATATATATATATATATATATATATATATATATATATATATATATATATATATATATATATATATATATATATATATATATATATATATATATATATATATATATATATATATATATATATATATACTTTAGTGGGTAGAGTGTTTTCTAATAGCCCGGGAGACCAGGGTTCAATCCTAAGTCAAACCATACCAAAGACTCCAAAAATGCTACTTGATGCCGCTTTACTTAACACTCAGCATTATAAGGTACGGATCAAGAGTAAAGGGGAACAATCCATGGAAAGGAGTAGCACCCTCCCCTCCACTTCGGTATAGTAGGTAATGGAAAATGAGCCTTTGAGTCACCCTTGACAACGGTTGCCAAGCTTACTTATATATATATATATATATATATGCGCGCGTGCACACACACACACACACACACACAATTATATATATATATATATATATATATACACGGTACTAGAGGAGTCTATCGTTCTGTGTATCTAAGCGATAGGTACATGTTGATATTTTAGGTTTGAATAAATCATGTGCCTCAGTGTGAAACCCGCTCCCTTTATGTATAAATTAAATTTTATACTACGAGTACAGTCACTGCACCAGGACACACACACACACACACACACACACACACACACACACACACACATACACACACATATATATATATATCCTGGTTTGGTTTGGTTTAATGGCATATCAACCATTGTAGGTTATTTAATGCCGAATCCTTTTATACATTTATATTACATATATGATTTCTAAACACATTTTGTGGATAGCATTTTAAAATAAGCATGAGTTCATATTTTTGCTCACAGTCAAATAGTTTCACTCATTTCTATCTAATATAAATAATTCTATTTTCTATTAATCATTTGTTTTTACACAGATATTTTCAAGTACTGCTATTAAACACTGACAATTCAATTAAATATCAGTCAGTTAAATGATCAAACAGTTTTATCACTAATAATTCAGTTTAGTATGTCAACAAAGTTAAATTGTTCCAAGTATTGTTATGCGCCAATAACAATTCAATTAAACCTCAGTCTTTTGTTTACACACAGTTAAATGATCAAATAGTTCTATTTCAAGCAATTCAGTTTAGCATAAGTCATTTGTCTGCTCTCAGTTTAAATATCAAACAGTTCTATTTGATCCGTAGATAGGGCCCTATCAGTTGCGATCACTCCGGGCCATAGTGAACCTGGGAACGATGACAGTGAAGGGGTACTCTGCATTCCCCAAAGCTCCAGCATTACTGAAGCCTCACTATTATATTGTTTAATGTCATATCCAGGACTGTCTTTGTGGGAGTCTTACCCCTCTGCAGAGATGCTGTTGGTGTATTCTGCATCCACAGCCAATAAGGCCATAAATATCTAGAAAGTAATGACAGTAAACTATCTGGTAGTGAAGATCCATTTCTGGACTTCTGGGTTGTGTGGAGTACTTTATCATTGCCATTAATCTAAGGTTAACTTTGACCCAGAGTGGTTGTATAAGTTAGGGTTCAATCTATGGGTCTCATAGACCTGTTTTTAAATCATTTGTATTAGATAGAAAAACTTTATACAATAAAACTGAATGCAAATTACTTGTATTGCTTGGAGAGGAGTCCTCGTGGTGTAGTAACTTACGTATCGGACTATGACATCATAATAAACGAGTTTGAACTATTGTATTCACTTTCTGACTATTGTTCTTCTACAAGTATGTGTTTGTCATTAAATAACCCAGGAAGATTGATATGTCATTAAAGACAAAGGAACTAAACTCTTGTATTACTTGAAACTATAATTGTTTACTTAAAATTATTTTTGTTACTTTAAACCATAGTATTGTGAAAATAAGTATGGGGGAGTCTCCGATGTGTAATGAATAAAATACTGGATTACGGACTTGAAGAAAGCGAGTTCAAACTCCAGTTGCGCTATTGCGTTCATTTTTCAGATTAATATCCTTTGGAAAGGTATGAACCACCTTATCCCCAGCAGTGGGTTAAATAGTATCACTGCTGTTCTCCTACCAGTTGGGCTTTGGCATTAAATAACTCATGAAGGTTGATATGCCATTAAACAAAGAAATCAAAACGAAATCAAACCAAATCAAATAGTTGATTATTATTAAATTGGAATTATTACTTTAAACCATTTATATGGGCATAAATTTATAGTATTAGATTGGATTACTTGAAACTATATAAGTGTGTAAATTAGCGACCGATCCATTGGCCTAGCGGTTAGAGTGTTCACCAAAGGCCCTGGAGACTGGGGTTTAATCCGAATTCGAGTCATACCAAAGACTCCTAAAATGGTACATTATGGTTCCTTGCTTAACTCTCTGTATTATAAGGTATGGATCAAGGGCAAAGTGAAGCAATACAGCTAAAGGAGTAGCGTCCTTCACTTCACTTCAGTGTAGTAGTTATTAAAAAGAGAGCCTTTGGGTCACCTTTGTCTACAGTCACCAACTTTACTTTTTACTTATAATTATTAGATAGGAATACTTGAAACCATACAAGTGTTTATAAAATACTAGTATTATATAGGAATGCTTGAAATTGTGTAATTGCAAACAAGAGTAGTCAATGAATTAGTTTTAGAATGATTTAAAGTAGTTATGACTCTAATCGTTTTCAAATGAATAACATTTCAGCATAAAATGACCCATGAAGTTGTTGATATGCTGTTTATCAAACCCAACTTATTCTCCTCTTCAATTAAAAAACAACTTTTCAGTCGACTTTCTTATTGAACACATACACACACACATATTTTATTGAAAAGGATATATATATATATATGTGTGTTTGTGTGACTCGTTGTCAATCATGATTATTAACAATTTTGACTAGAGTTATCCTACATCTTCATAATTCTAGTTGCTTTTTATCGCAAATCATTCTAGTCTTCACTTCTGTAACAGAGTAAATCAGAAACAAAAATGAAGAATTAGAATCGAACTCACGTCCTCTTCTGAGGTAAAGCAAGAAAAAAGAAAAAAGAAAAAAAGTAGAATTAGGAAGGTGAAGGATACTTCTCGTCAAAATTATTAATGTTAATTATTAAATAATTAATGATAATAATCCTATAATGATAGTTTTCCCTCTGATTAACGGTTAAGTTACATCAAAGCCGCACAACCGGTTATCGAGTTAATCAAAATGGCTGGCTACGTTCCGGATAGAACTTGTATATATGGAAATATATAAGATGAGAATAAGATAAACAGATATCGGAACCCATGAAGCAGTTCCCGCATTGTTCGTTCCGATAAACAAAACTAATTTCCCGCCTCATTGAAGATTCACGCCACTTGTCTGTCAGTTAACTGACAACATGGCGGTTAAGTTTTGTCAGTGTTGACATGACATTGACAGGAGTCTAAACGAAAAGTCTTATCTTTCCATATGAAGTTGCTTTTTATCACTTCTCGAAGGGGCGAGTATACTTCCTGGATTTTTGCCAGGAAAAGAAGAAGAAAAAATAAAAGACACAAAAAGTGACGCGTTCGAGGTAAAATTGCTCATACAAACGATGGTTTGGCTCGGTCTTTATGGCTTATATATCGACCAGGCTCCAGTAAATTTTACTCGTTCGCACAGAACATTATTCTATCTCTGCACAATCGTTCGCATAATACAGTGGTTATAAGAGAAAATAAGAAAGCTTATCTTAGTAATGGTTACCTACGTTTTCTAATAAGCGTTTGCGTGAGTTTTCGTGGCGTGATGGCTAATGTGCTGAATTGCAATGTTGTAGTAAGAGAGTTCAAACTCTAGTTACTCTAATACGTCCAATTTTGGAAATATATGAGATTCCTATATCCCTTCTGGAAGTTAAACAGTTTCACTGTTGTTCTTTGGCGTTAAATAACCCACGAATATTAATATCCAATTAAAAGGAACCAAACCTTTGTGTTTAAGCATTTTGTCAAAATGAGTTATTCAATCGATAAAAATGGTCTCCTGGTTAATGGATGTAGAAATATACAACCTGATGGATGGATTGATTGATTTTAACAGCATGTCAATCAACCTGAGATTATATTATGCCAAGAGGGAAATGAAATCATGGATCATTTTTGAAAATGAACATATTTGTGTAGTGTCTTCAGAGTGTTTTTTTGCCCACAGTTATACGATATCAAGTATATCTATTGTGAGAAATACTACCAACACGAAAATCTATGGTTTGCAATTTTCTGTCTGGTGTAAATGAGATCCTCCCATTCACCGTAAATTCAGGGTGACAATGATAGTGTAAATGGGATCCTCCCATTAATGGTTAATGCAAAATTAAAATGCTGGTGTAAATAAGATCCTCTCAATCACCTTAAATGCAGGGTGACAATGCTGGTGTAAATGAGATCCTTCCATTCATCGTAAATGCAGGGTGACAATGCTGGTGTAAATGAGATCCTTCGATTCATTGTAAATGCAGGGTGACAATGCTGGTGTAAATGAGATCCTTCCATTCATTGTAAATACAAGGTGACAATGCTGGTGTAAATGAGATCCTTCCATTAATCGTAAATACAGGGTGACAATGCTGGTGTAAATGAGATCCTTCCATTCATCGTAAATGCAGGGTGACAATGCTGGTGTAAATGAGACCCTCACATTCATTGTAGATGCAGGGTGAGAATGCTGGTGTAAATGAGATCCTTCCATTCATCGTAAATGCAGGGTGACAATGCTGGTGTAAATAAGATCCTTCCATTCATCGTAAATGCAGGGTGACAATGTTGGTGTAAATGAGATCCTCCCATTCATTGTAGATGCAGGGTAACAATGCTGGTGTAAATGAGATCCTCCCGTTCATTGTAGATGCAGGGTGACAATGCTGGTGTAAATGAGATCCTTCCATTCATCGTAAACGCAAGGTGATAATGCTGGTGTAAATGAGATCCTTCCATTCATCGTAAATGCAGGGTGACAATGCTGGTGTAAATGAGATCCTTCCATTCATCGTAAATGCAGGGTAACAATGCTGGTGTAAATGAGATCCTTCCATTCATCGTAAACGCAAGGTGACAATGCTGGTGTAAATGAGATCCTTCCATTCATCGTAAATGCAGGGTGACAATGTTGGTGTAAATGAGATCCTTCCATTCATTGTAAATACAGGGTGACAATGCTGGTGTAAATGAGATCCTTCCATTCATCGTAAATGCAGGGTGACAATGCTGGTGTAAATGAGATGCGTCCATTCATCGTAAATACAGGGTGACAATGCTGGTGTAAATGAGACCCCCCATTCATTGTAGATGCAGGGTGACAATGCTGGTGTAAATGAGATCCTCCCATTCATTGTAGATGAAGGGTGACAATGCTAGTGAAAATGAGATCCTTCCATTCATCGTAAATACAGGGTGACAATGCTGGTGTAAATGAGATCCTTCCATTCATTGTAAATGCTGGGGGACAATGCTGGTGTAAATGAGATCCTTCCATTCATTGTAGATGCAGGGTGACAATGCTTGTGTAAATGAGATCCTTCTATTAATGGTTAATGCAGGGTGACAATGCTGGTGTAAATGAGAACCTTCCATTCATTGTAAACGCAGGGTGACAATGCTGGTGTAAATGAGATCCTTCCATTCATCGTAAATGCAGGGTGACAATGCTGGTGTAAATAAGATCCTTCCATTCATCGTAAATGCAGGGTGACAATGCTGGTGTAAATGAGATTCTTCCATTCATCGTAAATGCAGGGTGACAATGCTGGTGTAAATGAGATCCTTCCATTCATCGTAAATGCAGGGTGACAATGCTGGTGTAAATGAGATTCTTCCATTCATCGTCAATGCAGTGTGACAATGCTGGTGTAAATGAGATCCTTCCATTCATCGTAAATGCAGGGTGATAATGCTGGTGTAAATGAGATCATTCCATTCATCGTAAATACCGGGTTAAAACGCTGGTGTAAATGAGATCCTTCCATTCATCGTAAATGCAGGGTGACAATGCTGGTTTAAATGAGATCCTTCCATTCATCGTAAATGCAGGGTGACAATGCTGGTGTAAATGAGATCCTTCCATTCATTGTAAACGCAGGGTGACAATGCTGGTGTAAATGAGATCCTTCCATTCATCGTAAATGCAGGGTGACAATGCTGGTGTAAATGAGATCCTTCCATTCATCGTAAATGCAGGGTGACAATGCTGGTGTAAATGAGATCCTTCCATTCATTGTAAACGCAGGGTGACAATGCTGGTGTAAATGAGATCTTTCCATTCATTGTAAATGCAGGGTGACAATGCTGGTGTAAATAAAATCCTTCCATTTATCGTAAATGCAGGGTGACAATGCTGGTGTAAATGAGATTCTTCCATTCATCGTAAATTCAGGGTGACAATGCTGGTGTAAATGAGATTCTTCCATTCATCGTAAATGTAGGGTGACAATGCTGGTGTAAATGAGATCCTTCCATTCATCGTCAATGCATTGTAACAATGCTGGTGTAAATGAGATCCTTCCATTCATCGTAAATGCAGGGTGACAATGCTGGTGTAAATAAGATCCTTCCATTCATCGTAAATACAGGGTGACAATGCTGGTGTAAATGAGATTCTTCCATTCATTGTAAATGCAGGGTGACAATGCTGGTGTAAATGAGATTCTTCCATTCATTGTAAATGCAGGGTGACAATGCTGGTGTAAATGAGATCCTTCCATTCATTGTAAACGCAGGCTGACAATGCTGGTGTAAATGAGATCCTTCCATTCATTGTAAATGCAGGGTGACAATGCTGGTGTAAATGAGATCCTTCCATTCATTGTAAACGCAGGGTGACAATGCTGGTGTAAATGAGATCCTTCCATTCATCGTAAATACAGGGTGACAATGCTGGTGTAAATGAGATTCTTCCATTCATCGTCAATGAAGTGTGACAATGCTGGTGTAAATGAGATTCTTCCATTCATCGTAAATGCAGGGTGACAATGCTGGTGTAAATGAGATCCTTCCATTCATCGTAAATACAGGGTGACAATGCTGGTGTAAATGAGATTCTTCCATTCATCGTCAATGCAGTGTGACAATGCTGGTGTAAATGAGATCCTTCCATTCATCGTAAATGCAGGGTGACAATGCTGGTGTAAATGAGATCCTTCCATTCATCGTAAATACCGGGTGAAAACGCTGGTGTAAATGAGATCCTTCCATTCATTGTAAATGCAGGGTGACAATTCTGGTGTAAATGTGATCCTTCCATTCATAGTAAATACCGGGTGAAAACGCTGGTGTAAATGAGATCCTTCCATTCATTGTAAATACCGGGTGACAATGCTGGTGTAAATAAGATCCTTCCATTCATTGTAAATGCAGAGTGACAATGCTGGTGTAAATGAGATCCTTCCATTCATCGTAAATGCAGGGTGACAATGCTGGTGTAAATGAGATCCTCCCATTAATGGTTAATGCATTGTAACAATGCTGGTGTAAATGAGATCCTTCCATTCATCGTAAATGCAGGGTGACAATGCTGGTGTAAATAAGATCCTTCCATTCATCGTAAATACAGGGTGACAATGCTGGTGTAAATGAGATTCTTCCATTCATTATAAATGCAGGGTGACAATGCTGGTGTAAATGACATCCTTCCATTCATTGTAAATGCAGGGTGACAATGCTGGTGTAAATGAGATCCTTCCATTCATTGTAAATGCAGGGTGACAATGCTGGTGTAAATGAGATCCTTCCATTCATTGTAAACGCAGGGTGACAATGTTGGTGTAAATGAGATCCTTCCATTCATTGTAAATACAGGGTGACAATGCTGGTGTAAATGAGATCCTTCCATTCATCGTAAATGCAGGGTGACAATGCTGGTGTAAATGAGATGCGTCCATTCATCGTAAATACAGGGTGACAATGCTGGTGTAAATGAGACCCCCCATTCATTGTAGATGCAGGGTGACAATGCTGGTGTAAATGAGATCCTCCCATTCATTGTAGATGAAGGGTGACAATGCTAGTGAAAATGAGATCCTTCCATTCATCGTAAATACAGGGTGACAATGCTGGTGTAAATGAGATCCTTCCATTCATTGTAAATGCTGGGGGACAATGCTGGTGTAAATGAGATCCTTCCATTCATTGTAGATGCAGGGTGACAATGCTTGTGTAAATGAGATCCTTCTATTAATGGTTAATGCAGGGTGACAATGCTGGTGTAAATGAGAACCTTCCATTCATTGTAAACGCAGGGTGACAATGCTGGTGTAAATGAGATCCTTCCATTCATCGTAAATGCAGGGTGACAATGCTGGTGTAAATAAGATCCTTCCATTCATCGTAAATGCAGGGTGACAATGCTGGTGCAAATGAGATTCTTCCATTCATCGTAAATGCAGGGTGACAATGCTGGTGTAAATGAGATCCTTCCATTCATCGTAAATGCAGGGTGACAATGCTGGTGTAAATGAGATTCTTCCATTCATCGTCAATGCAGTGTGACAATGCTGGTGTAAATGAGATCCTTCCATTCATCGTAAATGCAGGGTGATAATGCTGGTGTAAATGAGATCATTCCATTCATCGTAAATACCGGGTTAAAACGCTGGTGTAAATGAGATCCTTCCATTCATTGTAAATCCAGGGTGACGATGCTGGTGTAAATGAGATCCTTCCATTCATCGTAAATGCAGGGTGACAATGCTGGTTTAAATGAGATCATTCCATTCATCGTAAATGCAGGGTGACAATGCTGGTGTAAATGAGATCCTTCCATTCATTGTAAACGCAGGGTGACAATGTTGGTGTAAATGAGATCCTTCCATTCATCGTAAATGCAGGGTGACAATGCTGGTGTAAATGAGATCCTTCCATTCATCGTAAATGCAGGGTGACAATGCTGGTGTAAATGAGATCCTTCCATTCATTGTAAACGCAGGGTGACAATGCTGGTGTAAATGAGATCTTTCCATTCATTGTAAATGCAGGGTGACAATGCTGGTGTAAATGAGATCCTCCCATTCATTGTAGATGAAGGGTGACAATGCTAGTGAAAATGAGATCCTTCCATTCATCGTAAATACAGGGTGACAATGCTGGTGTAAATGAGATCCTTCCATTCATTGTAAATGCTGGGGGACAATGCTGGTGTAAATGAGATCCTTCCATTCATTGTAGATGCAGGGTGACAATGCTTGTGTAAATGAGATCCTTCTATTAATGGTTAATGCAGGGTGACAATGCTGGTGTAAATGAGAACCTTCCATTCATTGTAAACGCAGGGTGACAATGCTGGTGTAAATGAGATCCTTCCATTCATCGTAAATGCAGGGTGACAATGCTGGTGTAAATAAGATCCTTCCATTCATCGTAAATGCAGGGTGACAATGCTGGTGTAAATGAGATTCTTCCATTCATCGTAAATGAAGGGTGACAATGCTGGTGTAAATGAGATCCTTCCATTCATCGTAAATGCAGGGTGACAATGCTGGTGTAAATGAGATTCTTCCATTCATCGTCAATGCAGTGTGACAATGCTGGTGTAAATGAGATCCTTCCATTCATCGTAAATGCAGGGTGATAATGCTGGTGTAAATGAGATCATTCCATTCATCGTAAATACCGGGTTAAAACGCTGGTGTAAATGAGATCCTTCCATTCATTGTAAATCCAGGGTGACGATGCTGGTGTAAATGAGATCCTTCCATTCATCGTAAATGCAGGGTGACAATGCTGGTTTAAATGAGATCATTCCATTCATCGTAAATGCAGGGTGACAATGCTGGTGTAAATGAGATCCTTCCATTCATTGTAAACGCAGGGTGACAATGCTGGTGTAAATGAGATCCTTCCATTCATCGTAAATGCAGGGTGACAATGCTGGTGTAAATGAGATCCTTCCATTCATCGTAAATGCAGGGTGACAATGCTGGTGTAAATGAGATCCTTCCATTCATTGTAAACGCAGGGTGACAATGCTGGTGTAAATGAGATCTTTCCATTCATTGTAAATGCAGGGTGACAATGCTGGTGTAAATAAAATCCTTCCATTTATCGTAAATGCAGGGTGACAATGCTGGTGTAAATGAGATTCTTCCATTCATCGTAAATTCAGGGTGACAATGCTGGTGTAAATGAGATTCTTCCATTCATCGTAAATGTAGGGTGACAATGCTGGTGTAAATGAGATCCTTCCATTCATCGTCAATGCATTGTAACAATGCTGGTGTAAATGAGATCCTTCCATTCATCGTAAATGCAGGGTGACAATGCTGGTGTAAATAAGATCCTTCCATTCATCGTAAATACAGGGTGACAATGCTGGTGTAAATGAGATTCTTCCATTCATTGTAAATGCAGGGTGACAATGCTGGTGTAAATGAGATTCTTCCATTCATTGTAAATGCAGGGTGACAATGCTGGTGTAAATGAGATCCTTCCATTCATTGTAAACGCAGGCTGACAATGCTGGTGTAAATGAGATCCTTCCATTCATTGTAAATGCAGGGTGACAATGCTGGTGTAAATGAGATCCTTCCATTCATTGTAAACGCAGGGTGACAATGCTGGTGTAAATGAGATCCTTCCATTCATCGTAAATACAGGGTGACAATGCTGGTGTAAATGAGATTCTTCCATTCATCGACAATGAAGTGTGACAATGCTGGTGTAAATGAGATTCTTCCATTCATCGTAAATGCAGGGTGACAATGCTGGTGTAAATGAGATCCTTCCATTCATCGTAAATACAGGGTGACAATGCTGGTGTAAATGAGATTCTTCCATTCATCGTCAATGCAGTGTGACAATGCTGGTGTAAATGAGATCCATCCATTCATCGTAAATGCAGGGTGACAATGCTGGTGTAAATGAGATCCTTCCATTCATCGTAAATACCGGGTGAAAACGCTGGTGTAAATGAGATCCTTCCATTCATTGTAAATGCAGGGTGACAATTCTGGTGTAAATGAGATCCTTCCATTCATAGTAAATACCGGGTGAAAACGCTGGTGTAAATGAGATCCTTCCATTCATTGTAAATACCGGGTGACAATGCTGGTGTAAATAAGATCCTTCCATTCATTGTAAATGCAGAGTGACAATGCTGGTGTAAATGAGATCCTTCCATTCATCGTAAATGCAGGGTGACAATGCTGGTGTAAATAAGATCCTTCCATTCATCGTAAATACAGGGTGACAATGCTGGTGTAAATGAGATTCTTCCATTCATTATAAATGCAGGGTGACAATGCTGGTGTAAATGAGATCCTTCCATTCATTGTAAATGCAGGGTGACAATGCTGGTGTAAATGAGATCCTTCCATTCATTGTAAATGCAGGGTGACAATGCTGGTGTAAATGAGATCCTTCCATTCATTGTAAACGCAGGGTGACAATGCTGGTGTAAATGAGATCCTTCCATTCATTGTAAATGCAGGGTGACAATGCTGGTGTAAATGAGATTCTTCCATTCATCGTAAATGCAGGGTGACAATGCTGGTGTAAATGAGATCCTTCCATTCATCGTAAATACAGGGTGACAATGCTGGTGTAAATGAGATTCTTCCATTCATCGTCAATGCAGTGTGACAATACTGGTGTAAATGAGATTCTTCCATTCATCGTAAATGCAGGGTGACAATGCTGGTGTAAATGAGATCCTTCCATTCATCGTAAATACAGGGTGACAATGCTGGTGTAAATGAGATTCTTCCATTCATCGTAAATGCAGGGTGACAATGCTGGTGTAAATGAGATCCTTCCATTCATCGTAAATACCGGGTGAAAACGCTGGTGTAAATGAGATCCTTCCATTCATTGTAAATGCAGGGTGACAATGCGGGTGTAAATGAGATCCTTCCATTCATAGTAAATACCGGGTGAAAACGCTGGTGTAAATGAGATCCTTCCATTCATTGTAAATACCGGGTGACAATGCTGGTGTAAATAAGATCCTTCCATTCATTGTAAATGCAGAGTGACAATGCTGGTGTAAATGAGATCCTTCCATTCATTGTAAATGCAGGGTGACAATGCTGGTGTAAATGAGATCCTTCCATTCATTGTAAACGCAGGGTGACAATGTTGGTGTAAATGAGATCCTTCCATTCATTGTAAATGCAGGGTGACAATGCTGGTGTAAATGAGATTCTTCCATTCATCGTAAATGCAGGGTGACAATGCTGGTGTAAATGAGATCCTTCCATTCATCGTAAATACAGGGTGACAATGCTGGTGTAAATGAGATTCTTCCATTCATCGTCAATGCAGTGTGACAATGCTGGTGTAAATGAGATTCTTCCATTTTCGTCAATGCAGTGTGACAATGCTGGTGTGAATGAGATCCTTCCATTCATCGTAAATGCAGGGTGACAATGCTGGTGTAAATGAGATCCTTCCATTCATCGTAAATACCGGGTGAAAACGCTGGTGTAAATGAGATCCTTCCATTCATTGTAAATACAGGGTGACAATGCGGGTGTAAATGAGATCCTTCCATTCATAGTAAATACCGGGTGAAAACGCTGGTGTAAATGAGATCCTTCCATTCATTGTAAATACCGGGTGACAATGCTGGTGTAAATAAGATCCTTCCATTCATTGTAAATGCAGAGTGACAATGCTGGTGTAAATGAGATCCTTCCATTCATCGTAAATGCAGGGTGACAATGCTGGTGTAAATGAGATCCTCCCATTAATTGTTAATGCTGGGTGACAATGCTGGTGTAAATGAGATCCTTCCATTCATCGTAAATACAGGCTGACAATGCTGGTGTAAATGAGATCCTTCCATTCATCGTAAATGCAGGGTGACAATGCTGGTGTAAATGAGATCCTCCCATTAATGGTTAATGCTGGGTGACAATGCTGGTGTAAATGAGATCCTTCCATTCATCGTAAATGCAGGGTGACAATACTGGTGTAAATGAGATCCTTCCATTCATTGTAAATGCAGGGTGACAATGCTGGTGTAAATGAGATCCTCCCATTCATTGTAGATGCAGGGTGACAATGCTGGTGTAAATGAGATCCTTCCATTCATTGTAAATGCAGGGTGACAATGCTGGTGTAAATGAGATCCTCCCATTCATTATAGATGCACGGTGACAATGCTGTTGTAAATGAGATCCTTCCATTCATTGTAGATGCAGGGTGACAATGCAGGTGTAAATGAGATCCTTCCATTCATCGTAAATGCAGGGTGACAATGCTGGTGTAAATGAGATCCTTAAATTCATTGTAAATGCAGGGTGACAATGCTGGTGTAAATGAGATCCTTCCATTCATTGTAAATGCAGAGTGACAATGCTGGTGTAAATGAGATTCATCCATTCATCGTAAATGCAGGGTGACAATGCTGGTGTAAATGAGATCCTTCCATTAATGGTTAATGCAGGGTGACAATGCTGGTGTAAATGAGATCCTTCCATTCATCGTAAATGCAGGGTGACAATGCTGGTGTAAATGAGATTCTTCCATTAATGGTTAATGCTGGGTGACAATGCTGGTGTAAATGAGATCCTTCCATTCATCGTAAATGCAGGGTGACAATGCTGGTGTAAATGAGATCCTTCCATTCATTGGTGACATTTCATTGGTGACATTCTATATATGTCCTGAGGGTGATCCTTTCGACTAGATGCAGTTTAGTGTCATACACATAACATACCTTTTTTTAAGTAAAAGGGGCCTTCCCACTCTGTTAGGAGATAGAGTCAGCGTGTTTTGAGCACCACCGACATTTTCTATAAACACCAAAAAATGAGAAAAAGTATAATACTCTCACAAGTTGATTTTAATTTTGTTATGGTTTTCTCACCGATCTTTTGTGGTATTTTGCCTTTTTAACTGTGAATATTTTGTCTGGACCCAGGACAAGGACAGTTTTTCTACAGTTTAATCTTTGAAACAGTGATTGCGATTTCATAGTCTACTTTCTTAATATTGGCATTATATTTGCTCATTTTATAATTTTTTGTTTTAGTTCTCCTTAGAAGCAAGGTGCTTAATAAGTCTATCTACCTTCATGAATTGGACTGATGCTTGGTTAGTGACTGAGAATTATCCAGAGAAGTAGTTTATGGCAAATGCTATTATCTTCTGACAATTGATTGCCGCTACTAAATGCTTCAGAAATATGACTTTTTGACAATTTTGGTGTAAAAGTGAATTAATAGAAAATTTAAGTAGTGATTAAACATTGACTAGAATTCTGGATTGTTGAGGTATGAAGGTTCACTCACCGCACTGTTAGCTGAGGCTGTAGAATACACCGACTTCACCTTTGCAGAAGAGAAAGATCCACATCAACGAGTGTCCTAAACAATCTGATGGAGAAACTCCAGTTCCAGAGTAAACCTTCATTACCCTGACTCCTAGGTTTACTCTGACCCGGAGTGGTTGTACCTGTTGGGGTCCCATCGATGAGTCAAATAGAACTATCTAATCATTTACTTTGCTTGAAACTATTTAAATGTGTGCAAACTAATGATCAATATAAAATAGAATTATTAGTACTAGATAACAATACTTGATACAATTTAACAATGTGAAAACGAATGAATAATGTTGAATGGAATAATTTTTGTTAGACAGTAATACTTGAAAATATTTAGTCTGTAGGATATGAAATTAAACAGCATCTGATAGTGAGGATCCTCTCTTGGAGTTTGAAGTACTCCTTCTTTACCATTACTCTCAGGTTCATTTAAACCCGAAGTGGTAGAACCTGTTAGGGACCTATCTAGTGGTCAAATAGAACTGTTCAATCGTTTACTGAGGATTATTAGATATTTGAAGCCATACATCTGTGTGCAAGTTGTTCAGATTTAATAGAAATACTTGACAGAAAGAAAAAGTAATGTTAAATAGCAATACTTGAAACCAATTAATTGTGTTCAAATAAATGATCAATATCAAATATGATTATTAGTGTTAAATAGCAACACTTGAAAAAATTCAACTGTGAAAACGAATGAGCTCTAAATCGTTTCAAAATAAAGTTACCAACAAACTATTCGCTTACACACGCACATACGCACTCACACATACACACACACCATATATATATTAAGAGCATTTAGTTTTAAGTAACCATCAAAGGTTGATATGCTTTGAAAAATGTAACCTAACTTAGTCTAGCCTAACCTTATCTAACCAAACCAAACCAAACCTAACCAGATCTTGAAACCATTTAACTGTGTGCAAACAAATGATTAATATTAAAAAAATTATTAGTATCAGATAGCAATACTTAATTTTGCGCAGAAAATAAGTAGCAATATTTGCTAACAAATCGGCTCTGGCTCGTTCAAAAATAAGGTTACCTACAAACTATTCACTAACAAATCAGTATATATATATATATATATATATATATATATATATATATATATATAAAACAAAACAAGACAAACCCTTACTTATAAAAAATTGTCATCGGTTGAAAAAATAACTATTCAAATAACTATTCAAACAGAATCATTTTTTCATAAAAATTCTATCTTTAAAAAATGTTAAAAAATTATATACAAACGATTTTTCTGACATTATATAAATATTGAATTATTGGCTTTTAAAATTTATATTTTTATTTGTAAAAACGTCAACTACTCTGTCAGCTGTGTTTATACTGTATCACCAGCAGCAGTGTAAGATGCCACCCCAATAAAAAAACGAGTAGTGGGTATTACACAAAACTTCATGCGATGGCAAGGCTCCAGTTCTAGACAAGTGTGGAGTGCCCTTTCATTGCCATTACCAGCAGCTCCACTCTGACCTTAAGAGGTACAACATGTTACGGCTCCATCTATGGGCCAAATAGATACGTTTAAAAATTATTTATATTCGTTATGAATAATTGGAACAATATAACAGTGTGTAAATTATTTGCAAATCAGAATTATTACTTGAAGCTATAATTATTTACTAACGATTATCATTTTAGTCATAGAGAATTTTTCACATCAACGTTGGCTGGTGGTCTTTCACTGAGTCTGAGGGACAGAAAGTCTCTTCAGGTCTCTCGGATTTTTATGAGTATTCTGGCCGATCTTAACAAAGCAATTGTCTGGAAGGTCTCCATTCTTCCTCTTATTTCCAATCCCTCCAGTCACTTTTCCAAACCTTTTGGAACCGTTGCAAGTACACCAACTGCAATTGGTATCACCATCATCCTCATGTTCCAAAGTTTTTTCAGTTCTCTTGCCAGTTCCAAGAATTAGTCTCTCTTTTCGCTTTCTTTTATTTTCGCACTGTGGTCCGCCTTAACGGCAAAATCCTCTAGATTATAATTTCTTTTTTTTACTTGGTAATTAGCACCAGGTATAGTCTTCTGGTCAGAATTGAGTGAATCATTTGTATCTCAAAATTCCAGTGAATGTCTCATTTTCTCGGTCGGATTCTTGTTTGTGCATTCACTATTTCGTTGTATGGTCAAATCTTAATCCCTTGCCCAATTCCAAGTAGATCACCTTCCTTGCCCAGTCGTGCCTAGTCCTGTACTCCTTTTGTGCTAGTTTGCTGGATTCACATTATCTTTATTATATAACTTCTTGCTAGTTTTCCGCACCAATGTTAGCCGAAGGACTTTCACGGAAGTCTAAGTGATAGCAAGTTTCTTCAGGTCTCCAGGACTCTTCTCTGTATTCTGGCCAACCTTAACAATGCTATAGTTTGGATGGTCTCGACTCTTCTTCCGATTTCAAACCCCTTCAGTTTTTTTTACTAAACCTTTGGAGATCATTCCAAGTGCACCAATTACAATTGGTATCACCGTCACATTCATGTTTAATAATTTTTTTAGTTCTCTAGAAGAGTCCATGTACTTGTCTCTCTTTTCGTTTTCTTTGATATTCTTTTTATGGTCCGCCTGGACAGCAAAGTCCAAAGAATTCGGCAGGTTTTCTTTTTTATTCTTGCAATAGCGATAATAATAATAATAATAATAATAATAATAATAATAATTATTATTATTATTTACTTGAAACCATATAACTGTTGTTAGGAAACTCGTAGAATACAATGCTAGTTATCACCCATCCCTTTACGGCATACGCTCAGTAAGCAAATGGGATATCCGGGTAAAGCGGGAAGGTCAATTAGAAAATCAGAAATAAGTGGCTTTTGTTATCCGACAGAAGGTCGAACGAGAAACCTTTTATTTCGATATTACACGGTTATTCGTGCACCCCCTCTCTGATTAAAAGTTCATTTGATCAACTTCGTGTTTATTGCACTCACTGGCACACTTTACACACCAGTCAGACGAACCTTTATACATGAAAGGCGTGTGCCATTTATTTTGTTGCCTGTGGGGCAAAAGTTCTTTTTTTGTCAGAGTTGACGCACAGTAAATGCGTCAACCCTGGTCCATTGTTGGTCAGTGTGTAAGCGTCTCGTGCAAAAGAATACGATTGTGATTTTTTGGGCGCAGGTGATTACGGAGGACCGGTCCAAGGTAACTTAAGTTTCTCCTTAAACTTTTCATTTTCCTATTTTGAGTTAATTGAATACCCTTTCATTTTCTCTTAAAATTTCAAAGTTGAGTAACTCATAACCAGTAAATATCAATGGGGCTTTTTAGTCGAATCTATAACCTAAGGCAATATTCACCCATTATATTGTCTAATAGGTCTCACAATCACTGGACTAAAAGGTTTATATTAAGAGCAACGAGGCGGTAAAAGTTATTATTCTTGGGAAAATGTTCGTCTCGGAATTGATATATTTCGAGTAGCAAACACCGCTTTTTCTCATATCAACAATGGTTATAAAAACCTTGTTTCGTTTTTAAAGAAAGTAATTTTTAATTCCCCATTCTGACTGCAAGATAGCCCATTTGGCTGGGGCTGTGGAAAACACCGACTGCATTTCTGCAGAGGAGTAAGAACCCCTCCTAACGAGTGTCCTAAATGACATTAAACCGTTTGATGGTGAGGCTCCAGCTTTGAAGCTTGGATGAATGTGGAGTACCCCTTCATTGCCATTGCTCCCAGGTCCACTCTGACTCAGAATGGTTGCACCTGATAGGGTCCTATATATGGGTCAAATAGAACAAACAGTATGCAAACAAATGGCTGATATTAAATTGTGACTGTTATATAGCAATACTTGAAACCATTTAACTCAGTGGAAAAAGAGCTCAGGCTCATTTAAAAATGTTATTTACAGAATGTGTTTACAAGTCATATATATCTAATATATATGTATAGACAGGATTTGGTATTAAATAACCTACAATGGTTGATATGCCATAAAACCAAACCAACCCAAACCAAACCAAGCTGACCGAAAAAATAGAAAATGCGTTGTTTTGAAGAATGGCAAAGGAAATTTTCTCGTTCTGGGCACGACATCGTAGTTCGAACTCCTGTCGCACTATTAGATTCACTTTCAGCTTAATACTTTTAGGAAGATATCCCTTTAGTTTTGGGTTAAAAAGTATGATTACCGTTCTTCTATAAGGAGGGCTTTGTATTAAATAACCCGCGAAACAAAGAAACCAAACCAAGCCAAAGATTGTATCTCGCGTATTGTGCGATCCCCTAATACTTTGAAATTTGGTCTCAGAAAGTCACATGATACGCGAGTGTAAACGGTGTGTATATCAACTTTGACAGCTCTACATCAAACCACTTGGCTGTTTATAGAGGACAGACAGACTCTTCTTAATTATTAATATAAGTACTCAAAATACGATACACGGGCGTCTCTTTCACTGCGTGGAATTTGATACAGAGGCGGAGAAACTGCTACATTATTTTCTTTAGAGTTTGTGATTATTTGGGTTGTGTCGAAAATTGAATACATTCATTGAAGTTTAAGTTCCTACGGGATTATATAATGCAACACATAAGCGTTAAAGAGTGAACGCTTTCAATGGTTTGCGAGTTTATTTTGTAGATCAGTTTGATGATTGGGTAATTATTAGATACTCCCTCAAACGGAGCCCTATGTTAAACTTACTAAATAGCCGTAAACATTACAGTTAACTCTGCCATACAGTCTTGGCCGAAGTAAGTTAAACTCAGGAAATATCGAATATACTTGGTTATAACTCATTCTCCTGTATAATACGACCCTTTACTTATGGTGACGAAATTATTGATTCAAAAGACTTAGTTTAGAAGCCAATGATCGCTTCAGCCTCTTAAATTATTACTTCTGAATTGATCAGCCCCAACTTTTTGCTTAAGAATATTTTCAGAATTCGCCCAATACCTGAGTATATTCGGTATCTTTAATTTGTTATATATTAGAATAGACGCTCCGAAAGTAAAGCCCACTATCTATTTCCATGGAAACTAAAACAGGTTTAGTGCAAACAATAAATTCGTTTTCAGTTACAAGACATTAATTCCCCACAGGACGCAGTTGGTGTATTATATACATATATTTTCATATATATTGTAACCTCAAAACTGGATGCAGTTTAGTGTCATAACCATGACCCCACTTTTTTGTAAAGGCCTTACCCATATTCTCGAGTATGCAATCGGCGTATCATATATATATATATATATATACATGGCCATGTGTGGGGGTCTTACCCACATGCTTGGGAATGCCGTCACCATATTTCAGGTTAATGAACTAATGATGAGCAAACTGAGAAGATGCATTTTTTTTTGTTTTATGAACTTTTTAAAGTTAATTTTTCGTAAAAAAAAATTAAAAAATGCGACAAAACAATAAACAAAAAGCAATCTCCTCAAAAAAACAGGAAAAAATGTGGGATAGCCGTATATTTGCATATATACGGCTATCCCAAATAAGTTGATGGGGACCTTATGTACGAAGACAGTCAATAGGTAGACATATTGCTTACTGTTAATTTCCCAACTAGAAAGAGTCGCGTGATATCAATATTCATTACGCAAGCTTTCTGCTGAAATTAAAGATCAGACATTGGAAATAAATTTTAGTACTAAGTGAATAATAAAATTCCTGCAGGAGTGTGAAGAATGAACGCGAATAACGCGTGGTGTCAACTCATTTAAGATTTAATTGAATTGATTTAGTTGAAGAAGCAGAACAATTTTCCACAATTTTGATATTTTGAATTAAATCAGTTTCTCGAAACCGTGTTAAACAATCTAAAAATTATGTAATTAATAAAAATTTACTTTATTCTAAAAAATACGGTGGTTACACTGCAAATAAGTACTTCTAATTTTTTCAAAAAATGGAATCAAGTTTGTTAAATTTTAGTATTTGACCACATAACTCTTTTCAAGGTACCTGCCGGCAAATTTGATCACTTAGCGATATGTAATGAAAAAGCACATAAACTTTGAATAAAGTTAATTTTATCGTCTAATTCTTTATTTTGTTAGTAGAAGTAATGATTATGTAATTGTATCATTACTAAATTATTTAAAACTGTTGCTAATTTATTATACAGGCTGTTCCCCCCCCAAAAAAAAAGGAGCAAGAAGAAAATACGATATCATTCGTCATTTAATAACTTTGTCAATTCTCGTTCAAATTATCTCAAATTTTAACAGCATGAGTAGAAACAGCGCACAATTCTGTGTTTCATGTTTTTTTTTCTTTTTATATATAGAAATTCCATTTAGCGGAAAAGAAAACATGTTTAAACATTAAACATAGAATCTTGAGTTGTTTCTATATATACTGTTAAAATTAAGATCATGGTCAAATTATTAAATTACAAAATGATATTAATTTTTCTGAAACACCCCGTACATCTCACATAATGTCAATCTTTTAAAATACTCTGTATATCAAAAAAATGTTTATAAATAAAATGAAGAAATGTTGAGTTAGGATAAGACGAATCAGTATGATGTCATGCAATATTTGCATATGTACTTCGCCTTCCTGAACGATTACCGAAACAAGACCGACATAGATATATTATAGTCTGCATGTGTGTGTGTGTGTGTGTGTGTGTGTGTGTGAGAGAGAGAGAGAGAGAGAGAGAGAGAGATTATACAGAATATTAAAGTTAAGTTGATAACGTTTTTACCAGTTGAGCAAATAACTCCTGTTCCCGTTTTTATGTATCGAGAAAGACAGTGCCCCTGCCATTTCTGTCGCCATCATCAACTCTGACGGCAGTGACTTGTAGTTGGACGTTTTTATCAGATTTGTCCGCCCTCATCTTCAGCTCCTGCTGTGTTCTTTGTCAGTTTGATCTTTGATGCTCGTTTTTAGGAGTGCAACTGCAACAAATTGGGCTCATGTTTGGTATGCACACGAAACCTAATCCGCGCTCTTTTAATAACGTCAAATCTGACGAGAGATTCAGCTGATAGTGGCCATATGTGAGAGCCAGTTTAATTTTTTTTTTAAAACTTATAAGCAGTTCTATCTTTCTCTGTCAATCTGTCTGTCTTTCATTGGCTTGAGTTCTTTATTTTTCTCACGTTGTCTACTTTGCTTTTACGTTTGCTTGTGTAATAAAAGACGAACAAGGTAATTGCTTTATTCGATATAACTTAACTGTAGTTCAGTCAACGTGAAGATTCTTTAGTATCTATAGTGAACTGAGCCAAGTGAGAGACAACCATGTTTGACTTTATCACATTTTGTTTGCTTCTTTTTCTTTTATTTTTTTTTGATATTAAATCTGCATTTTCCTTGATTCTTTAGATCATTTTTTCTTTCATTCTTTGATTTTTCCGCCAGATTAAAAAGCTCGATTGAAACGGAACATTTTTAGACGTTTTTTCCGATGTAGGTAACATTGGGGAACGAGAGAAAAGTTTTGGTAAACGGACCAAAGTTTCTTTGAAAACTTTGTCCCGTTTATTGATTAGGGGGCTTTACTTTCGGACCATCTCTCGCCGTATATTCTCATCTAATGGGCTTTTTTGAAGACATTAATTATTGGCGTTGAGCTATTCATGAATAATGATTTTGAAAGGCAGAAGCAATCATTTGGCTTCTAAACTTAATCTCGTGAATTAATTTTGTGACTGAAAGTTCAGGGTCGTCCAATACACAAGAACAACTTATACACGAATATATAAGCTATTTACTATTGTGTTATAATAAGCGCCCACTCGGTTTACTCTTACCACGATTTTAACCTGGACGGTTTATTTTTCAATTTATTCAATTTATTTGTTTTTAAATTATTTGTTGTACAGCGTTTTTTTATTTTTTCCTTATGTCCATTTTTTAAAACTTTATTGTCATTCTCTAAATCTTCCTTTAAAGTTTCTTTCTTTTTTCCTTCCTTTTTTCGCCTCTCTCGTCTTTCATTCCTGTCCAGTCAGTTTAATACTGGCTAAATTTATCCCCTGCAGAGGGGTATGAACATTCCACGAAAAAGGGAGTCTTGGATTCGATACTAAACTGAATCTGATGGTGAGGTTCCAGTTCTGGAGATCTGAGGAGTATGAAGTACCTCTTGTACTTGTTAGAGTCCCTTCTATTGGTCATATTGATCTGCTAAAAAATTAATCGTATTCGACGGAAATTCTTGATGCCATATAACTTTAAATAATTTTATTAAGAATACTTGAAGCTGTGATTGTGTACTAAAGATTTTTAATTGTTAATTGAAACCATATAACTGCAAACAAATGATTATTATTTTCTTGTTACTTGAAACCACGTAATACGTGAATAGTTACGTGAAACCACATAATTATCAGTATAAAATAAAAATATTTGAAACCATATAACTATGTACAAATTATTTGTATTTGATGAGTATACTTGATACATAACTTTGCAAAGAACTCTTAAGAAACAACAATATAAAAAGTGTAAATATGAATATACAATGGACGCAATTCTCTAACTTCAAGACATAAAATAAGCCTAGACGTGTTGACATGCAGTTAAAATCAATCTATATGTATGTAAACAGGATTTAGCATTAAATACAATCGAGGGTTAATATGCCATTAAGAATTGACCATAACGCCAAATAACTTAACTTCAGATTGCTTATGGTATGACTAAGTGGTCACCCATCGAACTACCGAGCAGGTTCATTGCTGCTTAACTTCGATGATCTAGTAGGAACTGATGTTTTAAAAGTGACATGACCATACAACTGGGATTTATTAAGCTTAGCTTATTAGGTCATAGAGGTATGAGTATGGTGCATCCAGTGAGAATTAAACTCAATGCAGGTGACCTTCCTTACCAGTTTAGCTTACTAACCATTGCACCATGCAGAACACCCTTGAGGTTCTTTTTCCTTCTCAGCTAAACTTTTCTCAGCCTTTTCTTCTTTCGTTTCAGTTAAACTGACTCAGAACATCAGTTGATTTAGATCCGGTTGCAATGGAGAACAGTAGTTAACATGTTCGTATCACAGACTGTTAATACTGTATGATTGTTTTAGTTTTATGGCATATCAACCTTTGTAGGTTATTCAAAGTCAAATCCATTTTCATCCAATTAAACAGTTCCATTTCAAACAATACAGTTTAGCATGAATACAGAGTTTTATTATCAAAAACATTTCTATATCAAGCTATTCAGTTTAGCATAAGTACGCAGTTTAGTTTTATGTGACCCATAGATAGGTTAGTTGGTTGTTTGGGTTGTACGAAATATCAACCCTTGTAGGTTATTTAATTCCAAATCCATTTTTATATGAATAATCAGTTCTATTTCAAACAATTCTGTTTAGCATGAGTATACAGTTTAATTGTCAAAAACATTTCTATTTCAAGCTATAGATTAGTTGAACAGTTCTAATTCAAACAATTCAGTTTAGTATAAGTATAGATTTTGCTTATACACAACTGTGTATATGTCAAAACAGTTCTATATTAAACAATTCGGTATAGTGTAAGTACAGTTTCAATGTCAAAAACAGTTCCATTTCAAACAATTGGGTTTAGCATCAGTATCAGTTTTAGTATAAGTACACAGTTTAATTATTAAAAACATTTCTTTTTCAACCTTTTCAGTTTTGTCACACGGTTCCATTTCAAATAATTCAGTTTAGCATAAGTACGTAGATTAGTTCTATTTAACCCATAGATAGGGCCCTATCAGGTGCTACCACTCCAGGCCAGAGTTGACCAGGGAGCAATGCAATGAAGGGTTAGTCCGCATTCTCCAAAGCTCCAGCATCACTGGAACCTCACCATCAGATGGTTTAGCGTCATATCCCTCTGCAGAGGTGTAGTTAGTGTATTCTACAGCTCCAGTCAACTGGGCAAGTTAATACTGTAGTGAGTTCGATCCTTGCCTAATGCCTCATTTAGTAATCTTATGTCAGATTAAGCTAAGATTAGAAGATTAGAAATGACTTCGAAGATTTTGTTTGTGGTATAGAAAGTATTTTATTATATCCCCTCAGGTGGGGTTTGCGGCACGTGCCTAATTTATCGAGGGCGAGGACATGCACATAAGCACAGACAAGGGCAAAAATAGCCCTGGGTCTTTTCAGCTTTTCAAATTACTTCGACCCTCCCACTTTGCTTGAATGGGGGACAGCTCAACTCGTATTTTTTTCCTTGTTCTATCTAAAGACAAGAACATGAAGTGGTAGGGGATTAACATTTTAACTTCAGCACGTGAGCTGGATGTGTGCGTATAGGTTCGTCGTGGAATAGTAATTATTTGATCATTTTAGTTTATCAGTCAATATTTCTGAGATGAAGCGTTTTTATTTTACTCTTTATTAGTTTTTCACACCAGCGTCATCTGGTAGTCTTTCACTGAGTGACAGCAAATCTCCCCAGGTCCCCTGGACTCTTCTCAGTATTCTGGTCGATCTTAACAATGCTATAGTCTGGATGGTCTTGGTAATTCATCTGATTTCAAAATATTCCAGTCTTCTTACCAAGCGTTTGGGAACCGTTCTATTCGCTCAAAATACAATTGGTATCATTTTCACCTTCATGTTCCACGGTTTTTTTGTTCTCTGGCAAGGTCTAAGAATTTGTATATCTTTTTCGTTTTTTTTTTTTTTAAATCACTCAGTGGTCCACTGCAATTGTAAAATTCACGAAACGGCAAGTTCTCTTTGTTTGTTAATCAGCACGATTTTATTTATTATTATTATTATTATTATTAAATTTTCAATTTTATTTTCGGTTTCTTACCATCCTTCAGTGGGTCTTTATCCAAGACCTAACGTGAGGGAAGGTCGTTATTATATGTATTCTGTGTATTAATTTTTTGTAATTTTCTTTTTGGTAAATATTTTTGAATCACATCAAATGGAGATGAGCTGTTTCGTAAAATACAGTTTTTTGTATTTCAGGTAGGTTGACACTGTAAGGGATCTTGTGAATCTATTTATCTATCCCTGTTTTCATCATACCCTGGGTTCCCACTATTCCTCGCACGGTGGTAGTTTTTGAGGTGCCACGTTTTTTCAATTTCTATTTCCAGGTCTTTGTATTTTATTACATCCTTTAATTGATATGTTAAAATCTGTTAGTACTGCCATATCAATTAGAAGGTATGTTTTTCTTTTATTGTCCTTAACCACTGTATCCAGTCTATTCTATCTGTTTGGATAGCAAAGTCCCTGAGAATAGTAGACTCTTTTGCTTCTGTTATTGGTTCTGGTTAGTGTTTATTATTATTGTTATTATTATTACTCCTTGAGAGTTTTTCACATCAGCGTTAGCTGATGGTCTTTCACCAGAGTTTGAGTGACAGCAAGTCTCCTCATGTCTCAAGGATTCTTCTCAGTATTCTGCTCGATCCAAATAATGTAGTAGTTTGGATGGTCTCCACTCGCCTTCTTATTTCCAAGTCCTCCAGTCCCTTTAGTATTAACGTCACTTTCATGTTCCATTGTTTTTTCAATTCTCGAGCAAGGTCGAGTTATCTATCCTTTTTTTCCTATTCTTTCAATTTTACTCTGTGGTCAGTCGGGACAGTAAAGTCCACAATTTCGCAAGTTCTTTTTAAAAAAAATTATTATAAGGTCTGGTCGAGATTGAGTGATCCGTTTGTATGTAAAAATCCCATAGGAGTTTGTGTGTGTCGTTCTCCAGGACAAATGTTGGGTTGTGCATTCGTATGGTCAAATTTCAATTTCATGCACAATTCCCTGTGAATCACTTTGCCCACCCAGTCGTGTCTAGTCTGATACTCTTTCTGTGCTAATTTGCTGCATTTATCTATTATTTGATTGATCGTTTCGTCTCTATCATCACATCACCTACATTTGCTGCTTTGTTGTATATTATGTATTCTCGCTTTGATAGGATTGGTTCTTATGGCGTTGTTTTGTGCTGCTAATAGGAGAGATTCATATTGTTATTATTATTATTATTATTATTATTATTATTATTATTATTATTATTCGTTACGAGTTTTTCATACTAGCGTTAGCTGATGGAGGCTGAGTGACGGCAAGTCTCCTCAAGTCTCCAGGACTCTTCTCAGCATTATAGCCGATCTTAGTAATAGTGTAGTTTGGTTTGTCTCTGTTCGTCCTCGGATTTTCAACTCTTCCAGTTCCTTTACCAATTCCTTGGGAATCGTTCTGAGTGCATCAATTACTGTTACTATTACCGTCACTTTCATGTTCCATAATTTTTTTTAGTTCTCTGACAAAGTCTGAGTATTTGTCTCTTTTTTCGTTTTCTTTGATTTTCACTCAATGATCCGCCGAGACGGTAAAGTCCACTATTCAGCAGTTTTTTTTGTCAATTATCATTACATCTGGTCTTCTGGCTGGGATGAGGTAATAAGTTTGTACCTCGAAATCCCAGATAGTTAGTGTGTGTCAGGACTAATTCTGAGTTGTGCATATACCATTTGGTAGTAAGGTGAAATTTTAATATCTTGCACAATTCCCAGTGGATCACCTTCGCCACCAATTGTCTCTTGTACTCTTTTTGTGCTAGTTTACTGTATCAGCTTATTATAAAGTTAATACTGTGGGAAGCTTTAATCATCTCGATTACTATATGTACAATGTTTAGGCCGCTGTACTCTCAGGCTTTCTTCAAGTGCCTTTTGTCGTATTCGGTGACCTTTCGGGAATTCTGAACTTAACTCTTTATTTGAATTATGAGGGTAGACTGTTCTCATTCCATGGTCAGTGAAAAAAGGTAAAAAGGGGCGGATATGTGATACCCACAGGACATGGACGGCGAAGTGAGAACAGTCTACTCCTGTGATTCAAATAAAGGAGTAAGTCCGGAATTCCCCGAAAGTTAACAAGGCACCTGAACAAGACCGGAGAGTACAGCTGCTGAAACAATGTGAGTATAGCAGCCAAGATGAGTATGACTGTTTGCAATGTTTAGAGAATAATAATAAGTCTAGTTTAGTTTAGCACAATTCCGGAAATTTGGAGCAGCCAGTGAGACTCGAACTCACAAACAATGGCCAGTAACTCTAGCTTGTTAATTATTGCATCCCATGTTGTGTGCCTTGTCTTTTTGTAGACATCGCTTGTATCTTAGTTGTGGGTGGCCAGTGGCTCATCTCTTAGATGTTCGTTTGTTACATTATAGATTGGTGAAATCTATCATTGACGTGTTGTGTAGCGTTCAAATTAAGTTATAACCGTTAAATGAAGCAAAAACACCGTGAATCATTTGTTTGTGTGACAGATAGTAAACCGAGGGTCAGTTTGAATTACAGTCGATGATTAGTCAAGATATCACGTGACCATACGACATCGGGAAAATCGTTGAACAAGTTAATCAGTTTGCTGAGGCCCGTTGAAGTAAGAAGAAGATTTTTCATCTGCTGGTCCGCAACTCCTGACCTAGTCAATAAAATCTAGATGAAATCAATAGGGATAAATGTGCTCATGAAAACGGCTGGTTTGCTATTTTTCTCAACAAGAAATGTTTCCGTGTTAAAACAGCATGCGGATAGAGAGAGAAAGGACATGAAGCTGAAGATAGCTAACCCCAACGAAAGGAAGACTCATTTATAACATTGTTGTTAAGTTTGATTCTCATTCGGGACTTCCCACTTCAAGTCTTATGTCGAACTTAGCTAGGCTTAGTAAATAACTACTGGTACCGGGGTTCAAGTGTAGCCAGAACTAAAACCTAACTTTGATTATTGTTTCATTTTTTTATAATTTTTTTTTACTAGAATTTGCCCGGTTATTAAAGGCATGAATAGTATTTCATGATAAAAGTATTTTTTACAGCTTTTTTGTTTTCCTTGGAAAGGAACAGGTGTTCTGCTCTTGATCTTAAAACAACAGCCTATTAAAAAAGAGAAAGGATTTGGGTTGGAAGAAGAAGAAGATGGCTGACCCAACGAGAAGACACCCCAATCTAACCTTCAATAAGGGTATCTTTTTGAATATTGGCAACGCGATAATGTTAGTTTAGCACAAGGATAAAAGGATGGAGCACCTAGTGAGAATCGAATTCACTAACAATGGTCTACTCACCTACCTTGTCAACTATTACACCACGTGAGATCACTTACAACTTTACAAAGCAAAGCTTAGTAAAGCCTTAGATTGCTGTTCCTAAGAGGTCACCTACATAGATACTAAACGAGATAGCCGTTGTTTAACTTAGGCGATCTCGCAGGAATCAGTGACACAAAAAGCACCAGGGGAGGATCGAACTCTGTATTCAACGGTAATGGTGTGGCGAGAGTAGCTTGCTAACCATTATAACACACTTGGAAAAGGAAATATAGTCACATGGTAGACCTGACCAAGCGAGCGACTTCAGCACCGTCTGAAAAGAATATAGGAAAGCAATATTGAATTTTGGTTTCGCAGTCTGTTTGTACTGTAATGAGTTTGGTCCTCACTGGGTTCTTCACAGTTATGCACTTGTGCAGAATCTAAGCAGATTAAATACTTACATATGGTTGCCATGGATGGAATAGTATTTAAAAAGGTAATCTGGTAACTCATTAATTCCGTAGTTAGTTTGATCCTTGTTTGGTGTCCCAGTCTGTAGATCACTTGATCTCTCTTACGGTGTTATTGTGTTCCCTGTGTCTGTTATAGCTACTGTAGGAATAGACAGGACGCATTACATTCGAGAGAAGAGCGCTTAATGTAATGTTTATCGTCATAGGGAATGGGAACGAAAGCCCGGGTTCAACTCCTGGACGAAGCTGTTCGATTTTCTCTTTTTTTCTTGGATTCTCATTTCGTATTCTACACTTCTAGTCTTATGCCAAACTTAGCAAAGATTAGTAAATCACTACTTGTTCCGGGTTTAAGTGTAACCTAGAAAGACCCGAATCATTACCTTCTCTCTTCCTCCGCAGCTATAAGTAAAAAGTAGGGCAGACTCGGCTTGTTCGTCTTCGTGAAGCTAGAAGGAAAAACTTTGAATTTAGAATTAGTGAATACGAAGTTAGCAATTCCACTCCATAAAAATCTACATATTACTGAAGCTACAACACATTCACAAACTGATACTGTATATTCGTTACTTTATTGAAGATTATGCATTTTTATGTGAGATTGTGGTATTAAATAATGATGTTAAAATGTCGTAAGAAATTTTTTTTAATGGAAATTCTGTTATATATATATATATATATATAGGGTTGGAGAGGAGAAGAAAAAGAGACTGAAAAACAATGAAACAGTGATATTACTATCGGAGAGTCTCTCATATTCGTTATCAACAAAGCTTTGTTTAGTCTGGCAAAGAGGCCTCAGGTATCGTTACTCAGCAGTTACCCATCTTAGAAATGAATAGGTTCATCACTGCTTAACTCTTGGGGCTGTAGAATACACAAATTGCTTCTCTGCAGAGAAGAACCACCCCCAACGATTTTCCTAGATATGATACTAAACAATATGATGGCGAAGCTTCAGTAATACTGGAGCTTTGGGGAATGCAGAGTACCCCTTCATTGCCATCGTTCCCAGGTCTGCTCTGATCTGCAGTGGTAGCAACTGATGCGGTCATATCTATGGGTTAAATATAGCTAAACTGTATACTCATGCTAAACTGAATTGTTTAGAATAGAACTGTTTTTGACATTTAAACTGTGTTCTTGTGTTAAACTGAATTGTTTGAAATAGAACTGTTTATATGAATATATTTGGCATTAATAACCTACAATGGTTTACGAACCATTAAACCAAATCAAACTGCTTAACTCCAGTGATCTGAGGATAACCGGTGCTTTCAGCGTAATTTAAACGTAAGTTTAAAAACGAAGCGCAGTTTAGTACAACGTCAAAAGTAGGGGCACTCAGTGAGGATCGAACTCGCTAATCATTGGCAGTGGATTTGCGAGACTAGTTTCTTAACACTGCACTACGACAAGAAACCCGAGCCTTTCTCATAGTTATGATGAAATGCACAAATATTTACGTATATATATATATATATATATATTACTGCTAATTTTTCTGCATAAATTTCTAGACCAAGATTAAGACTATATACATTAGTAAAAAAAACAAACAAAAAAACAAAAAACAAAACAAAGTAAATTGGACAGTTATAATATTGCTGCATTTCTTTTCATAAAAGACATTGCAGCACTTTACAGAATTTCCATAAAATATTTTTTACGATAGGTTAATAAAATATCATTCCCTGACGACATTTTAACATCATTATTTAATGCCACAATATCACATAAAAATACATAATCATAAAACAATATTCACCATCTATCTATCTATCTATCTATCTATCTACATAAAGCTAACTAGATTATACTATTCTTTAAAGATAATTTTATATTGATGTTTTATAGCATAGATTTCTTTATAGCATAGATTTCCTTGCAAATATATAATACAATTTAAGTATATAGAATAGGATATTTAAATAATTTAATAATCTGTGAATAAATTCATGATCGAAATTCTAAATGAATAATGAATATTATTTGTTATACAATATTAGTTTAAAACTTTTTTGATATCTCATACCTCATAATTAGTGGTTGTGGTGGCTGTCGGTAAGGTAGAGCTTGTAGAATAATAAGAAAGTGGGACGGTTATAATATTAAAAGACAGGGAAATAAACGCGACACTGGACACTTCCTGTGACAATCAAAAGGTAGGATAGGTGAGGAGAGATATGTATATAGGAAAAAAATTGAATAAAAGATAAACAAATAGTTAAAATGTTGGAGACATAAAATTAGATTCGGCTCATTTTAAAGAAATCTTCTCTCTGAATATATTCTCAAAAAAGCCAAAGTGGCTATATTGGATATATAACACTGATTTTCATGCTTCAAATATCCAGATTTCCTCATTTGTTCTATACCATATTCTTTACAACCCCCATATATATATATATATATATATATATATATATATATATATTAGCAGCAGCAAACATAGGCCTCTATGTTAATGCACACAAAACGGAATATATGTGCTATAACCAAACGGGGGACATCTCCACTCTAGAAGGAACCCCTCTTAAACTAGTAGATAAATTCACTTACCTAGGAAGCAGCGTCGAATCAACCGAAAAGGACATCGAAACGAGGTTAGCGAAAGCATAGACAGCTATCAATAGGTTATCGATTATTTGGAAATCAGACCTAACCGATAAAATGAAACGCAGTTTCTTCCAGGCAGCGGTCACATCGATACTGCTATATGGCTGCACTACATGGACGCTAACAAAACGGCTGGAGAAGAATCTAGACGGCAATTACACAAGAATGCTACGTGCAATCTTAAACAAGTCCTGGCGGCAACACCCCACAAGACACCAACAGTACGGCCACCTACCCCCTATCACGAAAACTATTCAAGTTAGACGAGCCAGACATGCAGGACACTGCTGGAGAAGCAGGGACGAACTCATAAGTGATGTGCTCTTATGGACCCCCACACATGGCCGTGCAAAAGCAGGACGACCAGCACGAACATACATTCAGCAGCTATGTGAGGATACGGGATGCTGTCCTGAAGACCTACCTAGGGCGATGAACGATAGGGAGGAGTGGCGAGATAGGGTCAGGGATATCCGTGCTACCAGCGCGATATGATGATGATGATGATGATTGAATGACATAAATATACTATCTTAGTATATAAATATACATCGAAAGGAAGTACAACACACATATAATTAAATAATTACTGTCGTAATTAAGTCGATGTTATGGTTGTTTAATCGAGTTGAGACGTGTTTATATATATAACAGAATTTCCATAAAATTAGTGTATATAAAAACAGTTATAAAATACCAGTACATTAGACAGCGTGATAAAACGGAGGAAAGAACTTCAATGAATTTTTACGAGATTTTCTAATTTAACACTAACAAGACGATCCGTGAATCAATTGTGTTTAACTTTGTAACACCTGTTCATGTTGATATGACATGCTCTGGTCTCTGGTCATAGCGTCTCTCAGAGCATCTCTCAAATTCATGACATGAATTATGACATGGCGTGAAGTGGAATCGTCTTATTTCTATTAATGTCTTACACGTCCTCAAATTGGGAAAAAGGAAAAAGTCACACGGAGTTAGGGCCAGTGAATATGGAGAATGCTGCACTTACACAATCCTATGTTTCATCAATAACTGTTGATATAAATATATAGAAACTGCTGATCAAAAAGTCTCGAGAACTTCAATAGCTACTACACAGAAATGAAGGGGATGACGCTACTCCTTTCCCTGGATTGCTCCACTTACCTTTGATATGCATCTTACAATGCTTTGTGTTAAGCAAGGAGGTATCAAGTACCATTTCTTTAGTCTTTGGTACGACTCGACCGATATGAATTGAGCTCTCGGTAGCCGTTAAGCGGATATACGTAAACAAAAACAAATGTGGTGCAAAAGCGTTTAAATTTCCTTCTCTTGCGCTGCTTTCCTCGTGGCTGAGTGGTAGAATCTTGGATTGGCGTTTCAGTCAGAAAGGTTTCGATCCCAGCTTCGGGAATCTAGCCTGTCTAGCCACACTGAAGAGTTATGATAGAACGAAACAGGTCTGTCTGTGGATGACAATATATATATATCAGTGGCGATTCTAGCCTATTTTTGCTACTCATGCTCCCCCACGCCCGCTGTCCACTTCAGTTCCCAACCCGTGGTCCGTGGACCCAAAGTAAGTCATCATAGTTGCTATTGCGTGATTCTCCATTGTATAGCACAGATTGACAAACGTACCTTGCATGGGGTTTTTTTTTGTAAACAATCAAGATACTATATAATTTGTAGTCTTGTTAATACAGTAGATAAGATAATTTTTTTCCTTTCAAAAGTATAGAAGAAAAGAGAAGATGTTCATTACTATGACGAGAAAAATATGTTTATTAGAATAAAGAAACTGATGACAATATACACAGACACAGCTAGTAGTTTCAATTTCGCTTAAAATAAAGATTATTTGTTGAAAATGTATTCAAATAAACAAATTTTAGTTACAAAATGTAATATATGCAACATTCATTAAAGAAATGGACATCTGTTAGTGAAAAAACGAATTAAAACACGCCGTTTAACCAACATTTACCATAGCGATGATGATGACGTCGGCGACGGCTCTAATCTGCTATCCCCACCTCTCTCTCTCGGTCCCTCTCCGTCTTCCCAAATACATCTATCAGCAGTCACAACGTGCTAAGATTTTTTAGCACTGTGTTAGGGTTGCTCTTGCTATTGGCTACAGCCAAAAGCGGATTTCTCTATCATTACTGTTATTATAAGGGTCTAGTGCTCGGCACGGATTTGCGCGTGTTCAACATTATAGCCGATTTTATGGGATGTTCAATGAATCTGACAGTGGCCGGACAAAGACCATCCGTTCAAAACAGCATCGTTGTATTATTCCCAGATATATTTATGAACTTTTGGCTACTTAGTTATCGAAACTTGAATAGATACGTAATTTAAATGAGATCAGACTAAGTATGTTTGCTTGAAATTAATGGATGATTTTTAATCCATTTTGAATAACATTGACCGAGTTATTGGTCGTGCCGGGCACGAGTAGCACTAGTCCCGTCTCCGCCCCTGATATATATATATATATATATATATATATATATATATATATATATAACGTCTGTTTCTCTTTCTTGAGTTTGATCTTGCACAACTAAGATACATACTTTGAATATTTGTCTGTGCCACAAAAAATTGTTAGCACCAATCAAGCAATGACTAGAACGTATGACATGACGCTGAAGAATCCCAACAATATCTTCGCTAGATCATTTTACAAAGCGTCTAGAGTGTTTCACTTATCGTGACAGTTCTAAAATAACCCTAGATCATTACATTCCTTCCTTAGCCATTGCGTTAAGCACGTTTCTTGTATGAAAATCAGTTTTGCATAAAATTTCTCTGGAAAAAACAAAAACAAAAACAAAAACAAAAAAATCTTCACAGAAACATGAATATTCATCCCTTCCGGACTTTGACGGTCACAGCTCTCTACAGCCGTGGCATCACGTGAAGAACAGAGGACTGGTTTCCTGTTGGCTGATTGTTAATTTGAATCCATGTCTACTTCGTCCATCTTTTAACGGCTCGATTAACGAAGATAACTTTATCAAAGCACTTTACATTTCGTAGGTTTTAAATTTATTTAAGATAAATAAATAAGAAATATTTGTCATTACATAGAAAAGTTTTGTTGTCCATAAGTTGTTATAAGGTTTGGCTTGGTTTCTTTGTTTAACGGCATATCAACCTTCGTGGCTTATTTAATGCACGCCAAAGCCCTCCTTGTAGAATAATAGTTGTGATATATTCAAACCATAGGGGAGATAAGGGGATTCATACTTTTCCCAAGGGTGAAAGGGAACGAATAGTGTGACTGGAGCACGAACTCTTTTACAACGATGTCGCAGCTCAGCACGTTAGCCACTACGCCACCTAAACTCCACCCCAAGAATTATCATTACATAGAATATTTGTGCTGTTCACCGGTCTCTGCCCAATTTTCGTGAGAATTTGATTCTTTCATGGTGTTTTCATTAATCCGTGCAAAAGCAGGACGACCAGCACGAACATACATTCAGCAGCTATGTGAGGATACGGGATGTTGTCCTGAAGACCTGCCTAGGGCGATGAACGATAGGGAGGAGTGGCGAGAGAGGGTCAGGGATATCCGTGCTACCAGCGCGATATGATGATGATGATGATGTCTAATACAGTGGATACAGAAAGGTTGAGATGATTTGACCAATGTACCCGATGTATGCTTTATGTTACCAGTTAATGTACTTTATAATATAAGTTGGAGAAAAATTAACCTCCCGCCTTCCCCTTACTCCCCCCACAAAGTTACATTGCTTCTTCTTCATTTGATTACATTATCTTTTTGTGCTACATATGACTATCAGCCTTGTTTTTGAGAGATCAGTGAAATTTCTTTGAAGAACGAATTTCTTTCCAATGCGCATATATTTACTCAATCTCTCCATCACAAGCAGGATGCGACATTAGGTTAATTTTCAAGAGAAGTTTAACAGGTTTGAATTCAGTTTTTCTTCTAGAACGGTTGCCATACCAAGGTTAAAGAGCACGGTCTGCCCTACTATTTACCAATAGCTGGAGAGAGAATAGTTGGAGTCCGACCAATTCCAGGGGTATTGGCGCTATGTGAAATACAAACAGCCTCGTTCATGATTTGAACTCGGTTCGCCGTGTCCATTTTCTGTGACGATTATCGTTACACCACGAGCGCATGTGTATGTTTTTCAATAGACATCGCAAATATAAGCAGCTCGACAACAAACTTTTTCGGCGAAAGAAATCGAACTTAGGGAGGAGTCCCTTTGCTTGACTGTAGGTACGAAGTAAGTAAGTTCGAATTCCACTTGAGTTATTACATTTACTTTAGGACTAATACATTTGGGAAAGGTATGAACCCCCTTATTCCCCCAGTTATAAGTTAAATATTATCACAGCTGTTCTTCTCCAAGGATATCTTTGACATTAAATAACCCACGAAGGTTGATATGCCATTAAACAAATAAACAATGAATCAATCTTATCGTTCTAAATCAGAGATGATTCATAGATGTGTCTACTTAGTTTAATTTTGCACTAGGCCTAAGATATTGGGTACTCAGTGAAAATCAAACTCTCTAGCTATGGTCTGCTAGCCTTGTTCGCTAACTACGCGAAGTGCCCCCTTCATTTCGTTGAACGTGGCTTGTTACTTACATCCTCGTCATCGCCGCCGAAACGCATCATTCATCGCCTAACTGTGATCCCATTCACGTTCACCAAGCGTCGATGAATATTAGGCGTTGGATTTTTTTTCCCACATGAATGAATTCAGTGACACACCTCTGCTTTCATTTGAAGCGCTATTTTATCTGACTGTCGCACAGCTGCCTCTGACCTCATGAGACAACAGAATAAAATAAGCAGGGTGTTCATTATTAGCAAAAATATATTGCCAGTGGTGATGACTATGTGGAAAAGATGAGGTTTTGTAGATGAAAATTTGCTTTATTGAACTGTGTTATTGTATTTCCGGTAGCTGTAGTTTCCATGGAAATATATAGGGGCGATTAGTTTCGGAGAGGCGTATATAATCACGAGCAGGGATACCAGGCATTACCTGAACCCCCCCCCCAAAAAAAAACAACTTCAAATATCATGCAGGATATTTACTTTAATACATTTCTTCCAACGCAAAATAACATATCTTAAAATAGATTTATTTGCACACGAAGAAAGCTGTTACAGAAGAAATATTTTGAAACGCAAAGCAAAACAGATAATATAGTCTGGAGTTCTAAGTACACAATATTAGGGCTTCAAAAACAAGAAAGCGTTTTTTTTTTATTTATCTATTTCTTTTATTTATAACAAATTCTATTCGCCCCGTCGGCTAGGACCGTAGGATACGACGACACCACCTCTGCAGAGAGGTAACAGCCCCCAACGAGTGTCCCGGATGTGACCCTAAACTGAAGCCACCAGATGATGTTTAGGATCTAGTCTTGGGGCTTTGGGGAATGTGGTGTACCCCTTCATGCCATTACTCACTGATCCACTTTGACCCCATTTGGTAGTACCTGTTAGGGTCCCACCTATGGGTCAAATAGAACTATCTAATCACTTACTATACTTGAAACCATTTAACTGTGTGTAAACAAATGAGTTTTGGCTCGTTTAAAAAATAATGTTACTGAAACCATTAAACTGAGTACAAACAAATGATTAATATTAAATTAGATAGGAATACTTGATGAATAGAATTACTAATGTTAAATAGTAATATTTGAAACCATTTAATTGCGTGCAAACGATTGATTAATATTAAGTAGAATTATAAGTGTTGGATAGCAGCTCCTTTACAAACAATATTACTCACAAACTATTCAATTACAAATCTCTCTCCCTTTACCCCACCCCACATGTGTGTGTGCGTGTGTGAGTGTGTGAACAAGATTTGGATTTAAATAACCCGCAAGGGTTGATATGCTATAAAACATAACCAAACTAAACCAAGAATTTCTAATGTTGAACAATAGTGCTTGAAACTATTTAACTGTGTGCAAACAAATAATTAATATTGAGGAGAATTATTAGTGTTAGAGAGCAAAACTTGAAACCATTTAATTATGTGCTCTAACTCATTTAACAATAAAGTAACCTCCTGACTATTCACTTAAAATTATATATATATATATATATATATATATATATATATATATATATATATATATGGTTGGTTGGTTGGGTTTTATGGCATATCAACCTTTGTAGGTCATTTAACGCAAATCCATTTTTATGTAAATAATCTGTTCTATTTAAAACAATTCAGTTTAGCATAAGTACACAGTTTAATTGTCAAAACATTTCTTTTTCAGACTATTCAAGCAGTTATATATAACAATTCAGTTTAGTGTAAATACAGTTTTAATGTCGAAAAACAGTTCTATTTCAAATAATTCAGTTAAGCATAAGCACGCAGTTTAAATCTAAGTACGGTTTAATTGTCAAAAACATTTCTATTTCAAGCTATTCAGTTTGGTCAAACAATTCAGTTTAGCATAAGTATGCTGTTAGTTCTATTTAACCCATAGATAGGGTCCTATCAGGTGCTACCACTCCGGGCCCATGAAGGGGTACTCCGTATTCCCCAAAGCTCCAGCATCACTGGAACCTCACAATCAGATTGTTTAGTGTCATATCCAGGACACTCGTTTTTTTTTTTGGGGGGGGTCTTACCCCTCTGCTGAGGTGCAGTCAGTGTATTCTACAGCCCTAGCCGACTGGCAATAATTCAGCTTAGTTCAAGCACATATTTCGTTTACATACAGTTAAATGTTAAACCAGTTCTATATATAACAAATCAGTTTAGTGTAAGCATAGTTTCAATGTCAAAAACAGTTCCATTTCAAACAATTTGGTTTAGCATAAGCACGCAGTTTAAATGAAAGTACAAAACTCCAGCTTCACTGAAACCTCACCATCAGATCATTTAGTATCATATCCAGAATACACATGGTGGGGGGTCTTACCCCTCTGCAGAGGTGCAGCCGGTATATTCTACAGCCTCAGCCGACTAGACAATATATATATATATATATATATATATATATATATATATATATATACGAGGATCATTAAATAAGTTTCCAGACTTTTTTCTTATGGGCACTTTTATTGATAGTACACAAATGAAACTCTAGTCCCTTTCGAAGTAATCTCCTCCGGCTACAATGCACTTGTACTGTTCTAACAACTTCTGGAAGGCCCCATGGAAGTCCTCTTGTGTCAGCGTGTCAATGACCTTCGTCACAGCCTTTTTCATCTTCTCAATTGTCTTATAACGACAGCCTCTGAGTCTAGGGAATAACCAAAAGTCACACAGAGCAAGGTTTGGACTATAGGGAGGCTGAAGAACTGTCTTGATGCCCATCTTGGTCAAAGCGTCCGTGACAAGGATGGAGTTGTGGACAGGTGCATTATCCTGGTGGAAATGCCACTGACCCGATTTGAGGGGTACTGGCCTCTTTCGACGGAATCTCTTGCTGAACCCCTTTAAAACCTCAACATAATAACCCTAACCCTAACCCTTTGGCCCATCAACTCTGGTGTATTGACTACCTTACTCCTCCCACACCTCTCATCATTCCTCATAGACTCCCTGGCTTCCTTGAATCTCTTAGGCCACTCAAAAACTGATGCTCGATTCATGCAAGATAGCTCAAAAGTAGTCTGAAGCATTCCATACGTTTCTGTGGCATTTTTTCCAAGTTTAAAACAGAAGTTTATAGCATATCGTTCTTCTAAATTGTCCTCACGTCCAGATTGCATTTTTGAAATTCACCAGCTGTGACAATCAGGCATTAGTAGGGTGTATTCCAATTTCTGCTGTAGTTGTTCATTTGAACCTGAAATCACAAAAATTGGCCAGTCATCTGATAAGATGTATAGCAATAGCATAGTGAATTTTCAAGAGTCAACGACAATTTTAAATGCACATACAAAAATGTCTGGAGACTTATTGATGCACCTCGTATATTGTCATCCACAGATAGACTGTTTCGTTTTACACAACTCTTCACTGTGGCAAGACACGTAGTACGCTTGAAGACTGGGATCGAAACCTGCCCAACTTTAAGTTATACTTAGTATCAGACCGCTCGGCCAACAAGCGTTCCACATTGGCTTATGAATTATAAGGTATTATATAGCAATAGCAGCAGTAGCGTTTGTTTGTTTACCGGATACCAGAGTGCTCAATTCGTTCGAAGAGCTTTGCATTATGCGAGCGGCAGCCGAAAATTCCTTCGCCAGAGTGCTCAAAATCCCATGGGGGAGCATATATGTCTATCTTCGATGGTTATTTAATGCAAAGTCGAAGGTTTTTATGTCATTAAACCAAATTGCCTAACCTAACATTAGTAAGAAGAATGGATAGAGAAAATTCTGATTTGAAAATTTTTAGTCTGTAATGTTTCAAACGAGAGATGTTTATGTTTTGACCTTTGATGGCCTCGTATGGCTTTCGATGTCTACTTCACAGAGCCTCAGTCACAAGTCTTTTGAGTCTTCGAATGATAAAAATAACACTAATAGGCTTTGTCATTTTATCGTAAAAGTGGCATGGAAAACACAAACAGCGGCTTCATTTATTAGTGCAGATTAGAGCATATGAAAGGTTTGACAGTTGTTTAATAAACCCTACCCATTTTATCAAACACAAACACATCATTCTTTCGATGGGGTTTTGAATATGCTGTGTCATATGCAAAAGGAGAAAACCTTCTCATAGCGGTAGTCCTAGGTACGACACTAAACTTTTGCGAGCCTAGCATATTGGGCAACAACACTAAAATGCATTTTATGGTGAGCCTACTGTTCTGGAGATCTGGGGAGTGTGGAATATATCTTTATTTCCATTTCTTCCAGGTTTACTCTGACCTGGGATGGTAGTACCTGTTAGGGTCCAATCTATGGGCCTATTAGACGTTTAAAGAATATATATTCGATAGGATGGTGTGCAAAAAACTCTAATGAACAGGATTCCCAAACCTCGAGGTATAAAATAACCCTGGAAGTATTGAAATACCATTAAAATCAATCAATCAATAAAAAAGCGGTCTTATTAGAATAGATTAGAGTCCGTGAAAGATTTGACGCAGTTGGTTCATAAATCCTACTCTTGATATCGTGATATAAATCTCATCTGGAATATCCCGGCTTATATAAAAAGTTATTTTTAAATAGTTGTTGCCCAATATGCTAGGCTCGTAACAGCCCTTCTCGTCCTACGCTGTTCTCGTCACAAAGATTAAGACGTCATCTGCGATGAAGAACCTCATTCTTAGGCAGAAGATGAAGACATCAGATTTAGCACTCTGCAACGACTCAGTAGGAGGCGGTTTTGCTGAGAGCACAACGCATTTTAAACAGCTTTCCATATGGACAACGAATGCTTCCCGCGGTTTGCAAACCGACAGGCCACTTTTGGCTTCAAGAATAATTTAACGACCTGACCATGTACACACTGTTAAAACCTGCTGCTGAGTGATCACTCTAACGTAAAATATATATATATATATATATATATATATATATATAAGTGGGGCTGGGGGAGTAACTCGTAAAGAGGTTCTTTTTTTTGCATAGCGTTCGGCACACGCCTGCAGTGTGGAAGATATTCACTGCGCATCTTTTAAAATCTTTCCGCTATGAATAAACGAGGAAAAAGGAGAGAAGTTTGTAAGTGCGTTACTACGTGTTGGAGAAGGTTGGTGGTTGGTTGGTTTCGTCACTTACTACCTCTCCTCGACCCTCTGCGTCACAATGACAAAGAGAGCAGAAACAGTGGGGCGGGGTCCCTGCCATGTGTGACTGCGCAAAGTTAAGGGAATTGTTTACTCACAAGTACTTGCCGACTGGAAGCCCGCTTCATTTTTCTGACAACAAAGTTTGTTTGGATTTCTTTGAGCAACTCTTTGACCACCCTAACCCCTCCTCCACGACTCCCAAAGAGTTGATTCCGTAGTTTAGCGGGTGTTAATGCAAACATAAAGAAGGATCTAGTACTCTTCGTGCCCATTTTTTTTTAATTATTAGTTTTATAAACGTTTTCTTTTGTCCAGTAGATTTTTGGTGTTCCTTTTTCGGCTTTTAATAACGTAATGGAATCTGCAGACTTACTTGGAAGCTTGACTTTATATATATATATATATATATATATATATATATATATATATATATATAAAGACAAAACAAACAAAAACAGTGAAAACCTACCGTAAGAAATGGTGTAGGGGTGTTAATCGGTAGTATTTGCACCTTACGGAACAAGCGGAAGTTAATATATGCGATGTCCGAAATTTGGAGAGCACACTATCGGCGTGTCTTAGGATACCCTGACTGTTTTCCCTGTTGAAGGGTTAGACTCCCGCCTCGTCAGTGGATGCCCTAGGTATGACACTTGACTATATCTGGTTGTGAGGTTCCAGTTTTGGAACTCTGGGGATTGTATAGTACTTTTCTATTGCAATTATTCCCGGGTCCTCTCTGACTTGGAGTGGTAATATCTCTTAGGGTTTCATCCAATAGATACGTTTGAAAATTATTTGTATTATATTAGAATACTTGATATGATATGATGGACTCTCATGCAGATCTCGAGGTATGAGGGCCGAATGTCAAACTAACTATACGGGTGATTTTTTATAGTGGTCAAGGTTTGTATAGAACTAGCAACACTTTTTGGATAAACTGATAAACAGAAGAATGGTGTATCAAGGAATTACAAATTCTCATGAACAACACTCCGCAGGTTTAGAATTCAAAGTTTTTCTTCTCCGAGACCGGTCACCCTACCAAAGTTAGAGAATTCCGTCTAGCCTACTATTTTACCCATAGCTGATATCATATAACCGTGTGCAAAAAACAAAAAACAACAACAAAAAAAAAAAACTTAAAAATATACACGTACAATGTACACAATGTCCTATTCTGTACGACTAAAATAAACCCAGACGGGTTGACATTCCGTTAAAATCGATCAATCAATCATAATTAGAGAAGAACCACAAAAAATACTTCTTGCCTTAATACTTAGTTTCCCCTGTCTCCATTTAAATCCAATTTCTAATTGTATCCTTACATGGATGCCGGGGAAAAAGCTTTACCAGAATAATTCTTAAAAGAATAATAGTAAAACAAAAATATTTGTATAAGACAAGTGTGTTATCGAAGGAAGAAGGAAATATGGAAGAAAAAATATAAGGATATTCAATAAATCAGAGGATTTTTGATAAAAGCAAAATATATTTTTTCAGAAGTGTAAGCCATGTGAAAATTATCAAAAAATGAGTGATTTAAACGGTGAATCATGTTTTAGTAAAAAAAAATTAACAAATGGGCTAAAAATGGATTTGCCCCAAGGAGCCACACAGAAACGCACTGACTATTTGGCAAGGAAAAAGTTCCTGGCGTAACAGTCAGTAAAAAAGGCCATGCTCATAGTCTTCATTGACCAATCACTATTGATTTCCTTTAAAAAGATGCAACCGTAAACACTGGTTCCTATTGTCAACTCTTTAGGCCGAATTCTGCAAATTCATTGAATGACCCTTGTGTGTGTGGGTGTGTATATATATATATATATATATATATAAAGCAAGTTGATGACCTTGGTCGAGGGTGACCTGAAGGCTCTCTTTTCAATAGCTACTACACCAAGATGTAGGGGAGGGCTCTACACCCTTTCTTGGATTACTCCACTTTATCCTTGATCCGTACCTTATAATGCTGAGTGTTAAGCAAAGAGGCATCAAGTATTATTTTTTGAGTCTTGGGTATGACTCAACCTGGTATTGAACCCAAGTCTACTGAGCCATTGGCGAACACTCTAACCATTATGCCAACGGGCTAAATGAATCGATTTATGAAGAAACTGGAGACGACGTTGAAGGAGAATAGGAGGAAGCTGAAGGCGGAAAAAGAAAGGAAAAGAAAAAAGATGAAGAGATAGACCTGAAAGAAAAAAGAAAGAGAAAAGGGAAACCCGTCCGAATCTGGTCAGTCAGAGCAGCCAGACTTGTGAGAGCCCGGAAGTCCACAACGTTGATAAACGAACACTGGATACGGATCGAAAGAATTCGTTTTTGATATACCCAGTTTCCTTAAACGCAAAAGAATTACGAACTCATGCTGTTACAACAAGTGACCGAGAACTCTTAAATTTCCATCTCTTTTCAACAATCTCTTAACCGAATGCTAAGACAGAAATACAAGAAAAAAAATATAAAGAAACTATTTGAAAATACTGAGATCGACAAAATGATCAATGCAGTGAATAAATATGCAAAAATATATTTGGTACATCTACAAAGCAAAACAATTTACAAAACACACGCCTATGAAATATAATAATCAATTTGTTGTGTATCCTAACATTTCTTGATAAACAAAAAAGTACCTACAAACTTCGTTTTTAAATCACACGAACGAAAAAAAAAAAAAAAAAAAAGATTTGGCATCCTAGTAGATAAAAGAATAATGGCTTCAGTAGCATTTTTATGTACAAAATTTAACACTGCTTTTTTTAATACGGAAATTAGTTGAGCTCCCTCCACCCCATATATATATATATATATATAAACATGATTTGGCACTTAATAACCCAAAAGAGTTGATATGCCATAAGACGCCACGAAAACAATAGAACTATTTTACTCTGTATACACAAAGGATTATTATTAACTAGAATTATTAGTATTAGATAGCAATACTTGAAATCCTTTAACGGTGTGCAAACAAATGCTTAATATTGCATTAGACATGAATACTTAATGTATAGAACTATTAATGTTAAATTGCAACACATAAAACTGTGTTCAAGAAAATGTTTAAAAATAAAGTTACCTACAAACTATTCGCTTAAAAATCGTATGTATATAGCATGTCTCAAAATAGATGCAACACATTAATATGATAATTATTTATTTCTGAAACAAGAAACTCAAAAAAAAAAAAAAAAAAGAAAAAGAATGCATGTTGCGTGTCTTGGAAACTGATACAATAATTTAAAAACATGGATTTGCTCAAAGGATGCATTTTTTTACTGGACGTGTTCCAAATGACCGCCATTGCGCTGATGACACACTTGAAACTATATAAGAGTATGTTAAAAAATGAATTGATTAAATAAAAATAATTACTTGAAACCAAATAATCATTACTATTAGATAAAGAATACTTGATACCATACAAGTATGGTAAATTATTTGTATTAGATAGGAATTATTTATATCTTATGACTATGTGCAAAAACACCGTTAGAAAAACTACACATAATAATGTAAATATGAATGTACAATGAACGCGATTCCCTAACTTCTACTCTTAAATAACCCTTGGCGTTATGATGTGCCATTAAAATGAATGAAGTAAACAATTATTAGCCCTTCCAAAATAGAAGTATCAATATCATCACAGACTACTGTTACAATCGGAACCCAACAAATTGACGGGTTGTCGTTTAACATTATACAATTCATTATATATACTGGATGATTAAAAAATGTGAACGCTCTTATAGGAGTGCCTTTTCTGATATAATTTCAAACTGTCTACACCTGTTCATTATCCTAGTGAAGACATTTTGGAATCTCTCATTGGTGATAAAAATATTAATATTTCAATAGGAATATCTTTATTAGAAAAATAAAACTGATATCTCGGAGAACACCAGGGGAAGATTCCAATAATGTGTTGACAGGGATGGTGACACGTGGAAGAAATTTAAATTATAAAGGAACTCACACAGAAATGTTGAGATTTTTCTTTTAAACACCGTGTATTTTTTCGCAGGTGGGATGTAAAGTCGAGTAAAGTCCTTTCCTAAAACTTATTGAAGGAAACAAAAGAGTTTTTTGTGATGAAAGCAAAGGTAAAAGTGACGTTAACAATTCCGTATGAACGCCTGTCTATTTTCATAATTTGTGAGACCCTTTTTCATTCAGGACTGATCTAAGGTTTCATTTGTCACCATGACTATTGGCAAGAGTAATTGCATCTGGCATGAAGATCAAACTACTGATAAACAAATAAGTAACGACTTCCTCTTTTGCGAAACAGTCACCCCAATAATCCAAGAAAAACAAATAGCCGAATAAAACAAACATAGTTACAGTGTGCTGATAAATCTGGCCAAAAAAAAAAAAAAAAAAAAAAAAAAATGAATAAATAAAAGAAAAGAAATAAAACCAAACAAAACCAAAACAACCTCTAAAACCTCCAAAAAACGAACGAACAAAAAAATCCCCAAAACAAAAACGTTTTTTTTTTGTTTTTGTTTTGTCTTGGCTTTATTCATGCAAGGCTAAACCCTGTCCCTTCATGAAACTGATGGAAATGTAAATGTAATACAACTCCAGCACTTATTTGTATTTCTCGGATCGGGGCGTTTATTTAAGGGGAACTTACGGGTGTCCATCACAGAAATCTGTATGGGTTGGGGTCTGGGTTCGCCGGTATTTGCAAAGTCTTCTTAAATACCAGGACGTGAAACTGCCACCTGGGTCTAGTTGTGAAGCCCCACTAACTAGGAACGACGCCAAAAGCGATATTTGCTTAACGATAAAAAACAAATCGTCCAGAAGAGATAGCGTATTGAGCCTTAATTGGCCATTGGTGACTTGAATTGAAGGAAGGAGGGGTTACCCAGGGACCTAGGGGTCTCCAAATGCCCATCGGTAATTACAGCAAGCAGCTAGAATTTCCACCGTCCAGAACTGTGTGATCGGGTGGGGGCTTTATTGGACCCTAATTGATTTTAGTATCACCTGCTGATAATTGCCCATGGATGAAAGAGGAAAGTACTTCGAATTTGCGGGTATTACTTGATGACAGAACATTAGACTAAAGGCCGAGAGACCCGAAATAAGCTTTCTCGCAGCTGGAGGCTTAGCATTCATTTAGGGGAAAGAATTGATTTCAGTTTTTTTTGTTTTAATGGCATATCAAAGTTCATGGTTTATTTAATGCCAAAACGATCCTTGTGGACACATAGCGGGGATATGCTCTAACCCATTGTTGGTGGGGTGGATAAGGAGATTTCTATTCGACTGAAAGTGAACGTAACAGCATGTCTGGAGTTCGAACTCGTTTACTTCGAGTTCGCAGTCTAGCAGATTGGCTGTTACACCATAGAGTCTCCTACATTGAACTGTTTGATGAATATTTGGAGTATCATGTACATTTTATGCCTCTTAGTTATTTCTTTCTTGTATAAAAGCAAGAAAATACACATACACATACACACAGATATGTATATATGCAACATTTTCTTTTTTAAACATGTTTGATTAAATCAGACAGGCTCTTTGCTTCTGCTTATTTTATAAGCGATCCGTTCGAGTTTACGTATGAGTCGTTTGACATCTGGATGGAATGAATAAAAAGAAACGTCATACTTTTCTTAACTATATATCACTCTCATAATATAATATATATATATAGTGAGAGAGATAGTGAGTCAGGGAACTCTGTGCTATCAGAACGATTTTATACTGCTGCTGATATATATATATATAATGCAAAAACTTTAAAGCTGGTCCATTTTGTATACTGCCTACAACTTCAAGTTTCACGTGTGTTATATCCACATGATCATCAGATGAACTGTAGTACCCTGGTTTGTGTTTTATTTCATCACTCCAATTGGGTGAGGATAGATGTACTTAAGGGAGAAGAGGGCGGGAAAACTTAGAAAAAATTACGTGAATATCATCTCTCTCCTCCTTACACGTCTCATTTTTTTCTATCTCAAGGTTTTTTCAGTACAATATTTGCAGTGGTTTATGCAAACTAGTTTGACACGAGAATTTTTTTTAAAATGTCGACACTTTGACACGAGCTTAGTTCTCGGGTTGCGTAATTTACTGGCATCCGGGTATTCTAAGACACATATCTTTTCAAGGCATAGCCTACAACCTTTTCCACCTCATTTATTGGCTGGTACTTTTTATTATTATTATTATTATTATATGCCGTTTGACGAACAGTGACTTTTCTGTATTGTCTTTAATTTTTCATTCATGATTCATCAGCCTGTGAGACTGCTAAATTTTCATGCAATGATGACACTTTCTCGCAGATTAATATATAACTTATCTGACCAAAGTTCCATTCAAATGAATATAGATCAACACACACACACACACACACACACACACACACACACACACACACACACACACACACACACACACACGCATATATATATATATATATATAGATATATATTGCCCCTGTCGGCTGTAGCTGTAGAATACCCCCAGAGTGAGTGTCTTGTTAAGACGCTAAACTGCATCTGATAATAAGGCTCCAAGCCTGGAACATTGGGGAATGTGGAGTACCTGTTTATTGCCATTATGCCCAGGTCCACTCTGACCCGGTGTGTTAACTCCTGTTAGGGTTCCATCTATGGGTCAAATAGAACTGTTCAATCATTTATTAAGAATCCTAATTATTATTAGTTATTTGAAACAATATAGCTGTGCGTAAATTATATTACATCGGAATACTTGAATAAAATTACAAATGTCAAATAGCAATATTTGAAATCAATTAATTGCGTGCGAACAAATGATTAATGTCAAATAGAATTATTACTGTTTGATAGCAATATTTGAAGCCATTTATCTGTGTACAAATAAATGAACTCTAACTCGTTAAAAATAAAGTTATCTATAAACTATTCGCTAACGAATATATGGAAAAAATAGGATTTTTGATTAAACAGCCCACAAGGGTTAATATGCCATTAAGTAATAACCAATGACCAATAGGTATGTATTGAACAACAACTGAAAGCAGAGATCAAAAGTTGAATCATTGAATTCAATTGAATTATAGAAAGATGTCAATTTTCTTTTGTTTCTGATTTGTTATACAGGTTCAGTCCTGACTGCAGGCGAGTAACAATACAGGAATATTTAACACTTGTACCCGGTTATGGCTAACGGAATCAGAACAGGCGACCCCCGTGGATTCAATAAAGGACGTATTTCGAAGTTTCGTGAAGGTTCCCGAGTTCGAAAAACGCCTGAAGAAGGCCGGAGGACATATCGGCCGAAACGTTGTAGAAATAGTAATAAAGATGGAGACAATAGTCCGAAAACCCTTAATGATAAAAATAATTCTATTAATCAAATATTCCGACCAAATACAAACAACTCACCAACAGCTCTATGGTTTCAAATTACTAATTATGATAATTTCAAGAAAACAATTGAACAGTTCTATTCGACCCATTGATGGGACCATAACTGGTACTAACACAATTGGTCAGAGTGAACCTTTACTATTTACTATGCTTTGCTTAGTCTGGCACATAGGTTACTTACAACAGTGTTTTGCCAACTTTTGGAGCTAGAAACCTTTTCTATTTCAAGGTCTATCACGTGGGCCCCCATATAAATAAAATTGAAATTTCGTAGACCCTCATATAAATAAAAAAAGAGAAATTTATCAAAAATATCAAATAAAAATCAAATCTATTATTTGCACTGAGTAGATATTTATTGAGAAGGGTGTGCTTACTTTGTTTGGTATAACTTGTCAGTTCTTCGGGATATTTTTGACAAAGAACACACAAATTCTTTTTTGCACAAGTCTTGATCTGTATTTGGTAATCATTTTGGTAAGTGCAGAATATGCAGTTTCGCATAAATATGTTGTTGCAAAAGGTAGCTGCATTTTCACCACCTTTTGAGACAACAATGGATACTCAGAAGCCACGCTAAGTTAAAATTTTAGAAGTGGAGGCTGTTTAAACTGAATTTTCATAGATTTGTATGTGTGACTAGAAATACGAATTTGCGGTTCTATCGCTATTAAAAAAATTAAATTTTTAAGACACTCTTGTAGGGTCTGTGGTTCCACTATGATCATGGACTACAGTGTGAAAAGTCGCTGGCTTACAGTACCTGCTGCTACAAAGTTGTAATTTGAATCAGCAGAATCAAGTTGATTGAACACACTTCGGCCGGCTGTGGTGTCAGCGGCACGGATCTGGTCGGGTGTGTCACATCTCTGGACATAACTCGAGCCTCAGTGGGGGCGTCATCCCAGGCTTTAACCCTCTTCGGAGGGGTTAGGTTTATCGTCTGGTGCCTGAGGCGCTCCTTTTTAGGAAAATGCCCACGGGGCCCGAGGCATTTTTGGAGCCGCCAGGCGCGTCTGGGCTACGGCTCCGCGCCCGGAATCACCTTTAAAAATGCCTTGTGCCACAATCGTCAGGATAGTGGGACGGTCGACAAATACCGCTGCTACAGAGTGGTCACTCACTCAAGTACTGAATAAGCTCATTGTAGCCTTAAATTCTGTGATTTGGCGAGAATCAGTACTTTCAACGTGAATTGACTGTAAGTTCCTATCTTTTATTGCATAATCTGGTATTCAGTTGCTCACCCATCTAAGTACTGACCATGCTCACCACATAAATTTGGTAGTCGTTATCGCCGTAGGAAATGAACACGGCGATACGAGTTCAAATCCTGGACGAGACTGATTGCATTTCACATAGCACTAATACCCTTGGGAAAGGTATGAATCCAATTATTCTCCCTCCAGCTATGGGTAAATAGTAGGATAGACTAGGTTCTTCAGCCTTGGTTAGGCAACTAGTCTAGGAGAAGGAAAACTCTGAATTCAAACCTGTTAAACTCCGCTTAAAAATTGACCTTGTGTCATATCCTGCCCGAGCGGAGGGGTTGGTAAATAGTACCAGACAGCAATCTATTCTTTCAGCATGATTTGACTGTAAGTCCCATGGAGTATCAAGGCTATAATTTCCTATGCTTTGCTTAGTCTGGAAAACAAGTCGGAGGTTGCTTACAGTACCAACAATTAGGGAGTGGTCACCCATATAAGTATTGACCATGCTCACTACTGTTTAGCTTTAGTGACCTGGCCGGAATCTGTGCTTTCAGTATGATTTGATTGTCACGTGAAGTATCAAGTCTATCTTTTACTATGTTTTGTATGGTCTGGCCTTCAGGTGATCATCCATCTAAGTACTGGCCATAATTTGTAAGTCAGCATAAGTATCAAGGCTATGGTTTTACTATGCTTTGCTTAGTCAAGCAAACAACCCTTAGGTTACTTGTAGGACTTTCTGTTACTAAGTGGTCATCCAGGTCATAGGTTACTTGTCGAACCTACTATTACTAAGTGGTAAATCACGCCTTAGGTTACTTATAGCAACTGCTGTTATTAAGTGGTCACCCTCTTAATTATTGAATTGGCTTATCGTTGTCTTAGTTTTAGTAAATTGGCTGGAACCTGTGCTTGATCGTAAATTACAAGAATTTTTCTTTGTGCACAATGTTCCCAATTTTTTCAATCTTTTTCAAGTAGTAACATTGACTTTTATCGTTTTTGCAGTGATTTAAATAAATCCCCACAAGAATAACCCGTATGCTTATTCTTTTTCTGTCTGTCCGTTTGTCTGTCTTCCTGTTTTGTATCTCATGTCATTATTTATATTGTTCTGGTAGCATTGCATATCTTCATTCAACCACTTCTCCTTCTCCTCCTTAATTCCTTCTTATTTTTCTACATCATCAGCATCATCATCATGTCACCTTCACTACATTTAATCCTCCTCCTCCTCTTCCTCCTCCTCCTCCTCATCATCATCATCATCATAATAATAATTATTTCTACTCATCTCACCATTACTTCTATCCCTCCCTTTACAAACAACTGCACCCCTCTTTTTATCGTTCCTCTCTTTTCGTTTTTTCTCTCCCCTCCCCCATGTCTTCATTCGAGATAACCTCATCCATTCTGGACTGTTAGAGGCAGTAGTGAAGACACAGTGCAGGTGTTTGCCTACAGCAGATTTATTTGCTTCAGGCGGACCTTCGTATCTCTGACAATTGGCCTTGTATCTAGTAAATTTACTATGATACCTTATTTATTGGACAATATATGCAGGCGCGCCATGACACGCACATGCACCTATTGATGCTAACAGACGCACTCACGCATGAACAAGTATGGGCGTGGACGCCGGCTATAGAGTAATAGACTCACAGATCAATTACAGCGTTGTTAGTTCGATCCTGTCCCAAATTGAGTTAAGATTAATAAATGTCATATCAAAACAAACATAATGTTCATATAGCACGATGTTATGTTGTCTCTCTAAGAGTAATGCTTATCGTTGCATGAAATGGAATCTTCGACTCGAGTTCAAACCCTGAGTAAGATTGTTTTACTTTTCACTTCGCGCTAAAGCCTTTGGAAAAAGCAAGATTTTATCTAAGTACATATGGCCTGTCAATGACACATGCGCAAAGAGAAGTTCGTGGCGCAATTAGATATGGCGTTTTACATCCATTTTTTTTCTGCTCAGTTTGCAGTTGACGATTATACGCTAGAAAATTGTGCTTAATTCATTCTTTGATTAATTGATTTTTAATGGCATTTTAACCCGTCTAGGCTTATTTTATGCCAACAGGTTAGGGAATCACATTCACTATACGTTCATGTTTACATTTTTTGTTGTTATTCTTAAGAGTTTTTTTTTGCACATGGTCCTATTGATTACGAATAATTCTCAAACAGATGTATTTGAGCCATAGATGGAACCGTAACAGGTACTCACACTTCAGGTCAGAGTAGACTTGGGAGTAATGGCAATGAATGGATTCTCCACACTAGATCTCAAGAACTAGAGCTTTACTATCAAATGCATCTTATTTTCATAGTAAAGGCACCCCTTTTATGGGGGAGTGTTTTACCACTCTACAGGGGTTACACTCAGTATATTCTCAGCTCCACTGACTGAGTTTTTTTTATTTATCATTCGTGAATATTTGCTATTTGTGAAAATGAAACTTGATGAAATTTCATCAAACTAAAATATTTCTGGCACAATGAATTTCAAGTAATCATTACTTTGTGAATATTTTCTGTAGCTAGCAAATTTATAGACCAGTCGGCTGCAATTTTGAAGCTTTGGGAAATTATGAGTAGCCCTTCATTGCTATTATTCCCAAGTCTACTTTGACCTGGAGTTGTATGTGTTATAGTCCTGTTAATCGCTCAAATAGAATTATTTAAAAATTTATTAATATGAAACCATTTAACTGTGTGCCAACAAATGAACTCTACCTCATTTAAAAACAATGTAATCCACAAACTATTCGTATACAAATATATATATATATATATATATATATATATATATATATATATATATATATATATATATATATATATATATATATATATAATTTGGCATTAAATAACGTACAAGAGTTGATATTCCATGAAAATAAAACACAACCGACCAACCTAAGAAAATTTGCTCAAATTATACCAAACATAATTTCAGAAAGACTTGAAGAAGAATTCTCGACGAGGAAACTGATTAATGATAAACAAATGTTAAGACTGGCAGATCAAAATTCAAAGAATTCTTTGCTGTCCTCTGTGACTAATTAAACGCCATGCATTAAAATATTAGCGAAATCAAAACAGGCTCAAAAGTCTCTTTCAAGGAATTGATTCTCATTTTGTTTTGTTCTTTCTATTAGAATATTAATTTATATAAAAATCCTAAATATGTTTATATAGATATTTTTACAAAGACTTATAGGAGCAGAATATTTGCTTGTTAGTTGTTGCTTTTTTGTTCAATAGCATCTCAGCTATTCCGTGCTATCAAAGGCCAAATACTGTCTTTTTTGAACAGATTATTACATGTGTATAAAATTGTTAGAAATAAATTTCATTAATTTCATGTGTATCGATATATTGGTAGAAATAATCTTCATTAACTGTTTCTCTCGACGTGGTTTATCCTCAGTCACCGCCACCTAGCACCTACGAGATAAAAAAATGGTCTGATATTTGTTTGTCAAAAGAACAATTTGAATAAAGTTGGGACTTAATTATGCCAGGGCTTGACATGACCAGCTAATTGATTGGATTGGATCTTTCCGCCCAACTAAGAGTCAAGTTAGCCACCCTAGCGATAAAGCTAATGGTTAGATTGCAGAATTGTCTATAGTTTTGAGAAGGGTCAATAATATTCTTTTGAGCTCTCTACGTCTGCACATTTCTTGGTTTGGTTTAGTTCTTTGGTTTAATGGCATATCAACCCACGAGGCTTATTCAATGACAAGGCCATCCTTTTAGAAGAACATCAAAGATACAATTTAACCCAAAGCTAGAGTACAAGGGGGTTCATACATTTCCCAAGAGTATTAGTCCGAAAGTGAACGAAATAGCACCACTGGAGTTCGAACTCACTACAATGCCACGGTCCAATACTTTAGCTACTACACCAAGGATACTCCTTTGGCACATTTCTACCGAGATTCCATTTTACACATGTCCCTAAACTGTGCAAACTTAGCAAAAGTAGCAGAACTAATTAAAATCATTTCCACTATATTATTGTCTACACATTGTAGACGGCTATACTCATCTTGGTTTCCATACTCATGACATTTCAGCAGCTATACTCTTCGGTTTTCGTCAGGTGCTTATAGTCAAACTCAGTATTCTTCTGGGAATTCAGAGCTTAACTACTTGAATCGCGGGGATAGACTGTTTTCATTCCGCCGTCCATACCTCGGAGGTATCTCGCATCAACCGCTATTGGAACCGAGACCCAGTATTGAACTGAAAATCGCCAGGTGGTTGTCTATTAATGATATGTAACTAATCATCTTAACCTTTTCGGCCATGTGGCCAGCAACCAAGATGAACATAGCAGTGCACAATATGAATAATAATAATAATAATAATGATAATAACAATGCCTCATCTAAAAAAATACTGACAGACATTTCCACTATACACTTACAAATTTGCCCGTACGTATCTCCACATAGGCCGAACGACGATAGACCACGTTATTCACACTCTCCTTCGGTGAAAGATTCCCTTTTTCTTTTCTTGATATCACCGCTGAATACGAAAAATGGCTTCTTTTCTCTACCGGGTGGAATTCTCCAACAAAGGAACGCAACAGTAAGTCTTGTTTGAAGCGCTGTAACATGACTGTGTCGCCGGAAGTCCCCATTGCACATACTCACTGTGAAAGACATCAGCGGAAACCGGTGACAATTGAAGGCAAATCTATGACATGATGTCATGCATAAATATGTCCGCCCTGACAAGTCACAGTGCAAAAATATCTTTCATGAATTTTAAGATCACGTGTTAAAATTTTTAGCATTTAAGTGTCGATGCGTATTGCATTATTTAAGGTTTCTTTTTGACATCAACGTCACTATCTATCTATCTATCTATCTATCTATCTATCTATCTATCTATCTATCTCAAACTCAACCCTCTCTCTCACTTTCTATCTTTACCTCTATCTCAGTTTCTTCATATCTATCTCAGTCTCTTTATATCTATTTATCTATTGAATACCATCGGGACTATTTTGAATAAAAAAGGCTTCACTAATCGTTTGTTTAGGTCTTGGTAAATTCAACTTCACTCTTGATACTTAATGAACACAATTCGTTCATATATATATATATATATATTATATATATATTTGTTTAATGGCATATCAAACTTAGTGGGTTATTTAATACCAAAACCATCCCCGTAGAAGAACAGTAGTGGTAGTATTTAATTCATAACTGGAAGGATAAGTAGGTTTATATCTTTCCCAAATGTATTCGTCCGAAATTGAACGTAATAGAGCGACTGAAGTTCGAACTCGCTTACTACAATGCCACAGTCTAGCACTACGTCACGCGGACTCTGCCCCAATCATATGCTCAAAATGATGTATCATTGAATATGATTTAAAATGGGTATAAATGTTTTAAGTTTAGAATATAGAAACTTCTGTTCTTAATACTTCACCGGAACATTCTACGTTTATCACTGAATAATTATGAAGAATTATCAATCAAATTTAACAGAACAGAAATTTCTATTTCTATTACGTCATCAGAATAGTTAATTTTATACGCACAATAACATATATTAAAATGAATAGGTCGGCAAAAGATTTCAAATTTGGTATTTATTTATTTTTTGTTTATTTAATACTATTCATATTCTTGTGCGACCCGTGTTTCGGATATTCTAGTCCTCGTCGGGCATTTTGAATTTTTTGGTTGTTCTTTGAGTTTCTTTAAAGCAAAGATTGTTTTGATAGGTTGTTTTGATTTTGTTTGATTCCAATTTTTGTGTTTGTTATTGTCCCATTCGTAGAATAATAATAGAATGAAAAGTAAAAGGTAAAAGAAGGTTCAATACTTTATAAATATACATTTAATCAACCCTTCCATCATGGGCAGGATGCGACACAAGGTCAATTTTTAATCGAAGTATTGCTGTTTTATATTCAAAAGTTTCCTTCTAAACTGGTTTCCTCACCAAGACTAGAGACAGCAATCTGGCCTACTATTTACCCATCACTGTGAAAGGGACAGAAAAGATAGATGCATACTTTTTCCAAATTTATATGCGCCAAGTGAAACGCAAACAGTTTCGTCCAGGATAACCGAGTCATTTTCTTACGACGATAATCATTAAGTCACATGTACTTCCCCGGGAAAAATGATTTCTATTTATTTCCTCAGTAGCTACAATAGATACAGGAAAAACGACAACACCATTAAACAGAGCAAGTATTCAGCTAAAAAACTATTTTTTTCACTATTTTTGTCAGTGCCTTTTCGTCAGCGAGGAACAAGAGGCTGCATATTGAAAACGTAAGATTGTTGCTCCAAAAGTAATGCTTCCTCTGAATGTCATCATCATCAATTCGTGCTGATTGCACGGAGTTCTCTGAGTCTCTCTCAGCATCTATCCCAATCTGCCATCACTCATGGCAGGTCTTCTTGACAATACTCACAAAACTAAGATATAAATCGTTGCTGGTCGGCTAACACTGGCGCTTCCATGTGCACACTTCCATAAGAGAACGTCGCCTATAAGTTCGTCTTTACTTCCTCCACCAGTGCTTCGGGTGTCTTATTGGGATGGTTTGTGAGATGAGAGGTTAGTGGCCGTACAGCCGTTGTTTTGTGGGATGCTGCTTCCAGGATTAGCTGAAAACAGCACGTAGTATCCCCGTGTTATTCCTATCTAATTTTTTCTACATGCGTTTCGTTAATGTTCAAGTAGTCCATCCATATAGTAGTACTGACACAGCCACAACTTGGAAGAAATCCTGTTTTATTTCATGAGAGAGATGAGATTTCCATATGATCAACAACCTGCTGATAGCAGTCCACGCCTTTCCTATGCGTAAGTTGACATCACTTTCAGTAGATGAGATATTACTGCCGAGGTATGTCAACTGGTCTACTAATTTCAGAGGCTTGCCACTTAAGGGTGAAATGGTACTTTCTGGTTTAAAGCACATGAACTCTGTTTCAATTTCGTTCTATGCTGCAGGGAAGCGTATTTGCAAGAAGCACTCGATCATCTGCGTTGATTGCACCTGTCATAGTTTCTAGAAGGTCGAGCAATATAATAAATACCAAACATAAGATCTTACTAAGTTTTCCAACATCTTCAAGAATGTCAATCTTCAGGTAGGCAGGAAAACTGATTATATATTTTCTAATTTATTCCATTTTGCTGCTTATATAATTTGGCATCCATAATACTCGATTGTAAGAAAACGATTCACACACACACACACACACACACACACACACACATATATATATATATATATATAATCAGTCAACTGCTGGATATTTGTTTTACCAAAGGTTGTGAGATATGGAGAGTAATTGGCGTCACCATTCCATTTAAATACTAACTCATGATATATTTGCGGAGAATTGAATTAAATGTCCTCCTTTCCTTTGGTTGCCCGACAAAAGGGAGTTCAATCCGTCCTACTACCCCAAGCAAAGATTATGGAATTAGCATACTAAGAAGATATCCACCTTTTTTGGTTTTCTTTTATTTAGCAGTAAATAAACTAATAAAAGATAAGAGGCAAAACATTTTCATGTTTGATTTATTAGCTGAACACACTGGATTCATAAAATATACCTTCAGCAAACAAACTCTAAGTCTGCTAATTCAATTATTTTTGCCTAGAGTGGCAATTATTGGTTTCTATATGGTAATGTTTAAAAAGACTGCTCTTAAGTATTTAAACAAAAACAAAAACTGTTTGTGGGTTATTGCCTAAAATTGTCGGAGTCATTAAAAATTTTGAGCCGAGAGGGATCCAAAATTTAGGAGCTGGTTAAATCTTCCTGATATGTAAGCTAGTGTTTTCAAGATCTTTGATTGTTTCTAAACAAGATTTTAGAAGAAAAGAAAATTTAAAAAGTTCCATCGAAATTTTTTTCCAGATATTCAGCATTCTGAACTACAAAGCATAAATCCATGCTATGTTGATGGAATTAAAAATTGTTTCTTCTTGCGTAATATGTCTATGGTATCCTAACTTAGATCTAATGTGTTCTATCACCAATTTTGAGGATTCTTTATTATTAACACACACACACACACACACACACACACACACACATATATATATATATATATATATATATAGTCTCTATCACCAATATTGAACATTTTTTTTATTTCTAAACACACCAAACTATATATATATATATATATATATATATATATATATATATATATATATAGGGCTTAATATTGTAGATAGAACATATTAAGATCAAAAGCGCTTAGTGTTTGTCAGTTTCTCGCCAACACACACATAAACACACACACGCATATATATATATATATATATATATATATATATATATATATATACGTGTGTTTGTGTATACGTGCATGTGTGCGTATGCGCGTGCGTGTATATGTGTGTGTGCATGCTTATTTTTGGACTGTTAAATATTCATATTTTTGTTGCAGTTTCAATGTTTGGTAATACATAATACGCAATAATATTCGTTTTGATTGGGTTTCTTTTAATTATGAGTAATCCTGCACACACACACACACACACACACACACACACACACACGTGTATATATAGACATTTTTTTATGTTAATAACATTCAGTCCGTAAAATTGCATATTTTGTTGAATTTAGTATTTCCATTTTCATTATTTTTAAATTAAAGTAAAATGTTTAAATTTAATTTATTCATTGCAAAGTCAACTTTTTAGGACGAGTCTTAGATGTGGAAAGTAGAAAGGCATAAATCTGAAGTAAAGAATTTTAATTGCTATTCATATTTATTACCGCAATTGATATTGTTTCTTTACATTTTGATATTAACAGAAATTTAAATTTGAATTATGGATACGCTTCGTTCGCTTTTCAAGTGTTTTCATTAACTTGTATTCCTTCGTGAATTTTACTTTTAAAAGACTGTTGACTTTATTTGGTAATGCTATTATTGTCACTATTAACTGACCAGTGTTACATTTACACATATAAATAGTTAAAACTCCTCCCTAGATATCTGTTCAAATTCATTTATGAAAACTATATATATATATATATATAAGGGTCGTTAAAAAGTTGCAAGCCTCACCTAAAGAGGAAGAGCCATAGCTAAATATTTTTGATGTTGCAATACATTACTACTTCTTTTAGAACGAGAAAAACAATTTCAGCTTTCTATTTTAATTTCTGTAGAGGTGAGGTCTATACAAAGGTGAGAGGTGTACTATAAATCTAAAATCTTGGTAAGGCTTAGAAGTTCTTGATTGACTCTCATATATATTCAACGAAAAACAAAAATCTCGCTATACTGTGCCGTTTTTGCTGCGTTACATGCATTTATACAAATATGAGATTTTAGCCACATAGACGGATAGGTAGATTGATAGAAAATTATGTCCATCATTTATCATTCCATTGCAAATTGTACTGAGAACATTTTAAGTTTATTGTTCTAACAAAGAATTCACTAGTTTTACCGAGTAACTATTATATATATATGTATGCGTGTGCGTGCATGCGCGCTCGTAGTGTAATGGTTATCACCGAAGAAAATGGACACGGTCACGGTGACTTGAGTTAAAATCCTGAACGAGACTGCCAGCATTTCTCATTGCGCTAATTCCTTGAGAAAAGGTATGAATTCAATTATTTTCCCTCCAGCTATAAGTAAATAATAGAACAGATTGAGTTTTTAAACCTTGGTATGACAATCAGTCTAGAAAAGGATATCACTGAATTCGAACCTGTTAAACTCCGTTTAAAAATTGACCTTGTGCTGCATCCTGCTCGCGAGGTGGGGTTGGGTAAAAGCATACATGTGTGTATGTGTGTACGCCCAACATCTCCGTCACAGTCAGGATACAATACAAGGTCATTTTTTAAAGTGGGATATAGCCAGTTTGAATTCAGAGATTTCCTTGTCCTAGACTGGTTACGGTACCAATACCAAAGAGCCCAATCTGTCCCACTGTTCACCTCAAGCTGATCGGAAAAAGCTGGTTTCATTTTTTTACATGAAATGCAACCCGGATTTTAAATTTGGCTCAATGATTCCATTACTCAACTATAATAACCGTTACCCCAAACGAGACAGTACGACATACAGAAATACTGGCAGGGATACATCACAATTCAAACATGGTATGACAAGTGATCTAAAAGGACAGTTCTGAGTTCAAACCAGTCGTAAACCTTGAGAGGCTAATACATAATATATGAGGCTAAGACATAATATTTGAGTAGCGTCCTACGATCAAACCAGGTTACGGGACCAGCGAAAAGGTGTGATATATACGTGGTGCATTCAATAGGTTTCCAGACTTTTTTTTACAGGCATTTAAAATTGGTGTAGACTCTTGAAAATTCAGTATCTTATTGCTATACATCTTATGAGATGACTGACTAATTTTTATGATTTCTGCATCAAATGAACAGCTACAGCAGGCATTGGAATACACCCTACTAAAGTCAGATAGTCACAGCTGGTGAATTTCAAAAATGCAATCTGGATGTGAGGACACTTTAGAAGAATGAAATGCAATAAAATTGTGTTTTAAACTTGGAAAAATGCCACTGAAACGTATGGAATACTTCAGACTGCTTTTGGAGCATCTTGCATGAATCAAGCATCAGTTTTTGAGTGGCATAAGAGATTCAAGGAAGGCAGGGAGTCTGTGAGGAATGATGAGAGGTGTGGGAGGAGTAAGGAAGTCAATATGCCAGAGTTGATTGGCTAAAGGGTTAGGGTTAGGGTTATTACATTGAGGTTTTAAGGGAGCTCAGGAAGAGATTCCGTCGGAAGAGGCCAGCACTTTTCAAATCGGGTCAGTGGCATTTCCACTAGGACAATGCCCCAGCTCACAACTCCATCCTTGTCACAGACTATTTGACCAAGATGGGTATCAAGAAAGTTCCTCACCCTCCCTATAGTCGAGATTTTGCTCCGTGTGACTTTTGGTTATTCCCTAAGCTCACAGGCTGTCGTTATGAGACAATTGAGGAGACGAAAGAGACTGTGACGAAGGTCATTGACACGCTCCCACAAGAGGACTTTTATGGGGCGTTCCAGAAGTTGTTGGAACGGTACAACAAGTGCATTACTGCCGGAGGAGATTACTTCGAAGGGGACTAGAGTTTCGTGTGTATACTATCAATAAAAGTGCCCATACGAAAAAAGTCCAGAAACTCATTTAATGATCCTCGTATCTATTCAAACGCAACATAGGAAAAATAGATAAATGAAATAAAGAATAAAGAATATAACAAAAACCTCTACTCGCAAAAAAACAATTTCCAAAAATCACTGCTACTGAAAAAAATCTGATGCCAAAAATAAAAATGATATAGAGTCTCTTAGTATGACAGCGCTTCTGATTCTACTTGTGCTTTATTGAATGTCAGATTTAAAAGGTTATTTAAAACTTAGTATCCTAAATGGCACTCATGGTGTAACGGTTATCGTCGTAAGAAGTGGACTCGGCTACCCGAGTTCAAATTCTGAACGAGGCAGTTTGTATTTCATATAGAGCTAATACTCTTGGGAAAGGTTTTCATACAACTATTCTCCCACCATCTATGGTTAAATAGTTGGTATGAATGGACTGATTAACATTGGTAGGAAAAGGACACCTCTGAATTCAAACCACTTGTAGACATGGAGAAGGATGGGTTCCGCCAGGTTATTTCTGCCTAAGACACGCTACTTGAGTAGTGCTCCCACAACCAAATCAGGTTACGAGACCAAGAAAAAGGTGTGATCATAAAATCAAACGGTATTTCAGTAGAAGTATAAAACTTGAATCTTTTCATATAACTAATAACTGCAAATATTAAGGTAATTAATATTTACTTTATATTAAATTATATCTTAAATTATATAAAAAAATCAGCCAGAAAAGGCAGGGTACTCTAATCGTGCATGTCATGTTCTGAATATCCCCAAAGACTTTTTATTTATGACAAAAAGAAATACTGAGAAGTTTTCGTCGTTTAATTATTACCATTCGGATTTACACAATTCAATAATCCCATTGTCGGCCGGACTTACGTCAATCACAGCTCATCCAGTGGGGTAAGACACCCGACAAAAAGAAGTATCCTGGATATGACTCTAAAGTGCACCGTTATGGAGCTCTGGGGAGTATGGAGAACACCTCTTCGTTGCTATTACTCCCAGCTTCGTTGCTATTACTCCCAGGTCCACTCTGACTTGGAGCGGTTAGTCTCTGGTTTGAATAAGTATATTTGAATATTATTAGTATTAGACGGGAAAACTTGATACTATCTGTGGGCAAATGATTTGCATTAAGAATAGTTACTTGAAGCTCAAATCTTTCACCAGCAACTGTCACTGAGAATTAGAATATCCCGACTGTGTACTCAGTAGAGGATTAAGACGCCACCCCACGAAAGGGATGTCCTGGGTATGACATTAAACTACATCTTGTGGTGAGACTTTAGTTCTGGGGCTCTGAGGATTGTGGGGTACCCCTTCATTGCCATTACTCTCAGATCCACTTTGGCCCAGAGTGGTGGTATCTGGTAGTGTCCGATTAATTGAAACCATATAACTGCGCAAACAAATGAGTGTTTATTAAATAGAAATAATTGCTTGAAAATATATATTTTTTAGTATTAGAGAGGAATACTTGAAATCGTACTATTAAGCGTAAATTATTTGTATTGAATAGGAATACTTGATATCGTCTGTGTGCAAAAACAAACAAACAAAAGAACCAAAAAAAACAAAACAACAAAAAACAATCCCCCCCCAAAAAAAAACAAAACAAAAAACAGCCAAAAAAAACAAACAAACCAAAAACAAACTAAGACCAAAACCAAAACCTAAAAAAATAACCCCCCAAACACTCTTAAGTCACAGCTACGCAAAAATGTAAACATAAATGTTTAATGAATCCAATTTCCTAAGCTCAATGCATAAAATAACCCTTGACGGGTTAACATGCCGTTAAAATCAATCTATCAATCGTCTTACTCTTATGCAGGCGCATTATCGTGGCATTTGTTTATGTATAGCGGCAATAAGAACTCAGCGAAACGATCTCTATGCTTAATATCAAATGTTTTACTTTGATACCATTTTCCCGTTGAACGTGGGTTAATCATATAAGGGTCAAATGCCATTCTTGTAGAAAGCCGAGCATCTCAGTTATGTCATCATTAGAATTCCAGACGCTGTTTTTCTCATTGCTAAATATTAGATGGATGAAGACGACAGTAAACAATAAAGATGCCATTAACCGTCGACGAGTAACGATACCGTCAACGTCTGTCAGAACAATGAGCATGCGTCCTTTAACATACACCTGCTAACCTTCCAACGAACCACATTACATCTATCAATCTATTTGGTGGGCAGACTGGCAGTTGAAGCTCATGAAGTTATTTTTTGTCAGGCAAAAAGGGAATTTCAAATTTTTAACGTACCTCGGAAAATATTGATGCAATTCATTTGAAAATATTTAGAGGGAACGTTTTCACTATTATTAGTTTATTGCGAGTTTTGCTACAGCATATTGTTGCTTTTAAGATGAATTATTATTATTATTATTATTAAATTTTCAGATTTACTTTCAGTTTCTTACAAGCCTTCACGGTGTCTTTACCCAAGACCTGGGTGAGGAAAGGTAGTGATTTTAGAATTTTTTTTTTGCTGTCTCTTGTATTATTTTTTCATTCACATTGATAGTCAACTCTTAAAGAGATGAGCTGTTCCGCAAAGTGCAATGTTTCATATTTCATAGAGGTTTGGACAGACAAGTATGTTCTTAATGTGGTTTATTCTGTCCCTTTCTTGATCATACCTTTTATAGTCCTTAACCACTATATCTGGTCAATTGCTCTTTATAATAATAATAATTATTATTATTTTGCTCCGTGAGAGTTTTTCACATGAGCGTTAGCTGATGGTCTTTCACTGAAGTTTGAGTGACAGCAAGACTCCTCAAGTCTTCAGGACTCTTCGCAGTATTCTGTCCGATCTTAACAATGCTATACTTTGGATAGTCTCCACTCGTCCTGTTATTTCTGAGTCCTTCGGTCTCTGTATCAATCAAGAATAGATAAGACGCAACAAAATAGCAAATGTAGATAGAGATGAAACGATCGATCATTTAATAAGCGAATGCAGTAAATTAGCACAAAAAGAGTATAAAACTAGACACAACTAGGTTGGGAAAGTGATCTACTGGGAATTGAGCTAAAAACTGAAAATTGACCATACGAATAAAAGGTATATATATGCACAGTCTTGGATCAGTTCTAGAGAATAAGATGCACAAAATTCTCCGCGATTTTGTGATACAAAGGAATCGCCTAATCCCGGCCAGACGACTAGACCTAGTGATAGTCAACTGAAAAAAAAAAATGAACCTGCCGGTTGGCCACAGAATAAAACTGAAAGAATGTGCTCGGGAATTGAAAAAACTATGGAACATGGAGGTGACAATTGTACCAATCGTGATTGGTGCTTTTGGTACTGTAACTAAAGGATTATTAAAGGGACTGGAGGTATTGGAGGTTGGAGGACGAGTGGAGACCATCCAAACTACAGCATTATTGAGAACGGCCAGAATACTGAGAAGAGTCCGGGAGACTTGAGAAAAAAACCATCAGCTAAAATTGATGCGCAAAACTCTCCATGAGTAATTAATAATAATAATAATCACATTATAAGCGAATGCAGCAAATTAGCACAGAAAGAGTATGAGACTAGACACGACTGGGTGGGTAAGAAATTTAAATTTGACCATACGAACAAATGGTACATGCACAACCCAGAATTTGTCCAGGAGAATGAGTCGCAGAAACTTCTGAGATTTTGAGATACAAACAGATCACCCAATATCGGCCTAATAACCAGCCAGACCTTATGACAACAACAACAACAACAACAAAGGGAACTTGTAGAATTGTGGACTTTGCTGTCCCAGCGGACCTCAGAGTAAAATTGAAAGAAAGCGAAAAGAAGGATAAGTACTTGGACTTGGCTCGGGAATTGACAAAAAACGTGAAATATGAAAGTGTCGGTTATTCTAGTTATAATTGGTGGTCTTGGTATTGTCACCAAATGATTGTTACAGGAATCGGAGGACTTAGAAATAACAGGACTAGAGGAGTCTATCCAAATTACAGCATTGTTAAGATCGGCCAGAATACTACGAAGAGTCCTGGAGACTTGAGGAGATTTGCTGTCACTCAAACTCCAGTGAAAGATCCAAGTATTTGTTTATCTTTTCAGTTTTTTTCATTTTCATTTTGTGGTCCGCTGAAACAACGAAATCCATCAAGATGACAAGTTCTTTTTTCTAGTTATTTAACCCAAGTTCTGGTCTTCCGTCTGAGATAGAGTAATCCGTTTGAATCTCCAATTCCCAGAGAATTTTATGCGTTTCATTTTCTAGGACAAATTCTGGTTGGTTTATATACTATTATTATTATTATTATTATTATTATTATTATTATTATTATTATTATTCAAAATCTTATTAATGCTGCTTTTTTAAATTAAATATTTTTCCTCATTATTATCATTTTATGAATGATTTTCCTCCAACTTTGTTGTTTTTTTTAATGAAGAATTTTCACTACTCTATTCATATTATTTATGATTGTATGATTATATAACAATAGATAAACAAACAATAATAATAATTGAGAAAGCAAAAACAAAAATAAAAAAAATCTACAAAGCAAAAATGAAAAAAAAAAACCCCAACTCTATGGATATTTCAAGCAACAATCTATGGAAGATGAACACGAAATGAGCTGGATATGGCTGAAAAGGAGAAACCTGAAGAAAGAAACTGGGTTTCATTTTATCACTATACAAAATAATGCCATAAGAACCAATTAAGTCGACGCAAAAATGATAATACAGAAAAATAGCTTGTATAGATTATGTAATGACCGAGATAAAATAGTTAATTACATTATAAGTGAATGAAACAAACAGACCTGAAAGAAATACATTTGGCACAACTAGGTGGAAAAGGTGATCCACCGGTAATTGTGCAAGAGATTAAAGTTTCACCATTCTGACAAATGGTATGCATACTACTCAGAAACTGTCCTATAAAATCAGACGCATTCTCGAGACTTTGAGATGAAAACAGATTACCTAGTCCTAGCCAGGTGACCAGACCTAGTATTCATTAACAAGAAAAAAATTTTATCTCGTGAATTTTTCCGTTCCAGCGGACCTTATAAAGTAGAAGTAAAAGAAAGCGAAAAGATAGGCAGATACTCTGACTTTGCTAGAGAGCTGGAAAGGCTGTATCATATGAACCTCCCTGGGTTATTTAATGCCATTTTTTGAGAAGAACAGCAGTGGAACTATTTAACTCATAGCTGGGTGGATAAGAGGTTTCATGCCTTTCTCAAATGTAATAGTGTGACTAATTCGAACTCGGTTACTGCGATGGCACAGTCGAGCACGTTAGCCACTGCGCCAACGGGACTGTCCCCTGATCAATAATAGTAAATAGTTTCAAAGAATGACTGATTCGGCTGCGAGAAGAAAGTATTCAAGAAAAATTGGAGGTGCTGCTGACAAAGTCCTTATCTTGGCCGGTAAGATTTTCATTGTGTAGGCTGCGACGAATTCCTAAAACGAGAGGGTTTTATGCATTTGATTGCTGACACCTTTAAAGGTGTCTACAAAGCTGCAGAACTTTTTTTCACCGTAGGCCTTCTGGAGGGAGTGGGGTTGATGGTGTGAATCACAGTGGCATCACATGTGACAGAGCTTTCTTTGTTTTTCTCTGAAACAGTTGTGAAGATGAGTCGCTTCAAATACATTAAGAAAAGATGAGATTTTTACAAAGGAGACACCGAAACCTTTCGAAAGCGCTGCATCGTTTACACATCAGATATTAACTAGGTAGACCACGCATTTCAGCTGATTCAGGGAAAAGAATATATATGCCCTCGTTCAATCTTGGATATCAGTCTCATGGATTTTGTCATGTGATGCATTTTGGAGAGCGGTGTTTTAAAAGTCTATGGCAGATTTACATCCTTGGAGCAAACTTTTGTCAAATCCAGACCAACTTTGACCGAAGAAATGATGCAGCCTCTTTTAAAAGCAAGTTCCACGAAAGCTTCCATTCTACGTTATCTTGGATTTTACCAGTATACAATTGTACTAACTGAACGCTATTGGGGTCACGTGTAAATGACTGGCATAAGACTTATCCTGTTTGTTTGTTTGTTTTTTTGGGTTTTATGGCATATCAACCTTTGTAGGTTATTTAATGCCAAATCCATTTTTATACAAATGAACAGTTTTATCTTAATTCAGTTTAGCTTAAGTACGCAGTTTACATGTAAAAACAGCTTCATTTCAAACAGTTTAGTTTAGCATAAGTACTCAGTTTAAACATTTAACAGTTCTACTTCAAGTAATTCATTTTAGTACAAGTACGCATTTTAGTTCTATTTGACTCATGCATAGGACCCTATCAGATGGTACTACTCCTGGACAGAGTAGACCTGGGAGCGATATCAATGAAGGTTTACTCTGCAATTCTCAAAGCTCCAGCATTACTGGAACCCCACCATCAGATTGTTTTGTGTCATAAACAAGATACTCGTTGAGGAAGTTTTTTCCCTCAGCAGAGATCCAGTCTGTGTATTCTACAGCCCCAGTCGACTGGGCAAGACTAATCTTGGGTTAATATATATATATATATATATATATATATATATATGTCTGTGTGTCTGTGCTTGATTTTATGGGACGGACACTTTGACGCTTGACTTTTGAGTTTAATGCAGCTTCAGAAAGGAGGTTTTAGAAAGGTGCCGAATTTTCCCCAAGTACTTTTAGAGAAACGAAAAATGATATGACAAGCTCAATGAGGAGTTATATACATTTATATGGAGAGTAAGATACGATATCATTATTATTTGGGAAAAATACGGCGCCTTTCTGAAGACGCATTCTATTCAGAAGTCAAGCGACTCATAAAAAAACTTGAACGGATCAAATATGAAATAGGCAGACGTGAAGTGTCCATCTCATTTTATCAAACATGTTTATTAGAGAAAACCCTATATATATATATATATATATATATATATTATCCATCAACCCATTATGCTCCTTTTGCACCAATGGAAATATCTAAAAATTACTGTTTGTCTAAAAAGAATAAGCAGGGTATATGTGCTTTGTACTATACACGTGTCTGAAGTTCATTTTGAATAAATTGGGAAAATTGATGTCTGGATTTGATGAATCCTGTATGTTCTTTTATATAAGGACAATAAGCTTCTGCATAATTACTTTTTTACGCTATCTCTCTGTCTGTCTGTCTGTCTGTCTGTCTATCTATCTGTGTGTGTGTGTGTGCGTGTGTGTCTGAGAGATATTTGCTGTTGACTTATATATCTATATCAATATGTAAACTTAGTGTTCTTTACTTGACTAGGATTACTACTATTATGTATGATTTTTTACCTGTATTCATACTTTTTTATCTAACCTTTTTAATAATCGGTTCTTATATTGAATTCGTCATTGTAGCCCAAAATATGTGCTGATTCTTAAGGCGTCTAATCTTCCAATGTTAAGTTTATAAGTCCCAAAATGTCACTCTAATCTGTCCAGCAGGACACATAGCGTAACAGTTATAGGCGTTGGTTTCCCTAAGGAGACAATCATATGGAGGTTTCAGGTTCAATCCTGACTGTAGGCGAGTAACAATACAGGAATCCTTAGCACTTATACCGGGTTATGGTTAACGACCCCTGTGTAGTTTCCCGAGTTCCACAAACACCTTAAGAAGGCCGGAAGACATATCGACTGAAACGTTTGGGGAAATAACAATAAAGATGAAGACAATAGTCCGAAAATCCTTAATGATAAAAATACCTTCTATTTGTCTGTCGCCACACATGCGTAAGTTTTGTCAAGTACAAGTTCAAAATTATGAGACACCCAGTGAGAATCGCATTTAGTACACATCAGTAATTGTCTAATAAACTAATTAGATACATATTGCCTCACAAAATATCGGTTGTACATGTGCCTGGGGTATTTGTTGCACGTCCCACCTTACGGGAAAGTATGGCACAAGGCCTTTTTTTAGGTGGGACCGGGCACAGGGCCATAGCCCACACGCGCCCGGAGTTCCCAAAAATGCCCTTGGCCCCGTCGGCATTCCCCTTGTTAGGGGCGCCTCAGGCGCCGGGCAATTAACCCAACACCCCTCGAAAGGGGGTAAAAGCCTGGGGGGAAGGCCCCCTGAGGCCGAAGGAAAATAATCGCAGTCACCAAGCCACACCCGGCCGGATCCGCGCCCCGATAGCACGGCCGACCGAAATGATGGGTTGGTTGTACATGTGCCTGGTTCATTTTTAATAGACCAATCTATATAATGAGACTGTATCAACTTAATTTTGAATCCATCCGTTTATATGAAAACAGTAATTATCCACTGATTACAACAACCATTTATCTCTGATTGCCAATAGACGCTGCATCGGCCATTTTATTTCATGTCTCAGGTGTGCAGGTGTAACAGATTCTTGCTGAGAAGAACGGTAGCTTTGACGTCGGTGCCAAGGCAGCAAACACTTTCCGACAACGATCAACGATGGGATCGAGGCTAGTTGCCAGCTAAGCAAATAAATCTTTCCTGTCTCTCAAAGACCGGCGCCATCATACCAAGCAAATCCCATCTATGTTTATGAATAGCCAATATGGAACACGAAAACGTCTACTTGCCAAGAAAATAGTCCGTAGTCGTCTGGCCAGGCTTGTGCAACCCGTTTTTTTTTTTTTTTTTGAGAACGTGGAGTGTTTACAATTACACTAACAGTTTAGTCCCTGGCGCCCTCTTAACCCGCATGTTCATGTATTCATCTCTTTCCATTCCAACCAATTATACGCCTTTCAGAGTTTTCTTTTTCTTGAAGTCTGCTGAATCTATCTACAAACATTTTTTATTTCTTATGTGTGAAAGTGAGTGGCATAAACATTACAGTCTTTGGAAATTGACTGCACGACCTGAGTTCAAATCCAAGAAGAGGCGGTTTGCGTTTCGTTTCGTCCTAATGTCCTTGAAAAAGGCATGAAGCAATCTGTTATTCTCCTAGCTATGGATAAATCGTAGGGTAGACTGTCTTTTTAGCCTTGATACAGCAATGGGTCGGGGAGATAGAAAACTCTGAAATCCCAGCAACTGTACTCTGTTTAAAAACTGACCATAGAGATGTAGTAATTTACGAAGGTCTTTACTTCGATTTAGCACAAGGCCAAATGAATGGGGCACCCAATGAGACTGACCATAGAGATGTATGGAGTAACGGTTTTCGACTTAGGAAAATATCCCATACTTCATGCCTTGTGCAAAATTATTTGTTGAATGGCATCACTACTTTTCTTCTATAAAGATGACTTTGGCATGAAGGTTGATAGCCATTGAACAAAGAAAACAAGCAATAACTTATCATAGTTATCTGGATTTTTGGCCTTTGCTGGTGTGTGGCTTGTGCTCTAACATCAAGATAGAAACAAATATTCAAAAGTTTAACCTCGACTTCAGACCACGAAATAAAATAAGCCATGTTTTCTGGTGTGATTCAATGCTAAATTTAATCTTTGTAAAATAGACTCATCACTCAAGTGATTTTGTTTTGATGATACCTTACCTAATCTACGTCACTTTTTACTCACTTCCCCTTTGATATTTCCATCGCTTATCGGTAGGGGGCGACTTAGCCTCCGTTGGGAATAGCTGTTCAAAAGAGCTTTGGCCATGAATTTCCGGCAATTAATCAAAGGCTAAATTGTTTTTATAAAAGAAACGAATAGAGGAGGACCCAAACACCGAAAACCCCCAAATCTTTCCAAAGGGCTCGGATCATCAACAAGTACGATATGTCAAGCGTTACATAAACTTAAAAAATATGCAGGAGCTCTCAAGTAGTTCTCTGTAAACGTTCAATTGATTAAAACATGAAAAATACGCTTCAGTATATACGTACATACACGAAAATATAGATGTAAATAAATATGAATATATAAATATAGAGTGGCAACTGAAAAACTGAAGGATTTAAAAAGTCATAAGTTGTTTGTTTTTAACCATTTTTCTTTTCTTTTTTTGCAGGTTTTAGAGAATTTCTTGGAGATTAAAATGGTTACAGCAACGAGTAAAATTTATTGAGTTTTTCTGTTCCAGTGAAAGATCAATCATTTAAACTTAGAAAAAATACCTGCAGCGTTTTAATGTCTGAGTATCTCCAAGAGATAATTTGATCCAGAACATAATTGCTTGGTTTGAAAAAACTGGATCAGTCGACTATCTTGCAGGAAGATGACCAAAGTGTTTGAAAAAGTTATTTTTGTTTTATATGATTCAGTCTTTCAGAGACCACTCTATATACGCATTTATTTAACCTCTCTGCACGAACAGGATGTGATACATGGTCAATATTCTAACCGCAATTTAATAAATTTGAATTCAGAGTTTTCCTTCTCTTAGACCGGTTGCCATACCAAGGTTGAAGAGCACAGACTACTCTGCTATTTACCCATTGCTGGAGGGAGAATACTTCAGGTGACCGAGTCCATTTCCTACGAAGATAACCGTTACACCACGAGTGCCTCCATATATTATAGGGATCATTGTATCCAAAAATTATACACCTCAATATATGCAATTTGCTCTGTTAGTGAGGCTAAGAATATGTTGATGGGGTCGACGAGCTGATAAAATCAATCAATTGATCAATATATGCAAAGATGCACAGGTGACAAGTGTTATGCATTTTTCTTTTAAAATCTTAATTTCAGTTTTTATACTAGTTTTATTTAAAGGCAAACAATAGAAATCAAATTCATATCCTTTTACACAATAAAAACCGTTAGCTCTCAAGGTTCATGCAACAACTTTCCAGACTTTTTTCGTATGGGCACTTTTATTGATAGTACACACATGAAACTCTAGTCTCTTTCGAAGTAATCTCCTCCGGCTGCAATGCACTTCTTGTACCGTTCCAACAACTTCGGCAAGGCCCCATGGAAGTCATCTTGTGGGAGCGTGTCAGTGACCTTCGTCACAGCCTCTTTCATCTCCTCAATTGTCTCATAACGACAGCCTGTGAGCTTAGGGAATAACCAAAAGTCACACGGAACAAGGTATGGACTATGGGAGGCTGAGGAACTGTGTTGATGTCCATCTTGGTCAAATAGTCTGTGACAAGGATGGTGTTGTGGACTGGTGTATTGTCCTGGTGGAAATGCCACTGACCTGATTTGAAGAGTGCTGGCCTCTTCCAACGAAATCACTTCTTGAACTCCCTTAAAACCTCAACATAGTAACCCTAACCCTAACCCTTTGGCCAATCAACTGTGGTGTATAGACTTCCTTACTCCTGCCACACCTCTCATCATCACTCACAGACTCCCTGCCTTCCTTGAATCTCTTATGCCACACAAAAACTGATGCTCAATTCATGCAAGATGGGCGAAAAGCAGTCTGAAGCATTCCATACGTTTCTGTGACATTTTTTCCAAGTTTAAAACAAAATTTTATTGCATATCATTCTTCTAAACTTTTCGCGCTGCCTGCACGGATCTTCCTAACTCTCCATCCTTCACTATCGTCCATCTCTCCCGGTAGGTCTTCAAGGCTACATCCTATATCAGCACAGAGCTATTGTATATAGGTTCTAGCGTGTCTTCCTGCCTTTGCTCATTCATGTGAAGGGGTCCACAGGAGCATGTCCCTTATAAGTTCGTCCCTACTTCTCCAGCAGTGTCCCGCATGTCTGGTTCGTCTAACTTGGATAGTTTTCGTGATGGGTAGTAAGTGGCCGTATAGCTGCTGCTTGGTGGGATGCTGCCTCTAGGTTTTGTTTAATATTGCTCACAGCATTCTTGTATATATATATATATATATACAAGTTCACAAATAGTAGATATATTATTAATTAATATGTGCATTTCATTAAAATTCCCATACACATAAGCGAATTTCCGTCTTTAGATTTGGGAACTGAACGAAGAGATTTCTCGCGAGATGTCACGTCACCCGCTTGCAAGTGATTAAAGCCCTATTATGATATTTTATCCAACTAATAGTTCTTACAGGCCCTTCCTGACACCAGATAATTCCTGAAATGTTTGAAGGAAATTGGTCTATTTTAGCTCCTTGAATTACTGAGACACTTGGAAAAAACCCTTGAACTTGATAATAGAAAGACATTATTTTACTTTATTAAAAACAAATAAAATATACCATTTAATTTTAAGTTAAAGTAGAATCCTTCAGGATATCATGACGTATCTGGTTTTATATCAATCAAAAAACAAGATTAGAGATTTAATGACTCAACTGCGTTTGCAGTTTATTTCTTATCAAATAGTCTAATTGTGACGATAAAAGAAATAGTTTGATATTGTTCACAGAATTAAAAAAAAGAATTAATCCACTTAATTATTGGTTAAGTTTAATTTGCTTCTATCTTTTTAACGCATTATAGATATAAAGAGAATATGGAGATATTCTAAAATACATTCGGCTTCTAGGCGGACCTTAGAATGTACTGACTGTATCTCTTTCCGAATGGTATGAAATTAAACTGCATCTGATAGTGAGGCTCCACTTCCGGAAATCCGGGAAATGTGAGGGTACCACTTTGTTCCTATTACTTCAAGTTCTACTCTGACACAGACTAGTAGTACTTGTTAGGGTGCCATCTATAAGTGAAATAGATTTCTTTAGAACAATTATTTGTATTCGATATGAATGCATAATGCCATATAACAGTAAATTATTTGTTTTAAGAATAGTTACTTGAAAATACAATTGTTTACTTAGGATTATCATTAATTACTTAAAACCACATCACTGAGTGCAAACAAATGAATATTATCAAATAGAAATAGTTACTTGAAACTATTTGATTATTAATATTAGTTGTGTGCAAATTATCTAAACTAGATAGAAATACTTGATATCATATAAATGTGGAAAAAACTCTTAAGCACCATCAAACGAAAATGTAAAAATGTACATCATCATCATCATCATCATCATCATCATCAAGGTGTACCGACAGCTCGGATTCTTTGGTTCGCCCTCACCATCCGTCCCTATCAGTTATTGCACTTGGAAAGTCGACTAGAGGACACCTAGTGTCTGCTTAGAGCTGATGAATGGAGTAACCTATCTAAGAAAGAGGAGCAAGACATGTTGGGTATTCTAAAGAGAAGTAAAGATGAACCCAGACGCGATGTTCTCCGATGGATTCATACACATGAACGCATCAATTTTCGGCTGACCAGAAGAAAATGTACAATGAACGCTTTTTCTTAAACTCTTGCCATAAAATAGCCCTAGAAGTGTTGACGTGTCATTAAAATCAATTAACCAATCATTAATCCTCTCATTCTTCCCCACTCCAAAAAAAAAAAACACCAATAATTATGAAACAAAACAAAACATAACAAACAAAAACAACAAAAAAACGTAATTACTTTTGCACCAACCTAATATTTTCCATTGGTGTGACTGCATTGGGATGATAAGACTGAAAACGAGATTTAATAAAAGTGAATAAAAACCTATCAGAACCAAAACAGGGCGGAGGTGGGGAGTGTTATTTGATCCTAGAATTTTTGACGAGGAAAAATTACGCAGTTCGAGACAGACAAAAAAAGAAAGAAAAGAAAAACAACTAAAGCATCAGCAGAAATCATCAAAATGTTAAGAAAATAAAATAATTGAAAAGTATGTGGTAAATAAGGAAGGAAGGAAGGAAGGAAGGAAGGAAGGAAGAGAAGTTGTTGCTCGAGTTACAATGCTTGGGTGTGCCCTCTTATCTCGGATAAGTCAGATAGACGCAAACATCTTCTCCAGGTAACAGGTGCGAGCATCTGTTTTAAATCTGCGTGTAATTCAGGCCTGACGTTCATTATCTATCTATCTATCTATCTATCTATCTATTATTGAAAAAACTTAACAGTAGAAAGTGCTTACATATGACTGAATTTTTAAAAAAATCTTTGAACGTAAATAAGATTTTAATATTTGAAAATTGATTATCAAGAGTTATTTCAAAGCCCATCCTCAGTGAAATACAAAGCAGAGTAAGATCTTACGTAGATATCAAAGCCCCAATCAAGCACAACCAGAATATTGAATATTGTTCTGGGATGATAGCCTTCGCCATCAGAAAAACGAAAGACTACAAGTAAGCCTTTTTTGAGAAAAGTGTTAAAAAAAACATTACAAAATAATATCTGTTTGTGGCCAACTATGGCGAACTTAAAGAAACATCAAACGCACTGCGAAACAGAAAGAAGTAATTAATACTTATTTTCATTTATTTATCTTTCTGTTATTTCGTTAAATTAATAGCACTTTGAAGCGTCCATTCCGAAGTAATCAACTCTCTTAACGTGTATTTGTTTAACGCAAGAACGGCAGTGTAAGAAAAGCAAAGAAGCAAGATTTGGCGGCTAAAGCGCATGCGCTATTGTATATTTATGGTTGCGGATATTTTTCTCCTATATTTCAATTCCCTTCAGGATATTTGATTACTGGAACAGCAGGCGCTATCTCTTTACTGTTTTCTAAGATACGAGGTAATCACCGTAGGATTGCTTTGATTCTAACTTAGTTCTTTCCCTTGGTTTTAGAACAGGAGTTCGTATTTAAGTGAGAATTTTCGCAGAGGTCTTGAATGTGCAAATTTATTCACAAAACTTTGAAACGGGTAAGTAACGTTGCTCATATAATAAAGACACTGGTCCTTCAATCAGTGGTCAAGGCTGCTTTGTCGGCTGGACTGGAGAATTCGCTTACTGCATCGCTGCAGATTGGTAAGACACGCTCTTTCAATGGGGCTCGAGTCAAGGATGGTTTAGCACTATCCTTGACTCGAGCACTAAGAAGTGACGTGAGTTAGATACTCCACTTCGGCCCTTACTAAGGCTAAACGAACGGTCGGCGAGGCCCGATCTGATCAATTGGCTGATCATGTCACACACTTTCACATATATGATTAATTTCGACCGTATTCTTCAAATTGCTTCTATGGCAAAAAGTAGCTATCTTATTGGTGGTTGAGGGTCATAAAATTTTTGAAAATTATTTCTACTGGTTTATTAATACACATGAAAACATATATACATCCCCGACAAAAAAAGGAAAAAGAAAAAAAAAAACCAATAACAAAAAGCAAAAACAAAAAACCCAACAAAAACTGGTCTAGTCGGCTGGAACTGCTGAATACACCGACTGATTCTTTGTATAGGGGTAAGACCCCCACCTACGAGTGTCCTGGATATGACACTAAACACTCTGATGATGAAGTTTTGGGGAGTGCGGGGTACCCCTTTATTGACATCGTTATTGACATCGTTCTCTGGTCCACTACGGAGTGGTAGCAGCTGATAGGGTCCTATCTATAGAACTAAACTGAATTTTTTGAAGTTGGACTGTTTTTACATTTAACCGTGTGTAAAAAAACTGTACTCATACCAAAATGAATCGTTTGCAATTGAACTGATTATATGTATAGAATTGAATTTGACATTAAATAACCTACACTCGTTGATATGCCATAAAACCAAACCAAACAAAACCAACAAAAAACAAAATAAAACAAAACAAAACATTGGCCTTAAATAGCCCAGAACGGTTGATGTACCATTGAACAAAATAAAAAAATAATCAGCCAACCAAAATTTAGTATCAAATTTAATAACAAATATTTACCAACAAATTTACCATATTTTTGTATGCAAAAAAGATTTGTCATTAAATAATGCACAAGGGTTGATATAATATCAAACAATAACCAAACCAAACCAAACCAAAAATGGTTAAATGTATGTGTGAACTGAGTAAACATAGCTCCGTCTGCATTCTTCTTTTTGGTCGTCTCAAGCATCTAGTAATTAAGTAAATAAGTAATTAAACAATGATTAGTTCGAATTCGGACAGGCATATATTTCACATTCCAAATATACAGAAAAAATATATATACAAGGAAAGTATATATATATATATATATATATATATATTTAAATGATGGTATTGTATTGCCATAAAAGGTATGATTATTATTCGAAAGGTTCGAAATTGGCTGTAAGTGTGAGAAAGAGAGACAGAGACGAAGGAATCGGACACAGACTGGCGGAGGACTGCTATATTGACCATATTCATTACCCCACTTAGTGCTTTTTCTGCTTCTCTGCCGGGGCTTCTGCCGCTCCCTTCCGTGAGTGGCACTCAGATCGGATCCTGTCCTGATTTGACTGCCCTTCTGACTGCGACTGACCGTTCTGTCTGTGGGTACCTGTGTATATATAATTTCATAACGCCAACGTGTTCCTTCCGGTTCTCCAACGTGACCTGCTTCCGCTGTTCTCTTGTTTACCCAGCTGAAACATTTTGTTTGGCATTCCCTAATGACAGGTCTTTCAAAGGTCAATATGCAAAAATGGAAATAAATCCGACAGTATGAAGAAAATAGAAAAACAAAGTCATCCAAAAGGGATTAATTCATTATAATAGAAAGTCAACGTTAAAACGTTTCCGTTTTAATAAACCTTCATCAGGACTTTAAGATGGTGAAAAATGTTGCAAGAACATCGATGGATTAATAAAATTACAGGAGAACAAAGTAAATATATATATACAAAGAAAGATCACATCGCCGTTCAATTAACATTTTTTTTTGAAAAACTATCATGTGTTTGGCACAGGCAATGATGTTTAAATCTACAGAACCTCTAGAAGATACAACGGATTCGAAGATGATAAAAGCAAAAGAATTAACCAAACACTTCTGAGAAAAGAAGAGAAGAGAAGAAAGAAAAGAATAAAAAAGGAAATGAAAAAAGAAGAAAGTAAAGAAAAGAGAGAAGAGAAAAGAAAAAAGAGGAAAGAAAAGAAAAGAAAAGAAAATGAAAAGAAAAAAGAAGAAAGGAAAGAAAAGGAAAGAAAGAAAAAAGAAAGAAATATATATATATATATGATTAAATAATCAAGACGCATTTTGTCTATAAATTTCTTAAAGATCCTTTCAAGTTTCCTGATAAGTGTCTTGGTTACAGGTTGGAATTGGTGAACGAATTTACCAAAATTGTCTCTAACACTTTTAGATCTTTCATGGGCCATCTTTCATGGGCCATCATCAGGGGTTGCTCGGGACAATTTTCGTAAATTCGTTCTCCAATTCCAACGTGAAACCAAAAAACTCATCAGGAAACTTGAAAGGATCTTAATAGAATCATAGATAAAATGTGTCTTTATTATTTAATCCAAAATTCTGAAATGAAAGACTGCTGCCTAACAACAACAACAACAACAACAACACACACACACACACACACACACATATATATATATATATATATATATATATATAACTCGTCTACGTGATTTTATGCTTAGAAGCTTGAGAATCACATTAACTGTATGTTTATATTTGCATTTTTGTGTAATTGTTTCTATTGCACTCGAATATTTTCAGAGAGATATGTTTGACCCATAGATGGAATCCTAACTGGTACTTCTACTCTGGGTCAGAGTGAAACAGGAAGTAATGGTAATGAAGTAATTCTCCTCACTCTCCCAGATTTCTTGAACTGGATCCTCACCATCAAATGAAGTTTCGTATCTTGCCTTGGACACGGAATGTCAGAGATTGTTTCAACATTTTCTTTGTATTGTTAATATGACCTCCCTCCTTTCTAAAAAAAAAAAAAAACAACATAGAATATCAATATTTTTCAAATCTGACAAATTTTCTGAGTATAGGAAGTAATGCTAGGCAATAGAAATTCGTCGCGAAAAAAATGTTTTTCTATTATAAATTTTTTTTTAGACGAGACCCATCTGGTTGAAATGCGTTTTTTTAACAAGGACGATCAAAGTAGATTTCTGAGCAATTGACTGTTAAACTGGCTCGTTAACTATTAACCCACGAAAAGGTGCCCTTCCTGTTGGATTTATTGGCAATCAAGTTTCTTTTTGTTCCCATTCTCGGAATTTCACTGTTTAAGGGCAGATAAGGCGCAGCGTATGAGAATAGATGACAATTCACGTTCCTATTAACATGTTACTGTTGAATTGGCAAAAAAGTTCCGCATGAAAGAAGTGCCGCCTCATGAGACGATAGCGAATTCATTCTCGAGGAATGTGGAAGCTGTATTTCGTTTAAAGCTTGTTTTAATCGTTGCCTAAATGGCCATAAACTAAGTAAGTTAGACGACAGATGTGAGCAATATTTGGTAGATATCCAATCTTTGAATTCGGCCCACCTAGGGTTGGGGTCGATGGTTTAGCTTGCTTACGTCGTATTTTATGGCATATCAACCCTTGTGGGTTATTCAATGTCAAATCCGGTTTATACATACATATATATTATGTAAGCAAATACTTTGTAGGTAACATTTTTAAAGAAGACAGAGCTCATTTGTTTATGCACTGTTAAATGGTTTCAAGTATTGTTATCCAACACTAATAATTTTATTTGCATACAGTCCAATGTTTGGTTGGTTGTTGTGTTTTATGACATATCAACCCTTGTTGGTTATGTAATGCCAAATCCTGTTTATACATATACATTAACTACATACAATTTATAAACGAATAGTTTCTGGGTAATAATTTTTAAACGAGTCTGGAGTCATTTGTTTGCACATTGTTAAATTGTTTCAAGTATTACTATCTAATAATAATAGTTTTATTTGCACACAGTCAAATGGTTTCAAGTACTATTATCTAGTTCTGTTTGCACACAGTTAAATGGTTTCAAGTGCTGCTATCTAATATAAATAATTTAATCTGATATTAATCATTTGTTTGCACACAGTCAAATTGTTTCTTGTACAGCAAAGGATTAAACAATTCTATTTGACCCATTGCTAGGAACCCTAATCGGTACTACCATTCCGTGTCAGAGTGGAGCTGAGAGTAATGGCAATGAAGAGGTACTCCATATTCTCCAAAGCTCCAAGACTAGAGCCTCACCCTCAGATAGTTTAGTGTTATATCCGGGACACTCATTGAGCGTGGGCTCTTACTCCTTTGCAGAGATGCAGTCAGCATATTCTACAGTCCCAGCCGATTCGGCTAAGGTTGGAGTCGAGGCTTGCAGGAAAATAAAGGTCGGTCTGCTATTAAATGAGACTTATTGTCTAAAAAATGTAATTATCAATTTAATTGAAAAATAATTCTACCTCTAAGAAAAGTATTTTCTTGGGAAGTAACACGCCGACAAATTCGTTGCTTCCGCTCTTGGATTCAGCGCTGAAAGTTTTTAATTGACACTGCCTTCGTTCATTTAGACAGTTCGTATTTATCCAACTTTTTCACCATTGACCTGATGTAACACCAGATCAATTTTTCAGCCGAGTAAAACAGTTTGAATTCAGAGTTTTTCTTTTGGACTGGTAGTCGTACCAGGGCTAAAGAACCTAGTGTGCCCTACTATTTACTGGGGAAAGGCAAGAAGAGATGGATCCATGCCTTTTCCGAGAGCGTTAGCGCGAAGTAGAATGCAAACTCCTTCAAGTAGGATTTGAACTTACATTACATTTCCTTTTAAGATAATCGTCACGCCAAAACTTGCTTCTTCGGTTAGTTAGCTTGTTTCTTGGTCTCAGCAGTTCCCAAGTGCTGACTCTGGAGCTGATATTTTTTTCTTTTGGGAACACTGATTATACGAGTACTGATCATAAGAGTAATGCTTGTGGTATAATAGAAATATTCTTTTTAGTCACAAACACGTTCACAGTTTTTTTTTTTTTTCATTTTTCAGGTTGGTTGCCTTGAATGAAAATCAGCCGATCAACACTAATTTATTTCTAATTATTTTACCGTCAAACGTCGATTAAGTTTGATGATGGTCCTAACTATTGTTGCATTTTTCTCAGTTGGCAAAGTGACCGGGCAACAAGAATTGAATTCACATTTCACAGTCTCTCACCAGTTCAAAAATCTTTTGAGGCATCTAAAAACCGGCACTCGGAATAGAATTTGATCTCCGTCAGCCTGTTTTGACTTGTAAAATGCTTCTATCAAATTACCATGAATTTTAAATTTTAACACAGAATTTGATCTTGTGTTTGATCTCACACTAAACTAAACAGACTAACAATAATTTTAGATAAGTCAGTTGAACGTGAAGTCTAAGAGGTAAACATGAACAGAATGTTTTCACGCGTGTTTAAGGTCAACATTGATTTTCCAATCAGGGTTGCCAACCTGAAAAATAGAAAAATAAGTTAGTCATTTGATTTTCTTGATCGACCTCATGCATTAATTTTTCTTTGACTTTGACTGACTCTTCGTCTACCTTGCGCCTTCGGCTTGGCGTCCAACAACACCAATGTTAAAGCCTTCTCAAGTGTCTCCCTTTTTATTTTCTCTTGGTGGCTTGCGGACATTATCGGAAATAATAATAATAATAATGATAATAATAATAGTTCAATGTATAAAACCTGCAAACAAAAAAAAATGTCTGCGCACGCAAGCCTCTCAGGTTCCTTGAGCCCCGAAGCATAGATTAAATGTAAGTAATACCTCCAGTGACTCTGCGTTATGTGGCTGTCTGCTTTGACCTGGTTGTTAAAGCAAGTGTACGTCAGCAAAAAAAAAAAAAAAAAAAAAAAAAAAAAAAAATGGCGGTTAAACGTTTGTTTTTGCCCAGACACTAAAAGATGTATTTATTTCGGAGTTCGCTTCACGTGAAATCCGCCTTCGTTGTTTTTCGAAGAAGGACAAAAATAACAATCTATCATTTATTTTCTACGCGCTTTAATTTTGGCTATTCCAACAGTCATCATTGGTTAGTAAATACTTGGTATGATCAGTTGTTAACCCCTTACCTACTGGGTGAATGAGTATCAAAATGCAGCCCCCACCCTTACAATCAGGCTGAAAAACCACACTCCTCATCCTTTACAAACCAGGATATAAGAAATGATGACTAATACCATAGTAGTTTCATGAAAGACTGGTACAGCAGACTTCTTTACAACCTATTTTTCCCAGTGCATAATAGCAGGAATACTTTGGATTGGTAGGTCAAAAGTTTACATTCTTGAGGTTGTATGAAATTACCCAACCCATCCAGCACATACAGGATGTGGCACAAGGTAAATTTTTCAACGGAGTACTATTGGTTGGAATTCAGGGTTCTCCTTCTCCTAGACTGGTTGCCTTACTAAGGCCAAAGGACCTATTCTGTCCTTCTATTTTCCCCACAGTGTTTCCCAAGAGCATTAGCGTAAAGTGAAATAAACTCGTCCTGGATTTGAACTCAGGTCACCTATCCCATTACCTATGACGCGCTTCCCTTGGGTAGTATTCATTTTAAGAAGTAAAAATTAACTCTTGATAGTTTCAGTGAGTGATTTTTAACAGTATGTCAACCGTGATTCCGAAACCCCAAGGCATATTTATGCCTTGGGGTTTCGGAATCACGGTCATCGTACGCTCAAATTTACATTTTTTCTATACAGGGTGGAACGATACAATTGTCGCCCTAGAAAAGAGGACACGATTCCATTTCCGTTTAGTGAAAACCGGTTTTCTTTTTTTTGTTGCCGACCATCTACTGGTTGGCCAGTTGTGTACAAATCCCAAGAGCGATAAGAGCCTTCTATCATGTCTGAAAGTGACACAATGTTCAACGAGCGAGATCGGAGATGTGCCGCTGTACAACTCATGCTCTCGAACGTTATGACAACAGGACCATTGCCAGCACCCTCAAAATGCAAATCTGGATTGCCACGAATAACAGGAACGTGCCCAGGGTGATGAAAATAAAGTTTCCAGCTACGGTTATGGTCTTTGGTGTGGTTTCAAGTGAGGGCCACATCATGCCACTTCACATCTTCAAAGTCGGCTTGAAAGTCAACACCAAAGTGTACCTGGATGTGATGAAGAGTGTGATCTCCTGGTGCAATCAGGTGGCCGGTGGCAGACCCTGGGTGTGGCAGCAGAACTCAGCGCCGGCCCACAAGTCCAAAGAGACCCAGGGTTGGCTTCAGAAGGAGTGCTACGACTTTGTACCCTTCTCTCACTGGCCCCCCCTCCTCCCCGACCTGAAACCGCTGGACTACTTCGTTTGGTCATACGTCGAGAACATCACCAACATGACCTCCCACAACACCAAAGCCAGCCTGATCGCCGCCATTCGTCGAGTATTCGCTGAGTTCCCGCCGGCGCTTGTGGAAAAGGCATGCTCCCAGTTCCGGATCCGTATCGAGGCGATGATTGAGGCTGAAGGCGGCTACATTGAATAGATGTCAGCTCCACTACATAATCAAGTTACCTGAATTGATTTTTTCAATAAAAGTTTTAAAATAAAGCTGTAGTGTTGTTTTCTTTAGGACGACAATTTTATCGTTCCACCCTGTAGTTGTTAAGCGTTTTTTTCACACATTTATATGATCTTAAGTATTTTTATCTAATACAAATAATTTTCCCACAGTTGTATGGTTTCAGGTATTTCTATCTAATGCTAATAGTTATATGGTTTCAAGTAATTATAACAATTTAATTATTGTCATTTATTTGCAAACGGTTATATAATTTCAAGTAACTAATAATGATTTTTTCGCCTGTCAGCAGAGCTGAGAATACACTGACTGAATCCCTAAAAGGGGAATAAGACTCCCCACCAAAAAAGCGGTGGTTCGGTATGACACTAAATTGGACCTGGCAGTGTGACACTTAACTGCATCTTGAGATTTGGAGAGTGTTGAGTACCCCTTCATTGCCATTACTCCCAGATTCCCTTTGACTTGGAGTTGTGGTATCTGTTAGAGTTCCATCATTGAGTCAAATAGATCTGTTTAAAAATTTTATCATAGTCGATGGGACCACGTAAAAAAATTTGACAAACGACGACAGAAAAATGTTATTTTGAACGTACAATGTACGCAATTCCTTAACCTCTTAGCATAAAATAACCCTCAACGGGTTCAATCAATCAACGATAATAATAATAATCCTTAGTAAACTATTTCAGCTTCAAGTAACTATTCTTAATACAAAATAATTTACAGTTATATCGCATCAAATGAATTCCAAATGAATGCGAATGATTTTTAAACAAATTTATTTGAACGGTAGATGAAACCCTAATAGGTACTACCACAACAGATCAGTGGAGCTGGGAGTAATGGCAACAAAGAGATGCTGTACACTTCTCAGATCAACCAGAAATGGAGCCTTATCATCATTTGAAGTTTAATGTCATACACAAGACATACTTTTTTTGGTGTGTGTGTGGGGGATAACACCTCTATGCAGGTGATACACTCAGGGTATTCTAACCCTCACCGACTATATTCTTTTAGAAAGAGCTTATAAAGGTAATTGCTTAAAGGGGATACGTTTGCCATGGATTAGTTTGGTTTGATTTGGTTTATTTATTTAAAGGCATATAAAGTCCTTATGGGATGGAGTAACCCTTCATTGCCATTACTCACAGGTCCACTCTAACCCGGATTGGGAGTACCTGTTAGGATCTCATCTATGGGTCAAATAGAACTGTTTAATCATTTACTCTATTGGAAACCATTTACCTGAGTAAATAAATGATTAATGTTGAATAGAATTATTAGTATTAGATAACAACACTTGAGATCATTTAATTGTGTGTAAACGAATGAATTTTATTGAATGGAATCTTTAGCTTGAAACCATTTAGTATGTGACATTAAATCATCATTAAATAATAGTGAGGCTCCAGTCGTAGAATCTAGGGCAATTAGGAGTACTCTTTCATTACTCTTACTCTCAGGTCCACTCTGGCCCGTAGTAGTAGTAGTAGTAGCTGTTAGGGTTCCATCGTAAGGTCAAACAAGACTGTTCAATATTTTACTAGGGATTATGATAAGTTATCTGAAAAGAGACAGCTATGTGCAAGTTATATGTATTTGATAGGAATACATGATAAATAGAATTACTTAAGTTATATAAAAATACTTGAAACCATTTACCTGCATGCAAACTATTAATATACATTTCAATTTATAATATGTAATTCATCTTTTTAAAAAAACAAACAATTAATATTAAATAGAATTTTTAGTTTTAGATTGAAATACTGGAAACCATTCAACTGTGTGCAAGCAAATGATTAAAGTTAAATAGAACTATTACTATTGGATATCAAAACTTGAAGCCATTCAGAATTATTAGAGTTAGTAATACATTTAACTATTCAACTGTATGCAATTAAATGACCTCTGACTTGTTTAAAAATATTACGTATAAACTACATTTTTACAAATTATATATATATATATATATAGGATTTGGTTTTAAATGACCTATAAGGGTTGATATGCCATAAAAGACAACCAAACCAAACCTTATGGGTCATTTGATTCATTGATTTATTTGTAAATGTTTAATTTAATTGCAATCAGAGTAATATTTTCAATGTTCCATTGCATTTCTTAAACATTTAAACTCTGAGTCCAAGTATAAAATTACAACAACCAGGTAACAAAAATAGCATTGTATAAAATGCGTGTGGGATATAGTCATTTTTGTCCTGCAATATATTCTTAATTTGGTTACGGAATATCAGTTCTGTAGAGGTTGGTAATAAATAATACCTAATGATATCTGTTTTGCTAGTATAATATTCCACTAGTTTTGTATACAATAAAAAAGACAACAATGTTGATGTATAAAAACATAATCTGCTTCTTTTCTTTTCCTTTTATTATCCGAAATTCGTGTAAGGGTAGAGTGAGAGAGGGTCGAAGACGGCTGAGATGTACACACAGGATGAGATACGAATGTTCTGAGAACCACTTCTTCGTTCTGCTTTCGCAAAACTGGCACAGGGCCACCTCAAACCATTAAATCATCTTAGTTTCTTCTCGCTTCTCTATTTTCGTGAGTCTGGCAAAGGGCCATCTCAAGACATCGAATCATTTAATTTCTCCTCGCTTCTCTGCTTTCACTGGTCTGGCATCATCTTAAGGCATCAAATCAACTTAGTTTCTCCTCGTTTTTCTGCTTTCACGAATCTTGTACAGGTCAAGATTTCTTTTACCTCTCAACACCGGGCAATCTGGCGCAAAGCCAGCACCCAGAACGGTGTAACGTCTTGTAGCTCTTCTGTCGGTCTTCTTCGTTCTCCTGGGGTCGAAATTTTCCCTGGTTTATATATTCCGGACACCTACGCAATCTTTATGGTCAAAGACTCCACCTTCGCCTTGCACGTGGACACACCTCCTATTTAGCATGCTGCCAACGCAACTTACGCGGCACTTCGACTGAGGAAACATTTGTGCCCGGTTTACTTTAGGATACAGGTGCATATCCTCTTTTGCCACCCACGCAACTCATGCGGCATGTCAAAGTGATCTTCAGATCAATATTTAACTCTTGAGAATAATAAAATCATGGTACCTTTGGTTTAAAAGAAAGTTAACTTTTTATGAAAATTGTTAGGATTTTACTTATTTATGGTTGATACTAAATATATACGTGTGCGAGTGTGTCTTTGTGTGTGTGCCTTTGTGAGTCCGTGTTTATATATATATATATATATATATATATATATATATATATATTCAATGAGAGAATACTTATAAAAATGATGTCACGAGTGAGTCCTTACTGTATTAGATTTAATTCACGATTAAGAAAATAGGCCTAGCGTAGTGAATTTAATCGTAATTATCCCCTCCTCACTTCATTAACCCTAAGTATAGCAAAGCTAAATTTACTAAATCACAATCAGATTGTTAAGTCATTTACTAAGCTTTGACACAAGGCTAAAAGTGAAAAATAGGACTCACAAATTATGATATTCAATCCAAGCTCAATAAATACTACACCATGCAAGGTACTTTATAGTAGTGTCTTTTTGCTGAAAAATTTTCATATCGTCCCACACAATGTCTGTGGTCATCATTTGAAAAGGTTAGGATTTCGAATATTGATATACAATGCAGATATCCCTTCACCATTTGGAAGATTGAATATCCTAATTATTATTAATAGTGATAATTAGTAATAATTAAGAATAATATTTGACTATACTACCAAATGGTATATCGACAATCCCCAAACCAGTCTTAGAGAATAAGATGCATAAAATTTTTGAGAAACAAGCGGATCATTGGATCCCAAGCAGAAGACCAGAAGACCAGACTTAGTGTTGAAGAAGAAGAAGAAGAAGAAGAAGAAGAAGAAGAAGAAGAAGAAGAAGAAGAAGAAGAAGAATTTGTCTTTTGCCCGATCACAGAGAGAAAATAAAAGAAAAAGGAAAAATAGTTGGATCTTGCTTGAGAACAAAAAATGTGGAACATGAGGAGGACGGTGGCATCAATTGTGTTTAATGTACTTGGAATAGTTTTTAGGGCTTAGAAAGGAAACTTAGGGAGATGAAGATTGTAGGAAGAATCGAGATCCTCGAGACTATAGTACTGTTAAAATAAACTAGAATAATTTGAAAAGCTGAGGAGATTTGTTATCACACAGACTTCATTGAAAAGCTACCCGTTAAAACTATTGTGAAAAACTCGTAAAAAGTAAAAATAATGAATAATTAATCATTTTTGTCGATTTTTCAGTGGACTTGTGGATTTTTTAACTTACCAAAGGGATTAACTGAATATCAATTAATTGTACAACTTCCTGCAAACTTTCACAAGCGTTCAATCTTCGATCTGTTTTGATTTGGTTGGTTTGATTAATAGCATAGGAACCTTTGTGGGTTATCAAATGTCATAGGCATCCTTGTAAGGGGAGAATAGTGGTACGATTTAATTCGTAGCAGAAGGGGGATAAAGGAGTTCATACGTTTCCCATATCACACACACACACACACACACACACACACACACACACACACACACACACACACACAAAGAAAAAAGCAAGCAAAAGAAAAGAAAAGAAGCAATCCCACTAAAAAGCAAACAAGCAAAAAAGAAAGAAAAAAACGAAACAAAAAACAAAAAATAAAGCAAAACTAAAAATAAACCACATAAGTAAATAAATTAATAGATAAAAAGAAACAAAAACAAAACGAAAAACAACAACAAACAAACAATAGAAAGCAAATTCCAATTTCAAAAAGCAAACAATCCCTTAAAAATACAAATAAACAAAAAGAAAAAACAACAAAAAAACCGAAGTTTTTCATAGACCAGAGACACTAAACTTTTAACAACGTTTGTATTTTATTACGAAAAACGATAGAACGAGAGAGCGAGTCCCCGTGGCGTAGGAGTTAACGTACTGTTCTGTGACATCGTTGTGAGTTCGAACTATTACTTTCACTTTCGCACTAAAAAAAGAAATCGTTAAAGGTATGAACCTCCTTATTTTCCCACCGGCTATGGGTTATAGAACCATTACTGTTCTTCTTTTAGAATTGCTTTGGCATTAAATAACCCACGAAAGTTGATATGCCATTCAGACAAACCAACCAACCAAGAAAAAAAAAAAGAGATGCCGTATACATATGCAACTTTCTGAGTCCTAAATTTTAGCCTAATATTAGGGGGTTGAACCACACGCGGGATGCAAACTTTGTGTGTGAGTATATGGTTAGCTCAGGCTAGGCGTAGTTGAACTAGTACGCTTACAATTTCCAGCTGCAAAAGTCAACAAATAGTCCCAGCTAGTATCGAATGATACTCGAGTATACGTGGTAGAATTTGTGAGACACTAGTCTTAGGAGGTGTCATCAAAAAGTATCGAGACTGAATTTTAACGTTTTTCAGTTTTAAAATTCAAATGAAGACGTGTCCAAAGTAGAGCAACTTACATAAGAAAGGGTTGACTAGATGTGTAAACTACTGTTTGGGTGAAACACTGGATTGTGCAAGTGTTATACTTTTCATATTCACCAAATTTACCACCGTACAACTTCTTGTTGTTTACTGAACTGAAAATACATCACAGGTGTAGGATTTGTTAATGTGGAGGACATTAAATGCGAAGGCAACGCTTCACAACATATCAGAAGAATAATTTCAAAGGTGCTTCTCCAAAAGGAAAACTCGTTAGAGGAGGTGTGCTGTGGTTGCAAGGGGACTATTTTGAAGAAAATTAACGTTTCATTCATTGTTTATTTTTAGCTTGGTAAATACAGCTTCAGTGTCTTTACTTTTTGAACGTACCTCACAGATATATATAATATATATATATATATATATATATAAGAGGAACCTTGAAACCGATGATATCCTGCTGTAATATTGGTCCATGATGATATCAATACTTCTGTTTAGGTGGGAGTTAAGTATTCCCATTAGCATTTCATTGTGATCTTCGTTGTAGCGAGAATTTGTGTGATAATATAATGACATTCAGCGCAATTGAAGACCCAAGAAAATTAGCATTAAATTAAAAATTATTCTCTAAACTTTATTATTCACTAAGAAAAGTCTTTATAGCGGAAGGCGTAATGGTTAATGAGCTGGATTATGAAATCGGCGAACTGAGTTCGAAGTTCGACGGGAGCATTCTGTGTCCCTTTTACAATAATGCACTTATAAAAGATATGAATCCATAATTTCTCTGGCTGGCAATGAATAGTTGGGCAAAATGGGTTCTCTAGTTTTGGTGGGCAATGTCAAAAAAGAGAAATTTTGAATTCAAACTCATTTATTGGTTGGTTGGTTTGATTTTATGTCATCTCAACCCTTGTAGGTTTGTGGGTAAAGTGTTCGCCAGTAGCCTGAGAGACAGGGATTCGCTCTCAGGTCAAGTTATATCAAAGACTCAAAAAAATGGTACTTAATAACACCTTGCTTAACACTCGGCCCTATAAATTACGTATCAAGAGTGAAGTGGAGCAATCTATAGATCGGTGTAGTAGCTATTTAAAAGCGAGCCTTCGGGTCGCCCTCGACTACGGTCGCCAACTTTACTTTATATATATATATATATATATATATATGATTTGTCAATGAATAGTTTGTAGGAAACATTTTAAACAAACCAGAGTTCATTTGTAGACAAATGATTTCAAGTATAACAATTTAGCCGTTACAATTCTATTTTCTATTGCTCAATTGTTTTCATACGGTATCAAGTATTACTATATAACATGAATACTCCTTGATAGTATTAATCATTTGTTTGTATGCATTTAAATGGTTAGCCATTTCACAGTTCTATTTGCGCCAAAGATGGAAAACTAACAAGTACTGCTACTCCGGGTCAGATTACACTGAGGAGTAATGGATATAAAAAAAGTTTTTCACATTCCCCAAAACTCCAAGACTGAAGCCTCAACATTAGATGCAGTTTAGTGTCATACCCAGAACCTAAAATCAGTTGTGTTTGGCTACAAGCTCCAACCAGTATTTAAAATTTATTTTATCATATTGAAACCAAAGTACTATCATTGATGTAGTCTGGCTGTAACCCTATTCATCATAAGGAGTCTATATATAGCAGTACTACTACTACTACTACTATATATATATATATATATATATATATATATATATATATATATATATATATAGTAGGTTTGTATGTTTTATGATGAGAGCATCAGCATAAAGATAAAGAATAGTAACAGGCAGTTGGAAATTGAATTCTTAATATTGAATTTCATCGTAGGGTATAATTGTGTAACCAACGAAACAGAAATTGTCGCTAGATTGAATTTCTCACTAAAAGAAAAAACTATTTTAACACTTTGTGTTATTCTTGATAAGTGATGATAGCTTTGGGGGTTGTACTGTTGGGTCGTTTATAGAGTAGACAGGAAAAAGAGACCAACAGAACAATGGGATTATTATTATGTTGGTAGAAAAATAATTACACTTTTCGTTGTTTTAAACTTTGATGCGTGTTTTGGAATAAACTATTATTTAACTATAAGCTATCACCCGTGGAAAAAAAAAAGAAAAAAGAAAAAAAGAAAAAGAAACGCTTTTTGTGTAACGGTTATCTTCGTAGAAAATGTAATCGGTAATCCTGGGTCAAATCCATAACAAGGCTGTTTGTATTTCATTTAACGCTAGCACCTTGGGAAAAAGTATAAATTCATCTGTTCTCCTCCTTGGTTTGGGTAAATAGTCCTACCTGGTTCTTTATCTTCGGTTTGGCAACTCGTCAAGGAGAATGAAAAGTGAATTCAAATCCATCTTTATAATGCATAAAAAATACTTATCCATAAAAAATAACCCCACCACGAAAAAAAAAAAAAAAAAAAGGAAAAAAGAAAAAAGAAAAAAGAAAATCAACGAAAAAAGCAGGAGGTATATGAATGAGTAGATCCTTTTGGAAAGTGAAAAAAATCATATCATTCAGATAATTTTTTTAAAAAACATTAAAATCATAATGCATTCATATTTTATCAGAATTTTAAAGTCTTTCTAATCAATTGAAAAAACATTTTTTTGTTTGAATTCTATAAGATGATTCTTTTAGAAAATTAACTAAACAACATCATATAGATCGATATTTTTAAATTAGAAATTATAATATCATCATTTAATTTTTCTAATATAGCAAAAATTTACTTTTTCTCCCTCGCTGGTTTGATTTACAACTCGAAACATATCTTTCTTTTTACTCCTCCATATATAACTTTGTTGCATCTTTTTTTTTACCGTTTTTATCTTATTTCATTTACTTCATATAACCTTAAGTCACTCAATACTCTTTCTTTCACTTATTCACTCGGACACAATGTTATTATTTACTAAACCTCGCTTAGATGACACACAAGTCTCAACTTGCTTACAGTAGCAGCTATCGCTAAAGTGGTCACCCATCAAATTATTGAAGAGCCTGTTTAACTTCGGTGATCTTGTGGGAACCATTGCTTTCTGCGTAACTTGGTGGTAAATCAACTTTGACACAATGTCAGCCTGTTATTCATTGATATCCACCCTTATATTATTTCTTTTGCTCCGTTAATGTAGAGACCAGTCCATTATAACTTTTAGGTTGGGAAAGGAGTCTGAATAGGCAGGTAACATTCATGCATACAAAGCAATCAGCATCTTCATTGTATATTTCTGCTCTACCTTACACAAGAATTGAACTCACGATTTCTTGGATCATATCCGACGGGAGTTCTTTTGGCGTAATGGTCAAAATGTGTTGGATTATGACATCTTAATAAGCGAGTTAGAATTCCATTCGCGCTATTGTGTTCATTTTCGAAATCATACTCTTAGGAAAGGTATGAACGACCATATACCTTCAGCTATGGGTCAAATTGTGCCTCTACTGCTCTTCTATCATCATCATCATCATCATCATCATATCGTGCTGGCAGCACGGATATCCCTGACCCTCTCTCGCCACTCCTCCCTATCGTTCATCGCCCTAGGCAACAACCTGTATCCTCACATAGCTGCTGAATGTACGTTCGTGCTGGTCGTCCTGCTTTTGCGCGGCCATGTGTGGGGATCCATAAGAGTACATCTCTTATGAGTTCATCTCTGCTTCTCCAGCAATGTCCTGCATGTCTGGTTCGCCTAACTTGAATAGTTTTCGTGATAGGGGGCAGGTGGCCGTACAGTTGGTGTCTTGTGGGGTGTTGCTGCCAGGACTTGTTCAGTACTCAAGAATGCTGCGTGCAATCCTGAACAAGCTCTTCTATAAAGATGGCTTTAATATCAAATTACCTAAAGTTGATATGCCATTTAAAAAGGAAAAAATCTATTGTGTCTAATGTCCTAAAAAATTTCAGAACACGTTACTGTCAGGTCTTCCTTATACAGATCTATCATTCCAGTAAGTCTGCGTATATTTCTGCAATACCTGACACAAGGATTGAACTCACGATTTTTTTGTATCTTCATTCTTTTACGTTGTTGATGTGTTACCATCACTCCTTTCATAGAATATTAACGTGCTTCACTGTTTAACTGGTGTATTTTTATGCTTGAACTAATCCAGGGGTTGAACTCCTGGCTTTCTGGGACCATGTGAAGTCTAAGATGAGAAAACTGATCGAATTGTTAAATGTACAATAGAAATGTTACCATTGCTTAAATATTACTACAAAAACTTATGTGCACGCACCCGCACATACAAAAGCACATACAAACAAACACACACACTTGTTTAAAAGAAACATTAACGTGTAAACGTAGTCCTACCATTTTGTAACTTCCTTGCTTGTTCTCCAGAGATTATATATATATGTATATATATATATATATATATATATATAATTTATGATTATACCTATTTACCCAACCATTCAGTCACAGGCAGAATGCAACATAAAATTAATTTTTAAGCGAAGTACACCTGGTTTGAATTCATATATATCTATATATATATATATATATATATATATACAAGTGATGAAAAAATGAACAAATAGGAATATTTCTTTTGTGCTACTTATTTTTTTAATGTTCCGAACTAGTTTTGATCTTAGGTCGTCGTTTGGCGCAAAGTTCTTTTTTTTTTTTTTTTTTTTTTTTTTTTTTAGAAAGGTTCTTGAATAGTTTTAAAAGAGTTGATATGCTACAAAAAAAAAAGTGGCACCAAAGGAACTGGTAATGTAGAATATCCATATTTATTATGATTTCAGACCAATATCCTCATATTTTCAATGGTATTCGTTATTTTCGTGAAATCATAAATGTGCGCCTGGATCTGTGCGCAATACAGGTAGTTACCCATACAACAAAGCACTTTTCTCCACCCCACAACTTGTACAATTGAAAGACAAGGGATGATACAGCTAGGCACTAGTGTCGCCACAGGAGTTGATAGAGCCATGTTGAAGGCATGAAGAAAACGTCAGAGTTTCTGGATTCCACGTCCTACTTAGATTTTAATTCAAAGTTGTATTTCTCCTAGATTGGCTGCTTAAGGCTCGAAAGGCCTCATTTACTATTTTTTCTATAGCTCTAGGAGAGAGAGAGAGAGAGAGAGAGAGAAAGAGAGATTCCTTGCCTTTTCCGAGGATATGAAAGCAAAGTGAATATCAAAAACTTCGGTTAGAATTTGAACTCATTTCACCAGCTCCATTTCGATCACCACTACGTCACTTATATCTTCATATATCATTGGCGTATACTGGTCTAACCTTTCGTTTATCACGATCTGCGCTTCTTCTAAGGACCGAACACCTCATGCCATTTCTTTGGTGTTTATGGGATGAGCCAATTTTCGTGCACCTGGGTAACTAAAAGAGTTTCGTTCGAAAGTCAATTAGAGTTTGATCTGACATAATAAACACTTAAGGGTGGTAAGAAATTGCGTCGACCGAAATGCCATTTTTAATTTACCAAAATTAATAAAACCAATAAAAAAATGAAACCAAATAAATATACAAATTATATATATATATATATATATATATATATAAAGTCAAGTATAGTTGGCGACCGTAGTCGAGGGCGACTCGAAGGCTTCCTTTTAAATACATATTACACCGAGGTGTAGGGGAGGGCGCAATTCCTTTCCCTGGCTTGTTCCACTTTACCCTTGATACTTACCTTATGATACTGAAGGAGGTGTCAAGTAACATTTTTTGAGTCTTTGGTATGACACGACCTGGGATTGAACCACTATCTCCCGGGACATTGTCGAGTACCGCCCATGAATAAACTAACTAAAAGTTGTTAAATTTAAAAGTCAATCTGCTTCTACACCAAATATAAAAGGATCTTATCTCTTGTGGAACACTATGTAGTCCAAAAAGATATTATGAAGTATTATTTATTGTAAAACTTTACAGTTTCGAAACGAGGGAGTCCCTGTGACGTAATGCAGGGTTGCTGCCTCGAAGTAAGTGAGTTCGAACTCTATTCGTGTTATTACGTTCAATTTCGGACTATTATGTTTAGGAAAGGCAAGAACTCATTTATCCCTCAGCAATAGGTTTAAAAGTATCAATGCTGTTCTGCAGGGAGTGGCTTTTGCATTAACTAACTCACGAAGGATGACATGCTATTAAAAACAAAGAATCCAAAGAAAAATATTGAAACTTGCGGGCGCAATTAGTGTAACGGTTATCATCGTAGGAAATAGAATTGGTGACCCACGTTCGAATGCTAGACGAGGTTGTTTGCAGCTCACTCCACGCTGAGAAATATATGAATCCATCTGTTCTTCCTTCAGCAATGAGTAAATAATAGAGTTGACTGATTTTTAGGATTGGTAAAGAAACTAGTCTAGAAGATTGAAAAACTCTGAATTCAGTTGTACTTCAGTTAAAATTGGTCTTGTGCTACATCCTGCTCAGGGTGGAGGGGTGAGTAAATACCTAGAGCCATGGAACTCTTAAACTAAAAATAAAATTGTTTAAATATGTATTACATATGCAGTTATTTTTTGGTTTGCTCCATATTTTTGGTTGCAAAGTTTCAGAGATGGCGACTTTGGTAAAAAATAATACCTAATAATGTCTGTTTTGAGTGTATGATATTTCCACTGAAAATAATAAAATCTATGTAATTTTGCCTCAGAAGAACAATCATCTTTTTATAGGAAATTGAGAGGGGTGATACTGTAATATATATATATATACACACACACACACATATATATATATATTGTTTGAAATGTTTTGGGATGGTTTTCAGTCTTCACGGTCGTCTGTGGAGTAATTTTACATCTGTGCTCTTACCAAGTGGTTAGTATGAATAATGTGTCGCCTAACGCGACACGACATTGAGCAGAATAGTTTGGGAGAATCTCAGATGTTGTACGAGACGATGCTAATCATTGTAAATCTTTCTTTCTTTCTTTCTCTCTTCCTTTCTTTCTTTCTTTCTTTCTTTCTTTCTTTCTCTCTATATATAATATAATGAAAATATTGAAATTTATTTAATGAGCTACTATCTGTGGGGCAGTGGAACTAAAGACTTATTTACTAAGCTTAGAATTTAAAACCAGCTTTACTCCGTTTAAAAATGTATCTTGTGTCGTATCTTGTTCGCGATGGAGGGGTTGGGTAAATACATATATTGGACTACATTGGCTTGTAAAACCTTGTGTATAGGGTATGACAATAAACTGCATTCGATGCTTAGGCTCCATTTATGAAGCTTTGGGGTGTGTTGGGTCACCACTTCATTGCTATTACTCCCAGGTCCCAATCTGTTTGAAAATTGTTAGTATTATATTGGAATACTTGAAACAATATAATTGTGAACCAACGAATTCGTATCATTAAATATGAATCTGAAACAATACAATTGAAAAAGACTGATTTGGGCATAAAATAATCCAAGTTGAAGAGTCCCTATAGTGTTATGGCTAAAGTGCTGGACTGTGTCCTCGGAGTAAGCGAATTCGAACTCCAGTCGCGCTATTATGTCCACTTTCGGACTAATACCTTTGGAAAAGTTATGAATCACTTTATTCCACCATTTATGGGTTGAATAGTATCACTGCTGTTCTAAAAGAGTGGCGTTGGCATTAAATAACCGACGGGAGTTAATATGCCATTAAAAAAAAATCAGAACCAAGCCAAGCCAAGCCAAAATGATCCAACATGGGTTGAGATGCTGTAAAACTAAGCAAAAACTTAAAACACTGATATTATTACTAAACATGAAGTGTTTACCCATCTAAGATGTTGGGGAAAATATATTTTTGTATAATTGGAAACCATAAGTAACTTCATTAAAAAATAACCAAACAAGGATAGACAGGATGCAAAATCAACGATTCATATAATTACTTGCAAATTGTTTGTATGGGATAGGAATACTTAAAACCATATAATTGTGTGAAAATTATTTGTATTAAAAATAAATACTTGAGGCTATAATTGTTTACAAATTATCATAATTAATTAGCAAGAGTTATTTGAAACCAAATAATTACTTGCAAATTGCTTTGAGGTGCTTGTAGCGTAATGGTTACCGTTGTAGAAATGGACATGGAGACTCGTGTTGAAATCCTGGACGAGTCTGTTTGCATTTCACATAGTGCTAATACCCTTGTTAAAGGTGTGAACCCAACTATTCTTCCTCTAGTAAATAGTTGGGCAGACTGGACTTTTTAGCCTTGGTATGGCAACTGGTCTTGGCAATGGAAAACTCTGAAATGAAATCTGGTTAATTCCGTGAAAAAAATTGACCTTGTGTCACGTCCTGTTTGTGCAGAGGGGTTAGGTATATATCATAATTACTTGCAGAAAGAAAAAAAGGAGAGAGAGAAAAAAAAAAAGAAAAACAAAAAGAAAAAAGAAAAAAAAATACTGACTTCAGCATTAAATTATCCAAAAAAGGCTTGACGTGCTGTAAAAACCAACCAACCAACCAATTAACCAAGCAAGCAAGCAAGCAAGCAATAGTTTTATACAACAGATACAAAAGACAAAATATGTAAACTTTGCGTTTGAATCCCAGCTCCAGTAAAAAAATAAATGTTAGCATGTTTTATGATTAATCATTCCTCTTCCTTATTTTACTTGAAGTCTTAATTTATTTAAATTAATTTACCATTTTATAATCCATTCATTTATAATTTTGTGACTTCCTTTTCATTGCGTATTTGTTAAAAGTGCATTTAGAGGCTTTGAGGAAGAAGTGACGTTCAGTAAAGTTGACAGAATCAGAAGACCAAGAGAAAATCTCGGGTGTTTCGAGGATATTGTTGTAAACACGGGAAAATTAGCTGGCGATTTTAAAGTGGGTATCAATTAACTGGAAAAGAATGAGAAAGCCTGACAAATGAGGTTAGTACGAGTTGTTCAGAAAATGCAGGCTGCTGCTGCTGCTGCTGCCTTTTGTGGTGCAGCTGCTGCTGCTGTTTTTTTTCTTTTTTAATCAAATTTAGTTAACTGTTGGGATGAAAATTTCATACATTTTATATGAGCAGAAAAAAGGAGTGATTTTTTTTTTCCGAATTTGAGACGAGTTGCACGTGGCATAATTTTTATCGGCGAGTCTCGAGTTCAAATTCTGGCCGAAGCTGTTTGCGTTTACTTCATGCTAATGCTCCTTGGAAAGGTACGAATCCAATCTATCTTTTCTTACAACCCCACCATTTATGGGTAAAATAGTAGGGCAAACTGACTTCTTTGGTTTTGGTGTGTAACTAAACTATCAGAAGGACAATTTTGTATTCAGATCTTGCTGAGAGAGATTTAGTTGGTTAGTAGTGAGTAACAATTGCTAGAAAAAAAAGACCTTCTAACCCCGCCCCCCCAAAAAAAACCCATCCCCCCTGCTTAAAAAGTAACTTGAAAAAGAATCAAATGGAGGATCGTTAACTATGTCTCACCGCGATACCTTTTCGAATAGGTATGAAAAGGAAAGATAAAAAAAAGTGGAAGGGGAGGAGGAAAGGAGAGGAGGAGATAGAGAAATGATATGAATAGATGGGGGAGGAGGAAAATGAGTAGAAGGGAAAGGATAAAGCTTAGGAAGAAGAAAAAGAGGTCAAGGCATTGTACTGCTGGTTTTCTGCACGTTTATTAATATACTAGCTGTAGTAGAAGTCTCCGACAGATAAGCGGTTATGAGTTAGACCAGAGCAGGTTGCACTGGCAGGAGAATTATTTCTTTGTACAGATGGTGTATTTAATCTTTTTCAATGTTTGGAGGATTAGATTCAGTACGATTAGTTTGGTCTTTCAGTAATGCAAGACAGAATTAATCGTAACTTCTCGCTATTTATTGTTTATTGTCAGAGACTTCATCTAGATTGAGAACCCATCTTTTCACACAAAGAAGAAAAATTGTTTACGTTCAAACTTTTCCCCTGGTTCAATAAGTATTTATTCCAAATTTGGTAGACCAACATCGAATTGTTTTGTTATTTATTGACTTAGACTTATTCCGTTAACTTGTTTGGTTGTAGGGGTGCTACTATTTTGTGGCTTGTCTTGGGAAGGATTAGCGGAGCCCATCTCTCTTTAGCTATGGTTTGAGTTAAGAGTTTTCCTTCTCCTAGACCGGTTGCCATAAAGGGGAAGTCCTTGTGGAGTAGTGGTTAATGCGCTGAAGTGTGACATCGGAGTAAGCAAATTCGAATTTCAATCGCGCAATTACGTTCACTTCTGGATTAATAACTATTGGGAAGGTATAAACTCTATTATTTCCCCAGCAATAGGTTAAATTTCACTACTGCTATTCTTCTATAAGGATGGCTTTGGCATTTAATAACCCATTAAACAAAGAAACCGAACTGAACCAAGTTTAAAGAGTCCAGAGTGCCCAACTATTTACCCATAGCTGGAGGGGGAATAGTTGGATTTATACCTTTCCAAGGGGCTAGCCCTGCGTGAAATGCAAACAACCCCGTTCAGGATTGGAACTCGAGTAGTCAAGTTCACTTCCTACCACGATCACTGTTATGCTACAAGCGCCTCAGTCATAAGCAGAGAAAAAATCCAAATGCTAATTTTCAGGACAGTTTCTTCATTCGGAAGTCTTGCACGCCAAATTCTTCTCCGCTTTAGTTTTTTGCTGAACTAAGTTAAGCTTAGTAAACAGCTGCATAAGAAAAAACAACAAAAAACAAATGAAAAACAAAAAAGCTCTAAAAAACGCAAAGCAAAAAACAACCAACCAACCAAAAATAACAAAACAAAACAAAGCAACAAAAAACAAACAGAATAAACCCTTCATAATTGTTGATATAGATTTCTATGTCAGTCTAATACTCGAAGATAAACTTCACTTTCTTCGACAAGAGAAACAAATTGGCTTCTATTTTGGAATATAGTCATAAATTTCACTCTATGTGTTGTTAAAGCCGGAAACAAGCGCTGCAAACTGGTCGACAGACAATCAAGTTTGTTAGCGTCTTTGTAAAGTTAAAAAGAAAGAAAACTTTGGTCATCTCTTTTTAGAGAGAGAGAGAGAGAGAAAAAAAAACATCTGTTGACCTCATATGGCATCGTCAAATGTTTTCAGCTGTCCTGTCGAGATCCCATTGGGATGACGTCATTCACTTCTCGCAAATTTACAACCGACTGCACTGAAAACGCACGCCATTTTCATTCTTTTCTTTTTCTTATGTACAAAAAAATGTCCCCTCACTTTGAACCCAGAGAGGAAATCACTAGTGCCAATAGCAGTACTGGGGAAAAAGTGAGACATAAAACGCGACGGTGATTAACTGAAATATAATCTGTCAGGGGATTTCGGCTGATGACAGACGACTTACGACTTTGAAATGAGATGCCAATGAATTTATCAGGTGGATAATGACAGCCATTCCCTATGATGACGTAACATAAATCATGGTGACCAAATTGTTTGCGGGGTGGTCCAAAATTCATTTGATTTTCATTGAATTTAGATCATTGACATTTTCAGGATATATAAAGTTCAATAAGGACGCTAACTGTGATTAACCAGTTTGTCTGCTCAGTTTCTGACTCAACTATGTTCAGACCTTTACTGCGTGCCTCACTACAATATTTGTGTTCTAGCTGGAGCTAAGCATAAACTTGTACCTATCGATCTCAAACTTTACCCAGTTTCATGCATTGGTCAAAAGTCGGTGGCAAAGAGTTTTGCTGTACTCGTCTACCATTGTTTTGATATATGATATAAAGTGACGTTGTTTTTAATATTCTTGGATGTTTTTCCGTCTTCAGGGTTCATTGGAGAGCAAGTTTACATCTGTGCCCTCAGTAACACTGAGTCAACGTGTAGCGCCAAACAACATTAAAATAGTTGTTTAATGAGCAAGAATTTGTGCCTGCCCAGTCGACTAGGACTGTAGAATACACCGACTGCATCTCTGTCGAAGGGTAAGACCATCTCAAATGAGTGTCCTAGATACGACAGTAAACCATCTGATGACAAGGCTCCAACCTTGAAAATTTGGGGAACGTGGAGCCCCCTTCATTGCCATTGCTCCCAGGTCCACTCTGACCCGGAGTAGTAGTAGCTGATAGGGTCCTATCTTTGGGTCAAATAGAACAAACTGGGTGCAAACAATTGATATTAAATTGTAGCTGTTTAAAAATCCCAGACGCTATCGACAAAATGTGTTTAGAAATTGAATATATGTTTAAGATATATGTAAAATGAAGATTTTGCATTAGATAACAAACAATAGTTGATATGCCATAAAACCAAACCAACCAACCAACTAACCAACAATTTGTGTATCCCTAGGGCGAAAAACTGGTTTACTACGCTTTGCTGTTTAGCTTAATTGTGGCATAAAATAGAAAGTCTGTGGCACCCAATGAGAATCGAACTCACCAACAATGGTCTACTAATCCAGCTTGTTAACCATTACATCATGTGAGGTGCCCAACTTAATAGACACCTCATAGTGGTTGTAAGAGTAACACGGTGAAGTATTTTTCCTGTATATTCCTGTACAACTCGAGCAATTGTTCAACGCAAAGAAATCATTTTTATTGTAAAATGAAGTTACCATGAAGCTATATTTAATCTTAAATGATGTTGATGTGCAAATTCCACCCCCTACAGAATAATAAGTTCTTGTGTTTCCCACCATAACATTGTCTAAGCAAACACACTGTCACCACGAGTTGTTGATTTACTCTCACGCTTCTGTATTCTACAATCCAACTTGTCCAGTTGAAAGCGAGACTCATGGAACAAGGTAACATGATTGATACATCGGGTCATAGATAAGTTTCTTACTGCGAATGAACAATAGTAACAATTCTACATTTCGCCATTCTACTTGTGGAGTCTAACGTGGCAAGATTAATCTGACAAAATCACCATCGCCGTTCTTAAGCTTGGAAATCTATCTATTGCGGAAATTATCATTCAAAATCGTTCAAAAAGCGCTGAAATGTTAGCAAGCAAAGCAGTATAAAAAGCTTCATCTGAGCTTTAGATGAGGCTCATTAAATAAGTTTCCAGACTTTTTTGTATGGGCACTTTTATTGATAGTACACACATGAAACTCTAGTCCCCATCGAAGTAATCTCCTACAAATGCAATGCACTTGTTGTACCGTTCCAATAACTTCTGGAAGGCCCCATGGAAGTCCTCTTGTGTGAGCATGTCAATCACCTTCATCACAGCCTCTTTCATCTCCTCAATTGTTTCATGAGCCTCTGGGCTTAGGAAATAAACAAAAGTCACAGGGAGCAAGGTCTAGACTATAGGGAGGGTGAGGAACTGTCATGATGCCCATCTTGGTCAAATAGTCTGTGACAAGGATGGAGTTATGGACTGGGGCATTGTCCTCGTGGAAATGCCACTGACCCGATTTGAAGAGTGCTGGCCTCTTCCGACGGAGTCTCTTCCTGAACTCTCTTAAAACCTCTACATAGTAACCTTAACCCTAACCTTTTGGCCAATCAACTCTGGTATATTGACTTCCTTACTCCTCCCACACCTCTCATCATCCCTCACAGACTCCCTGCCTTCCTTGAATCTCTTATGCCACTCAGAAACTGATGCTCGATTCACGCAAGATGGTCTAAAAGCAGTGTGAAGCATTCCATACGTTTCTGTGGCATTTTTTCCAAGTTTAAAACACAATTTTATTGCATATCGTTCTTCTAAAGTGTCAGATTGCATTTTTGAAATTCACCAGCTGTGACATTCAGACTTTAGTAGGGTGTATTCCAATTGCTGCTGTAGCTGTTCATTTGAACGTGAAATCATAGAAATAGCTCTGTCATCAGATAAGATGTATAGCAATACCATACTGAATTTTTAAGAGTCTACAACAATTTTAAATGCCCATACGAAAAAAAGTCTGGAAACATATCGTATGCACCTCGTATATATATATATATATATAAAGACATTTTGTCTATATAATCTTATTAGGATCCTTTCAAGTTTCCTGACAAGTGCTTTGGTTTTAGATTGGTCTTAGTAGATTAATTTACTAAAATTGTCCCGAGCGCTTTCGGAGACTTCATAGGCAATCTTCAGAGGTTTTGCAAATGTAAAGACTGCTTTTAAAAAAATTTTTAAAGTTTTTTGACTTGCCAAAATATTACATAAACGTAAAGTTGGATTAAACTAAGATTCTAATAACATCAAACAGATGAAAAAAACAAAAACAAAAAAACGCTACCAACGAAAATAGAATATTTTATCAAGAAAAACAATATTTTAAAACTTTCTATCTTTTTTATTTCGTTAATTACTCATGCAATAAATAAAGAAATAAAAAAGCATTTCAAAACATTGTCAGCATCTTCAAAATTAATTCTATTAATCATAGGCTTTTTTGTTTTTATATATATGGCTTCTAGGATTTGTAGTCGTCACTTATTAATTTCATGTGCCATTATAGTCGTGCTTTCAACAAGAATTTTTCGAAATTTGGATTTGCAATTTAAAAAAACTTTAAAAAATTAATAAAAAAAAACAGTCTTTACTTTTGCAAAACCCTTGATGATGGCCTATGAATGGTCCAAAAGCACTCGGAACAATTTCGGTAAATTAATCTATCAATTCCAACCAGAAACCAAAGCACTTGTCTGGAAACTTGAAAGGATCCTCATGAAATTAAATAGACAACATGTGTCTTTATTATTCAATTAAACCTGATTAAATAAAGGACTGTCCACACACACACACACACACACACACACACACACACACACACACACACACACACACACACATGTATATATATATATATATATATATATATATATATAGATATAGATAGATAGATAGATAGATAGATAGATGAGGATAACCATTCGTTCAAAAAGTGCTCAAATGTCAGCAAGCAAACCAGTATAAAAAATTTCATCTGACCATTGTGTTTTCTAGTTCATAGAAGACATGTAATATTATTGATGAGACAAAACTATGAAAATGAAAACCTAATTTTAGTTTATATATATATATATATATATATATATATATATATATATATATATATATTTGTGATTCTAAATTACAGAAATTAGGAAGGCCGCAGTTTGATGAAATACTTATAAGGAAAAAAGAAGACAAACAACTTAATAAAATAATGATTTACATATAAATATCAATATTGATAAATTTTGATATCGATTAAAAAATGATATAGCAATACATATTGGTATAATATTGGAAAAATTGAAACTATACAGTATAAAATCATATTTCTCTAATTATAGGACTTTTAAGAGTATTTTATTATTCATAGTTTATACTTTTTAAAATTATAATTTTGTGTCTCTTTTCCAACAGCTAAAATCAAGAACAACTTTAAGAACTTTTTATACTTCTAATTAGACTTTTAAAATAAGGTGTTAAAAAACTGAACATTTCTAAAGTCTTTGATAAAATAAAAAAGAACTACTAAAATAAAAATATTCAAATGAAATTTTACCATAATTGTAATATAACTTGTTTAGTTTTTAGGAATCAAAATTATTCCTTTAAATATTTTCATCATTCACTAAATTGAATTAACCTTTAGAGTAAGAGGGCGACAACTCGTCTCTTATTGGGTTGGGCTACCTTCTATCCAGTATTCCATTTGAGATATTTTGCAGTATATCATTACATTTACGATGAAATAAAAGAAAATCATAATTACACAATTTCAGACTCATATTTAAACTATCTCTCACTTAGTAATGACATTTGGATTTTACTGATCAAATTGAGTCTTGAAAGAATTAGGTATTCATCTCGATAATTAGCTGAGAAGTACAATGGTTGTAGCTTAACAGAAATTATATTGCGTGAAAGGCTACATATTTGCTACCTCAAAATTTACATAAATTACATTAATCTATTAATTTTTGTGTACTAAAACTTTCATTTGTTTTTGTCTGATTTCGAATACTAAAACAAGTTTAGTTTAGGATTACATTTTCTTGGTTATATAAAAGAGTTTGAAACAAGAGATACATTATTCGTCAGTTTCGTTTGAGGTTGGGTTCTGCTGCTTAGTAGCCTTTATTCTATAGCCACCACTATATATATATATATATATATATATATATGTGTGTGTGTGTGTGTGTGTGTGTACATTTTTGTCTAGTTTTTAAAATGTTTTGCACACGGTCATATTTGCTACATAGATGTTAGGGAACAGTTACTACCACTCTGGGTTAGAGTGGAATAGGAATTAATGGCAGTAAAGGAATTGTTCACAATCCTTCGAGATCCAAAATTCACTTGATGGTGAGTTCTGGATCTCTGACTTTTTTTTTGTTCCTCAAAACTGTTACCTCACCATTTTCAGTAGTTCAGAGGCGCTACTATATATATATATATATATATACTAAAAGGAATTAAGTTTTCAATTTCTTAGTTTTGTCTCATGATTAATAGTTCCCGATGTCTTCTATGGAATAGAAAACGCAATCACAGGATGAAACTTTTTATACTGCTTTGCTTGATAATATTTGAGCCCTGTTTTGAACGATTGGTTATCCTCATTTGTTTATATATATATATATATATATATATATATATATATATATATATATATATATAATCATAATTTTATTAATATAATGATAGATTTATAATGCTTAGATGAAACTTTCTATCCAGGACACCCCTTTTTGAATTGGGGTGTTTTACATTCACCGACAGTTAAACTGTTTTGCGTTGTTCAGTTTCAATAATAGCCCGCAACTGGTTGTCCGTCATTGTAGAAGGACGTTCATGACCTTCGTCATTTTTAAGGCTCTTGTTTCTCTTACGACATTTTTGGAACGAGTATTGTAATTTTAATGAAGATCCTCTGACTCAATGATAGGTCAATATTTATACAATTTCCATTTTGACCTCATAAATAGAATCATTCGAATTTGCTTTATTCTTGACGATATTCCCCAGAAGTATGGAAGACCAGACAATTCGACGACATACTGCTCCGACACTGTAACGCAGTCTATAATCAAAATCCGATAGATAGGTGGATGAAGGGATTCATCCTCCCCTTCCCTAAAAAGGGTGACCTCGGATTAGCCAAGAACTACCGAGGTATAACACTTACATCCATAGCAGCCAAAATTTACAATGTCCTACTACGAAACCGCATAGAACCCAAAATTGACAACATCCTTAGGAAAAACCAAAATGGCTTCCGAAGAAATAGATCCACGACCTCACAAATATTGACTATCCGTAGAATCTTTGAAGGCGTACGGGCAAAAAACCTGCAGGCGACAATACTATTTATCGACTTTACCAAGGCCTTTGATTCCATTCACAGAGGGAAGATGGAACAAATCCTACTAGCATACGGCGTACCAAAAGAGACCGTCGCAGCAATAACGATTCTCTATAGAAACACTAAAGTGAAAGAACGTTCACCGGATGGAGACATAGAATATTTCGATATTGTAGCAGGAGTACTGCAAAGAGACACACTAGCCCCATACCTCTTTATCATCTGTCTAGACTACGTGCTTAGAACATCGATTGATAAAATCAAAGAAAACGGCTTCGAGCTGACAAAGAAAAGAAGCAGAAGGTACCCCGCAAAAACAATTACTGACGCCGACTACGCCGATGACATAGCGATTCTAGCAAATACACCCAACCAAGCCGAAACACTACTGCATAGTTTGGAACGAGCCGCCGCAGGCATTGGCCTCCATGTCAATGCACACAAAACGGAATACATGTGCTTTAATCAAACAGGCGACATTTCCACACTAGAGAGAAGCTCTCCGAAACTAGTAGACAAGTTCACCTACCTAAGAAGTAGTGTCTCATCGACCGAAAAAGACATCGACACGCGGCAAATGAAGGCATGGACAGCTATTGATAAGCTATCGATTATATGGAAGTCAGACCTGACCGATAAAATGAAACGCAGTTTCTTCCAAGCAGCAGTCGCATCGACACTGCTATATGGATGCACTACATGGACGCTAACAAAGCAGTTGGTGAAAAAGCTCGACGGTAATTACACAAGAATGCTGCGAGCAATATTGAATAAGTCCTGGCGGCAACACCCCACAAAGCACCAACTGTACGGCCACCTGCCTCCCATCACGATAACTATCCAAGTTAGACGAACCAGACATGCAGGACACTGCTAGAGAAGCAGGGACGAGCTCATAAGTGATGTACTCCAATGGACCCCCACATATGGCCGAGCAAAAGCAGGACGGATAGCTCGAACATACATACAGCAGCTCTGTTAGGATACGGGATATAGCCCTGAAGACCTACCAGAAGCGATGAACGATAGGGAGGAGTGGCGAGACAGGGTCAGGAATATCCGTGCTGGCGACACGACATGATGACGATGATGAATTTATGTATAAAATCTTATTCTAAAATCGGCTATTATTTTCCGAACAACCAAATAGTTTTGTAACATTTTCAGTGTATATATGATCTCTGTATAGTGATTGACCATGTTTTATTTTCTTGTTATGCTTTATTTTCCTGATTTTTAATATATGATAATTGATCTCTTAATATTTTCGTTTTGTTTTTTTCCTTCTGTTTCTTGTTTCTTTACTATCGTTCATTGCATAATCACTGTACGATGTTTTTTCTGTTGGTAAAAATTTTGTGAATCCTGTAATCCAAATACGATTTTGTCTTGGTTTCTTTATCTAATGTTTCTTTTATGTGTTTTATCAAATGCCAATGCAATCTCCGTAGAAAAACAGTAGTGGTACTATTTAGCTAGGGGAATAAAGGGTTCATAGCTTTCCCAAGAGTATAAGCTTGAAAGTGGACGCAATAGCACAATTAGAGTTCGAACTCGCTTACTACAATGTCGCGAACAAAACACATTTGTCACAACACCATGAAAACTCCCCTCTCAAAAAACAAAAACAAAAAAACAAAAACATACCGAGATTGAAACCTTTTTTTTTGTAAATTTTAGATTTAGATATTTTAAATTTAAATGAAGACATGTGCACACTTGAACAACTTGTATAATAAAGTGATGATGTATGGACGTTTAGATTTCAGCAAGACTTTTTGAAAAGCAGTCTTTTGACAAAACACAGGGTTGCGCAAGTGTAACATCTTTTATACTCACCACCCCCAAATCTGTGAGGGTTTTATTTTCTGTTTTCAAAACAAGAAATTAATTTAGACGATAAGATTTGAAGACGTGGAAGAATAAAAAGATTCTATGGCACAGATTCACATCATTGTTTCAGATATTTATATGAATGAAAAAGTTGCAGTAATGAGTGTATTAAAAGTCAAGAGGACAATTTTGAAGCAAATTAACGTTTCACTCATAGTTAATTTCTTTCTCAGCTATAGTCTTAATACTTTTTGAACACACCACATATATACGATACTTATTAGCAAATTTCCAGCACAAACAAAAAAGTGCCAAAAAATTATCAAACAAGTAAAGAAACGACTCAAAATGATGTTTTAATTTAGCAAAACTTTTTGATAAATAATATTTTTCATAAAATAAATCTTTCTTTTTGTCAACTTTCTTCATTCTTGTATTGCACAATTTTCACCATATCATTATAGTTTTCATCTTCTTCCATAGATTCATAAGAATATTTACAATTTTATG